>CM032453.1:115720171-115745171 GCA_019049505.1 Pachyrhynchus sulphureomaculatus
AGTGTTCTCAGTTTGAGGCATCTTTTTTTTTTGTACCCTGTGAGAAGTTGTTTGTCCCACGCTTGAGCGCAATTTTGTAACCTTTGAACTTACCCGCTTTAATTTCTGATACTGAATTGAGTGAACCCTGATTTTAAAAGAACTAAAGAAATTAAACACACACTAGCTCCGTTTTCCTTGGTAGAGAGATATGGGTAAGAGATAATTTTCTTACGTCTTTTTGGAATTTTTTTCTATTTTTAAAAAGCTTCAGTTGTACAAGTTTTTTGGGCACCATCCATTTTAAAATAGAAAGGATCTAACTTCAGCTAAAAAAAAAATGGAAAAATGCTGAAGGGTTTTATGGGTATTACTAAAAAGAATTAGTCTAGTACAACTTATCCTGAAAAGAAAAATAGGTATTCAGTGAGACACTAGCTTTAATCAACAAAAGGAAAAATTTATTCATGTTTTTAAAAATAAAAATAAAAATAAAAAGTTCCAACTTTTGCAGTTTTACCAAAAAATTCTAGCCTAACTAGTAGTTGTTACATTAAAATTTTAGACTATTATAACCCCCGAAGACGAGAAATCGTGCTTTACACTTCACTTTTTAGTCTGTTTTACATTGCAGTTAAGGCGCTACTCTCGAATAAGTCTATTGAAGGGAGTTTTGTTGACTTACTGTTTTTTATTCCTGCTGTGATCGACTACGCCCGATTTCACACTTTTTTCTTAGCAAACACTTAGAAAGCCCACTACGGCTTTTAGTTACGACACTGGTGCTTTTACTTAGCGGCTCTGATGAAAATTAGCCTACTTCGGCTAGATGGAAAATAGCCTCTCGGCTAGACGGTACTGCCTGGCTGCGGCTAGATGGAAAACAGCCCGGCAGCGGCTTGATGGTACTGCCTGGTTGCGGCTAGATGGAAAACAACCACCTTTCAAGCTCTGCGGAGCCTTAAATAATCGTGCGACTTTTGCCGGTAATATCACGACGCTCCAATCAAAACTGCGGATCAAACATTTCACCAATCGCGGCCTGGCGGTTGGTTCGGTCCGGAACCCGCACAACACAGTATATACTGAACGTCTTGGAACTTCTGTTTAATATACCGTTCGATACAAAAATGAAAATAAGTACAATTTGAAATGGAAAAAATCAGTAACATTACATGGTCTTAAAATCTAGGAAAAAATGAATGTTACATTTACCCCCTTCCAAAAAGAAATAGACTACACTAGTCTATTAAACTTAGGCTACTTATGAAAAGGTACAAAGTGGTACACTATCACTTAATACTAAGGTCAGAACTTAAAACAAAATTACAAACTTCGGACCTTACTACTAGACTTAATTCAATTAAGCACTAATATTAAGTACAATGAAAACCAAATAAAAATCTTTGCATGTACACAAGAATCTTATAACTAGACTTAACTTAATTAAGCACTAAGGTTGAGTACATCAAAAAGCAAATAAAAAATCCTTGCATGAACATAGGAAATACCTTTCCAAAATAACAATCGCGGTCTTCTTATATAAAAGAATCAGCTCTGTTATTGTTACCAAAACAAAAAAATATAACTTTGTCTAGACTCTTTTCTAAATCAAAAAAAGTGAACTGAAATAAAATATGAACACCCCCCTTAAAATATGTTAAGGATTGTCTGAAAATTTTCTATTTCAGCAAAAGAAATTTATAAAAAATTCTTAAATAAAGAAAAATAAAAAAACTGATTCTAGTGCAAACACTTACACTAAAAAGAAAAAGTCTTGTCAGACCATTTAGCACAAGGCCAAAAAAAATATCTGGATAAATATCCAGGCAAACGCTCGGGAAAAATCGCTATCAATGCTCTAGCTCATCGCTAAGAGAACATTCCAAATCTAGTATCACTACTAGTCGCATCAGAAAATAATCGCACTCTATCGCGCAATGTCGACGTCCTAAGACATCTAGACATGCTAAAATCGCTAGGGAAAAACGCTCTGGTTGATCGCCAGAAAACACGTCAGCTTATCGCCAACAAAACACTCTGGTATATCGCCAGAAAAAACCTCGGCTCCTCGCCAAGAAAACACTCTGTAAGTAGTCCTCGACTACACAAAGTCTGCGTTCTAAAAGAACAATCCCGCCATTAACATAGTGAGCAGCTATAAAAGCTAACGATATCACTATAGGCACAGTGAATAGCTATAAAAGCTAAAATTCACCCTAAACACAGTGAATAGCTATAAAAGCTAAAATTCACCAAACTGAATGATCCTGCTTCACAAAGCAATGTTCACTAAGAACAGAATGATTAGTCTGCGCACAACTAACATTCAAGGAAACATTCCCAACATAACTATATGAGACAGCAAGTATCGAAATAGGACCTCCCTAAAGTCATAATCCTAAATATAGGAGTCCATAAGCAAAACGACTCAAAATCTCGCATTTTGAGCACATGCCCTCAGGCAACCAACATACACCGAAATATATACAGAAATATGTACAGAAATATATACAGGAGTTCAAATCCCAGACTCTTGGTTATGATAACTCCATACTGAGCTTGGTGAAAGCTCTTAGCAAAAGCTAATCAAATCTTCGGCACATCGTACCAAAGTGACAAATCTGCCTAGAAACATGAGCCGGAAAAAACGCCCTCCGTCATTCTTCAGGGTGGCTACACAGAGATATAAAATTTAACCAGCATTGCGCTTCTCCAAGTTGCATGAAGAACCCTCGTGTACTGGTCTCGCCCTAGAACAACAACGAAAAACATTCAATCCATCCCACATAACAGGAGACAAACACCTCACCACGATATACTGAATGGTGGAGACAATAAAATACTGAAATGGTGACCCTGGAGTCCACCAACAAAAGGGAGTAGATTATAGCATCCACTAAACTGAAACGGTGTCTACCACACCACCATAAGTCAAAAAAATTTAATCAATAGGGTGTTCCGAAACACACTACTGCCAACAGCCTGTCACCACTAATAGGCTAATTGGAGCTGAGGTCGACTACAGTAGCTAGGCTCTCCTTTGGTTCAAATAGAAATAACCATTGGGTAACAAAACCCCTAAAGGTCCCAAAGGTCAAACGTTCACCCCCCATAGACTACCCTTCCAATCAGTCTGTTCCTCAGGAAGACTAACTCCCTGCCAAACGTCGTAACGGCATCTGTTAGCACCCGGTGCATCACAGCCTGTAAAAACAAATTACTCATGGGATACAACCTAAAAGGTTTACAAGGTTGACTTAACCAAGCTTCTTACGGAAATTTCCAAAAAACGAAACTGAGCTTGAAAAGCTACAGTAAGCAAAAATTGCTCAATTTTTCGGTGGCAACGCAACAAAACTTTTGAAGACGACAAGAGCTTTTCCAGCTTAATCAGAAACAAGAAGAAAACATCGTTGACAGCTAAAATATTCGATCATGGTGTTAATCGTCTCCCTAGACAATAGCCTCTAGAAGAAACTGCTACAGGTATCAGGCATAACCGTTTTCTGTCAGCCCAAACTTCTAGATTACCTCTTGGAAATCTAAAAATTCGGTTAGGAATCTTCCTTCACTGCGCTTAGCCTCTCTTGACAAGGTTCTCATCTCGGTATCCGATTTTGATCATTTCTTTGTGAAACGACTGTCTTACTCTGCTCTCATCTCCTGTAAATGATCAGCCTTTAGTTCTCCTGCAGGACTTCAATTTCCTATCAATCCGATAGTATACCGAAAAAACTCATCAGACGCCTATGAGTCTATGCAAAAAAATTTTAAAAAAATTAGTGACTCAAAGGTAACGTTTAAACGGCTCTGAAAAAAAAATAGAAAATACCCTCAGTTTGTCAATTCAGAAGAAGATCTAAATCAAAATAATCCAAGTCTTAGACTTACTGGATAAACCAAAATCAATTTACTCTTAATTGCACCCAACATATACCACTAAGGTAATAGAAATACACCCACTCGGGTAACAAACTTTGAAATTGCTCATAAAATCTTGACTCTACATCACACTACACGAGCTCCATCTTGCGCTTGTCCTAACTCAAGATCACCTTGGATTGCCTCTAATCAAAATTTCGCTTCCAAGTGTCAAGAACTGGATATTATTTGGGGTCATAAGCAAATCAAATCCCGCGACCACCGACATACCAGTCTTATGATATATCCTGAGTGTGACTCTTTCGCAAGCTCGCAACAGCTGAGTCGATGCTAAACATCAACTACAATCAACCTAAGTTTGGATATGATCAGTACCCAAAACCTTAGCATTAAACAATAAAAGTAAGCTATTCTCTGCTCAACTTTTATAACAGTCAAAAAAAAACGAGGTCGTCACCTCTACAGAGCAACATCAAAAAAAATTTAAGCAATTAAGATATTGTAAATATAAATTATTCTTCTTCTGACAAACTTTCATTAGTGTTAGGTTCATTGAATGGTTTTAAGTCTTTAATATGCCATCGTCCCATTTTAGTCCCATCTAAATTAACTAAACCATAAAACTAAATCTGAAATCTTTTCTCTAATCACGCAATGCACATACTTAGGTACCAACTTAGATGTGAATTTATCTGCTGCACTGGAAAGAATTTTATTTTTTCGCCAAACGTGATCACCTATATTAAAGGCAAAATCCCTTTTCCTAAGGTTGTAAGACTTACTGTTCCGTTCATAAGCCTTATGTATCCTACCACGCACGTCGGTGAAAATATCTTTTTAAACCCTTTAAATTTTCGGCGTACTCACCCCTGTTACCCGGAATTATTTCGCTGTCAACATTGACATCCAAATCTAAGTTTTTATAATATGATCCAAATAGAGGTATCTGTCTGCCGTAAACTAAGAAAGACGGTGTAAACCCGGTTACTTCGTGTTTGAATCTTTGAAATTCCTTTATCCCGAATTATCACGTGAATCAACGAATATTACTTTCAACGAAATTATTGTAGAGGGCACACGGGATTGAAACGTATGTTAAAACTATATGTCTCACTTAAGCTCTTAAGACACTCAGAAGTAAACTGAGTACCGTTATCGCATATCGAAAGCGATGAAACTCCGTGGATTAGAAAAATATCGTTTCCTAAAATTTTCAAAAAGCATTCGGCTTTAGAGCTTTTCAAAGGAAATAACACGGTATACTTTGTTAACCAGCAAGAAATTACGAAAAGTCATCTATTTCCTTGTTTTGAACGTGGAAATGGACCTACTAGATCAGCTGCTATGACTTGAAAAGGGTAATTAACCGTTTTCTCTTTTCCCATCAGTCCCATAGGTAGTGTATTTGGAGATTTCTGCGCTCCACATATTTCACAAGTCCTCACAAACTTTAAGATATCAAAACGCATTTTAAACGCATGTTGTCTCAGCCTAATCGCCCAACGTGCTAGTTTGCCACTAGGGTTTTTAATTGAATTAAGCCACAATAAACTATAATGATCTGTTATGACCGTGAAAGGAACACCTTCTATGTAAGGTCGAAACTTTTCGATGTTAAAGAGTACTGCTAAACATTCTTTTTCAACAACCGAATAGTTACGTTCAGCCTTTGATAAAGTTCTACTGGCATACGCTATCACTCTTTCCTCACCATTGATTTTCTGTGTTAGGACGCCCCCTAAACCGGTATTAGAAGCATCACTAGAAATATAAAACTGTTGGGAAAAATCTGGTTGGGATAAAATTGGAGCTGAAACCAATAGCTCTTTAATCTTTATAAAAGATCTTTCTGCTGCGTTTGTCCAATCTATCGATTGTCCTTTTTTCGTCCTTTCAAAAGATCATTAATAGGCGACAACAAGGTAGAAAAATTCTCAATAAAACGTCTATACCATGAACACATTCCTACGAAGCGCTTAACTTCCGTAGTATTAGTAGGTCTCGCATAATTAACCATGCTTGTTACTTTATCCGGATCGGTACGCAAGGAATTTGAGCCTACAATATAGCCTAAAAACTTTAGAGAAGTTTTGAAAAAATCACATTTGCTCAAATTTATCGTCAGTCCGGCCTCTTTCAATTTATCTTTTACTTCTTTAAGTAAGCGAATATGCGATTCGAAGTCTTCCGATGTTACTAAAATATCATCGAGATAGGTAAAAATATGTGGCTCATATTTCGGACCAAATATAGCGTCCACTAAACGTTGCTGAGTTTGAGCAGCGTTCTTTAGACCAAACGGCATAGTGACGAACTGAAATAGACCTCGGCCTACTACTGCAAAAGCGGTCTTTTCCTTAGAGGATTTGTCCAAAGGAATTTGCCAGAAAGCCTTTCTAAGGTCTATCGAGGATACATACTTAGCATTCCTGAGTGATGTCAAAATTCTGTCGATGCTCGGTAATGGATAGTTATCAAATTTGCTGACCTCGTTGAGCTTTCTACCGTCAAAGCATAGACGATATCACTCCGAGTTTCAACATTTCGTCTAACTCCTTACAAAATTCTGTCGATGTTCGGTAATGGATAGTTATCAAATTTGCTGACCTCGTTGAGCTTTCTTCCGTCAAAGCATAGACGATTTCACTCCGAGTTTCAACATTTCGTCTAACTCCTTATTCAATACTTTTGACATGTACGGAGACATGGCGATGGGCCTTGTCTTTACAGGATTGGCATCAGCCGTATCTATAGACATGGTGATTTTATTCGTTCGGCCTAACCTATCTTTACTACTTATTTCTTTGAAAGAGCTTATTACTTTTTCTGCCTTCAAGCGTTCCGTCCGCGAGAGATCATCTAGGGTACATAGACGCGAGAAAAGGTTTTCTAAAGAACTTTCTGAATAACAATCTTTAAAACTTGTATTAGAATTGACTTCTTGGGACTGTGGATACCACGAATTATTTTTAAAATTTACTAGAATTCCGAATTTTTGTGCAAAAAATCACATCCTAAAACCAAAGTATGTGATAGAGGAGGTACTACTAGAGCAGAGATTACTAAATAATGACCATTGCAGGCTAGCGGCAACTCAACCGTACCTAAAACTTTTAGACGGCTGCCATCTGCGGTGGTAACACTTCTATTTTTTTGACATGGCATATTTTTATACTTAAACGACTTAAAATTTTAATACCATTCTGACCTATAACGGAGGCATTTGCACCAGAGTCAAATAAAGCCGAGAAATGGGCACCTAATAGATTTATCTTGATATGCGGTCTGTTATCTAAATATTTATGCACGAATAGAGGAGACATGTGACCATTTGGAGAAGCAGGAGTTTTAACTTGAGAAGGAGAATTTTTATTAGACTTAAAAATCAGAAACTTTTTGTAACTATTTAGTCCAATCTGATCTATTGGAATATTTCTTTACTTAAGATCCTCGTTAGAATCTTTTCTTTTATCCGCGACCGGACGTTCTGAGAAAGTACGACGGATTTTCAGTTCATAGTCTAACTCATATTCCAGTAGGTGATTGACTTTAAAATTGAAGGCTTCCATGATAAATGAATAAAATTTAAAAGAACTGTTTAAAAAGTCGTGAAAATATTTCTCCTGTGCTCCCAATAGTCAAAATAAAAAATATGTAAAGGCACTTAAAATATGTAAACTTCTTTACCAAACATTAAAAAAAATCTTCGACAATTTCAAAAAAAAATTCTAAGTATCGCCTTGTATTAAAATTCCTTTACTAAGATATCTTAAGAATTTTCAACAAAAAATCTCCAAATACCGTTTCGTATCAGCAACGTATTTTTAATATTCATGCAAAACATCGGTGAAAAAAACGTACTGTTTTTTGTTCTCGGTTCACCGCAAAATAAATTTAACACTGTAAAAATTAAAGTAAACCAGCACATCTGCTAATCTGAACTATAAAGGTAGCTTTTAAGAAAAAAGTAGGAATCTCTTATCTTAGAGTCAACAACAAAATTCAAATATCTATATCAGATAAATTGAAATAAAAAAATTCTACAAATTTCCTGCTTTTGTCTTACTGCTATAGTGTAGTTTCGTTTAATAAGTATTATGAAATAAAAATATCTGCAAAGTTAGAGCTTTTATTTTGTTCCCAAAGCTAGTACACTGAACCCTTTTTTAAAAAATAAAATTCCAAAAGCCCCGCGTTGACAGCGCTATTTTGTATCCTATGAAAAGGTGTTTAATTGCGCCCCACGTACACTGCGTCATTTTGTAAGATGTGAAAAAGTGTTCTCAGTTTGAGGCATCTTTTTTTTTGTACCCTGTGAGAAGTTGTTTGTCCCACGCTTGAGCGCAATTTTGTAACCTTTGAACTTACCCGCTTTAATTTCTGATACTGAATTGAGTGAACCCTGATTTTAAAAGAACTAAAGAAATTAAACACACACTAGCTCAGTTTTCCTTGGTAGAGAGATATGGGTAAGAGATAATTTTCTTACGTCTTTTTGGAATTTTTTTTCTATTTTTAAAAAGCTTCAGTTGTACAAGTTTTTTGGGCACCATCCATTTTAAAATAGAAAGGATCTAACTTCAGCTAAAAAAATGGAAAAATGCTGAAGGGTTTTATGGGTATTACTAAAAAGAATTAGTCTAGTACAACTTATCCTGAAAAGAAAAAATAGGTATTCAGTGAGACACTAGCTTTAATCAACAAAAAGGAAAATTTATTCATGTTTTTAAAAATAAAAATAAAAATAAAAAGTTCCAACTTTTGCAGTTTTACCAAAAAATTCTAGCCTAACTAGTAGTTGTTACATTAAAATTTTAGACTATTATAACCCCCGAAGACGAGAAATCGTGCTTTACACTTCACTTTTTAGTCTGTTTTACATTGCAGTTAAGGCGCTACTCTCGAATAAGTCTATTGAAGGGAGTTTTGTTGACTTACTGTTTTTTATTCCTGCTGTGATCGACTACGCCCGATTTCACACTTTTTCTTAGCAAACACTTAGAAAGCCCACTACGGCTTTTTAGTTACGACACTGGTGCTTTTACTTAGCGGCTCTGATGAAAATTAGCCTACTTCGGCTAGATGGAAAATAGCCTCTCGGCTAGACGGTACTGCCTGGCTGCGGCTAGATGGAAAACAGCCCGGCAGCGGCTTGATGGTACTGCCTGGTTGCGGCTAGATGGAAAACAACCACCTTTCAAGCTCTGCGGAGCCTTAAATAATCGTGCGACTTTTGCCGGTAATATCACGACGCTCCAATCAAAACTGCGGATCAAACATTTCACCAATCGCGGCCTGGCGGTAGGTTCGGTCCGGAACCCGCACAACACAGTATATACTGAACGTCTTGGAACTTCTGTTTAATATACCGTTCGATACAAAAATGAAAATAAGTACAATTTTGAAATGGAAAAAATCAGTAACATTACATGGTCTTAAAATCTAGGAAAAAATGAATGTTACAACATCTATGACTGTTAAGGGACTTTGCACGACTCATCCGGTGCAGCTTTAGCCACTAGCACCACGCGCTGGGGCCCGTTACCTTCATTTAAGAGGAATATTGAATGATGGATTAAAAATAGACAAGTGGCCCATAATAAACCACACCACTGGAGCCAACGATGTTAAGCTTGTGTGAAGTATTTCTGAAGATCCTCGTAAAGTATAATATGAAAGCACGTGGGAGATTATGGAAGGGTTCTTTCAGAGCAAGCGGTAGGAGAGATGGCTTGAGCAGTGAACATGTATTGCTTCCCGTCTTTACCGCGCTTTGCGGATTCTTGTAAATGTTGTATTTTGTTCGAACATATGTCCAACTAAGGCCAAGTTTCGTTAATATTTTAAATAGGTTTTTCAAGGGTACTGAATCGTAGGTTTTTTCTAGATCTACGAACACGAGGTGAGTCGGTAGATTTCGAGCTTTCCGTTTTTTTTCTAATATTTGCTGAAAAGTATCTTCCCGCTCTAAAGTTATTTGTTCTTTTATGTCTTCATGCTGCAATTCAACTCTTTTTTTTGCTAGTGCCATACAACTACTGTGTTTATTCCCGACAGAGTAGAAAACAGGGAAGTCTCAAATGAACTTCTGACATCTGACCTCAGATGCATAGAGTTCATATTTAGCGATTTTGGTAAGGTCACGACCACCTACCGAAATCCGTGGAAAACTGATGGGAATTTTATGGAAGTCAACTTAAACATAATCTGGATTCCATCAGAACCTTCGAAACACAATGTATGTAGATCTATATGCTGACCAATTTCAAGATACACTCAAAACTGCTTTTGAAAATTGTCCTTTAGGTTGTAGCCACCCAAAAAAGGGACGTTCCATGTTGGAGCAGACTGAGAAAAACTGTTAGAAAACTATTTAACAGAGCAAAAATCTCAGGTAAATGAGATATGAACTCATACTGAGTACAATAAAACCCTGAGGAAGTCAAAGAAAGACTCACGGAAGAAATTCTGCGGAAAAGTCGAAAGTATGCATCCAAAAAATTTTCTCACAAGACAACTCAAACTCGATTGGTGCAATAAAGAGCCAACAGAAGAGTACACTACAACAGGAAAAGATATTCTTTAAGTGCTCTCCAGGCGCACTTTTCGGGATAGAAAATTTGAGAACCGGAAGTACCTCAGTCACGACTAAACCTTTAGACAATTACAAACCGAATAGTCACTTATGAAGGAATCAAATGGGCAATATGGACTTCTGGAACTCCAGGAACAGACGAAATCTTCCCAGTACTTCTACAACAAGGAGTAGACAAGCTGGTACTGCACTGGGCTATGTCCCCCACGCATGGAGAACTGCAAATATTGTCTTCTATCCTAAACCTGTACGAGACAGACACATACACAGATGCAAGAGCGTATCGAGCTTTTCATCTTTTCGGCTAATAACGTTGGAAAAATTGATAGATAGGTATATAAAAGAGGGTGCATTTCTAGCAAACCCTCCACATATACATCAATACGCCTAACAACCAGGGAAATGATGTGAGACAGCTTTACATAACCTCATAGCGAGGGTCGACAGATCGTTTTACCACAAGAAGGTTGTGGGTGCTTTCATTGACATACAGGGGGCTTTTGACAATGCATTTTTCGTCTCAGTGACTGCTGTTATACTGTTTACAAAAAGAAGAATCCAAGGCAGTTACAACAACCTGAGCATCCTCAGAGAACAGATAAAAACCGTTAATGAGTACAAATATCTGAGCTTGACACGAAATTAACATGGAAAAAATAAATTATAAAAAACCTTTATAAACCAAAAATATGTCTTATTTGATACATGGACTTGTTTGGGAGAACCTAGGGTCTTAAATCAGGGGTGCTACTTTGGCTACACATCGCGGTTCTTAGACCCATGGTTACATACGGTGCTGATGTATGGTGGACCAAAACAAAAAAACGACAACCACCGAATTAAATCGGCAGCAGAGGTTGGCTTGCTTATGTTCCACAGGCTTTATAAGTAGCATCCCCACCATAGCTATGGAAATAATTCTCAGTACGTAGAGTAGTAGAATAATATGACCATTTAACCCAAATTACGTTAGTCCAAAAATTCGTAATTTGAAATATTTTTATTTTAGTTTTTCTTAAGTAGCTTTCTGAAAAATTGTACTGTTTGTACAAGATTCAGTGCTAAGGCGTTGATGGAGATGGATTGGAGATGAGAAATCGGAATCAGCTCACAATTTTGCTGTTAATTGTAGGGGGCGCCACTTATTGCACTGTGTACACTTTTAAATTGTCATAACCTTTTTATACCACTCTGCATAATATTTTCAATTTAATATTCGTATTCTCCGCCTTCTCCTGTCTAAAAAAGTTTTCTTGGTAAATATTGCTCCGAGCAACAGTTTCTGAGATAGTGGGATATTTTTATTTATTGATTACAAATTTATCAATTTGTGGGTAATCTCTTATGCCCTTAGCCAGCTGGTTTTTATATTCTTACTGTTGTTGGCCCGTTGGTCTTTAAATTTATTATTGTTGTTAGTCTGTTTGCCTTTAAAAATGCTCCAAATTTCAAAGACTATTCTGCCTGGATGAAGTGTAAAGGAACGCATTTGCGAATTGAATATATAGTGATGCCACAGTAAACCCGATACAGCAGAGAAAGTGTGCTCAAGTTAGTGACGAGATTTTTGCGACGCGTGCGTCGACGGGTCCCTCTTTTAAAATGGTCGCTTAATGTTTACATGTGACCTCGAGATGTGTCTTTTGAAACGTATTGTCTACCGTTTCTTGAGGTGACTGCAGTTTATATGAATTTAAAGACAGAAGGAAGAGAGAGTTTGTATAAAAAAAAATTAAGTAAAGAGAATCGAACACGTTGACAAACAATTTATATAATCATGGGGAAAGAAACTTATTGTTGTGCCGTGGACAATTGTAAAAATGATTCATAAGGTATGCCGGGAGTGAGTTTCTCCTTCTTTCCCAAAGATGCTGAAAGGTGATCTAATTAAAGAATATCAATTACGTAAGAAATGGTATCTGGATAAATCGAATAATTCTGAGAAGCTATTTCTTTTATGTAATAAGTAAACGCGTCATCAAATGTCCAATTAAAAATTTGTCCAAAAATTATAAAATATGCGACTCACATTTTTCTCAGAAAATGTTTAAAAATGATTCCATTCTTTTTGTTTTTTTTTTTATGTTACTCATGTTGCATTAACTTGACATTTTATTACATCAAAAATTTTCAAACATTTATATAATATCTATGATTTTGAATGACAAAACTTGCCAGAGTAAAATTATTTCTATTTAAAATCCCTTGCTGGTTCCCTTTTGAACATGGCGGACTACCAAGTGACCCCTTGAAAACTGAGACCTGATTTTCCTATACGGTTACCTCTGCGTTTCGCTACTCTATTGGGTTTACTGTGGTGAGGCTATCAATAGAACCTATTGAGTGAGGACAAATGCGTAATGGAAACAATAACCAACAATTTGGCCACATAAAACGGATTACAAACTTAAAGCGGAGTAGGTCCTGGCGTATATGCAGAGTTGAAGTGTAGCTTTAGTATTCCACTAGAGACAAGTTTAACAATGTTCCAGGTAGAAATTCATGCAATATAAGTATGCGATCAAGAGAATATTAAACGGGACTATCGCAACAAAGAAATACTCGTGTACGTCCTCTCAGATAGTCAAACTGCTCGAAAGACCACCACCAAAACCACGATGGAGTGTATACGTGACCCGTTAGATCTAACGTCTAGGAACAACAGAGTTGACCTATCGTGGATTCCAGGACATTCGAACACAAAAGGTAATGAAAAATCGAACGAATTAGCAAGATTCGGACCTACAACACCACACAGGGGTCCAGCACCAGCGGTTGATATACCAGAATGTTTGATAAAAACGATAATCAATAAATAGTCATATCAGCAACATCTAGATTCTTGGCTGACAACGTCTGGCCAAAAACATGAGAGGGATGTAATTGGCGGCTGTTCAAGGAAACCAACATCTAACGTCCTTTGTTTAATAAGGGCCCAGACCAAACTAGTGGTGGGTCTGAACACCGGCACTGTCACCTGAGGAAACATTTATAGAAAATGGATATCTAGAATGACGCTAGGATATGTACACTATGTGGTGAAGGAAAAAAAAAACTGCACAGCGCATCCTATATGAATGTGTGGCTTTAACTGGGAACAGACATAAACTGTTCTTAGAACTGCATTATGGAGATAAATTACCAAATGAGAGGCTTGGAAAGAAGCTTATAAATTTTCTTAAAGGAACGACATTCATGTAACCAAGAAAGGAGAGGTCAATAAGCCAGCGGCTGCAGTGCACAAACAGGCATAATTGCCTACCCCGTTTACAAGCAACCACCAACCAAATCGATAACGATGACTTATTTCTGCCAGCCAGTCATCCATTTTAGAAGGTGATAACTTTTTTTTTAAAGAGAGGTAGAAGTCTTTTGCAGCTCTGGCCATCTATTTTTAAATAATAATTAGCGATATATTTATAGTCATAGGTGTATCGACAGTTATTGATATATTACTAGTTATCAGTATATCGATAGATATTGACATATCGATAGTTATAGAGATATATGTTGGTTGCCATCGGTAAAACGCCTTATCGCCCGTCCCTACTCTTAGCTTCTACATCAAATTTTGACTCGATATTCTTATTTGCTAAGATACCTATGTTATTGCTTAACCTAGAAACAACGCATTTTAATGGAAAACTGATATTGATATAAAACCAAAAATATCATAAAAATATTTAAAAGATTGCGCTCTTGTTCCTTTACAAAATGTTCTGTTTTACATTTATAATTCCTGTACAGGATGAGTCAACGAAAGGGTAAAGTTTATTATCTTATTTGTTTGGGGAATGACGAAAAAATGTTCAATACAATAGTTTTAGGGAATGTTAAGGTGCATAGTTTAAAATTATTTTTGAGTATACAGGGTACTTCAAAAAAGTGTGGCCCATATAACATGTTTTTTTTTTAAATGAAACATCCTATTTTCTAATTTACTCTTAAATTCTGTGTAAAATTTTATAAGTTTTTTTATTAATAATGTTATGTACCTAAACCTAGTAGGTTTTCTAATATTTCATTTTTTTACAAAAATACTAGTTTTCAGTTTTGTAAAAAATTACCAGTAGCGCCATTGTTTCTGAAGGTGGAATACTCATAATTGGTACGAGCATTCTATAGAGATGAAAACAAAGATATATGTAAAGAAATTTGAGTTAGATGCTAGAGGGTGTTCAAAATAAATTTATACAGTTAGACTATTTTAAATTGAAAAATCTCAAATTTTTTAAATGGCACACCCTGTATATTATTATTTTTTCTGATAGATTTTACAAAGCCCTACAACTTTTATTAAGTATGTCATATATCTATTTCTAACAGTCTTCGATTTATTTTGAATTTTTCAATTTTTACCCTCGTTTTTAAGAAGTTTAAGCTATAAAATCATAGTTGCCAAGACAAAACAAAAATGTAGGAATTGTCAAATTTTGACATGTCTATTAAGCAAGTAAAAATAGTTCAATTTGTTATAGTAAGTGACGTATAAAGGTAACAGTTATGGATTTTCCTAAAAATGAATTAATTGATATGGTTTATATACTGGGCGAGGAGGGAAAAAATTGTCATTTGGCAGTAAGGCTTTACGGAGCGAAGTACCCTAATAGACGTATACCTTCTAGAAAATCTTTTCAGTGCTTAATGGAACGGTTTGATGGTAGTGGTAGCGTTGAATATACCAAACGGAAAGTAGTAAACCAGAATGCTACCAATAAGGAAAAAGCAATGGAGATTTTACTTCATGTTGAAGATAATCCCCAGGTCAGCAGCCGTCAGCTAGCTGACTTATCTGACACATCCCAATCTACGGCTAATTGCACCACGAGAAAATACAAGTATCATCCTTTTCATATGGTACTACACCAAGAACTTCAAGACAGTGATTTTGAACGACGAGTAAACTTTTGTCCCACCATGAATAGAGCAATAAAGGCCGATTCAAATTTTTTATCCAAAATAATGTTTTCTGATGTAGCTACTTTTCGCAGTAATGGAGCAGTTAACAGCCATGCATTATTATTCAACAGTTAATCTATTTTGGGTCCGGGTAGTTCAAAACCAAAACCATTGGTTGCTTAATGTATGGTGTGGAATATTAAATTTTCGAATTTGATCCATATTTTTTCCGCGAACCGCTTAACGGGCCTAGATATCTAAATTTTTTGCAAACCTAATTACCCCAGCTTCTTGAAGAAGTTGATAACTTTGAAAGGGAACAAATGTGGATTCAACAAGACGGAGGTCCTGCTCATTACCACCGGGAAGTTCGGGAACTTTTAAACGATCGTCACCCACAAAAATCGGTAGGTCGGCATGGATTCATTCAGTGGCCCCTCTCGATAATGTGACTTAACACCTTTAGACTTCTTTTTGTGGGGCTATATTAAAGATTGTGTTTATGTGAATCCCCCTGCAACACCAGTAGATATGGAAAATAGGATACGAGATGCGTGCAGGACAATAACGCCCTTTATGCTAAGGAAAGTGAAGGAAAATATAGTAAAACGACTAAACATGTGTATTCAATTAGACGGGCATATTTTTAAACATTTATTACGTCATAATAATTGATCATTAGATAAGTTAAACTATATTAAAATTATTAATAACCATTCGTTTATGTTTTCAAAACAGCAAAAGTGTATTAAAAACAAGGGTAAAAATGGAAAAATTCAAAATAAATCGAAAACTATTAGAAATAGGTATGTGACATACTTTTTTTTCGCACACATGCCGCTCCTGGAGCGCTTTAACAACTTCCCTGTAGCACGTGTGCTAGACCCACAAAAAAAAAAGTTGGAGGGTTTTGTAAAATCTATCAGAAAAAATAATAAAATGCAGGGTGTGTCATTTAAAAAGTTTGAGATTTTTTTAATTTAAAATAGTCGAAATGTATAAATTTATTTTGAACACCCTGTGGCATCTAATTCAAATTTCTTTACATATATCTTCCTTTTCATCTCTATAGAAAGCTTGTACCAATTATGAGTATTTCACCTTCAGAAACAATGGCGCTAATGGCAATTTTTTACAAAACTGAAAACTAGTATTTTTGTAAAAAAATTGAAATATTAGAAAACCTACTAGGTTTAGGTATATAACATTATTAATAAAAAAGTTATAAAATTTCACGCAGAATTTAAAAATAAATTAAAAAATAGGATGTTTCATTTAAAAAAAACACCTATGTTATATCGGCCACACTTTGTTGAAGTACCCTGTATACTCAAAAATAACTTTGAACTGTGCACCTTAACATTCCTTAAGACTATTGTATTTAACATTGTTTCGTCAGTCCCGAAACAAATGAGATAATGAACTTTACTCAATCGTTGACTTACCCTGTACTTAGAAAAAATCGTGTATTGTGGTCTAAACTAATACATGGTCACCTCTAGCTTTTTGTTTTTTTCAGTTTTGTTTAATTAAAATTTACCAATGGGCTATTTAATTATTATTGTTTTTGGTTACGCAAAGCCCAATATGTTTCTTTATTTGAACGTTTAAAATTTATATCAGTTTATGTATACTTTTTCTGTCTTGGAATAAATTGTGTCAACAAATTCAAAATGTTTTATTTGGCAATACAATTTATTTATTTTTACCTTTGAATGGTAACGAAATGAGCCGCTTTTTAAAAAGCAAAATCTCGACGAATGAGAAAGCTGAACGGAATATATAAATATATGAATATCAATAGGCACTACGCTGTTCTTTTTTTGGTATTTTTGTATTCACTTTATTTGCGAAATATATTTTTAAAAGCTACTTGTTTACCAACATATTTTTTTATCATTCCTTTCTAAAAACCATGAAATTGAAATAAAATGTTCTTTTTTACTGTGGCATTAGCCTCAAATGACTTGTTATTGATAAAAATCCCTTATTTTGAAACCGCTTTTACTGGTTTTTTGGGTTGCTACGCCTATACGTATTCGAATGGAAAATTATATTTTTTTTCTAACACTACCGTAGAAGTTTAATGTAGACAAAGTCCATACTTCAGCAGTCTACCCCACTTTTATGCGTCTGGGGATGGATTGGCAAATAATTACATTTAATTAATACAATTCGTTGGATCTTACCATTATTACTGTAGAAAATAATTGTTCTTGTAACGAAATATATATTTAATGTCCGTAAAAATACCCAGAAAGTTATGTAGTGGTCCTTAGTATTGACTGATAGTAAGTTTTACTCTTGCATTTAAAAAACGGTAGTCCAAGAATAATACACATCTATTAATCACCAAATTAGGATATTCCATGTTTCATTTCATTTCACACCACCATATATCTTTTCTGCGAATATTATTTTCAGTACGATTTCAGCATGCTATGAGATTAGAAAAGCGAGTAATTTTGTGTATCCGCAATGAAAATTTTAACCAATAAATTACTTTTTTTTTGTTATTTTTTTTATAACATTTGCCAATGGTATGTTTTCGCGTCAACAATTTCTTGGTCGCAAAAATGATTGACTTATTCGATACGAATTCTTTTAACGTTCCTCAGCTATGAAAAAGGGGAATGAAAATGACTTGAATTGTTAGTTCAAACTGTATCTCTGATGGTGTGCCTCTCGTTCCCGTTTACTTTAACTTGAAATAAATGAGGAACCAAATCGGCTACAGAGCACATTGAATGTGAAATAAATATATTCTAACTGCTTTGGAATAATTTTATCTAAGCACTTCATAATCTAGGAAATAGTGATAATTGCTGGTTTTGGCTAATTTTTTATGAAAATTTCTATATTTGAGATCAGAAATGACAATGATCTTATCCTACTACATAAGGGCTCCATAAACAACTCCCGATCAGCGAATTTGTTCTAACGTTCATCCTTACTCAATTCCGCTTACATTTTTCTAGCGTTGTTTAGATCATATGCAAACAATTAGGTTACTTTATATTATATAAATAGGCACATCAGTGTACAAAATTGATTCTTTAAAAATAGCGAAAATGCGTCAGGTTGATAAACTAAATATCGCAGTGGCCGGTAGCAAATACAGAAGGAAATGCTCGATGACATTTGTTTTTTGAACACTAAAAATATTTTACATAAAACAATAATTCAAAATAAAACACTTGCAAAATGTCTTAAAACTTTTAAAAATATCGGACAGTTTGAAACTAACTGACTAGTAAGAAGAAGGAACCGGGTTTAACGTATTGGAAACATAAATGGTAGCAAGGAGACTGGGCTGTCCTTCTTGTCTTCCCTCTCTTCATGGAAACATTAACCACTTCTATTTTGTTGGAGTTATTACACGTTAACCAGCTGGTATCTACTGCCGATTCTAGTAACATTTCGATTTCAACCAAACTCATATACATCTGTTAAATCAATTGTGTTTTACCGCCAAATATCGGCACGTGGATCCCGCCTGCTTTCCTCAGGGATTTTCCTGTGTTTTCTGAGAAAATTGTATAACATCGTTAACTACAATGGTGGCAATGTTTGTTTACTGATCTTGATTAGTGATTTTAATTAGATGTTTTTAATTGTCCTGTGAATTGGCTTATCTTGTAATACTAATGTACATATTTTCTCCAATAATTAGTCTTCAGTTTGTAAGTATTATTTTCTTCATAATTTGATCAATATATACTTTCAGTTCACATACTTTTATAGATGTATTGATAAAGAAATAAATATGTTGATTTCTAAAGATTGACAAATAAACAAATTGACTTTTAATTAGCCTCTTACGACTGCATCACCAACAATTTAGCTTCTTATATATATTTATATATATATATATATATATATATATATATATATATATTTATATATATATATATATATATATATATATATATATATATATATATATATATATATATATATATATATATATATATATATATATATATATGTATATATATATATATATATATATATATATATATATATATATATATATATGTATATATTTATATATATATATATATATATATATATATATATATATATATATATATATATATATATATAAATCTTTTAATTTAAATCTTGGGTGTATGTTCGTTTAATTAATACACTTGAGTTTTTTTGTTTTAAAAATGCTCCTGGATTCGAGTATTTTCAAAAATTTTTCTTTGGTTTAATTTTCATTTCTGAAAATAAAATTAGAAATGCGGTCACAATTTCGATTTACGGATACAACAATAATTTAGATAACAAAATATATAGACATATATACTTGGAATTTTATCGTTTATATAAGAACAATTACATATATTTAAAATAAGGAATTTTTATTAATAAAATCTCATTTGACGTTAATATCACAGTAAAAAAAAAACATTTTATTTTAATTTCATAAAGAAGTGGAAAAGGAAAATAACATCTTGGGAACCCATCAATGAAAGAATCATAAAACTAAATATAACAATGCTAGGAAGAGACATGGTAATATTAGGAGTATACAGCCCAACAGAAGACAGCATTATAAGAGAGAAAAAGATAATTTCATGGAAACACTAGAAATAGAAACACAAAAAGTAAAGAAAAACCAAGAATTATCAATAATGGGTGATCTGAATGGGAGAACAGGAAGGAAAACAATGGACAATATCGTAGGACCATTCGGAGAAGACATTACCAACGACAACGGAGAGAGACTAATAGAGCTGTGTGAACTAAACGGCCTCAAAATAACAAACGGATTGTACAAACACAAAGACATCCACAAATATATTTGGATGCAAGAAACACGAAACTTAAAATCAATAATAGACTATATTATAATTATAAACGACACCACTATCAAAATAAAAGATGTAAGAGTAAAGACAATAAAACAAACAGGAACAATAGATAAAGAAAACAGAAAGAAATAAAATACAAAATACACTTACTGCAAGATGAAACGATAAGAGATCTATATAGACGACGATTAAATCAAAAATTAAATGAATTTAACTACGACAACCTCCAACAAATGTATGACCACATAAAGGAATGCATCAAACAGGCGGCCCTAGAAGCATTAGGTAAAGAAGACAACGAGAATAAGAAACATAAAGTTAGAATCTGTGAAAAAAACCAAAGAATCTATAAAAGAGAAAAAAAGACTATACGAAAAATGGCTGAATACAAAATTAAAAGAAGATCTACAGAAATATAAAGAGAAAAATGCAGAAACCAGAAGGATGATAAACAAAGAAAAGAACGGGAGATGGGAAAAATCGTGCGAACATGTAGAACAGTATATAGGAGGAACTAGAAGCACAGAGTCATGGAGAATAATTAAAGCATTAAGTACCAACAATAGAGAGAAGACGTATATAGAGTATATCCCAGAAAGCGAGTGGGAAGAATATTATAAAAAGCTGCTAACAGAAGACAGACAAGAATTCCAAGAAGAACAGAATAAGGAAAAAAAAAGAGATAGAACTAAGCTATGAAGAAGTAAAGAAGACAATAAAAATACTCAAAAATAATAAATCTGCAGGGCCTGGAGGTGTGGTAAATGAAATGATTAAGTACAGGTCTAATAAATTACATTGAATGCTGAGAAACATGTTCCACAGAGCGATAAATGGACAAAAAATACCAGAGGAATGGTCAAAAGCCGATATAGTATTTATATTTAAAAAGGGAGACCGCAGAAAATGCACAAACTATAGAGGCTTAAGCATAATATCGAGTATGGGACGTTTATATGGAAAAATTATTAAGAATATCATAGAAGAAAATATAAAAGGAAAAATTGGAGAAGACCAAGCAGGCTTTACGGCCGCAAAATCATGTATAGACCACATATACACTATAAAACAAACAATGGAAAAAAACTGGCAAAGAATAGAGAAGTTCATCTAGCTTTCATAGACATAAGAAAGGCCTATGACTCAGTACCAAGACAAAGATTATGGAACGCAATGAAAGAAATAGGCATTGACAAAGGACTAATATACTAGTAAAAGTTCTCTACGAAAACAACACAGTGAACATAAAAATAGGTCATAAAATAGGGAAGAGACTGCAAACATCAAAAGGCCTATTACAAGGATGCTCTACATCCCCAACACTATTCAAAATATACCTCAAACAAACTTTAAAAAAATGGGAGCAAAAATGTAGTGGAATGGGGGTCCCAATACGAGCAGATTACTCATATACTCTAAGTTTCGCAGACGACCAAGTAATTATAGCGCAAGATGAGGAAGACCTCAGTTATATGGTAAGAAAACAGAAAGAAGAATACAGTAAAGCAGGATTAGCAATAAACTTTGATAAAACGGAATATCTAACAACAAAGGAGGGAAATGCGCAGAATCTAGAAGTCGATAACGAAACAATAATCAAAGGAACCGATAGATTTAAATATTTAGGAATCATTTCAAAAAACGCAACATCAGAAGAAGAGATCAAAGCTAGATTAGGACAAACGCGGCTATGCATAAGACAAATAAGTTCAATCCTGTGGGACAAACACATTATAAAGAGAAACAAACCACGCATATACAAATCAATAATACATGGACGATCAACAAAAGAAATAAATCTAAAATTAATGCGGTAGAGATGGAGTATTGGAGAAGATGTTGTAGACTGACACGTATGGAGAGAATAACAAATGAAGAAATAAGAAGCAGAATGAACATCAAAGAGAACGCAATAAACACCATTGAAGAAAAACGATTAAAATGGTATGGACACATAAGACGGAGTGAGCCCTATAGGGAGAAGAAAAAGAGGAAGACCCAGACGATCGTGGAGAGACGATGTGGACGAGGCTATGGAGGACAGGGGTCTAACAGATGGAGACTGGGAAGATAGAAACGGATGGAATCAAAGGCTGAGAGAAGGAAGACAGCGTCAGCTATAGAAAATCCTTGATATACATATATTTCAATTTCATGATTTTTAGAAAGAAATGATAAAAAAATATGTTTGGTAAACAAGTAGCTTCTAAAAACATATTTCGCGAATACAATGAATACAAAAATACCAAAATAAAGGAATAGAGTAGTGTCTATTGATATTCATATATTTATATATTCCGTTCAGCTTTCTCATTCGTCGAGATTTCGCTTTTTTAAACTCGGCTCATTTTGTTCCCATTCAAAGGTAAAAATAAATAAATTGTATTGCCAAATAAAACATTTTGAATTTGTTAACACAATTTATTTCAAGACAGAAAAAGTAGACAATGTATTATGTATACACTGATCTAAATTTTTAATGTTTAAAAAAAGAAACATATTAGGACACTGTAACCAAAAACAATAACAATTAAATGGCGCATTAGTAAATTATACCTCAGAAAATAACAAGAAAAAAATTAGAGTTCAGCAGTCTTTTATATGGAGAACATCATCTCTTTGGAATAATTTGCCCAGCGCCGTGTTTCCCACCGAGTACAATTTACAGCGATTCAAGAACAACGTGAGTCGCTTTTTCCGCACGCGTGCCGCTCCTGGAGCGCTTTAGGGACTTCCCTGCAGCACGTGTGCTATACCCATAATATATATATATATATATATATATATATATATATATATATATATATATATATATATATATATATATATATATATATATAAATTAGACCACAATACGCGATTCTTCAACGTACAGGAATTATAAATGTAAAACAGAACATTTTGTCAAGGAACAAGAGCGCTTATTTAGTACTGAAAATATAAAGATTTATAAATGATGTCTAATAGAAAATTTCAACCACAATCATGTTTTAAATTTTTTTATGATATTTTTTTGTTTTCGATTAATTCCATTAAAAAGAGTTGTTTCTAAGTTAAGCAATAATATACCCATATTATTGAGTCTCTAAGAAAGAAAGAATAACGAGTCAAAATTTGATGTTTTATTTATGTAGAAGCTAAGAGTAGGAACGGGCGACAATGCGTTTTGCCGACGGCATCCTACCTATCGATAATGTTAATTTATCGATACGTCTATAACTATCGATATATAGATAACTACCAATATATGGAAAACTGTCGTTACATCTATGACTATAGATATATCAATAGTTACTATTCAAGAATAAATGATCAGAGCTGCAAAAGACTTCCAGAAACTCTCCGCTCTTTAAAAAAAATTATCACCTTCTAAAATGGATGACTGGGAGGTGGAGATAAGTAGTGGCTATCGATTTGGTTTGGTTTGTGCACTGCAGTCTCTTGGTTTATTCCTTGGTTACATGAGCGTTGTCCCTTTAAGACAGTTTATTATATTCCCTATTCCTTTTATGTAGTAATTTATCCCCACAAAGTAGATCTCCGAACAGTTTATGTCTGATCTACGTTAATGCCACATATTTATATATGGTGTGTCTCTTCACCACATGGTTTGCATATTCTAGGATCATTTTGGATATCCATTTTCTACAAATGATTCCTCAGGTATATGCTTACTTACTTACTTAATCCTTAGGCTTTTCTACCCCTGGTTAGGAGTGTAAGGCCTGTGGAGTTGAGTTATTCTATATCTGTCTTTTCCATATGTCCGTATGTCCTTCTGTAGCCTTCCATCCTATTTAAATAGCCGATTTCCTCTTTTGCTTCTTCTGTATTAGTGTCTTCTGTTTGTACGAGTTCTGTATCTTGTTCCGGTATTATGTCTCTTTGTTGATTTTTGTATGCTTTTCCTAATTTTTTGCATCCATTTCCTTTCCTCTCTGTTTCACTGATTCCTACATAGCGCATTTGTTGTTCTTCTGTCAGTTCATCCTCTTTTCCGTTTATACCCCCTATTATTCCGTGTTCTCAATCTAAAAGCTCCATAATTATTTCCCATTTCTTTCTTCCTATCTATTTCTTTGATTATCTTCTTATTTGTATTCTTTTTACTAGTCCTCTCTTCCGTATCCTTTATCTCTCTTTTTTCCCAGTTTTTTGACTTGATGGTCGTAGTATTCTTTGTTTGTTCTTTCAGTTTTTCTACCTCATGTCCCATTTATATTCTCTTCCTTCGATTACGTTTTTTTTGATATCCTATTTACCCCCTTTTTCCATTCATTCTCTCGTTCTCTGCTATATGCTTCAATTTCTTTTGAATTTCGCGTTCATCTCTTGTTAAATCGTTGTTTATATAAACTCTCTCTCTTAGGTTTCTCAGTTTGTTTTTATTTTTCAATACAGCCTCCTTATCTCCCGTGTTTTCAAGTTCTATCTTGTATATTGTATATTTGTACTTTTGTGTCCACACTCCTCTCCATAAAAAGTTCTACACCCATTTTCAAATCTGGTTGGCTATTCGCCTCAAAACTCATTCCCGATATTACAATATTATTCCTTGCGTTGTCTCTTTCCAGTCTATTCATCTTCAAATCCATACTTCTCATGTTTTCTCTAATTATCTTATTTTCCTCTTTCAATACTTCATTCTCCTTTCTTAGTTCCATTAACTCTTGTTGCTATCTCTTCTGATATTGTTTCATATCCTTTATATCTCACATTAGCTCTCTGAATATTTCTATCAAATTGTCTATCTTATCGTCTCTTTCGTTTTTTTTCTCTTTCTGTGGTGTTCTTATCAGCTTTTTACTCGTCTTGCATA
>CM032453.1:115747671-115771267 GCA_019049505.1 Pachyrhynchus sulphureomaculatus
TAAAACTAGTCCCAGGTAGAAAAAATTTGCTACCTAACAATATTGAATAGGAATAGAACAATAGGCAACCCCTTCCTTTACTCATTTGACAGCGCGCGTGCCGGAGTCTCAGTCGGAATTTGATGGTCGCTATGAGTGCTTTTTTCTCTTCGAGGCATTTCTTACGAAACAGTTATTTAAAAAAGTGTGCGTTTTTTTTTGGAGTTCACCTTGAAGAAACTTGTGATGGATCTGAATATTACAAGTAAGAGCGCATACATAATGATAATTTTTATGTATTTTTTCTTAAATAATTAGTAATTGTTTGAAGGTAGAAAATGTTATTTGAAATTGTTGTTCGAAAACCCGTTTTTCGGTATTTAAAAAGGTATTTGTTATACTTCAGGGAGCGTCCCAGTGATTGTATAGGTTTTAACAGAAAAAAGAGTATTTGCACTACATATCAATATTAGCTGTAATTTCCCGTGAAGTCGAAGTTTTTATGGCCTTTAAATCAGACGGTGAAAACCACGTGGTATCTTGTATTTATTTATTTTTTAATTTAAATAGTTTTTATTTTGTTCTTGGATCCGAGGATATCTCAGGTGCTCGAGTAGTAATGCGTAGACTACTTTTTGATAAAATGCGGGAACAAAACCTGCCAAATTTTAAAGAAAAAATAATATATCTTGAGAGTTATATTTTATTGCAAGATGAATATTGTGATGAGCAAAGGAAGAAAGTGAAGCATAAGTTCTCCTATTTGAAGTCACGATTCAAGAAAAAGTGAACAGAAGCGCATAAAAAAGCAGAAGTTTATCTTAAAAAGAATGACAAATGGGTACAAGGAACATTTAAAATACCTAGGGTAAAATGCCGTTTTTCTGGTCGACCAACAAAGTCATTTGAAGAATCAAGTGAGAGGAGCACACGTAAAAAATCAGAGGAGGTATGCAGTGATGTAGATAAAGAAGTAAAAATGCATGCTGCTCAAACATCCTTAAAAGTTCTGGAGAGAGAATTGCATCTAGTATTCTAAAAGATATCTAACTCTCCCTAGAAGGCCCAAGCATACCAAAAAGCACACAAAATGTCAAAGCAGTATGAAAAACAGTCACAACTAAATTCAGTAGTCGCCCTCTCAATGTTTGTAGAAGCTGACCTCTCAAGGAGACATTATGAAATAATAAGGAATAGTAACAAGAAGTATTATCCGAGTTACACATGTTCTGAAATTAACTTACATTTATTGGATCACACGGTTAAACATATTTGGAGGATGTACTAAAAGAATTAAATCTAGAACCATTGACACTCATTTCGAAATGGGAATGTGACGGATCGCAACAAGCACAATTTAAGCAAAAAATGCAAGAAGAAGATGCAATTGACAACTTTTTTCAAAGTTGCTTTGTTCTACTACAATTAATTTCTTGGACAAACAAGAAAGTTATTTGGCACAATCGAACTCCTTCTTCGCCACGACACTGTCGGCCAATCAGGTTTGGATTCGTTAAAGAAACAGTGGATATTACAAATTCTGAAATAACTTACATAGAAAAGGCAATAAACGAATTCGTACAAGGAGATATTTCTTTTTCCAAGAAATATACTCGTATAATGACGCTAACTATGATCGATGAAAAAGTGTGCAATTACTTCAACAATGAGATGCTATATTTGTGGTTCTAGTTCAAAGCAGTTTAATAACCTCAATGTAAAAAATAACGTCGACATAGATGCATTATATGTTGGCCTGTCTGTATTGCAAGCTAGGATCCGATTATTCGAAAGTATTCTGCATTCGCCATACAAGCTTCCTGTGCAAAAGTGGCAGCTAAGATTGGATACGGACAAAGAAATTGTTAAGCAAAAAAGGCAGTATATTTATACCACAAGTTAGTTCAGGTACAGATTAAGGCCCTTCTGGTCAACAGCCTCTGGTCAATTGCTTCATTGTCGCTCACTTCTTCAGCTCCAAGATCATTCTTCGGCCCCAAGGTGACCTCTTATATATGTCAGTAAAAGCTCGTAATTTCTTACGTTATGATTGATTATACAGACTTAAAATTTGAAAATTCGAGCAGGTGTGCAGTCAGTTGAGTACCTCAACTCAAAATAATTATGACAAAGTCTGTAGATTTTTCGAATACTATTTGGAACTTTACAATAGAATAAATGGTTTTGAATACATTCCACTGTTGATGGACCTGAAATAAATATATTATTATTATTTCTTAATTAGCCTTCAAAATTACATGTTTTAAATACGCACAGGTCTTTAAAATCAAAAAAAAAACTTCAGTAACTGTTTTAGTTCTTGTTAATTTCCTCTATTTACTTGTTCTTCATCAGGCCATCTACTTTTGGTTTTACAATCTCTGAGATAATACTGCCTACATCAACATTTTAATAATCTAAATTTGAATAATTTCAAAGAAAATAAATTTTTACCTCAAAGCATAGGATAGGACCAAAGGATGCATAAATTAGGTGTCACATCCAGAAAATACTGTAAATGCATTTACAAGTAACGTTTTGTCCTTATTTCTAGTATCATTTTGTCGTTAATGACAGACAGGCAGAGAGAGAGAAACAGATAAAAATCGTGCAACCGGTAAATACAAATGGCTGTGCTGCTAACTTTAAAAAGGAAAACTATTCAAGAACAAAATTTTCCAACTGTGGCGTCGAGGGCGTAACTTAAAAAAAAATTATTAGGAAAAAGTTCTCAAAATATTGAAACTGAAAATTTAATACCCCTTTCATACTCTTCTTGAAATAACATAGAAAGTAATGAAAAAATCTCCTAATTTTTGAATTCCTCGACTCCAAGAATTCTTTATATCTACCAACCAACCCCTGTAATATCGAAAATCCAATAGGTGCTTTGTTACGTTTTACTTCCTTCAGTGCATTATTGACCTCCTCTACAGTAACCTCTGGCAGTTCTTCCAAACCTATATTTTGTATTTTTGTTTTCAGTCCGTTTTCTTTATTCTTTATCGGGTGTAGTTTTGGACCTGTAGAGTTCCTTATATAGGTGTTTATTTCTGAATTTACTTTATCCCTATTCGTTATTACTTGTCCCTCACTATTTTGCAATTTACTAATCTCTTTCTTCCGTTATTCAGTTTTTTGCTTATTACTTTCGGGCCTTTATTTCCTACAATGGTTTCCAAAGTCACTTTATACTTGGGTGTTCTTATATTTTTTCTGATCTCTTTTCTGATTAACTTGTTAAGCTCCGTCCACTCCATTTTGCGCTCATCTCTGTTCATATTTCTTCTTCTTTCCATGAGTTGTTTCGTGTTGTCACTTATTTTGCCCTCTTGTTTTCCAGTTTTTGTGGCTATTGCAGCAGAGGCTGCTTTAATTATGGATGTTAGTTCTTCAGCTTTTGTATCTATTGTTTCGAGGATTGTATGCTCTTTAATCCCTTGTAATAGCTCTGTTGTTTTTAGCTGATACTCTGTCCTCTTTCTTGATAATTTAATGGTATCAACTGGTTTCGATCTATTGTTAAATGCTCTTGCTCTTAGAGTTTTCAATTTTATGAATACTTTAGCCCGCACGAGTCTATGGACGTTCCCTGTAGTACACCTGCTCAGCACTGTGAGATCCTGTCTTATATTTCTGTAGCTGGAAATAACAAAGTCTATTTCAGAGTTAGGATTTATCCACGCCCATTTCCTCTCGCTTTTCTTAAAGAACGAATTCATTATATACAGGTTGTTCTTCCGTAAAATTTATTAGAAGATAGCCTCTTTCATTTCTGTCACCGAGTCCAAACTTCTCTATGGTTATTTCTCCATTCTGTTGTTTACCTATTTTTGCATTAAGATCTCCCATTATTATGGTGTAATTCGCTGGGTTTGATCTAAAACAACTCGCTATGTCTTCGTAGAATTCCTCTACTTCCACCTCTTCGTGTTCACTCGTGGGCGCATATTCCTATATGATTTTAATGATCTTCCTTATTGCGAGTTGGATGATGATGTAGGCAATTTTCTCCGATATTCCCTCATAGCTTGTGATGTTTTTGGCATATCTCTGTGTATTAAAAATCCTACTCTGTTAGTTTTCGATTCGTGTGTGATCCGATCTAAGTTTCATAATTCATTCTCCCATGCGTCTCATTTTGCCGATACTCAAAATATTCCATTTAACTTATTCAAGTTCGGCTTCTAGTTTTGCCAGCTTTTCTTCCGTTGATAGGGTATGAATATTGTATGTTGCTACGTGCCTTATCCTTTTCGTTGCCTTGTCTAATATATATATATATATATATATATATATATATATATATATATATATATATATATGTGTATATATATATATATATATATATATATATATATATATATATATATATATATGTGTATATATATATATATATATATATATATATATATATATATATATATATATATATATATATATGTGTATATATATATATATATATATATATATATATATATATATATATGTATATATATATATATATATATATATATATATATATATATATATATATATGTGTGTGTGTGTGTTATTTCGTTCGAGAGTTATCGTACCAACAGACCGATAGAATCCTAAAATGTGAAGAGAAACACAAATCTTAGATTATAATTTTTTCACGAATACAATACTTTTTTTTAAGCAAAAAGAGTAATAAAAAATTAAAAACAGCTCTTAGATGTTATTGTTTTAATTCAATTAAACTACGGATACGTATGAAAGGTAACAATTTACGCTGCGAGTCCTATAGAATAAAACAGTTTCAGAGGTAAATTTTGAGACATTTTGTTTTAGTACTATTTATAAAAGAAAACTATGCAATATGTTAAAAATAAAACTAAACAAAAAAAAATTGTATGTCTCATGTGCGCCATTCTAGCAGGACCTGTAAGCTCTCAAGACCTTGTGTATGGCGTAATCCCGACACATCCTTACTCGTTCTGCAAAATATCACATTTCGACGTAGTCACCTGAATAACTATTAATCAATGATTTCATATACCTTTTAGTAAATTTGTAAAGACAAGTTAAAATTAGACCAAAGCGTTAATTTGTTTTGATTATTTTCACCTTTTGCATTTGATCAATAATAAATGTCTAAAGACGCAACAAATTTAAAAATAAGCAAACATGTGTGAAAACAAGAGCTGATGCTGTGATAAAATAGGTTGGTGTTTATATTATACTAGCCGTGCCCGCGGCTCCGCTCGCGTAGATTTGATCCTCTATTATAGTAACTGCTTATTCCTTATGTTACTTAACGTAATAAAATATATCCTATAACCTGGCCAGAGAACATATGTATGAATTTTAAAAAAAAACACGTAAATCGGATAAGTGATTCTCGAGTGTTAAGCGCACTAACGGACAGACAGAGAGATGTTGCATTTTATATATACATATATATATATATATATATATATATATATATATATATATATATATATATATATAACTCTGCCTATGGGTGCTGGGTGGATCGCATCCCATAGCCGGTCCCAAGCCCGGATAAAAGAGAAGGGTTCCAAGTGAGGCCAGCGACCTGCTTGGGTAAAAAAAACAAAGTGTTCCTAGAACCAAAGATATAGCCTCGGAACGGACTGGATTAAATAATGACAACCTGGCGAGAATAAGGACTAAACGCATACGGAAACCGACTTTATTAAGAATTGGATGTTGGAACATAACATCATTTAACAACAAAGACCAAGAAATCATACTTGAAATAAAAAGACATCAATTAGACATATGTGCACTCTCGGAGACCAAAAAAAAGGCAAAGGAAACAACAAATATGAAAACTACATACTGATATACAGTGGCAAAGAAAAAAATGAAAGAGCTGCATCAGGGGCTGGCATACTGTTACATGAAAGATTTGAAAACCAGGTCAGCAAAACGAAATATATTAACGACAGACTACTACAAGTGACAATCGAACTACAAAAATCAAGATCAACACACATAATAAGTATATATGCACCCGATACCAGCAAACCTCAAACGGAGATAGACCTATTTTACCAGAACCTACAAACAGTTTTAGACGACATACCTAGTGATGATGAAATAATAGTTCTAGGGGATTTTAATGCGAGAATTGGTGATGAAGTTATACCTGGCATCAAAAATCGATTCAACGAAGAAACTATAAACGATAGTGGTGAACAAATGATACAACTATGCATACAAAATGAATTTAGAATTTACAACACCTTTTATCCACATAAACCACAACACAAATACACCTTCGAAAATGCACGTGGACAAAGATCAACAATTGATTACGTAATCACAAATAGAAATATTCATCCAACAAGAATACAGGACGTGAGAACTTTAGCTTCCGTCAATGCTGGAACGAATCACCATCTTGTAATAGCAGAAATACAAACAACCATGCAACGACTTTGTAGCGAACCCAACGAACAAATAAGCAAAATCAATATAGAATCTCTATCCGACGACTCAACCAAATGTCTATATCAACAAAGGTTAACAGAAAAAATAGCCACAAATGATATTCGGGAGTCCAATGACGTAGAAACGGCATGGGCAAAACTAAAAACTAATATGCTAGAAGCAGCAGAAGAAGCATTTGGAAGAAGGGCTATAAAGAAAGGTGGAAAACCAAACACAAAGCCTTGATTCAAACAAGAAGTTAAGACATTAGCTGAAGAAAAAAGAAAATCGTACCTACAATACAGATCCAATGCTATAACATAAAATGATTATAAAAATGTAAGAAACAGGGTCAACGAGAATATCCAGAGAATCAAAAGAGGGTATTGGTAGAAATTTTCGAATGATATGGAACATGATCTGTAATCTACTGAGAAATAGAAAAAAACCCAATAAATGAGTATATACAAAAAACAAAAATTACGGTGGAAGAATAGGAAAGATATTTCGAAAAACCTTATAGTAGTCCATCAGAAACCAATTCATTAACACAGGAAATACAGCATGAAGATGCAAATGTTGCCCAATCAAATAGGACCATTTCCTTGAATCAAATACAGTACATAGCAGCGAAACTAAAAAACAGAAAAGCCCCGGGCATGGACGAAATTCAGAACGAAACGATCAAATATGGAGGTGATAAATTACTAGAAGAATTACAGATTTTCTTTAACAAAATACTCACATCCAAGATTATACCATCCGAATGGAAAGAAAGCTTCTTGATACCAATTTTCAAAAAAGGAGAAAGGACAGATCAGCTTAATGAGTGCGGTTCTAAAATTGTTCACTAAAATTTTAGCAGAAGAAATAATGTTAACCGGAATCTGTGAAGGGTTTAGAAAGAACAGGTCTACTATAGACGCCATATTTATAATCCGCCAAATTACCGAAAAAGCCATAGAGTTTAATAAGATAGCCTTTATGTGTTTCATTGATCTTACCCAGGCATTCGATAGGGTACGGTTAACTGATGTCATAACCCTACTACAAAAAAAGGGGAATTCACCTGAATATAATAAAAACTATCGAAGAGTTGGACATCAACAACCACACATATGTAAGAGTGGCAAATAAATTAAGCAATAAAATACCTATGACAACCGGAATCAGACAAGGAGAGCCCAATCTTATTTAACATCATAATGGATGAAAAAATAAACGAAGTAAAGAAAACTGGGAGAGGATATCGATTGGGAGACAAAGAAATAAAATAATATGCTATGCCGATGATGCAGTAATCATATCAGAAGACGAAGATAACCTACAGAGATTCCTACATAAGTTCCAACAAACAGCAAAAGTGTTTAATATGCAAATATCTATAAAGAAAACAAAAAATCCCTTACAATATCTAAAGAACCGAAAAGATGCAAACTCGTGATTTATGATCAGAGTGTAGAACAAGTGATGTCCTTCAGATATCTAGGGGCAAACATAACAAGTACCAGGAACCTTAAGGATGAAGTAAAAACTCAAACAACAAAGGCATCATTAATATCAGGATACTTAAGAGATATAATTTGGAGAAACAAATATATGAGCACTAGGAGCAAAGTAAGAATATACAAAACATGCGTAAGACCGATCATGACGTACGCGATAGAAACCAGAGCGGAGAACGCAATAACAAAACGACTCCTAAGAACAACAGAAATGCGAACACTTAGATCGATAACAGGACATACCTTATTTGACCGGAAGAGATGTGAAGAAATAAGGGAAATGTGCGAAATACAGTATGTGGTGAGATGGGCAAGGAATAGGAGAAGAGAATGGAGAGACCATGTGGACAGAATGCCAAATGACCGGTTGGCTAAGGTTGCAAAAGAGAAGCGACCAAACACACCTCGACCGCTTGGAAGACCACCAATAAGATGGGATGAGAGCTGCTCTTCTTCATCGCAATTGTTTCTGGAAAACTTTTGAAGTGAACACAGGGCATGGCCCTAACGTAGGAAGAAGAAGAAGAAGAAGAAGAAGAAGAAGATATATATATATATATATATATATATATATATATATATATATATATATATATATATATATATATATATATATATATATATATATTGTATTCTTTGTTATATAATATTGTTTCATATTTAACGGTTTAGGTAGCGTATTGCAAGAGAGTGCGCTAGAGGCAAATTTTTTTTTCGACTTGATTCACTATTAGCGTCACTGCTTATTTTTTATACTATTTAATGTAATAAAATATATCCTTAAACCTGGCCAGAGAATCTATGTATAAATCTAAAAAAAACACATAAATGGTTCTCGAGTGATGAGCGCACTAACGGACAGACAGACATATAGAGATATGTTGCATTTTATATATATTATAGAAGATTATAGATAACCTGGCTAGAGAACAAATGAATGAATTAAACAAAAGAAAAACGTAAACCGGATAAGTGATTCTCGAGTGATAAGCGCATTAACGAACAGACACATAGGCAGACAGGCAGAGAGACGTATATATATATATATATATATATATATATATATATATATATATATATATATATATATATATATATATATATATATATATATATATATATATATATATATATATATATATATATATATATATATATATATATATATATATATATACATATACATATATATATATATATATATATATATATATATATATATATATATATATATATATATATATATATATATATATATATATATATATATATATATATATATATATATATATATATATATATATATATATATATATATATATATATATATATATATATATATATTATATTCTTTGCTACATGATATTGTTCCATATTTAATGGTTTAGGCAGTGTATTGCAAGAGAACGTCCTAGCGGCAAACTTTTTTCCGACTTGATTCACTATTATCGTTACTGCTTATTCTTTATGTTACCTAACGTAATAAAATATATCCTATAACCTGGCCAGCGAACATATGTATGTTAAAAAAAAGCACGTAAATCGAATAAGTGGTTCTCGAGTGATAAGGGCACTAATGGACAGACAGACAGACAGAAAGACGATGCATTTTATATACATTATAGATTAGTATACTTATGTAAGATTTTGCCTAATATGAACAGAAAATTTACACGATTCTCTTTAAATAATAAAGCTTGTTAGTTTTTGCTTTTTTTTATCTATCTAACTTACAAACACACATTCTATAATGAATGAATTTAAGTTTTTCAGATTAAAGATTTACTTGATTGATGCATTACAACTCGATAAATTAAATGTATATTGTGGTAAAATATTAATTAAAAAAAAGATAATCAGAGAAGATACTTCAGAGATATTTACAACCAAGGATTGGCATTTTTCTCTACAGATTACTGTCTATGTTATAGCTGTAAATAGTGAAAAATAATATAACTATCGAGTTCTTTGACTTCAAGAATCCTAAAAACATCACATAACACGAAATATTCGATGTAGCTTTTCTAATTTCCTCTCTCATTCAACAACTTATATGTTTGACCACAAATATTTATGTCTAAAATCGTTCATTAGTTCAACTAAAAGTGCCCATTATTACAAATAAAAACCAGGAAAATAGACAGCCTTACAGATTGACCGACAGCAGGAATAAAAGACTGACGAAAATTGAAATATATGGTTTTGGTCATTTAGGCATACTGAAACGTGATGAACTCCCAAAATTTCGGTGAATGGGCGGATTTTTCATGAATGTAATACTTTCAAAAAAAGGAGACAGAAGCGGGCTTTTCATTATTTTTGTTGGTTGTCTGGCATGTAATTGTGAGTTTACATCAACATAGACCATCAAAAAATTAATAATTTTATACTTATGACTCCATAAATGAATATATTTATATTCTTTTATGGTACATTAATTTCATCAAAAATTAAAAAAGTTGCCTGTAAGAAAACGTGTCGAATGATAGAGATAGAGGTAGAGAAAGGTGAATCGTTGCTTACAAGCATACATAGAATTCGCGCATGCGCGTAAGGAACGATTCACCGTTCTCTATCTCTATCTCTATTATCCGACACGTTTTCTTACAGGCAATGATAGGGTGCTAGCCATATACGAGTATTACATATCTAACTACAGCAACCTAATACACTGCATCTCGTAAACAACTTTTCCGGATCCACGCCTTAAGAAACTTTTTTAATTTTTAATTAAATTAATGTACCATAAAAGAATATAAACATATATATATATATATATATATATATATATATATATATATATATATATATATATATATATATATATATATATATATATACAGTAATACCCCGCTTAGCGCGACCCCGTTACGCGCGGTTTCACTATAACGCGAATTTCAAATTTCGCGCTCATGTAGTCATTAACTTCTCTATGGTCGCGGGGGGATCCCCGCTTTCTCTGAATATGAATAAAAAAATAAGAGTATGTATTGCATAAAGTGTTCTTAGAATTAAAGTGATTGATTAAAATGATTTGTATTTTTTTGTATTAAATTTTGACTATGTTTAATCATAAACCTCGATATACGCGAATTTCAGTTAACGCGATTTTTTTCGGAACGTATCCCTCGCGTAAAGCGGGGTATTACTGTATATAGCGGCTATTTACTACATACTTCTGCTATTAAAGAAGAAAATGGAATATATTTTTCGCGTACATAAACGGAATAGAACGACGAGGCCGCTGAACAGCTGACGTTTACCTAACCACATTTATTATTTCCTTCCTTATGCATGTGTTTATGTACTTCTCATTTTAGCGCATGGGCAAAGAGTTCAGTTGATTGGTTCTGTGTAAAAGAGAAACGATTCATCTACGCTCTTTTAACGGTGACGTACTTTTCTCTCAGGCTAGCTATATAGGAGTATTACATATATGACTGTAGTACTGTTGTAGCCTGTACCTAGCTTTAAGTCTACATAATCTTCACCCAATGAGCTTAGCGGGAGATTTAAAATACATGATCTGCAGATAATATCGGCGGCCCAGTTCTTTTATGTTCTCGTTCTTATGCTTTTGGCTTACTAGAAGCAACGACACCTGCTATTCAAAATTTAAATCTTTTTGTGACTTTGGCCTATCCATCAGAGAAGAACGCTAACTGAATAATCAGCCAATATCCTTAAAGTTCCATTAGAAAAAAGGTAATTTTTTAAAATAGGTATTCTTCATTAAAAATTTATTTTATTCTATTAACGAACATATACAAAAAAATGTATGTATCTTTGCTTAGTTTGTAATTTAACCTAAACTAGCACATGGTATATGTTGATATTTTATCGTATACAGTCTGTCAAGTAAGATCGTGACCGCTCGTATTCTTGAAAAAATGTGTACTATGCAAATTTTTCGAATCTCGCGAGACAACTGAGTCAAGGTCCTCAGAGCCTTTTCTCTGAGCTTTCTCTTAACAAGGGACCAAACGTTTTCAATAGTGTTGGCGTTCAACGATTGTGAGAGCTACTCTAGTATCTTATCGTGGGTCCAAGCAAGCCGCTTCGCGACGTGATTTTCGCCCAGCAAAGGTTTTTACAACGTGTTTCGGAGTTTGAGCACGAAGATGTTGTCGAATGGTCTCATGGGACACATTTCAACCCAATTTTCTTAATTTTGCCGCTCCTTGGCGCAGCATTAATTTCGGGACCAGTGAAAACAAAGACACGACTCGTTTTTCGACTTTCAAAGTGACTTTGCCTACCGAGCCAGGTTTTGGCTAGATGTCGACATTTTTTGTCTCGTTAAAATGATTCATCTATTTCTTCACAAACGATACCGAGTTTTTAATATATTTGGCGACCGCAAAATATGTCATTTTAGGCCCATTTGGATGGGAAGGAAGAAAGACTGCCTCAAACCGACGAGCGAACAAGTGACTCATTTTGAATTTTACGTGATTTCTACAAAAGTTCGGAATCTACTGAAACTTTTACTAAAGTGCATCGTAGGCAAAGGTTCCTTCCACAGATTTTTTGTTGAATCGCTAGAATCGCATCTATCAAAAATAAATTATCGTGGACACCTTCTTGCTTGAAAGACTGTAGTGTTACTTTGATAATTCTACATATTTTATTGTAAGAATTTTAAGATCGTTACACTGTTGACTTTTTTCATAGATAATTATTTATGATGTGTTAATGTATGTATGTATGTTTAGGTGTAGCGCATCGATAGCTAAGTTCATTTAGCGCCAGATTATGTTGATATTATAATTTAGAGTAAAGATCAGTTTCCTTTAAAAACTCTATTAGACATTTTATGTTTTTTGTATTTGGTGCAACTATTTGATGTAGGGTTCTCAGTAAATTATGTTTTGTTCTTTGGGGGAGATAATCATGCGAAAGGATATGTTTTATCGAAAGGGCTGTATTACATTGTTGACATAATGGAGGGGGTACCCCTTTTAATAGATAAGAATGGGTTAGATTCGTATGACCTATAGATACTCTTCTCCATAAGATATTCTCTTTTCGTGTTAAACTTGAAAGGTGAAATGGTGGATATACCGAAGGCTTTACTTCCCATAATTTGTTTTCCTCTTACAAGTCCCAAGATAGTTGAAATAAATTTTTGATGATATTCTTGAAATGATTTATCAGGTCTTTTGAAGATAAGATTGGATTTAAGATTTTTCCAGAGGTGATTGCCAATTTGGCATTATTATCCGCCAGATCATTTCTCCTTATGTTAATATGGCTAGGAGTCCACAACGATACTATGTTATTCTTCCGGATATCACTTATATGTAAAAGGTCTATTATGTCTAACACTAATGGGATGGAGGTTTTTGAAGAATTTATGGATTTCAGAGAGCTAAGAGAATCAATTATGATGAGAATATTACTATTTGTATTTGTGCTTAAAGCTGTTTTAATAGCTTCTCTAATAGCTAATAATTCGGCTGTATACACTGATGAAATGTTGTTTAGTTTATATTTATGAATAATGTTTGGTGCAACCACTGCTACACCCACTCCCAAATCTGATTTAGATCCGTCTTTGTAATATTGAATGTGATTTTGATATTTATCATGAATCAGTTGGAGGAACGATGATTTTATTCGAGAAGAGGAAGTTGATTCCTTATTATATTTAGCCAAGCTGATATCTATCTTGGGAGTAGGAGCTGACCAAGGGGGGAGTATTGGGAATTTTGATGAGTCCGGTGAGGTGAAATTTAATTCATGGGTGGATAAAAGGCTCTTTATTCTGGATGGTATAGAATTTGGGTTGAAAGTTTTTAAATGTAACTGATGAAGTTTGAGAGCTTGTTTTAAGATAACATGTGTTAAGATAATATAAATTTTTTATAATTTTTGTTAGTATGACCTTATGTATACTTTGTACTGTTGCCGGTAAAGCTATCTCTGAATCTATTTGCTGTAACAATATTTATTGTTCGTTTATGTTAACATTACAACTTTTGAAGTACCGATAAACTACTTAATGTGTCTTGGCCGCTTCTTGTTAGTTCATGTGAGCTCGATTTTCTACTTCGTTCGGAATATTAATAAAACATTTCCATTTGTTGGGAAAGTATCTCGATAATCTGTATAATAATCTGCAAACCACGATGTAGTAAATAATAATTAATTTAAAAATCCTGAAATGGTTTTAGAAAAAAAAAATAAAATTTTTTATTTTAGCCGATAAGAACAAAGATTGTTTCGAACTTCCAACATATTGTTTTTGTAGTTTCAGCCCTTATTAACTTAACTTTTGGGATTTATAAAGTTCCTATCAGAAGTTCGCGTTTAAGAGCTAGTAAGGAAGTTTAGCATTTTAAAAAATAAATAAATCAAAAGAAAGCACCGGCAGCGAGAAAAAAACAATCTACCTCCGCACTGAGTTTTTCGGCATTTTTTTAGTGTTCCGTACGGAACACTTATAAGATCCGTCTGCCTGTCCATTTGTCACATCTGATTTCCTCCGAAACTATTTGACACAAAAAGTTGAAATTTGGCACTAATATGGGAATTGATGGCCTCATCAGAGTTGAAGGTTAAGTTTTTACTTAAGGGGTTAGTTTCGGACGGTGAAATCGAGTGGGGTGTCAAATGCAAGCTTGTAAAAACACGAGTTTAAAAATATATATAATACTACTACTTGCGCAGACGAAAAATCGCTGTCCCACCCTTCTCTCAAAAAGTACTGTACAATAAATTTTGAAAAAAGTATTTTCTACAGGGTGTTGATTGCACGAAAATTATCACGAGTGCATTATTTTTAATAATTTATCTGGAATATAAAAAAAAGTTTCAAGGTCATGAGTTTTTAGTAAAGATCGGAAAAAAACTTTGTTGAAAACTCATTTGGGGTATGTTTTTTGAAGTCATCGATCATTTTACCCTCCGTAACAAAATTTTTTATTTCAATAGCAATTAACGTACAGAACACTAATCACGTAAGTCGGACTTGCACTTGGCCGGTTATTTTTTATTAAAGCCGCAGTCAGCAACGATCACTGAATATGTTGAATACAGTGGCCCTAGTTTTTACTAAATATATAAATTTGTGTTAAATATTGTAGAATAATAAGAATAATATATTCAGGTACGAAATACGTTTAATTTATTCAGCAAAATAATACCGTATTTATGCAATACACAATAAAAAAATTTTAAGTATTTTGAACCCTTTTGCGAGATTCTTTTCAGCAAAGATCTTAATTGTAGTAATTAAATTAATCTGAATAGTTCGTTAAAAGAAAATAATACTTAACTCGTGCAGCGTTCCTTCATCAATCGTAGCACGTCGATATTCTTGAGTGTTCTCGTTCGGCGCTCGACATGCCGACTGAAAGTGTTATAGATAGATAAACGAAACAAGCTGCAGCAACTTCTAAAATTGTCCATTAATTTTTTCTAAATAATGATATTCAAAAACTTTAGTCAACTATCTTTCGTAATATCAATTTATATTTTAGGTTGATGAATGAAAAACATGCATATTAACAGGTTGCCAAGAGTTTCTTTAATTTGTTTTTCTTTCGTGTTCTTAATATTCCCGACTTGAGAAATTTAAAAACGGATTAATTTCCTTAAGCACTTACAGCATTTTTAAAATAATACTTATCTTTTCAGAGCAATAAGATCGTTGCTTACAGATACATTTTATTTTAAACGATACAAAATTGTTTTTGTTTGTTTCTCTTCAATTTAATGGTATTATATATATATATATATATATATATATATATATATATATATATATATATATATATATATATATATATATATATATATATATATATATATATATATATATATATATATATATATACTGCTTATTCCTTATGTTACCCAACGTAATAAAACGTAATAAAATATCTCCCATTATTTCTCCTTATCTCCCAATATTTCTCCGTATCTCCCATTATCTCTACATAATTTCCATTATCTAGGCTTATCTCTGCTCATCTCCCATTATTTCTCCTTATCTCCCATTATTTCTCCTTATGTCCCATTATCTCACCTTATTTCCCATTATCTAGGCTTATCTCGACTTATCTCCCATTATTTCTTCTTATCTCCCATTAGCTCACCATAACTGCCATTATCTAGACTTATCTCTGCTTATCTCCCATTATCTCACTTTATTTCCCATTATCTAGGCTTATCTTGACTTATCTCCCATTATTTCTATTTATCTCCCATTATTTCTCCTTATCTCCCATTATCTCACCATAACTCCCATTATCTAGACTTATCTCGACTTATCTCCCATTATTTCTCCTGGCCAGAGAACATACGTATGTTTAAAAAAAAGGCACGTAAATCGGATAAGTGGTTCTCCAGTGATAAGCACACTAACGGACGGACAGACAGACAGACAGACAGACGGACAGAGAGACATTGCATTTTATATATATTATAGATATTCTCTGCTACATAATATTGTTCCATATTTAATGGTTTGGACTGTGTATTGCAATCATTTACTATTATTGTCACTGCTCATTCCTTATGCTACCTATCGTAATAAAATATAGCCTATAACCTGGCCGGAGAACATATGTATGTTTAAAAAAAAAAGTACGAAAATCGGATAAGTGGTACTCCAGTGATAAGCGCACTAACGGACAGACAGACAGACAGAGATACGTTGCATTTTATATATATTATAGACGTAATAAAATATATACCTATAACCTGGTCAGAGAACATATGTATGAATTTAAAAAATCACGTAAATCGGATAAGTGGTTCTCGAAGGATAAGCGCATTAACGGACAGACAGACAGACAGACAAACAGACAAACATTGCATTTTATATATTATAGATATAGATATAGATTATTATTATTATTATTATTATATAACCTGGCCAAAGAATATATGTATGAATTTAAAAAAAGACAGGTAAATCGGATAAGTGGTTCCCGCGTGATAAACACACTAATGGACAGACAGGCACACAGAGAGACATTGCATTTTATATATATTATAGATTATAGATTACAGATATTCTTTGCTACATAATATTGTTCCATATTTAATGGTTTAGGCTGTGTATTGCAAAGGCACGCGCTAGCGGCATACTTATTTCCGACATCATTCGCTATTTTACGTCACTGCTCATTCCTTATGCTACCTATCGTAATAAAATATAGCCTATAACCTGGCCAGAGAACATATGTATGTTTTAAAAAAAAAAATACGTAAATTGGATAAGTGGTTCTTCAGTGATAGGCGCACTAACGGACAGACAGACAGACAGACAGACAGAGAGACGTTGCATTTTATATATATTATAGATATATTTCCTCATCGGCTTTTCACCGCCGATGAGGAAACTCTGAGAAGATCAAGAGAGGATGACCGAAGGATACTTAATAGCGGTTCCGAAGATCTGCCAGACATCGAAGTTAAAGAAATTGAAAAAGCCATTAGCCAAATTAAAAATGGAAAAGCAGGAGGAGAAGACGACATCCTTCCCAAAATGCTAAAAAAGGGAGGATTCATATGTATATTTGGGACTCAGAAAATTGAATCAAGAACTGAAAGTCAATCGAAGAATACACCTGAGATGGGCGGCTTACGGTAAAATGAAGCAAGTCTTTCAGTTTAAACTGCATTTAAAACTTATAAGTAAAGTATATAACGAATGCATCTTACCAGGAACAGCATATGGTCTCGAAACTTGGGTTTTGATACGGAAAATTATTAGAAAATTGCAAGTTCATTAGAGAGCAATTGCAAGAAAAATCCTAGGTATATCACTTAGGAACTGCAAATCAAACGGTTGGATTAGGAAAAAGACAGGGCTTCACGACATAACTGAGAGGATATCTTCCCTCAAGTGGAACTGGGCTGGCCATGTGGCCAGAACTACTGATAATTGGACCGGAAAAATGACCAGATGGAGACCATTGGGGGAAAAAGAAGTACTGGTAGACCCCAACAACGTTGGTATGACGATATTAAAAGATCAGCAGGGCTTAAAACAGGGACATATTGAAGCATATGAGAGAGGCCTATATCCAAAGGATAGAGAATGGCTAGGAGAGAGAAGATATATATATATATATATATATATATATATATATATATATATATATATATATATATATATATATATATATATCTTCTCTCTCCTAGCCACCGGATCTCATAGAGGGGGAAAAAAATGTCGGAATCTTGTTCGTCTGGACCCCACAAAACGATTCCCCTTTCCAGATATTGAGATAGCCGAAATTTGAGCTCGATTAAACGACGTTAACCCGTGCCGCTCGTCGCTCAAAGTTTGAAAAAATCCAAATTTTTGGCCAAAAAGCTGACATATGGAGCCATAACTCCAGAACGGTAAATAATAGAAACACGCTTAATATCTCAAAAGAAAGCTAATGTTGTTCTTCAAAATTTATATTCTATACATAATTGTTGTTATTTTAAGTCAAACCGAGTTACAACAGCCTTTAGCCCCAAAAATGTGATCTGGTACCACTAGGAGCATACTTCGTATATTTTGTTATTAAGTGATAAATTTTGCTTTTTTTTGGTATATTTTTGAGTTTAAAGTAGAAATATAATAAAAAAACAAGTAATACTGATAAGTCTAATGACATTTTTTATTTTAAAATATAAAAATTAGGTATATAATACATACAAAACAGACACAGAAAAGATACAGACGTAGTACCTACATGAGTTGATAATTTTACATAGTTATCTAATCTATTCTAGAGCTTTTGTTAAAGTAGTTTTTGAAACGTCAGGATATAATGCTCGGCATTTACTTACAACTTGCAGGACATATTGCTTTTGGTCTTCATCTTTTGTCAGAAGGTCGTTAAAGTCGGTTATTAATTTAACACCACGCTCAGCTACTTTTAATGTTTTGACAATTTTCAATCCTTCTTGGAAGTTATTATTTTGAGGCCAGGTGTTTGGATGTTGTCTTAGGAAATCTGTTTTATATTAAATTGGTCAAAGAATGTAAACGTTTCTTTGGTAAGTAAATTTACCAATCCTCCATCAACTACCTCTTTTAAGTTTTCTTTCCTAACTTTTGGATTTACAACCCTAGCGTGCTGTGATGGTTCATCTGTGCTACTGAGCAATTTATTAGCCATTAACAACTTTTCATCGTCTGTAATGGTGGGATCAAAAAACGATAATCCCACCAACTTTGCATTCAAATACCACAAATGGTTCGAAAATTTGGTCAGGGCTATTTCTGCAATGTCGTTGTCACATTTTTTATAGGCTAACAGACTATGCAAAATACCTAAATCTTGCTTTGGTGCAAGATGAGCTTTTGGAGCATTGAACCAAGCTTTACAATAAATTTTAACTAGGAAAACAGAAATGGCACGCACAGAACTTTCTTCTTCTTTAGACATCTTAAATTGACGACGAAAAATGAACATTTTTAAGCAGTAAATAGCCTTTGCCATCCACCTAGCGTGATGAATGGCTCCTGGAGTTCTAAAACCCACAACATTGCCGTCTAGTGATCCAACAAATACGAGAACCAACTGCAATAGCTCTTTGTAGTCATCTCTGGGGTGGCTCTCAGTTAATTTGGTCTCGAATTCAGCAGTAACATTTGCAATTAGTTCTGGAGTTAGCTGCTTTTGTATTAGATTGTCACTGATACCTGTGTCGTATTTTCCTTTGTCTATCTTGGGCCACGCAGTGAGGAATCTCTTGAAAATGTCTGGATGAGGTCCAGTAGTTGATCCCATTTTTGTGTCGAATACGCCTCTTAACAAAATTTCCAAGATATGGTGACGGCAAGCTAGGTATAACAATTCTCTTCCTAACATTTGCTCCAATATGACGCATGCTCCTTTGAGTCTTCCCGTGTTGGATGCTGTAGTGTCGAAGCACATCGCCTTGACGGTGTTGAGAAGACCCCATTCATGTAGGCATTCATATACGGCCACGGCTTGCTCCTCTCCAGAGGTGTTTGCTGTTACAGGAACTCCCAGCAGCTGTTCCTTTTCGCCATATGAAATAGCTATAGCTATTCGCTCACATTGTTCATTTAAAACACCCGGTAAAAGTTTACCGTCCCAATAGACAACCACCGGCTCTTTTTTAGGAATGTTTACTTTATCAAAAAATTTTTTATTATATTGTTCTCTGAACATTTGCCTTCTATCATGTAATAAAGTTTTCGAGACTTTGTACTCAAGAGGGTCAAGGTTTAGTGCTTCTAGAGTAGCTATTAAAATTCTCGTGGCATTTCTGTCGGATACCTTACATCGATCTAATAAAATGGACAATTTCATGTTTAAAATCTCTTTAACGCCCCTTGCAAATGAAACGTTCATCCTCTTGCTCTCAGATGGTCCTGGATCTTCTGCAGCTTCTTCAGGGATGTCCATTTCCTCCAAGCTCTCAAGTTCCTGGTAGATGCTGTCCTCTTCATTGTCTTCTTCTCCTTCGAACTTGTCTTCATCATCCGTCTCTAAGAAGCAACAAAAGAAAGAGAAAAAAAAAGACTATAAAAACTTGTCGTTTTAGCAGAATAGTAATAATACATAGGTACTAAATTACCTACGTCTAATTATCAAAAGGTATTATTTAAAAAATATAAACTCAATCATAAAGATGCCAAATCATGCTCTCATGTTCAATTTTCTTTCAATTATAATGAAACTATTTACTTATTTGTTTATCTATTTTTTAGAATACTAATAATAAAAAATAAACTCACCAATATCAAAAGTTGCTTCTTGGATTTGTCGGTTCATTTTTGCAAGTTCCTTTTGCACTTTGATTTCTTCAGCTCGAGACAATTTGAGATCCACTCCAGTCATGGAACCTGGGCGGCCCTTCTGCCTCTGTTTCACGAGAAACGCCTTATCTTCTTCCGATTCCAAGGCATCTTGTTGTGCAATATCAAAGAGATCATCCAACTTTTCAACAAACTGTTTAAATTTGTTCTTGGCCGTTTTCGATGTTTTCTTCCGGTCTTTTTGAAGAGTTCTCCACTCGGCGTGAAGTTTTTCCAGCTTAGTAATTGCATCTTGCTCATGTTTAGTCGGGATTCGAGCTTTCTCCCAAAAAATGAACACTTCTCGTATTGTAAGTTTTGCTGATTCTCTTACACTTAATTTCACAGTACGTAAATTATAAAATAAAGCACACAAAACTTGACGATTTGAGGGTAGTTTACAACCGGTGATCTGGTGAATGGGATAGCCTACAAGAAATATTTTATCCTTGGTCCGGCTTTGTACACCTGATGTGGATGCCATTTCAGAGGCCAATAGATAAATAACAGTTAACTTGGAAAATAAAACAAAATATATTGCAAACTTTAATTTCAATAAAATGTTTTCAAATGTCTTTTAAAATAATACTATAATAGTTATAAAAACAATAACACACACACTTGGAAAATTAACAAAAATTTTGGTTTAGAATATAAATTTTGAAGAACAACGTTAGCTTTCTTTTGAGATATTAAGCGTGTTTCTATTATTTACCGTTCTGGAGTTATGGCTCCATATGTCAGCTTTTTGGCCAAAAATTTGGATTTTTTCAAACTTTGAGCGACGAGCGGCACGGGTTAACGTCGTTTAATCGAGCTCAAATTTCGGCTATCTCAACATCTGGAAAGGGAAATCGATTTTTTGCGGTCACCCTAATATATATATATATATATATATATATATATATATATATATATATATATATATATATATATATATATATATGAGTACCTGGCCCTGAGAAGAAAAAAACATTTTTGTATGTAAAATTTATTTTATTTTTCAACATAGTCTCCTTTTAGCTCGATACACTTAGTCCAACGTTTTTCTATCTCTTATATCCCATCTAAAAAATACGATTTCTTCAACCCTTCAATTTAGGGAATATGGTGGATGCGGAAAGTAATTCGTATCCTAATTCATGGAATTTTGCCACGGCGATGACACAAGTGTGAACGCGTGCATTGTCTTGATGAAAGAGAATTTTTTTTCTTCGCCAAATGCGGATTTTTTGTTTCACTGGATGGCTGAAATGATCCAATAAGTTGACATAATACTCTCTACATCTTGCTCTTTTCAAGGTAATCGGCGTGGATTATGCCGCGTCCATCCCAAAACATTGTTGCCATGACTTTGTTGGGTGATAAAGTCGCCTTGGCCTTCTTAGGCTCCGGCTCGCCATGGAAAACCTACTGTTTGGACTGGTCTTTGGTCTCTGGTATGCTGTGATAAATCCATGTTTCGTCGACAGTTATAATTCGAGGCCATTCCGATTGCGCTTTAACATTGGGAAACATTCTTTTAAAGTTGACACATGTGTGTGTTTATTATAAATTGTGAACAGTCGCTACACCCATCTTGCGGAAAGCTTTCTCATATCCAAATGAGTTGTTAAAATGTTCTGCAGCGATTCAATCGAGATGGCCACACTTACGCACTTTCCCCGTCCATTATTTATCACTATACCGTGGATTTTTTCAATCATTGCTGATGTGGTGACCTCATTTGGAGGAGCTGGATGTTCTTCATCAAATATGTTTTTACGGCTGCGTTTGAATTCAGCTGTCCAATATTTTATGGTTGATAACGAAGGTGCGGTGTAAATATTTTATTACTGCTTGATATTTATTTTTTTCCATTGTTGTGAAATCACAAAAGAGGACAAGTATGTGGGGCTCTAGCCAAAAAATACAAAAAGTGGCTATGTTCTCTTTAGGACACACAAACAATTACAATAAAAACTTGTCTATAATATGATAAAATTCGCAAGAAGATTCATATATATATATATATATATATATATATATATATATATATATATATATATATATATACATATAAATATATATATATATATATATATATATATATATATATATATATATATATATATATATATATATGTATATATATATATATATATATATATATATATATATATATATATATATATATATATATATTTTGGGTTTAATTGTATATATACACAAGTAATATATAACAATTATACAACTAAGTGTTGTGTTTCCCATTCACCTTCTCCAAACCTCTCTATCGTCCGCCATCTCTTCGTGACCTCATGGCCTGTCTCATATCTTCATTCCAGGATCTACGTGGTCGTCCTTTTTTATTTCTTCCCGGTGGTTTCCATGTCAAGAGCCTTTTGGGCCATCTTGTATCGTTCATACTGAGTAGGTGTCCAAACCATTTTAATCCTCTATTTTTCTATTCTTTGTATAATTATTTCTGTGCTGCTGTTCTGTTGCGTATTTCTTGGTTGCGTTGTTGCGTATGTGTTGGAATTTGGACTCTCCGGCGCTTCTTCTCAGGTAATCCATCTCTATCGTCATTATTTTTCTTTTATCCTCTTCTTTCATTATTCACAGTTCACTACCATAACTTAAAACCGATTCTACCATTGTTCTTCCAATTCTCTTTTTGTTTTGTGTAGTTATGTTTTGATCCCACCATATTGAGTTAAGAGCTCCTATGATCCTCCTGGCTTTTTGTATTTTATTCTGTATTTCCTTTCTACCTATACCATTTTTGTTGTCAATCAGTACTTCTAGATATTTAAATTCCTTGACTTGTTTGACATGTGTATCGTTGTTAATTAAGACATCAAATTCTATTTCCGAGTTCACAACCATATACTCCGTCTTTTCAAGGCTCACCTCCAGTCCC
>CM032453.1:115771367-115803867 GCA_019049505.1 Pachyrhynchus sulphureomaculatus
GTTGATTCTTCTTGTAGATTTTCTATTCTAAGTTTTGTTTCCAGATTTCTTATTTTGGTGTTGCTTTGTGTTTCTTATGTTAAACCCTTAGTTTACACCGATAACGTTTTGGAAATAACAGTACCTTATTCCATTTGAGTAAGTTAATCATTTAAATGACACCATTTATTAAAAATTTCAAATACCCAAGAGATTGTCTCCATCAAACTGATAACTTCAACGTTTGTCTTATATTTACCGGTTCAATAATTGTTTTGCTCCTCCAGCTGCTAAAAGATGCATGAAAATATCTTTTTAGGCTATATTATTACTATGAGAAAGCTTTTACACAACGCCACAACGGGATTATTCTTTACAAAGCTCAAATTCGACCAACTATGGAATACTGCTCCCATGTTTGAGGCTCTCAAACACACACTGCATTTGTTGGGATTCTGTTCAGAGACCCCGGAACTTGACCGGACGGCCTTGATTCGCTGGAACATCGAAGAATGGTTGGCGACTTGAGTCTGTTTCTACAAAGTATTTTCATGGGGAAAGTATTCGAAGGATGTAGCCGCTTAATTCCTCCCAGAGCGGTGCATGTTAGAAATACATCGTCGCAGTAATACTTCACATCCGTATGAAGGTTCAGCTTATTTACTGTCCTAGCGTTAATAAAACGCTTTGCAAGCAGTCTTTTATATGGAGAACATCATCCCCCTTTGAAATAATTTGCCCAGCGCTGTGTTTTCCACAGATAAAGAAACTCCCACCGAGTACAATTTACAGGGGAATCAAGAATAACGTGAGATCATTTTTTTCTGCACACATGCCGCTCCTTGAGCGCTTTAGGGACTTTCCTATAACACGTGTGCTAGGCCCATAAAAAAAAATTATACCACAACAGCGGCGTGTCCGTGGAAGAGTTGTTTCACGTCAGTCTTAGATTGCTACAGGTTGTTTAATTCAAATTCGATTCAAAAATCTCTTTATTGTTTCTAGTTATACATACGTTCTAAGACCTGCGAAGACAACACACACTTATTCGCAGTTGGCCGTAAATTTGCCGATGCCTGCTGCCCGAAGATAGCTACAGGTTTTTCAGTTTATTTTACCTCGGGAGTTTTGTGATCCTAAGACCTTCATCAGACTGTAACTTTTCCAACGGCGAAAGCACATAGAGGTAAATTTGCGTACTCTAAGCCGATACGCTGATACCAGACGATATTTGGTAGCCTATTAGCATCTACCATCTGATCTGTTCTTTTTGTCGCCGTTTAAAACAGAGCTATAATTAATTAAGCACGTTTTATTTTTGTAGTAATAAATTTTAATAGGTATAAACAGACAGCCAACATAGAAAACAAGGCCAAAATAATCCAAGAGAAATAAGAAAAAAGGAACACTTAGCAGGAAAGACGATGCACTAAAGTTGTCCATGACGCGGAAGGGGATAATTAAAAAATAAATATCCCAGTCAATAGGTAGAACAAATGATAAAAAATGAAGCCACTGAAGCTACGGTTAAGGAGGACACAGCCATGACCTCTGCTCTGACCTCAAATAATCTTCGGCGCAAGCGTCAAATATACCTGACAGTAACGTAGGTGAAGCGCTTAACTACGACGAGTCCGCCTTGAAAATGCCAAGTCCAGCCTTAGGAAAACATCTAACAAATTAAACACAAAATGTAACAAAGAAAAGTATGTATTTCCGAATTCAACATATTTTTCCATAAAAAGTTATTTTAAGAAGCAGGGTAAAAAATCAATAAACCTGTATATCCTCCAGAAATATTGCATCATATGAGAAAATTTTGAATTACATATTTTGGTTGAAATTAGTCGAAAATCTTATTACTTATTAATTTGTTCAAACTATTGGTTGGTACCCCTCTTTTTAATAATTGACAGATCTCTAAAAACCAAAACACTTTTAAACCTTAATGAAGCTATTTTTTGTCGTTAATCATTATCACACAACTACATTTTAAGTTTAAATACGAGTATTGCACATAACGACTGGTTTTTTGTCCAGTAAAAATAAAAGACAATTTAAAATTTCGTTACATCGCAAAATGTTTGTGTAATTTTAAAAATTCGCTCTATCCATTAAATTAATTTTACTTTGTCAGTACCGAATTGATGTTAAAATGGAAATAAATGAAAATAGATATCCAATAAAAATTAAATAATTAATAAACCTAATATTCAATTTTAGCCTCATTTATAGAAACGCCAAATATTACCCAAAATATTATAAGTATATGAATGTGCTGGAAAAAATTTTTACCATTTATTTTCTAAATTAAAATTTATTATATTAATTGAATATGTCAGTTATGCTAATGAAATATTCGAATATTAAATTTCGCGTGAATTTATTTATTAATTTCATTAATACTTAACTAGATGCCTAATTCAGCTTGTTTTTTTGTTTTTTTAATTTGATCTTGATTAGTTTATACCAAAAATGTGACTTTGATTTAATTTATTGAGGAAAATTATACCAACTTTAAAGAATTTTAAAGTAAACATTTTGCCTTTGTTAACAAAAAGCAACTAATAATAAATTATCTTTACACCTGGAGGTAATGTTATCAGAAATACCTCTCACTTTTCCTCTCTTTGTTTACCGTTTCGTTATTACTAGGGAATTATTATTAGAACATTTCCGAAATCCTGTTTCTATTTTGCTCAAACATGTAAGGTAAACTGTAACGTCAGTTGTTAAGGGGCAATAACCTGAAAGACTTGGAAGCGCACAAGTTGTTTCGCCTTATTAAGGGATGTGTTTTGAAATAATAAATAAGAAATCTTCTTTATTATGGTTAAACAGTATTTTTTTCTTTTATTATTATTTTAGTTTATTTTTAGATTAATTGTTTCTCAAATGTGAAAATTCACAATTACTGAATACAATCATATATTTCCCAACACTGGAAAATTTCATATGTTGTTAAACACTTTCGTCTTTTTGGTCTAAATCGCAGCCATTGATTTGATGTCAGGTGCAGTTGGTTTGATGGTAAAATTCAATTTTTCTTTGTTTTTTAAATTTTAAAAAATATGTTGGAATTTAAAAAAAGTATGCGACCCACGAGTCACCTACTTCAATACATCTGTCATATATATAAAATGCAACGTCTCTTTGTCTGTCTGTCTGTCAGTCCGTTAGTGTGCCTATCACTGGAGAACCACTTATCCGATTTACGTCCTTTTTTTTTAAAACATACATATGTTCTCTGGCCAGGTTATAGGCTATATTTTATTACGATAGGTAGCATAGGGAATGAGCAGTGACGATAATAGTGAATGAAGTCGGAAAAAAGTTTGCCGCGCGTTCCCATGCAATACACAGGATAAACCATTAAATTTGGAACAATATTATGTAGGAGAGAATATCTATAATCTATAATAAATATAAAATGCAATGTCTCTCTGTCTGTCTGTCTGTCCATTAGTGCGTTTATCACGCGAGAACCACTTATTCGATTTACCTGTCTTTTCTTAAATTCATACATATATTTTTTGGCCAGGTTATATAGTAATAATAATAATTTGCATCTATAATATATGTAAAATGCAAACGTCTTTCTGTCTGTTTTTTCTGTCCGTTAGTGCGCTTATCCTCGAGAACCACTTATTCGATTTACGTGATTTTTTAAATTCATACATATGTTCTCTGACCAGGTTATAGATATATATTTTATTACATCTATAATATATGTAAAATGCAACGTCTCTCTGTCTGTCTGTCCGTCCGTTAGTGCGCTTATCACGGGAGAACCACTTATCCGATTTACGTGCCAGGTTATAGGCTATATTTTATTACGTTAGATAACATAAGGAATAAGCAATGACGATAATAGTGAATCAAGTCGGAAAAAAAAGTTTTGCCGCTAGAGCGTTCTCTTGCAATACACTGCCTAAACCATTAAATATGGAACAATATCATGTAGCAAAGAATGTCTGTAATATATATAAAATGCAACGTCTCTCTGTCTGTCTGTCTGTCCGTTAGTGCGTTTATCACTCGAGAACCACTTATCCGATTTACATGTTTTTTTTTTTTTAATTCATACATATGTTCTCTTGCCAGGTTATATAATAATAATAATAATCTATATAATATACCATATATAAAACGCAACGTCTCTCTGTCTGTCCGTTAGTGCGCTTATCATTCGAGAACCACTCATCTGATTTACGTGATTTTTTTTTAATTCTTAATTTAATATATGTCAAAAAAAAAATCTATAATATATATAAAATGTAAAGTCTCTCTGTCTGTCTGTCTATCCATTACTGTGCTTGGCACTCAAGAACCACTTAGCCGATTTACGTCTTTTTTTTATAAAATACAAAGGGAATAAACAGAGACAAAATGCTAATATGTAGGAAAAAAGATGGAAGTTTAGTTGGTTGAGGGCAAAGTATCAGACAAGTTTAAGGTGAAGAGAGGATTAAGACAGGGGGATCCAGTGTCGACATGTCTATTTAATTTGGTAATAGAGAAGATAATCCGGGAGTCAGAAATAAAAACAAATGGAACGATATACCAACAAACCTGCTAATGCTTGGCCTATGTGGATGATGTAGCAGTAATTGTAAGAGCAAAAAGAACCTCAAAAAAGCCATAAGTAGGATAGAAGAAAGGGGAAGGATGAGAGGACTAAAGATAAATAAGGAAAAATCAAAATACACGGAAATTATAAGGAAGAAGGATAATAAAAATAACAAAAGTTTAGATATAATAAACAACTTAGGGAAAAGATATACGTTTGCAAAAGTAGACAAATTTAATTATCTAGGAGTAACAATAACAGAGAGTGGACAAGAAAGGACAGAGATACAAGAAAGAATAGCGATAGGACAGATATGTTAGGGGCAATGAATCCAATATTGAAATCAAAGAATGTATCAAGAAAAGCAAAAGAAAGAATAAATACGACAGTTGTCAGACCCACGGTGACATATGGATGCGATACGTGGAAACTGAATGCAAGAGAAAAGGAGACGTTGGAGGTGTGGGAAAGGAAAGCTTTGAGAAGAATCTACGGAGGAAGAAAATAAGAGGGACTGTGGAGAAGAAGAACAAATTACGAATTAAAATGCCTATATACGAAACTCCTTATAAGACAAATCCCAGCGATTAAGATGGTTGGGACACCTGGCAAGGATGAAGGAAGAAAGACGGGCAAAGCAAGTGGTGGAAGAAGAGGCAAGGGTAGACCTCGATCTACATGGATCAAGGCAGTAAAGCAAGATCCGGAGTTGATGGGAATCCCGCACTGGCAATATTAAAAGGAGGTATCAATTAATAGTTTGAATAAATTAATAACTATTACTAATTTCAACTAAAGCATGTAATGCAAAATTTTCTTATATGATGCAATATTTCTGGAGGATATATAACTTTACTGATTTTTACGCTGCTTCTTAAAAATAGATTTTTATGGAAAAATATGTTGAATCCGGAAATATGTACATACTTTTCTTTGTTACATTTTGAGTTTAATTTGTTAGATGTTTTCCTAAGGCTGGACTTGTCATTTTCAAGGCTGCCTCGTCGTAGTTAACCGTTACTGTAAGGTATATTTGACGTTTGAGCCGAAGATTAGTTGAGGTCCGACACTTATGGCAGTGCTTTCTTAACCGTAGCTTCAGTGGCTTCATTTTTTATCATTTGTTCTACCTATGGACTGGGATATTTATTTTTTATTATCGCCTTCCACCTCATAAATAACTTTAGTGCATCGTCTTTCCTGCTAAGTGTCCCTTTTTTCTTATTTCGATATTTGGTTTATTTTGGCCTTGTTTTCTATGTTGGCTCTGATTGATTTCCAATATAACAATCAATTTTATGTTCAGAAAGAAGGAACAGCTATGGGTAATTGCTTGTCACCTTTCATAGCCAATTTATTCATGAGTAAGTTTGAAATCGAAGCCAGTCAAGGATTCGAATATATCCCAAGGGTATGGTATAGGTATGTGGATGATATTTTCGCGATTTTTGATACAAAGAAAGCAAATATTGATGATTTTGTTTCCAAATTAAATAGTCGGTATGATTCCATTAAATTCACTTACGAAGTTGAGAACAAAGGACCATTGCCTTTTCTAGATATTTTAATTATTAAAAATAATAATAGATTAGAATTTGATATCTATAGGAAGGACACAGTAACAGATAGATATATTCCTAATGATTCATTTCATTACAAACAACATAAATTAGCCTCATTACATTTTTTAGTTCATCGTTTGGTCACTTTCCCTCTGAATAGAGTAAACTTTAATAAAGAAAGGAATCGTATTAGAAATATAACTAGAGTTAATGGTTATCACGATGACTTAGTAAATAAGCTAATAAATAGACATAAGTTTAGGTTTAATATTCAGAATTCCACCTTTTTTACACGCGAAGAAAATAACACCAAGTATGTCTCCATACCATATAATCCGAAATATAGCAAGGGACTCAATAAGGTATTTAATAAGGTAGGCCTCACCTTAGTCTATAAGTCATCAGACAATCTGAGGAATATCTTAGGAAATCCCAAAGATAAGATTCCTAATTGTGAGAAAAGTGGTATTTATGAAATTAGTTGTAATGATTGTGACAAAAAGTATGTTGGGCAAACTAAAAGGTCAATTAGAACACGATTTAAAGAACATTTAGCACACTTAAAATACAACAGAACAGAAAAGTCTGGCATTGCCGAACATGCTCTTGAAGCTGATCATACTGTAACATTAGATAATCTAAGATTAATAAAAAATGTATCTGATAGGAGATTGTTGAACGCATACGAAAGTATGGAAATCATAAAATGTAAAAGTAGTTTAAACAAAAACAGAGGGCCTATTCCTTATAGTCCCCTCTACTGGTTACTTGACCGGAACTGATAGCCTTGCCTATGTCATTAGTTCCGCTTGAATAATTCAAGGGTTAGGCTAAGTATAAATAGGGTAGATTTGGTAGTTTAGCTTTAGTCAATCATCGCTCCTGATGAAGCTAACATGATTAGCGAAACGCGCGTCGAGTGCAAAAATAAAGTGTTTGGTGTAGTGGTGATATATACTGAGTAGTATCATTGTGCCAAAGATTCCACATTCCCAACTTAGAGGACAGATGAAGCCTAACAACGATATAAAAGAATACGAATAGAAACAAACGAATTAGTAAGAGGAACAAAAACGGAATACTGGGAGAGTTACACAAAAAAATTAGAATTAGGCTGCTATGGTCAACAAAAACAAATCTGGAGATTGATAAGACAGCAGAGAACCGAGATGAAAGAACTAATATAGTATAAACACGTGAAGAAAGGAACATAGGTAACATATCTTACACAATTATATAAAAGAGAACAGAGTATCACACTGTCTTAAACACCAGATATAACGATAAATGAAAAAACACATATAACGGAAGGAGACGTAATAGAAACACTGGAAAAATCAAAAAACCGTAAATCTCCTGGCGAGGATCAAACAGCTAATGAACTACTAAAATATGGGGGACACTCTCTGCTTAAGCAACTTCAGACACATATACAGAGGATCATAAGATCGAATAGAATCCCAGATGAATGGAGAACAGTGATAATTATACTAATGCACAAGAAGGGAAAAAAAGAAGATAAAAATAACTATGCTGTACCCTGAAATTAACAATGAAGATTATTACAATAAAAATAAACGCGAGGATACAAATGGAAGAACAGCAAGTATTCAGAAATGGACGCTTAAGCACCAATACCGCATTCATTGTGAGACAGGTAAAAGAAAAATCCACACAACATTCTAGCATACTTGTGCCTAATAGATCTAAAAAAAGCTTTCAACAATGTACAAATGTTGGAATTTAAAGAAAAAGTATGCGACCTCACGAGTCACCTATTTCAATATATTGAAAAATTTTCGTAAAATCCTGTATATATATATATGCGTTACTTTGTCATTTACAGGCAGAAGGTTGAAAGATAATGAAATAAGCTTATTAGTCCAGTGTAATTAGTCACTAGAAATGAAAAAATGACGTATTTCTAGATTCTTAACCAAATATATATTTTTTCTCAAACTTTTCTTTAGCTTTTCCTTACTAGCTTCCTTGACACAAATGAAACAAATTGTTTTCCAGTCGAAGCCACATGATGATAAACTTCACAATTTTTTGTGAAAAAAGAGAATTCTCTTGTTTTTCTTGATTTTTATAGGCTTCAGTGTATTTTTTATTAATATATTTCTACCGACATTTTGTATGAGCATGTACAATTTCATACGTATTTAAATATAGTAATAATCCTTCGTTTCTCTCTTCCGAAGTTTGTCTGTTTCCAATCCTTTTTAATTTCAACAGTATGACCTACATCAACATTGCTCTGAGATCCAAGTTTTTCACAAAGGAAATATACATTTTGTTCAACATCTGCTGAATCATTATTCTTACGGTAACTATGCATAATTAATAATAATCTCCAAAAGGAAATATATTTTGGAAAAATTGATAAACAGAAAGTCGAAAATAAAAAAGAGGAAGCAAATAATAATATACAAATAAAATGTAAAAGTTACCTACAAACAATCATTAGCAGAAACTTTCAAAGCTTTTTACTTTTTATTACAAGAAATTTTAAAAATCCTGAAATATCTATTCACTATAGCTGAGTTCCGAGGTTTAAAACCTAATTGAACTGGATTATATGGTCAGAACGGAAAGCATCCTAATATTTTTGTCCGTTGAAAACAAAATTACAAATCTTCTGGACGTTTTAGCTAATCTGTAGCTACTGACAAAAGAAATCATAAAAGGTCATAAAATTACAAAAATAAAAATTTAAAATAACAATATTTTGACAAATATAAATTCACAAAATCACTAAAAATAATAATATTGATATTAATAAGAACTAAATTTTGAGTTATTCTTAAAGGAAAAATACAGTTTGTCAAGTAAAAACGTGACAGTTCGTATTCTTGAAAAAATGTGTTTCGAGAACATTTTGTGCCACCAATGTATTCTTTGATGTGCTAACAACGGCGCAATTTCCCTAGTAAATTGTCCAATCGCTCGCGTCCTGCATCAATAATGGCCTGGCATCTTCGAGGTATGCTTTCAACGAGATTTTCTGCAATGATATCCAAATTTTCGAATCTCGCGAGACCACAGAGTCAATGTCCTCAGAGTTTTTCTTCTGAGCTTTCCCTTTACAAGGGACCAAACGTTCTCAATAGGGTTGGCATCCGGCGATTGTGAAGGCCACGCTAATAACTTATCGTGGACCCAAGAAAGCCGTTTCACGACGAGATTTTCGCCCAGCAAACGTTTCTTCAACGTGCTTCGGAATTTAACAACATCATGAGCACGAAGATGTTATCGAATGATCTCATGGGACACATTCAAACCCGATATTCTTAATTTTACCGCTCCTTCACGCAGCGTCAATTTCGGGTCCGGGGGTCTGGTAAAAACAAAGACACGATTCTTTTTTCGACTTTCGGAATAACTTCGTCTACCGAACCACGTTTTGGCAAGTCGTTGACATTTTTCGTCTCGTTAAAACGATAAGACAATAAAACAAACAGGAACAATAGATAAAAAAACAGAAATATTATTGAGTTAAAAGAAAAAGCAGACAAAGAAATAAAAATACAAAATACACTTACTGCAAGACGAAACGATAAGAGACCTATATACACGACAATTAGATCAAAAATTAAACGACTTTGACTACGACAACCTCTAACAGATGTATGACCACATAAAAGAATGCATCAAACAAGCGGCCCTAGAAGCATTAGGTAAAGAAGACGACGAGAATAAGAAACATAAATTTAGAATCTGTGAAAAAACCAAAGAATGTATAAAGGAGAAAGAAAGACTATACGAAAAATTGCTGAATACAAAATCATAAGAAGATCTACAGAAATATAAAGAGAAAAATGCAGAAATGAGAAGGATGATAAACAAAGATGGGAAAAAAAAAAAGGGCGTGCGAACATGTAGAACAGTATATAGGAGGAACTAGAAGCACAGAGTCATGGAGAATAATTAAAACATTAAGGATCAACAATAGAGAGAAGACGTATATAGAGTATATCCCAGAAAGCGTGTGAGAAGAATATTATAAAAAAAACTGCTAACAGAGGACAGACAAGAATTCCAAGAAGAGAACACTGAAGGAGAACAAAATATGGAAAAAATAGAGATAGAACTAAGCTATGAAGAAGTAAAGAAGACAATAAAAATAATTATTGTAAAGCAACTGAAAATAGACAGAAGTCCATATTCCAGCAGCTTACTAGCTGTTCTCTTGTCTGTCAAATCCAGCATGAGACGCGTTTCGCCGTATCATGGCTTGTCAGTCAGGCTATGATTGATAAACAAGAGAACGGTATCAAGTGGTTATGGAGCACGATGGTAGGATACAACGAATTGTATTAAGTACGCATACCTATTACTCCATCGAAAGCTAACACAGCAGCTTTCGAACCGACAGAGTGGTTGACACAGTCAACGCTTTAAAAGCAGGTAGCGCTTTTAATACAATTCGTTGTATCCTACCATCGTGCTCCATAACTACTGGGATAAGTACTACTTGATACCGTTCTCTTGTTTGTCAATCCTAGCCTGACTGACGAGCCATGATAGGGCGAAACGCGTCTCAGGATGGATTTGACAGACAAGAGAACAGCTAGTAAGCTGCTGGAATATGGACTTCTGTCTATTTTTATTTGCTTTACAATAATTATATATACTTGAGGAAGGATCCCTCGAAAAAAAGCGCTACCTGCTTTTAAAGCGTTGACTGTGTCAACCACTCTATCGGTTCGAAAGCTGATGTATTAGCTTTCGATGAAGTAATAGGTATGCGTACTTAATACAATTCGTTGTATCCTACAATAAAAATACTCAAAAATAATAAAATGTGCAGGGCCTGAAGGTGTGGTAAACGAAATGATTAAGTACGGGTCTAATAAATTACATCGAATGCTGAGGAACATGTTCCACAGAGCGATAAATGGAGGAAAAATACCCGAGGAATGGTCAAAAGTCTATATAGTATCTATATTTAAAAAGGGAGACCGCAGAAAATGCACAAACTATAGAGGCCTAAGCATAATATCGAGTATGGGGCGTTTGTATGGAAAAATTATTAAAAATATTTATAGAGGAAAATATAAAAGGAAAAATTGAAGAAGACCAAACAGGCTTTACTGCCGTAAAATCATGTATAGACCATATATACACTATAAAACAAACAATGGAAAAAACTGGCAAAGAATAGAGAAGTTCATCTATCCTTTCTAGACATAAGAAAGGTCTGTGACTCAATACCAAGACAAAGATTATGGAACGCAATGAAAGAAATAGGCATTGACAAAGGACTAAGATACGCAGTAAAAGCTCTCTACGAAAACAACACAGTGAACATAAAAATAGGACATAAAATAGGGAAGAGACTTCAAACATCAAAACGCCTCTACAAGAATGCTCTACATCCCCAACACTATTCAAAATATACCTCGAACAAACGTTAAAAAAAATGGAAGCAAAAATGTGGTGAAATGAGAGTTCCAATACGAGAAGATGACTTATATATTCTAATTTTCGCAGACGACCAAGTAATCATAGCGCAAGATGAGGAAGACCTCAGTTATATGGTAAGAAAACTGAAAGAAGAATACACTAAAGCAGGATTAGCAATAAACTTTGATAAAACAGAATATCTAACAACAAAGGAGGAAAATGTGGAAAATCTAGAAATCGATAATGAAACAACAATCAAAGGAACCGATAGATTTAAATATTTAGAAACCATCATTTCAAAAAACGCAACATCAGAAGAAGAGATCAAAGCTAGATTAAGACAAACGCTGACATGCATAAGACAATTAAATTCGATCCTGTGGGATAAACACATTACAAAAAGAAACAAAACTCGCATATACAAATCAATAATACAAAGCATAATGACATACGAGTCAGAAGCATGGACGATCAATAAAAGAAATAAATCTGGAGAGAATACCAAATGAAGATATCAGAAGCAGAATGAACAGCAAAGAGAATGCAATAAACACCATTGAAGAAAAACGATTAAAATGGTATGGACACATAAGACGGAGCGAAGATAATAGGTGGATAAAGACAATAACGGAGTGGAGCCCTATAGGGAGAATAAAAAGAAGAAGATCCAGGGGATCGTGGAGAGACGATGTGGACGGGGCTATGGACGAAAGGGGTCTAACAGAGGAAGACTGGGAAGATAGAAAAGAATGGAATCCAAGTCTGAGAGAAGAAAGACAAAGTCAGCTGTAGAAAATCCTTTATATATATATATATATATATATATATATATATATATATATATATATATATATATATATATATACATATATATATATATATATATATATATATATATATATATATATATATATATATATATATATGTTATATATATATATATATATATATATATATATATATATATATATATATATATATATATATATATATATATATTATATATATTTATATATATATATATATATATATATATATATATATATATATATATATATATATATATATTATATATATATATATATATATATATATATATATATATATATATATATATATATATATATATGTTATATATATATATATATATATATATATATATATATATATATATATATAAAACGATTTACCAACTTCTTCACAAACGATACTGCCTTTTTAATATATTTAGCGGCCACGGAATGTGTCATTTTAGATTCTTTTGGATGGAAACAAAGAGAGACTGCCTTCGACTCGCAAACGAGTGGAGGAATTTTATGGGATTTCGATGAAAGTTCGAAATCGACTGATACTGTTACTAAAATGTGTCGTAAACACAGGTTTTTATTTTTATTACTTAACTGCAAATGTCATATACGCGCCTGAATTTTTAGTGCTGCTACTTGGTATTTTCACGTTTTTAACTAACCTTATTTTTAGACATGACATTTCTCAAAATAAAGTTGAATCTGATTAGTATCTTTTTAATATAAATGCGATTTATAAATTTTGGAGTAGTTTGGTATATGACATTTTTACCTGCCACTACAGCTAAATTTTTTGAGCTTCTTCAAATTATCAATTTTATTGATACTTTTAACACGCATACCTTTTGTTGCTATAAAAATTTATATCGCCAAACGGTGTTTCAAAAACTACGAAATAAAATTGTACAAACAATGAAATATCGTACTAAAATTTTTGCATTATGCATACTACTACTCTGCTTTCGTATTCTGCAACATCCCTTCTAAAAATAAAATATATATCTTGCCGGTCTGAAAGTGATTCGGCAAACCTTATTTCTTGTCTGCAGACTTTCATGGAAAAAGCGAACATTTTGGCATTTTCAATACACTGCTTTTTTATTAGTTTTTGAAAGCTTTCTTTTAACTGTTATGAGCAAAATAACAAGAATCAACAAAATATTTTCAGCTATTCTATAGAACAGAAGAATTTCCTGCCTTTTTCATGTTTCCAAAATAATAGCAAATGACCAAAATCAGTAGCGCAACCATGAATTAGGTTCAGATAGGGGTGGGGTCCGTTTTAAAACAAATACTTATTGTTTAAAGCGAAGTAAATATTTAAAATGTATATCTAAGTACTTGGTTTACGGTCAGTTCCTTAATATAGAAGAAACCAAGTTAAGTAAAAGTAAGATAAGCTCTAGTGTTAAAACCTTGCACCATCCCTCACCCTTACTGTACTACTAATCATAAACAACTATCCTAATAATAACACTTTAGTTTACTTTTTTTTTGTTAATTTTTAAATTAATTTTAAAACAACTTGCATTGTAATACTTATAAAAATGCCCATTTCCACAAATTTAACAACATTCATTTTTAGGTTTGCAATAAATAATGTGGTCTTTTTGTCAATACCAATATGCATGATTTCCTTAATTACATTTGTCTTACGGCTTAAAATGGTTTTGTACAGTTTGTATATTAAAATTGCAGTTTTCTGTGTTTGTTTCTTCGATTTTTTTTTCTAAAAATAAAACATTTTCACTGTTGCTTCTGCTTACAAATAAGTTAATTACCATGTTATTTACTTTAATTAACTACTGCTTGTCTTATTTGAATAAATGATTTTGTCAAATATTACTTTATCATGTCAATATTTTTTTCTTATCTTCTTAAGGATTTATCGACGGCACAAAACAGATATTTTTTCACATTTGATTATTTAACATTATTGGATCTACTTTTTAGAAAAATTAAAATGTTACCTTTCTAAATGCTCTGTTGGAGCCAGTTATTAGTTGTAATGAATGAGTATAATTTTTGGCAAAATGGCTAGCATTGTTTAAGATTTTCTTGGATTTCACCCCACGCAAGTTTTATTCTATTTGTTGGCAGATAGATGTTATGTATGTGTTCTTATCCACGTTTAAGGCCTTGTTGATGTCTTTCGTTAACTCTCTGTATCTTTGTGTTGTGTTGTTATTAGTCATTCCATTCGCTTTAATTGTCTGGCTCCAATCTGTTTGTTAAGTGTGACCTCTTAGAGGGTTTTCTTAATTGGAGACTGATCTCTGCTATTAAGGCGTTATGATCACTTCCACAGTCCAATCCTGGAAAAGTCTTCCCATCTTTAATTGCGGTTTTCCATCTTCCCCTTACTAGTACGTAGTCAATCTGGTTCTTCGTATGGCTACTGGGGGATCTCCACGTATATAGGCGGCGTGGTTGATGTTGAAAGTGAGTGTTTGTAATATACAGATTATTTTCAGCACAGAACTCCAGCAGCAACTCTCATTTCTTACTCCCAAGCCGTATCTAGCAGTTACTGCCGGCCAGTGATCATTGTCATTTGTGTTGTCCACCTTCGCGTTGAAGTCGCCCGTTATAAGCAATAATTCTCTATTTGGGCATTTTCCAATAGTCTCCGCCAATTCATCATAAAAATGATCAATCTCGTCCTGTGTGGACGATGATGTTGGACCCTACACTTGTAGAAGATTCAAATTAACGGGGTAATCTTGGGGTTTTACGGAAACTATCCTTTCACTCACAGACTGGGAGCTCAAAGCCGCATCCTTAATGGTCTTATTAATAATTATTGCAACGCCTTTAATAGATTGTTGTCTGTCGCTAGAGCATATTATCATATTGTTGTTACTAGGTAAAGTGGCCATTATTTCGCCAGTGAGTTTCAGCTAGCATGTAATCGCTATCCTCTCGGTTGCGTTTTCCACTATCTGAAGCTTTCCGGTTCTCTTCAAGCCCCGTACATTCCAGCTACGTATTCTAAGTTTATTGGATTTAAAATAGAAAGAGACTTAGAGGCTATACGTACACAACAAGCAGATTGCCCTAATATTTTTATTTTTAAAATTATAATTTTGCTTAAATAATTAAAAAAAAAATTATATTTATTTTATTGATGATGACATAACATTTAACAATATTATACCTAATTCTACTTCCAACTAACATATTTACTTTATTTTTTTTTGTCTCCTAGCCGATTAAAACTGCTATATGAGTCAGTTTATATTATAAGAATTAAAATCAAATCTTAGTCGTCTAATGTTAAATGTAAAACTAAAAACTACAAGGTAATAAATAGTTCTGCCATGCTAGAACAAGATGGGTGATTTAGATGTCTAAAACCTGAATGCGTGCGTTTAAATAGATAAACTTATTTCTACCGAGTTCTTGGTTCGGATACTAAATAAACATTCCCTTCTTTTCAAAGTGCCATTTCCGACACGGACGTAGGCTACCCTCTCCCACTTGCCTGTGGTTGCTGACGTTTTAAGTATTTTTAATTTATTATTTCCCGAACCAACAATCGAAGGAGAGTCTCCGGCGTAGAACGCAGGTGGTTACAGATTGAGGTTACAAATACGTGAATAATAAAACAGATTCAGTTCTTAATGTATGGTAAGATTATTTTTGCTTTCTTCTATTTTTTCTTAGTTATATGATTCTTAAATGTTTACAAAGTTTCAACGAGAAAAAACAAAAAAAGTGTCTAGAAAACTCTTAAATTAAAAAAACTCTATTATGATTTTCAAGTACTAGAGCTTTTTACCAACAATTCTTCACATTTTCACCCTCAATAGAAGGGAATTCATTTAGTTTACGTAGTTATTTTTAAATATATAATGACGAAATCATGTAAAGTTAAAATAGGTTATGTTAAACTATACACTAAACATAATTTTAAAAAAAAAACAGTATATTTTTATGCTGTATCCAAAAAGTTCTTTAAAAAAGACCCACCTTGAAGTTTTTACAGAAAATACACTTAAAATTGTCAGAAAACTATTAAATTAAAAAAAAAATACATTTTAATAAAAAATGCAAAACTGTATATTCATTAAAATTATGGATTAATTCTATTATTTCGTACATCTTTAAATGTTCTCAATCCACATTCATCATAAAAACTTTAAAATATTAGGTTTTAGTGTTCATGTTTAACAAAAAACACGGATACACCACCTTTAACTAAGCTACATAGGGAAATACTGTTTAAAATAAATATATGCAAACGCTAAATTAAAATATTGTTCTTAATTTTTATTAATAATGAACAAAAATTTCCAGTGTTTTTTAAAGCTCTTAATCATGATTTGACATCAAAAAGTAAAGTTTTATGTTCAGTTTCAACAAAAAACTCACTTTTAAGACTTACATTCAAGGGTGCAATGTGGTTGGTAAAAATGCTTTTTTAAGTAAATAAATGCTGCAGCCAAACAAAAATTTTTTTTTCGAACAAAACTCTTATTTCTAATAGTTTATTAAGTTTTCGAATTTGATATCAAAACATGAGGAACAGTGTTTAGTGTTGAAAAAAAAATATCCGTTTACTATTTAGGAACAAAAGGTTGCAAAATGTAATCTAATGTATGTATATCCCTTGACAGTTTTAGAAGTTAATTTTGTAGATAGATTCATTGAGTGAACTGGGGGAATGTGAGTGGGTAAGTGAGGTAGTGAGTGAGTGAGTGAGCGAGCGAGTGAGTGAGGTAGTGAATGGGCGAGTACGCGAGTGCATGAGTGAGCGAGTAAATGAGTGAGTATGAGGGTATGTGAATTCGTGGGTGTGTGAGTGACTGAGTGAGCAAGTGAGTGAGTGTTTTTTTAAAAAAATTTAAAAACAATTTTTTAATTTAGTGGTTGCACATATTTATTTTAAACATCATTTTGCTGCGTAGCTTAGTTAAAGGTGGTATATGGGTGTTTTTTGTTAAACATGAATACTAAAATCTAATATTTTTAAGTTTTTATGATAACTGTAGATTCAGAACATTTAAAAATGTCCGAAGTAGCAGTTTTATTCCATAATTTTAACGATTATATATGTAGTTTTACATTTTATTTATTATAATGTATTTTTTTTTCAATTCAATAGTTTTCTGTCAATTTTAAGTGCGTTTTTTCTGAAAAGGTCTCATGGTGGATGTCCTTTTTTATGATTTTTTTGGATTCAGCATAAAAAATACTTAAGAAAATACATGTCTCGCTTAAAAGACATGTAATTTTTGTTTTCTGTTTACCTGTGTTATTAGTTGTTAACATAGTTCCACAATCCTTGCAAAAATCGTTACAGAAATCAAATTGTTTTATTATAAATATATACAAGGAGTTTGACAGATAAGGGTTAACTTGTGCTTCTATCTGTTGTCAATGGAAGTTACAGTTACACTGAACTTTAAATCTGTTTTCACTGAAACTTTATATCGTCATCATGCCTTATTGTCAAATATAAGGAATGAAAGAAATGGAAGAGGAGGTCGATATGCTATTATATTATACGTTCTTTTAAGGGTTTTTGAGAAATCTAGATATTACATTATTGTATCAATATTTCCAAATGTAACAGGAATAGTATCTAGGGGGAAATCCCAGGTTTCAGTTGTAAACCATCCAAAAGTAACTTAAAGTATCAAGTTGTGGTGCGTAAACTAAGTTATTCTTTAGTATAGGAAACTAAAATTTAGAAATTATTTTAGAACTTAGTGCATGTGCAGTGTTGGAGAACTTAAAATGGACAGACAAACAAATGAGATTCACGATGAAGATTTCCGTTTTAACGAATCCCGACAAACACATATTATATTCATACGACACAAAGTATTATCACAAATATTATCTTTTACCTTTATAATGCAAAATTTTAAAGGGGGAAATAACCGAAAAAAGAAAAGCGGTAATCCTATATAATCAGACCTATAAAAGATTCCCCAATAAATTATATTTTTTTCACGACGGATGATATAAATTCACCAAATTAGGCTCCGTGGATTTTTATTTTAGAGAAGTAAAACAAGTCATATTTTTGAATATAATCCCGAGATATACGATAACTGATCAGAATACTCGTATACATTACATTACACATTCCATTTTATGCTCAATATGTTATTTTACATTTTTATATGATTGAATTTATCATGACAGTTTTATTTGACGTGTTTAGTTTCGTATGTTCATGTAAAGGAAAATATATTTTTTTTCTTCCTAAATTGTAAAATGATGGATTTAGATTGATATAAAATTCAAACTGTACACTGATGCCATAAGATGTTGGGCAAGCATATTAATGTTAGGTTTATTAATTATTTTTTTTTATGGGTCTAGCATACGTGCTGCAGGGAAGTCCTTAAAGCGCTCCAGGAGCGGCATGTGTGCGGAAAAAGCGATTCACATTATTCTTGACTCGCTGTAAATTGTACTCGGTGGAAAACACAGCGCTGGGCAAATTGTTCCAAAGGAATGATGTTCTTCATATAAGAGACTGCTTGAAAAGCGTTGTAGGCGGAGTAACAAGCTGAACCTCATACGGATGTGAAGCACCAGCGCGACGTGTATTTCTAACATGCACCGCTTTGGGAGGAATTAAGCGAGCTACATCCTTCGAACACTTTCCATGAAAATACTTGTAGAACAGACTCAAATCGCAAACCACCACTTTTCACGATGATACCTGTTGGCGAGACTCTACAGCACATCGGCCATCACTTTCCAGAGGATATTGAGGAATGCCTCAAACAATGGTTTAAGGACTGCTTAAGCAAAAGTTATCTCCAGTGGATCCAGAACTTATACGAGGAGACCGATGGAGTGGCAATAGCAAGCCCACTAAGTCTAGTTACAGCCAATATCTTTATGGAAAAATTCGAGCAACATGCACTTGAAACAGCTAGCAAGCGGTCATCTCAGTGGTTCCGATATGTTGATGATACATTTGCTATATGGAGCCATGGGGAACGAGATCTGGACGAGTTCTTGAGACACCTGAATTCAATTAACAATAGAATCCAATTCACCATGAAGATGGAAAAAAATACAACAAATCGCTTGTCTAGACATGTTAATTGAAAGAGAATATAACGGAAAATTGGGTCACAGAGTGTATCGTAAACAAACACCCTAACAGATATTTAAACAAGGATTCGAATCATCGCCCTAAACAAAAACGAAATGAATTAGAACATCTAAGAACAGCCTTACAGAACAACGGTTACTCTCGGCAAAAAATAGAAAGAGCCACTCGTCAGAATAAAACTACAAAAACTGAGAACAAAGACAAACAATCCACTGGATGCCAAAAGTTGTCTTGCCTTTTGTGAAAAATGTAACGAACCGCATTGGAAAATTGCTACGTAGGCACGATATTAATACCACATACAAGCGAAACATGGACAATGAAACAAAGTCTAAGATCGATCAAAGACCAGAGAGATCCACCTTCCTCGGCAGGCGTATATCGAATTCTATGCAGCTGTGGTTCAGTCTATATTGGTACAACGAAACGTAGCAATAATACACGGCTAGCTGAACATAAAAGGAGTTGCCGACTAGGACATACAGACAAATCTGCCGTAGCCGAGCACACGTTGACCCAGGAAGACTACAAAATACAAACCGAATTTCGGTAAAAAAGACGAAGGGCTTATTCTCAGCAAAACTAGTACGCCCGCATTACGACAAACAAAAACGTTAAGAAACAGGGAAATGTCGCTGGCGCCTGATTGATCGAGAGTCCGATTGGTGACGCCTACTCCGGAACACACAAAACTAGACAGCGCTACATCGTCGAACACAGTTGATAATGAACAACCAAGAAGAAACCTTCGACCACTGTCACATCGCCTTTGAAAATGTTGACCACAGTGTCAACGAAACGTCAGGGAGTTAATACCTGAAGAACAAAGCCTTAACTCCCGAAAGAAACCCATATTAACTCTAAAGATTATTAGAAAAAATAATGGGGTATGAGTGTCGCCTTTTACGTTTTTACAAGCGGCCACTAGATAGCGCTATTAGGATGCGACATTAGCATTGTTGTAAAATTTGACATTTGTTATTGTTAAAACAGTTCCTTCTCAAAAATTGGGCGAGTAGTTTGTTTACGGTGAAAATTTCTCGTGAAAGTTTTCGTTGGTTGATTTTTTACGATTTTAATAAAGGCCTAACTCAACAACAATGCCTCGAATCGCTTCGTTCTACTTTTGGTAATGAATCACTATCAGAAAAGAATGGTTTGCAGAATTTCGTCATAGCCGTGCTTCCGTTAGCGATAAGTTCCGTGAAGGTCGATCAAAATCGGTTATTGTTCCAAAAAACATCGTTGCTGTGCGCAACATGATTGAAGGGGATCGGTATGTGACTTACCGTGAGATAGAGGCACTCTTAGACATATCGAAAACTTCAGAACATTCAATTTTGCATGAATATTTAGGTGTGAAAAAGATCGGTTCCCGATAGATTCCGCATAATTTAACCGAAACTCAAAAACAGGCTCCTGTCAATTGGTGTAAAGAAATGCTCAAAAAATTCAACAGAGAACATATAAAATCCGTATACAACATCATAACAGGAAACGAAACTTGGATATACTCGTACGAACCAGAAACTAAGCACCAATCAACTGTTTGGATGTTCCAAGATGAACCGAAACCAATAAAAGTGGTTTGTTCACGAAGCACTTCCAAGAAAATGATCGCTTATTTCTCTAGTTGTACTGAACCTTTTGCCACCACTGCTTTAGAAGATCAATGAACAGCTAATGCTGAATGGTATACAACAATTTGTTTGCCAAAAGTCCTCGATGAAATCAAGAAAAAACAACCTAAACGTCACGTCATTCTTCATCATGACAATACCAGCTCTCACACAGAACGTCAAAGAATTGATTATTTGACGGAGAAAAAACATCGAATTAATGTCTCGTTGCCCTTATGCACCTGTCTTATCGTCCTACGACTTCCTTTTGTTCTCGAATGTCAAAAAATATGCGTGGACAGCGATCTTCATCAGCTCAAGAAGCTTCTAAAACTATGTTTTTGAGGTACCAACTTCAGAGTGGAAAAAATGTTTCGAGAATTGGTTCGAACGCACGCAAAAGTGTATTCATCTTAAACGCGAATATTTTGAGAAATAATAAAACGATTTGTACCAAAAATTTTTTTTCTTTTATTGTTTTTGTAAAAACTTAAAAGTCGTATTGGGTAACAGATTTGTCGCAAGCAAATAATATAATTCTAGTAACTCAATAAAGATTTTGGTCAGGAATAGATGGTTAGCGGCTCTCCCTTCGGCATCTGATGATATAAGAGGATTTAATAATAGTATTTGGCAATTCTAATTCTGCTCGGTTTTACTTATGCTTTTAATATGCTTGATTAATGTAAGAGTTTATTTAAATTATTTAAAAATATTTTTCTAATAATCTAAAATTCAGTACAAAAGTTGAATTCTGACCTCTGTTAGACAATATAAGGAAGTATCAGGGCATAAGAAAAATAAATATTAGGGGAGGAATGAATATCTTAGTTCGATTGGTTTGTCTTTATAAACTCGAAAAAATATATATAAAAATTAAAAATCCTGTAAGCTTAAAAGTTCCCGAAGACAACATTTGCCGAACAATACCTGTTCTAAAGTTTCAACAAATATAAAACAAAACTAAATAGGGCTTGTCAAATGCCGGAGATACCATTTTCAAACTAGAAAGCTGCTTTAAAGTCCAAGCAGCTATCGTCCAATTAGCCTACTTCCTGGTCTAGGCAAGATAGCTGAAAAAGTCATCCTAGAAATTATCAGAGCAAAGTCCACGGCCCTCCGTTTTATCCCTAACAAGCAACCGCTTCATGGCACTACCCCACCACACCACTAAACTCGCGTAAACCATTTCTAACAGCTTCAACAGGCATCATAAAGTTGGAGCTGTTTTTCTTGATGTATCCAAGGCCTTCGACCGCGTCTCGCACAAAGGTCTCATCCTGATACTGATTCGACACGGCTACCCCCACTTCATGACTGAACAGTTCTTCGTCTCTGATAGGACCTTTCAGGTCAGAGTCCCCCAGGGCTCCGTCCTCTCTCCCCACCTGGTCAATATGTTCACTGCTGACAATCCCAAATCTGATCAGGCTAATCTCCTCCCTTATGCTGATGACATTGCTATTATCACACAATTTTGTAGAAGTAGTCGAATCATTACTAGCAGACTCCAAAGCCACCTGGACAAACTTGATTCCTGGTTTAAAACCACTGAAGGATGAAGCTGAACCCCAACAAGACCCAAGCCATCGTTTTCGCCAAGAGCAACGGAACTCTCCATGGCTCCCGCATCCAATGGGCAAACACTATCAAATATCTGAGAATCCAGTACGACAAACAGCTGATCTGGAAAGTCCAGGTCTGCATTGCCACCAAGAAAACTAAACAATTGCTGGACAAATTCTATCCAATTATAAATCGCTCCAGCAAGTTGCCCACCAAAACCAAGCTCATGGACTACAACACAATTGTGAAGGCAGAAGGCCTTACTTACGCCTGCTCTCAAAGTCCAGGCAGTGCAGAACAAGGCCCTGAGGATGATCACAGGAACCCCTTGGTTCATGAGAAATAACCAATTACACAATTTTCAAGGCATTTTCTCGTATAGTATAGAAAAATTAAAGGAAATGGAGAAAATTTTCCATATATTGCTGTGATATATCAGTTTAATTTTGCTAAGGACGTAAAGGCAAGCTTGAAAGTATATTTTTTCTCTCTTTATCCCACGAAAAGAAAGAAAGAGAAGTCTAGAGAAAAGGAGATCATTTTTTTTTAAAACATATTTTATATTTTCTTAGAGTGTTTAGATAGATCAAAACCCGTAACTTTATAATTGCTACATAATAATTACAAGAAGTATAGATGTATAATAAAAAAGTTTAACTTGACTGAAATTATTTATTTTTATACATTGTGTATATTCGATATGTATTGCCTGCAACTTGCTATTTTGAGAAGAAGAAAATAACATACAGAAAAGATATGCACATCTTTAATATTAGTCGTTAGACTATTTCAAAAATATTTAAGCATCATAAACAGCTGCTCAAATCCTTATTTTCTTATACTGTAGAAGCTTATATCAACAAATATTATATCCCAGATTTCTCAACATCTGGTACATTATTTTAAAAAAAATGAGGACTTTATTCGCTCAGAAATAATATTCAATTCATATCATTTTCAGTGTTCGGTACGGAAAACTTATAAGATCACTTCGGTGTCTGTTCGTCTGTCTATTATGAATAAAAGGTAATTTAGGATTCTTGAAATATCTAAAAAACTTTGGAGATATCACCTATGTTTTTACAAGCACTAAACGCACAACAAAACTCCCTCTTGACATCTTTTTAGTGTTCTGTACAGAACACTTATAGAATCACTTCGGTGTCTGTCCGTCCCTCCGTCCGTCTGTCTGTCACACCCGATTTTCTCCGAAACTATTTGGCATAGTTAATTACATTCCAATTACATTTTTTTTTTTAAGAAACTGGTTTTTTTTTGTGACTTTTCCTCCCCAATCTATAGTACCTTCTATCTAATCTCATACACTCTTAAGTCTTCTTCTTCTTGTGCCCCTTTACAACTACATCATTAGCTATTTCTAATTCTATAATCATAAATAATTGTGTCATATTTTTATAATCATGAGTAGGCACCATTTTTAAGGAATTCATATCAGTTTGCAAACTTTTCTATATATTTCTCTAATGGCTTCAACAACCTCTGCGTGATCACGTTAAAATCACTAACTGAAGATCATCATTTACTTACATTTGGAACTTATACTACCATTTTTGCTGTAAAGCAATTGAAAATTTCAGAAGTTCTTCAGTAAAACTATAATCTTGAAATATTTATAGTTATTCTAAAGAATAAATGAAATCTACGGGCAAACTTAACCTAACTAGGTCCGAGAAAAATCATTTGTCTTTTTTAATTAATTTGTGAGTTTAACTGAACACTGCAGCATATCACACGGGTGTTAGTTAGAACCTTCCAAGTAGCAGGCCTAGCTGCACTCGAACCAGATTTGAATCCTGCTGCTACTCAACAGACTTTTGTAAACTCTCGAAGCCGACATTGCTGTCAAGACCAGAAATGGCTGTTGTTGAAAACAGGGCGTTTCTGGCTCTGCTCTCACGTGGAACTCATATCTATAGTCGGGTTCGGATAGAGTAAAGATCTGCCGACAGTCTGTTATTGAAGGAGAATCACTGGATCTAGAGGGCGACATCGACTAAGATCCTTATCTGAAGTCAATGGCCATTAGCAACAAAAACTTCTTCTTCTTCAGTTGCGTACTCTTCTAAGAAGAGTGTTCGCGATCATGTTACGAGATTCCGCCGTTCTACATAGTTGGGCAGACGTAAACCCATATCAATCTCTCAAATTCTTCAAGCAAGACAGATGTCGTCTACCTGGCGAGCGACGTCCCCGATTTTGCCTTGTGATAACAATTGTATTAAGCGATACTTGGCATTTCAGATTATGTGATATAGGTCTTGTAATTTTCTTTTTTGAACAGTATCATTGCATTCGGTTGTTTTTTGCATTTGTTCAAGGACGGTCTTATTAGTAACTCTATCTATCCAAGAAACTCGACACATCCTTCTATATATCCACATTTCGAATGCCTCTATTCTTCTTATAGCTTTTTTATTCAATGTCCAAGTCTCCGCCCCATAAAACGTCACTGAAAATACATATCATTGCAACAGCCTCGTTCTTATTTTAATATGTATTTGTGGCGAACATAATATTTGTTTCATGTTGCCAAAGGATGTGCGTGCGTGTTTCTATGCAACATCGATCCTCGGTAGCAAACAAAAACTACTCAGCTGTAATGGCACCAAAACGTTTATAGGTAGCAGGCTCCATCCTGTCAAGTTTCATGATGAGCGGAAAGTGTACAATAAAACAGTAAAAATATCAAGCTATGAGAGATCTACCAACCATGTGGTTGGCATCCCACTTTATAGTGTAAATCCTGTCTAGGTGACATTACTAGTATATTAAATGGGGTTGGTGAAAAAGATCTTTCTGGTATAGTTGCTTGGATAGAAACTTCATCAAACCATACCACAGGTCCAAGGGCAAGGGTTGAAGAGATAGGGAAGCAAATGGATACAAAGGGCATTTCTGCAAAGGAAAAAAAAGAGGAGACTAAATGCGAAACTGCTTATAGAGTGGTAATCAATAATCGATTCCGAGAAAAAAAGTCTCCAATTGCACTGAAATCCTAAAAACATAGGCTCTTACTTAAATAGAATAAAAATTTAGGACCAGGAGAGAAAGGAAAGGTTTAAAAAAGATTTTTGTTTTTTTATTTTTAATTTAAAAACGAAAACGATGACTAGTGAAGATTTTTCACAAAAAAGGACTTTATCATACAGTGGAACTCTACAAGATTAAACCTAACTTAAATATCGATAACCAGAAGTGCAGACCTTTTATATAAAAAGAACACTTTCATAAACTAGAAATTTAAACGCTTGGTCCAATAAAAAGACAGTCCTGTTTCTAGAAAGGTGCTATTCCATACATTCATAGGGACAGGAAGAGCATAAGCCCGCTGGCCTACCTTAGTTATGGAATTGTGTACATATATGCTCGCATTAAGTTTACTTCTCCCGAGGTGTCACTACTGTATCTTTTATGCTACTCGTCTTGTGTATTTTATAAATAATATTGGTCATTGACTCCTTGGGTAACATGGAAATATAGTTTATATATATATATATATATATATATATATATATATATATATATATATATATATATATATATATATATATATATATATATATATATATCATCTGAAGGATTGAATAGGGCAAAAATTCATAACTCCCAGGTTCAAGATAATGGATTAAGATCGTTATCGTTCTTTTTTTAAATTCATATAAATGTAATAAAATCAACATCATTTTATAACTTGATCTCCAAAGTGTATTTTAATGAAACTTAATGATGTCGATTGGTAGGTTAGTTTTTTTATAGATATTCCTTCACTTTTAAGCTAATTGTTCGTATTTCTTAATGGAGAGTCTGGCAATGCCGATGGTTCAAGTTGAGGATATATTTAATGATGATGCAGTCAGTACAAGTCGTTGAATCTATGATCCCCTACTTGGTGCAGGGATTAATAATGCAGATTTTTTTATATACACTTTCCCTATGAAATTAAATTTTGATATGTAGATTATTAAAAAACAGAAATAATCTGAAAACATACTGTAAATTCCCAGAATTTGTATCACTCTAACGTCATTATGTGAACCTACTCCATAATTTTAACAATGTAAGGTAAGTTCTGCAAAATCAAGTAATGCAGACTAGTGTTTTTTTATGTTTTATTCTCTGAATATCTCATATTTTCCTTCCTATTTTACCCTTTCATTACGTCAACTCAATTTTATCCCACAATATTGATATAAGTAACTATGAAAATTAAATTTTCAATTTATTCACAAAGCTCTTTGTTTGATAATCCAATTAAATTTTTCTTCGGAAAGAACCGTTTCGGAAGATTATCAAATTGATTAAAAAATATGGTTTAAGGACGTACTATAATATAGAATTTTTAATAATAAAACCATAACTTTTTGAATACTAGGTTAGAGAAAATTCATAATAGAAACGATAGAAATTTTCTGAAGCAAAATTTTCGAAAACATAATTTTTGGAAATAGGACTTTTTAAAACAATTTTTAAAAGAAACATTTTCGAATGGATAAATTTTCGGACAACCAAATCAAGCAAAAATAGATATTTTTTTCAGGAAGTAATAGTGAAAGAAACTATTGTCGAATTAATTTTAATTTTAAAAATCTAACTTTTAATAACTCAGGCAGAGAGTAGTTCAAACTGAAATAATTATTGAATTCGGTCATCGTTTGATTTAGATTTATCTGAATATGAGTTTTAGCGAGTTACAAACAGAGGTTAGTTCATGTTATTTAAAGTCTAATTTAATTTATTTATTTTTAGCTAGGCTCTATACGCTACTAAGCAAAATCTACCTAACTAAAATATTAATTTAATTATTAAAATATAATCATAGTAATATTAATGCCGGGATATTTAAACTTCATTTGCTGTTTAATGGCTTCTACGTCCACCTCAGGTTTGCAACTCGGGGATATCTTTGACGTTGCCTTGAAAATCACATATTCATTTGGTATCATCAAATGGTCACACACAGACATAAAAAACATTCACATCCTTATGCGTTCTCAATTCACCAAATACAGAAAATTACACCCCAACGCATGCAAAAAAAGACTTACCATCGAGAGGAAGGCAGGAGGAAGAAGAATCACACACAAAACTTAGGAAATTCTTTCACATCAAACAAACCAGCCTCCACACCGTAACAGTGAAAGCAGACCAGAACTACACACCTCTCGACTTATCCCGGGCAGACTACCCAGCAGACACACACAGTCACACCCAATTACAACAGGAAGAGATGAAAATGTGGTCAGAAAAAACGCTCCACGGAAAACACAGATACCACATAGAACAAGACCATGTAATAAAAAACACCTGAGGGGTGAAAATGGGGTTGAAAAATAGATTAAGCGACCCAAAAAAACCCCTGAGGAACTAGTTTGGAACGCGAAACTCTAACTCAGTAGAATATCGTACTTTCTCCCCCTCCCACCTCCACATTCACCACTCAAAAGGGTGCACATGATCAAAACAATCCTGAAAATAGATTCAACGACCCCAGAAACCCCCGAGGAACCAGTTTTGAAAGCGAAACTATCTGAATTAGAGTTTCGCTTTCAATTCAGGTGAATATCGTAATATTTCAACCCTTAAAAGGATGCATATGATCGAAATGATTCCAAAAATAGATTCAGCGACCCCAGAAACCCCCGAAGAACCAGTTTTGAACGCGTAACTACATATTAACCAGAAACTACCAAAATCATATGATCATAGACCCAACTATTATAGAAGATAGAAGCAGAAAATGCCACCAGCAGAAAGAAAGGATCAAACACATAACAAGCGGATGTAAAATATTAGCCAGAACGGAATACAAAACCAGACATGACTCAGCGGCAAGAGTAGTTCACCAAGCACTAGCCACAACATACAAACTCATAAACAACACAAATCCCTACTACAAATACACACCAACATCCATACTTGAAAATAATAGACCCGATATTATTTTTCAGTGCAAAAAAGGAAAAGTCACCTACCTAATTGAAATAGCTGCCCCCAACGACACAAACATCTAAACGAAATACACAGAAAAATCTCCAAATACACAGTCCTTGCGACAGAAATAAAAAGGCTATGTAAACAAGAAAAAGTCATCATTGTGCCCCTCTTCATATGAGCCACAGGCCTTACACCAACAACATTCACACCATATATATATATATATATATATATATATATATATATATATATATATATATATATATATATATATATATACATATGTATATATATATATATATATACATATGTATATATATATATATATATATATATATATATATATATATATATATATATATATATAGTATATATACACGTGGTAAATTGATTATCGAAAATGGTGTCGGCACGAGGAAGATACAAAAGTTCATATTTTACTACTTTACCAGAATCAGAATTAGTAAGTGTTGGTACCTAAGAATTACCTTCATTCGACAAATACTGGTACTTTAATTTGCATTGGATGTAATGAAACGTGGCGTGTTGTTGAAGTGTTTCTTGCTAAAAAAATATGTAAACTATATGAAAAATATTATAATGTTAGTGTTTGATTTAGAAAAAATAAGACAAATATCATTTAAAGTTTTAAAGAAGTATGTTGTATGATCTATTTGGTGAACAAATTAATTTGAGAACTTCTTTAAGCCAATAAAATGTTTATTTACGAACAAGAATAACTCGCTGAAAAGAAATATTCCTGATTATCTTAAAAAATAAATAGTAATTAAACAGAGGCATGCCCTGAGAAAACTTCACATTATGGAGAACTTCCTATTCCAGAGAAAAAATAATACCCCCTCGATCTGAAAGATCAGTAACCTCGTTGAAATCGCTGGTACCATATATTGTCTGTGCGTCACGGTTATTTCTCTCAAAATTTAACAAAATCGTTTGCCCAGCTTCAGACGCATCCTTTACATTCGAAAAGCAAACTCTCAAATGTTATTTGCCGAACAACTTCGCTTTAGAAACTATAGTTGTGATTATGTGAGTGGTAGTAGCGGATGAAGTGGTAATTATTTAGGATTAGTACTTCCACACATAAAGGTTACAGGAAATAGTTCGAGTTTTAAAATACTTATTTCAGAGGTACCGAATTAGTTCGTACACCTAATATTTTTAAAGCAGACTAAATATTGTAAAAAATATATGAGGTATAATATTTTCCACAGTAAAATTTATCATATGATACACTTTGATAAAGACTAAATTCATCAGTGGACAAAATTGTTCAAAGACAAAAGTACGAACTGTCTAACTAGAGTTACAATGAATAACGGTACAATGTCCTCCAATGTTACTTTATAACGATGCAATGTCCTCCAATGTTACTTTATATCCAACTGAGAATATTTAATATTTCTTCGTCGCCAATTACTTCATATTTATCTATACAAGTTTTCGAATTTTAATGTGGTTCCAAAAATACACAGGAAATTCAATTTTTAAAACTTCTGCTAGAAGTACATGTGTTCCAGTGATTCTTCAAATGTATAATTTTTTAAGGACACAATAGTTTACAGATAGTTATTTTAATAAGCAAGATATCATTTTACGATAAATTGAAACTTTGATTAAATTATTATACTTTATAATTATTATTGAGCAAATAGAAATTGAATATGACTAACATTATTAAAAATATACCAGCGTCTACACACAGTATGTATGTTACAGACAAGCTAACAGTTTCAAGTGAATAAAATTAATTCTATCACAGAAATTTTAGTCTTGTAGATTTTTTTAAATTTTGTGTAGGCTATAGTATAACCGGAATAAATATAATATATAAAATCAAAAGTTGTAATTATTAAATGTCTAAAATTCTATATGCGTTGAGAGCTCTAAACATGTTTGTATTGTTTTTACTCTATTTTTTTTCTTTGGGCTCGTACCCCAATTACAAGTATAACCCATTCTGTACTCCAGCATGGAGTAAATTCTACTGCCTACAATATTTTCTTTATAACAAAAAATTTATATTAAAGAAAATAATTTGTATTTGTGAGGTTTTGACCCAAAGATTTACGATTTTCAAAAGCTTACAAATTCGTTAAGCGCCAAAAAAGCTCTTTATTTAAAATATATTCTTTTTCCTACAGATTTATAAAACTCTAACTCGAGCAGTCATATATTTGATGTTGCCCTATTCAGCCGTTTTTCCTCGCTTTTTTTTCTTATCCCCTCAATGTACAATGATAATTTGTGGCCAAAGTTTCTTAATAAAAACAAAAAAAAGTGGAAGAATGCTATCAGCATTCCCTAAAATATACGACTGTCTCCCCTATTATTAAAACTTATTTACAATTTAATGTATTTTTATCCTTTTTGAGTTTAAATTTCGAAACTGGAACTATTTATTTCTAGAGCCTCAATAATTTATAACAAAATAAACTGACTTCTAACGATATCTCAAACTGATAGACGGTATCAAAATATACAGGTAAATAATTTTTAACATGTATTTGATCATATATAATCTAATCAGTGGCACACTTAACAGATCCCCTGACAAAAGGCCCTAAGAATACGAGACATGCCGGGTGAAGCAGCTGACGACAAACTTTTAGAAATGATAGACAAACATCTTACTGGTTATTACGAAGTTTATAAACTTTCTTGATTTATTGTTGTTCAGATGGGTCCGTTACTTTTAAATTATTGTGCCCTTTGGGTGCCAATAAATTTTTTAGACCCGAGAATCGGCTGAAAAAAAACAAACTTTGCTTGCTATTTCTGCAACTTCTAGAGAAGAATAAAATATATTTTATTTAGAATAAATTTATTGTCTTTTTAACTAGATTATTTTATTGTTTTCATGTTTTACACTCTGGTTTCTTATCTGTAGTACTTTTAATTCATGGCTTTTTACAATATGCTTGTTTACAGTTCTCAAAATTTATTTAAATTATTTAGCATTGTAGCATCATTTTTTGTGCACGTAGACCTTGTTTAATTCTATTAAAGATAAACTACCTACCAAAATTCTAAAATTTTATCGCTCTTTTCAGCTTTTGAAGTAAAAAAAAAAATTAGAAATACTAACTGTTTTTACATTTTACGCAAATATTTAATATTAAAAAAAATTATTGTTACTGATATGTAATTTAATATGAAAAATGAACCACTAGCCTTTACGACCTTTTTTGCTATACATGCGATCAATGTAATAAGGTTTACGACCTGATGGTACACACATATATTAATTCAGAAAGTAGAATTAAAAATTCATGCCATGGCAGCATAAAGATCCCAGTTCTCTACGATTTCATAATTTCTCACTTATTCTTAGGACCCCCTCTCCATACAAAGGTTGGCGATCTAGTTGACTATTATGGGGCGGGAGACTGCAGCTCTAAAAATTTCTGTTAACGTCCATCCAAACCATGTACGTAGATTCCCTAACCATGAATTCTATCTTCGACCAATGAGCCTTCTCCCTTCAATTTTTTCTTCGATTATTAGGCGCAGAATCTCTCACCTTGCATGATGTGACCCAGGTATTGAAGTTATCTCTCCTCGACTATCAGAAAAAGTACCTTCCTATTATTGACAATTCTTGATCTCAAGTTTTGCGTCACTCTGCTGGTTAACGAGTGTACCAAGGTATTTCATCGATAACACTTGTTCGATGACCCTGCCATGCAGTCTCGGAGTGGCGTGTATTTAGGAGGTTGAGAAGACTACCAATTTAGTTTTGGACATGTTTATGTGGAGACCGAATCGTTCGCTCTGATATAAAATAAGGTCTATGAGAAATTGGACGTATGGTAAGCTACCGGCTATCTCCAAGGTGTTATTAGCATAACAAAGCTTATTGTAGTTGTTTGACATTGATCCTTACACTTGAATAGGCGTTTTTTAAAGGCCTCACCAAATATTACCTC
>CM032453.1:115806367-115856367 GCA_019049505.1 Pachyrhynchus sulphureomaculatus
TGTATTTTTTGGCTAGAGTCCCACATACTTGTCCTCTTTTGTGATTTCACAACAATGGAAAAAAATAAATATCAAGCAGTAATAAAATATTTACACCGCACCTTCGTTATCAACCATAAAATATTGGACAGCTGAATTCAAACGCAGCCGTAAAAACATATTTGATGAAGAACATCCAGTTCCTCCAAATGAGGTCACCACATCAGCAATGATTGAAAAAATCCACGGTATAGTGATAAATAATGGACGGGGAAAGTGCGTAAGTGTGGCCATCTCGATTGAATCGCTGCAGAACATTTTAAACAACTCATTTGGATATGAGAAAGCTTTCCGCAAGATGGGTGTAGCGACTGTTCACAATTTATAATAAACACACACATGTGTCAACTTTAAAAGAATGTTTCCCAATGTTAAAGCGCAATCGGAATGGCCTCGAATTATAACTGTCGACGAAACATGGATTTATCACAGCATACCAGAGACCAAAGACCAGTCCAAACAGTAGGTTTTCCATGGCGAGCCGGAGCCTAAGAAGGCCAAGGCGACTTTATCACCCAACAAAGTCATGGCAACAATGTTTTGGGATGGACGCGGCATAATCCACGCCGATTACCTTGAAAAGAGCAAAATGTAGAGAGTATTATGTCAACTTATTGGATCATTTCAGCCATCCAGTGAAACAAAAAATCCGCATTTGGCGAAGAAAAAAATTCTCTTTCATCAAGACAATGCACGCGTTCACACTTGTGTCATCGCCGTGGCAAAATTCCCATGAATTAGGATACGAATTACTTCCGCATCCACCATATTCCCTAAATTGAAGGATTGAAGAAATCGTATTTTTTTTAGATGGGATATAAGAGATAGAAAAACGTTGGACTAAGTGTATCGAGCTAAAAGGAGACTATGTTGAAAAATAAAATAAATTTTACATACAAAAATGTTTTTTTTTCTTCTCAGGGTCAAGTACTCATATATATATATATATATATATATATATATATATATATATTATATATATATATATATATATATATGGGTGACCGCAAAAAAAAAATCGATGTCGGAATTTTGTTCGTCTGGACCCCACAAAACGATTCCCCTTTCCAGATGTTGAGATAGCCGAAATTTGAGCTCGATTAAACGACGTTAACCCGTGCCGCTCGTCGCTCAAAGTTTGAAAAAATCCAAATTTTTGGCCAAAAAGCTGACATATGGAGCCATAACTCCAGAACGGTAAATAATAGAAACACGCTTAATATCTCAAAAGAAAGCTAATGTTGTTCTTCAAAATTTATATTCTATACATAATTGTTGTTATTTTAAGTCAAACCGAGTTACAACAGCCTTTAGCCCCAAAAAATGTGATCTGGTACCACTAGGAGCATACTTCGTATATTTTGTTATTAAGTGATAAATTTTGCTTTTTTTTTGGTATATTTTTGAGTTTAAAGTAGAAATATAATAAAAAAACAAGTAATACTGATAAGTCTAATGACATTTTTTATTTTAAAATATAAAAATTAGGTATATAATACATACAAAACAGACACAGAAAAGATACAGACGTAGTACCTACATGAGTTGATAATTTTACATAGTTATCTAATCTATTCTAGAGCTTTTGTTAAAGTAGTTTTTGAAACGTCAGGATATAATGCTCGGCATTTACTTACAACTTGCAGGACATATTGCTTTTGGTCTTCATCTTTTGTCAGAAGGTCGTTAAAGTCGGTTATTAATTTAACACCACGCTCAGCTACTTTTAATGTTTTGACAATTTTCAATCCTTCTTGGAAGTTATTATTTTGAGGCCAGGTGTTTGGATGTTGTCTTAGGAAATCTGTTTTTATATTAAATTGGTCAAAGAATGTAAACGTTTCTTTGGTAAGTAAATTTACCAATCCTCCATTAACTACCTCTTTTAAGTTTTCTTTCCTAACTTTTGGATTTACAACCCTAGCGTGCTGTGATGGTTCATCTGTGCTACTGAGCAATTTATTAGCCATTAACAACTTTTCATCGTCTGTAATGGTGGGATCAAAAAACGATAATCCCACCAACTTTGCATTCAAATACTAAGCGTGTTTCTATTATTTACCGTTCTGGAGTTATGGCTCCATATGTCAGCTTTTTGGCCAAAAATTTGGATTTTTTCAAACTTTGAGCGACGAGCGGCACGGGTTAACGTCGTTTAATCGAGCTCAAATTTCGGCTATCTCAATATCTGGAAAGGGGAATCGTTTTGTGGGGTCCAGACGAACAAGATTCCGACATTTTTTTTCCCCCTCTATGAGATCCGGTGGCTAGGAGAGAGAAGATATATATATATATATATATATATATATATATATATATATATATATATATATATCTTCTCTCTCCTAGCCATTCTCTATCCTTTGGATATAGGCCTCTCTCATATGCTTCAATATGTCCCTGTTTTAAGCCCTGCTGATCTTTTAATATCGTCATACCAACGTTGTTGGGGTCTACCAGTACTTCTTTTTCCCCCAATGGTCTCCATCTGGTCATTTTTTCCGGTCCAATTATCAGTAGTTCTGGCCACATGGCCAGCCCAGTTCCACTTGAGGAAGATTATCCTCTCAGTTATGTCGTGAAGCCCTGTCTTTTTCCTAATCCAATCGTTTGATTTGCAGTTCCTAAGTGATATACCTAGGATTTTTCTTGCAATTGCTCTCTAATGAACTTGCAATTTTCTAATAATTTTCCGTATCAAAACCCAAGTTTCGAGACCATATGTTGTTACTGGTAAGATGCATTCGTTATATACTTTACTTATAAGTTTTAAATGCAGTTTAAATTGAAAGACTTGCTTCATTTTACCGTAAGCCGCCCATCTCAGTGTATTCTTCGATTGACTTTCAGTTCTTGATTCAATTTTCTGAGTCCCAAATATACATATGAATCCTCCCTTTTTTAGCATTTTGGGAAGGATGTCGTCTTCTCCTCCTGCTTTTCCATTTTTAATTTGGCTAATGGCTTTTTTCAATTTCTTTAACTTCGATGTCTGGCAGATCTTCGGAACCGCTATTAAGTATCCTTCGGTCATCCTCTCTTGATCTTCTCAGAGTTTCCTCATCGGCGGTGAAAAGCCGATGAGGAAATATATCTATAATATATATAAAATGCAACGTCTCTCTGTCTGTCTGTCTGTCTGTCTGTCCGTTAGTGCGTCTATCACTGAAGAACCACTTATCCGATTTACGTATTTTTTTTTTAAAACATACATATGTTCTCTGACCAGGTTATAGGCTATATTTTATTACGATAGGTAGCATAAGGAATGAGCAGTGACGTCAAATAGCGAATGATGTCGGAAATAAGTATGCCGCTAGCGCGTGCCTTTGCAATACACAGCCTAAACCATTAAATATGGAACAATATTATGTAGCAAAGAATATCTGTAATCTATAATCTATAATATATATAAAATGCAATGTCTCTCTGTGTGCCTGTCTGTCCATTAGTGGGTTTATCACGCGGGAACCACTTATCCGATTTACCTGTCTTTTTTTAAATTCATACATATATTCTTTGGCCAGGTTATATAATAATAATAATAATCACAATCTATATCTATATCTATAATATATAAAATGCAATGTTTGTCTGTCTGTCTGTCTGTCCGATAATGCGCTAATCCTTCGAGAACCACTTATCCGATTTACGTGATTTTTTAAATTCATACATATGTTCTCTGACCAGGTTATAGGTATATATTTTATTACGTCTATAATATATATAAAATGCAACGTATCTCTGTCTGTCTGTCTGTCCGTTAGTGCGCTTATCACTGGAGAACCACTTATCCGATTTTCGTACTTTTTTTTTTTAAACATACATATGTTCTCTCGGCCAGGTTATAGGCTATATTTTATTACGATAGGTAGCATAAGGAATGAGCAGTGACAATAATAGTAAATGATTGCAATACACAGTCCAAACCATTAAATATGGAACAATATTATGTAGCAGAGAATATCTATAATATATATAAAATGCAATGTCTCTCTGTCCGTCTGTCTGTCTGTCTGTCTGTCCGTCCGTTAGTGTGCTTATCACTGGAGAACCACTTATCCGATTTACGTGCCTTTTTTTTAAACATACGTATGTTCTCTGGCCAGGAGAAATAATGGGAGATAAGTCGAGATAAGTCTAGATAATGGGAGTTATGGTGAGATAATGGGAGATAAGGAGAAATAATGGGAGATAAGGAGAAATAATGGGAGATAAGTCAAGATAAGCCTAGATAATGGGAAATAAGGTGAGATAATGGGAGATAAGCAGAGATAAGTCTAGATAATGGGAGTTATGGTGAGCTAATGGGAGATAAGAAGAAATAATGGGAGATAAGTCGAGATAAGCCTAGATAATGGGAAATAAGGTGAGATAATGGGACATAAGGAGAAATAATGGGAGATAAGGAGAAATAATGGGAGATGAGCAGAGATAAGCCTAGATAATGGAAATTATGTAGAGATAATGGGAGATACGGAGAAATATTGGGAGATAAGGAGAAATAATGGGAGATATTTTATTACGTTGGGTAACATAAGGAATAAGCAGTGACGATAGTAGTGAATCAAGTCCACGCGAGCGGAGCCGCGGGCCCGGCTAGTGTGTGTATATATATATATATATATATATATATATATATAATATATATATATATATATATATATATGTATATATATATATATATATATATGTATATATATATATATATATATATATATATATATATATATATATATATATATATATATATATATATATATATATATATATATATATATATATATATATATATATTATATATATATATATATATATATATATATATATATATATATATATATATATAATACCATTAAATTGAAGAGAAACAAACAAAAACAATTTTGTATCGTTTAAAATAAAATGTATCTGTAAGCAACGTTCTTATTGCTCTGAAAAGATAAGTATTATTTTAAAAATGCTGTAAGTGCTTAAGGAAATTAATCCGTTTTTAAATTTCTCAAGTCGGGAATATTAAGAACACGAAAGAAAAACAAATTAAAGAAACTCTTGGCAACCTGTTAATATGCATGTTTTTCATTCATCAACCTAAAATATAAATTGATATTACGAAAGATAGTTGACTAAAGTTTTTGAATATCATTATTTAGAAAAAATTAATGGACAATTTTAGAAGTTGCTGCAGCTTGTTTCGTTTATCTATCTATAACACTTTCAGTCGGCATGTCGAGCGCCGAACGAGAACACTCAAGAATATCGACGTGCTACGATTGATGAAGGAACGCTGCACGAGTTAAGTATTATTTTCTTTTAACGAACTATTCAGATTAATTTAATTACTACAATTAAGATCTTTGCTGAACAGAATCTCGCAAAAGGGTTCAAAATACTTAAAAAATTTTTATTGTGTATTGCATAAATACGGTATTATTTTGCTGAATAAATTAAACGTATTTCGTACCTGAATATATTATTCTTATTATTCTACAATATTTAACACAAATTTATATATTTAGTAAAAACTAGGGCCACTGTATTCAACATATTCAGTGATCGTTGCTGACTGCGGCTTTAATAAAAAATAACCGGCCAAGTGCAAGTCCGACTTACGTGATTAGTGTTCTGTACGTTAATTGCTATTGAAATAAAAAATTTTGTTACGGAGGGTAAAATGATCGATGACTTCAAAAAACATACCCCAAATGAGTTTTCAACAAAGTTTTTTTCCGATCTTTACTAAAAACTCATGACCTTGAAACTTTTTTTTATATTCCAGATAAATTATTAAAAATAATGCACTCGTGATAATTTTCGTGCAATCAACACCCTGTAGAAAATACTTTTTTTCAAAATTTATTGTACAGTACTTTTTGAGAGAAGGGTGGGACAGCGATTTTTCGTCTGCGCAAGTAGTAGTATTATATATATTTTTAAACTCGTGTTTTTACAAGCTTGCATTTGACACCCCACTCGATTTCACCGTCCGAAACTAACTCCTTAAGTAAAAACTTAACCTTCAACTCTGATGAGGCCATCAATTCCCATATTAGTGCCAAATTTCAACTTTTTGTGTCAAATAGTTTCGGAGGAAATCAGATGTGACAAATGGACAGGCAGACGGATCTTATAAGTGTTCCGTACGGAACACTAAAAATGCCGAAAAACTCAGTGCGGAGGTAGATTGTTTTTTTCTCGCTGCCGGTGCTTTCTTTTGATTTATTTATTTTTTAAAATGCTAAACTTCCTTACTAGCTCTTAAACGCGAACTTCTGATAGGAACTTTATAAATCTCAAAAGTTAAGTTAATAAGGGCTGAAACTACAAAAACAATATGTTGGAAGTTCGAAACAATCTTTGTTCTTATCGGCTAAAATAAAAAATTTTATTTTTTTTTCTAAAACCATTTCAGGATTTTTAAATTAATTATTATTTACTACATCGTGGTTTGCAGATTATTATACAGATTATCGAGATACTTTCCCAACAAATGGAAATGTTTTATTAATATTCCGAACGAAGTAGAAAATCGAGCTCACATGAACTAACAAGAAGCGGCCAAGACACATTAAGTAGTTTATCGGTACTTCAAAAGTTGTAATGTTAACATAAACGAACAATAAATATTGTTACAGCAAATAGATTCAGAGATAGCTTTACCGGCAACAGTACAAAGTATACATAAGGTCATACTAACAAAAATTATAAAAAATTTATATTATCTTAACACATGTTATCTTAAAACAAGCTCTCAAACTTCATCAGTTACATTTAAAAACTTTCAACCCAAATTCCATACCATCCAGAATAAAGAGCCTTTTATCCACCCATGAATTAAATTTCACCTCACCGGACTCATCAAAATTCCCAATACTCCCCCCCTTGGTCAGCTCCTACTCCCAAGATAGATATCAGCTTGGCTAAATATAATAAGGAATCAACTTCCTCTTCTCGAATAAAAATCATCGTTCCTCCAACTGATTCATGATAAATATCAAAATCACATTCAATATTACAAAGACGGATCTAAATCAGATTTGGAGTGGGTGTAGCAGTGGTTGCACCAAACATTATTCATAAATATAAACTAAACAACATTTCATCAGTGTATACAGCCGAATTATTAGCTATTAGAGAAGCTATTAAAAACAGCTTTAAGCACAAATACAAATAGTAATATTCTCATCATAATTGATTCTCTTAGCTCTCTGAAATCCATAAATTCTTCAAAAACCTCCATCCCATTAGTGTTAGACATAATAGACCTTTTACATATAAGTGATATCCGGAAGAATAACATAGTATCGTTGTGGACTCCTAGCCATATTAACATAAGGGGAAATGATCTGGCGGATAATAATGCCAAATTGGCAATCACCTCTGGAAAAATCTTAAATCCAATCTTATCTTCAAAAGACCTGATAAATCATTTCAAGAATATCATCAAAAATTTATTTCAACTATCTTGGGACTTGTACGAGGAAAACAAATTATGGGAAGTAAAGCCTTCGGTATATGCACCATTTCACCTTTCAAGTTTAACACGAAAAGAGAATATCTTATGGAGAAGAGTATCTGTAGGTCATACGAATCTAACCCATTCTTATCTATTAAAAGGGGTACCCCCGCCATTATGTCAACAATGTAATACAGCCCTTTCGATAAAACATATCCTTTCGCATGATTATCTCCCCCAAAGAACAAAACATAATTTACTGAGACCCCTACATCAAATAGTTGCACCAAATACAAAAAACATAAAATGTCTAATAGAGTTTTTAAAGGAAACTGATCTTTACTCTAAATTATAATATCAACATAATCTGGCGCTAAATGAACTTAGCTATCTATGCGCTACACCTAAACATACATACATACATACATTAACACATCATAAATAATTATCTATGAAAAAAGTCAACAGTGTAAGGATCTTAAAATTCTTACAATAAAATATGTAGAATTATCAAGTAACACTACAGTCTTTCAAGCAAGAAGGTGTCCACGATAATTTATTTTTGGTAGATGCGATTCTAGCGATTCAACAAAAAATCTGTGGAAGGAACCTTTGCCTACGATGCACTTTAGTAAAAGTTTCAGTAGATTCCGAACTTTTGTACAAATCACGTAAAATTCAAAATGAGTCACTTGTTCGCTCGTCGGTTTGAGGCAGTCTTTCTTCCTTCCCATCCAAATGGGCCTAAAATGACATATTTTGCGGTCGCCAAATATATTAAAAACTCGGTATCGTTTGTGAAGAAGTAGATGAATCATTTTAACGAGACAAAAAATGTCGACATCTAGCCAAAACCTGGCTCGGTAGGCAAAGTCACTTTGAAAGTCGAAAAACGAGTCGTGTCTTTGTTTTCACTGGTCCCGAAATTAATGCTGCGCCAAGGAGCGGCAAAATTAAGAAAATTGGGTTGAAATGTGTCCCATGAGACCATTCGACAACATCTTCGTGCTCAAACTCCGAAACACGTTGTAAAAACCTTTGCTGGGCGAAAATCACGTCGCGAAGCGGCTTGCTTGGACCCACGATAAGATACTAGAGTAGCTCTCACAATCGTTGAACGCCAACACTATTGAAAACGTTTGGTCCCTTGTAAAGAGAAAGCTCAGAGAAAAGGCTCTGAGGACCTTGACTCAGTTGTCTCGCGAGATTCGAAAAATTTGCATAGTACACATTTTTTCAAGAATACGAGCGGTCACGGTCTTACTTGACAGACTGTATACGATAAAATATCAACATATACCATGTGCTAGATTAGGTTAAATTACAAACTAAGCAAAGATACATACATTTTTTTGTATATGTTCGTTAATAGAATAAAATAAATTTTTAATGAAGAACACCTATTTTAAAAAATTACCTTTTTTCTAATGGAACTTTAAGGATGTTGGCTGATTATTCAGTTAGCGTTCTTCTCTGATGGATATGCCAAAGTCACAAAAAGATTTAAATTTTGAATAGCAGGTGTCGTTGCTTCTAGTAAGCCAAAAGCATAAGAACGAGAACATAAAAGAACTGGGCCGCCGATATTATCTGCAGATCATGTATTTTAAATCTCCTGCTCATTGGGTAAAGATTATGTAGACTTAAAGCTAGGTACAGGCTACAACAGTACTACAGTCATATATGTAATACTCCTATATAGCTAGCCTGAGAGAGAAGTACGTCACCGTTAAAAGAGCGTAGATGAATCGTTTCTCTTTTACACAGAACCAATCAACTGAACTCTTTGCCCATGCGCTAAAATGAGAAGTACATAAACACATGCATAAGGAAGGAAATAATAAATGTGGTTAGGTAAACGTCAGCTGTTCAGCTGCCTCGTCGTTCTATTCCGTTTATGTACGCGAAAAATATATTCCATTTTCTTCTTTAATAGCAGAAGTATGTAGTAAATAGCCGCTATATATATATATATATATATATATATATATATATATATATATATATATGTTTATATTCCTTTATGGTACATTAATTTAATTAAAAATTAAAAAAGTTTCTTAAGGCGTGGATCCGGAAACGTTGTTTACGAGATGCAGTGTATTAGGTTGCTGTAGTTAGATATGTACTACTCGTATATGGCTAGCACCCTATCATTGCCTGTAAGAAAAACGTGTCGGATAATAGAGATAGAGATAGAGAACGGTGAATCGTTCCTTACGCGCATGCGCGAATTCTATGTATGCTCGTAAGCAACGATTCACCTTTCTCTACCTCTATCTCTATCATTCGACACGTTTTCTTACAGGCAACTTTTTAATTTTTGATGAAATTAATGTACCATAAAAGAATATAAATATATTCATTTATGGAGTCATAAGTATAAAATTATTAATTTTTTAATGGTCTATGTTGATGTAAAGTCACAATTACATGCCAGACAACCAACAAAAATAATGAAAAGCCCGCTTCTGTCTCCTTTTTTTGAAAGTATTACATTCATGAAAAATCCGCCCATTCACCGAAATTTTGGGAGTTCATCACGTTTCAGTATGCCTAAATGACGAAAACCATATATTTCAATTTTCGTCAGTCTTTTATTCCTGCTGTCGGTCAATCTGTAAGGCTGTCTATTTTCCTGGTTTTTATTTGTAATAATGGGCACTTTTAGTTGAATTAATGAACGATTTTAGACATTAATATTTGTGGTCAAACATATAAGTTGTTGAATGAGAGAGGAAATTAGAAAAGCTACATCGAATATTTCGTGTTATGTGATGTTTTTAGGATTCTTGAAGTCAAAGAACTCGATAGTTATATTATTTTTCACTATTTACAGCTATAACATAGACAGTAATCTGTAGAGAAAAATGCCAATCCTTGGTTGTAAATATCTCTGAAGTATCTTCTCTGATTATCTTTTTTTTAATTAATATTTTACCACAATATACATTTAATTTATCGAGTTGTAATGCATCAATCAAGTAAATCTTTAATCTGAAAAACTTAAATTCATTCATTATAGAATGTGTGTTTGTAAGTTAGATAGATAAAAAAAAAAAGCAAAAACTAACAAGCTTTATTATTTAAAGAGAATCGTGTAAATTTTCTGTTCATATTAGGCAAAATCTTACATAAGTATACTAATCTATAATGTATATAAAATGCATCGTCTTTCTGTCTGTCTGTCTGTCCATTAGTGCCCTTATCACTCGAGAACCACTTATTCGATTTACGTGCTTTTTTTTAACATACATATGTTCGCTGGCCAGGTTATAGGATATATTTTATTACGTTAGGTAACATAAAGAATAAGCAGTAACGATAATAGTGAATCAAGTCGGAAAAAAGTTTGCCGCTAGGACGTTCTCTTGCAATACACTGCCTAAACCATTAAATATGGAACAATATCATATCACACATATCATAATATATATATATATATATATATATATATATATATATATATACATATATATATATATATATATATATATATATATATATATATATATATATATATATATATATATATGTATATATATATATATATATATATATATATATATATATATATATATATATATATATATATGTATATATGTATATATATATATATATATATATATATATATATATATATATATATATATATATATATATATATATATATATGTATATGTATATATATATATATATATATATATATATATATATATATATATATATATATATATATATATATATATATATATATATATATATATATATATATATATATATATATATATATATATATATATATATTTATATATATATATATATATATATATATATATATATATATATATATATATATATATATATATATATATATATATATCTTTATATATATATATATATCTTTATATATATATATATATATATATATATATATATATATATATATATATATATATATAATGCAACGTCTCTCTGCCTGTCTGCCTATGTGTCTGTTCGTTAATGCGCTTATCACTCGAGAATCACTTATCCGGTTTACGTTTTTCTTTTGTTTAATTCATTCATTTGTTCTCTAGCCAGGTTATCTATAATCTTCTATAATATATATAAAATGCAACATATCTCTATATGTCTGTCTGTCCGTTAGTGCGCTCATCACTCGAGAACCATTTATGTGTTTTTTTTAGATTTATACATAGATTCTCTGGCCAGGTTTAAGGATATATTTTATTACATTAAGTAGTATAAAAAATAAGCAGTGACGCTAATAGTGAATCAAGTCGAAAAAAAATTTGCCTCTAGCGCACTCTCTTGCAATACGCTACCTAAACCGTTAAATATGAAACAATATTATATAACAAAGAATACAATATATATATATATATATATATATATATATATATATATATATATCTTCTTCTTCTTCTTCTTCTTCCTACGTTAGGGCCATGCCCTGTGTTCACTTCAAAGGTTTTCCAGAAACAATTGCGATGAAGAAGAGCAGCTCTCATCCCATCTTATTGGTGGTCTTCCAAGCGGTCGAGGTGTGTTTGGTCGCTTCTCTTTTGCAACCTTAGCCAACCGGTCATTTGGCATTCTGTCCACATGGTCTCTCCCATTCTCTTCTCCTATTCCTTGCCCATCTCACCACATACTGTATTTCGCACATTTCCCTTATTTCTTCACATCTCTTCCGGTCAAATAAGGTATGTCCTGTTATCGATCTAAGTGTTCGCATTTCTGTTGTTCTTAGGAGTCGTTTTGTTATTGCGTTCTCCGCTCTGGTTTCTATCGCGTACGTCATGATCGGTCTTACGCATGTTTTGTATATTCTTACTTTGCTCCTAGTGCTCATATATTTGTTTCTCCAAATTATATCTCTTAAGTATCCTGATATTAATGATGCCTTTGTTGTTTGAGTTTTTACTTCATCCTTAAGGTTCCTGGTACTTGTTATGTTTGCCCCTAGATATCGGAAGGACATCACTTGTTCTACACTCTGATCATAAATCACGAGTTTGCATCTTTTCGGTTCTTTAGATATTGTAAGGGATTTTGTTTTCTTTATAGATATTTGCATATTAAACACTTTTGCTGTTTGTTGGAACTTATGTAGGAATCTCTGTAGGTTATCTTCGTCTTCTGATATGATTACTGCATCATCGGCATAGCATATTATTTTTATTTCTTTGTCTCCCAATCGATATCCTCTCCCAGTTTTCTTTACTTCGTTTATTTTTTCATCCATTATGATGTTAAATAAGATTGGGCTCTCCTTGTCTGATTCCGGTTGTCATAGGTATTTTATTGCTTAATTTATTTGCCACTCTTACATATGTGTGGTTGTTGATGTCCAACTCTTCGATAGTTTTTATTATATTCAGGTGAATTCCCCTTTTTTTGTAGTAGGGTTATGACATCAGTTAACCGTACCCTATCGAATGCCTGGGTAAGATCAATGAAACACATAAAGGCTATCTTATTAAACTCTATGGCTTTTTCGGTAATTTGGCGGATTATAAATATGGCGTCTATAGTAGACCTGTTCTTTCTGAACCCTTCACAGATTCCGGTTAACATTATTTCTTCTGCTAAAATTTTAGTGAACAATTTTAGAACCGCACTCATTAAGCTGATCTGTCATTTCTCCTTTTTTGAAAATTGGTATCAAGAAGCTTTCTTTCCATTCGGATGGTATAATCTTGGCTGTGAGTATTTTGTTAAAGAAAATCTGTAATTCTTCTAGTAATTTATCACCTCCATATTTGATCGTTTCGTTCTGAATTTCGTCCATGCCCGGGGCTTTTCTGTTTTTTAGTTTCGCTGCTATGTACTGTATTTGATTCAAGGAAATGGTCCTATTTGATTGGGCAACATTTGCATCTTCATGCTGTATTTCCTGTGTTAATGAATTGGTTTCTGATGGACTACTATAAGGTTTTTCGAAATATCTTTCCTATTCTTCCACCGTAATTTTTGTTTTTTGTATATACTCATTTATTGGGTTTTTTTCTATTTCTCAGTAGATTACAGATCATGTTCCATATCATTCGAAAATTTCTCCCAATACCCTCTTTTGATTCTCTGGATATTCTCGTTGACCCTGTTTCTTACATTTTTATAATCATTTTATGTTATAGCATTGGATCTGTATTGTAGGTACGATTTTCTTTTTTCTTCAGCTAATGTCTTAACTTCTTGTTTGAACCAAGGCTTTGTGTTTGGTTTTCCACCTTTCTTTATAGCCCTTCTTCCAAATGCTTCTTCTGCTGCTTCTAGCATATTAGTTTTTAGTTTTGCCCATGCCGTTTCTACGTCATTGGACTCCCGAATATCATTTGTGGCTATTTTTTATGTTAACCTTTGTTGATATAGACATTTGGTTGAGTCGTCGGATAGAGATTCTATATTGATTTTGCTTATTTGTTCGATGGGTTCGCTACAAAGTCGTTGCATGGTTGTTCGTATTTCTGCTATTACAAGATGGTGATTCGTTCCAGCATTGACGGAAGCTAAAGTTCTCACGTCCTGTATTCTTGTTGGATGAATATTTCTATTTGTGATTACGTAATCAATTGTTGATCTTTGTCCACGTGCATTTTCGAAGGTGTATTTGTGTTGTGGTTTATGTGGATAAAAGGTGTTGTAAATTCTAAGTTCATTTTGTATGCATAGTTGTATCATTTGTTCACCACTATCGTTTATAGTTTCTTCGTTGAATCGATTTTTGATGCCAGGTATAACTTCATCACCAATTCTCGCATTAAAATCCCCTAGAACTATTATTTCATCATCACTAGGTATGTCGTCTAAAACTGTTTGTAGGTTCTGGTAAAATAGGTCTATCTCCGTTTGAGGTTTGCTGGTATCGGGTGCATATATACTTATTATGTGTGTTGATCTTGATTTTTGTAGTTCGATCGTCACTTGTAGTAGTCTATCGTTAATATATTTCGTTTTGCTGACCTGGTTTTCAAATCTTTCATGTAACAGTATGCCAGCCCCTGATGCAGCTCTTTCATTTTTTTCTTTGCCACTGTATATCAGTATGTAGTTTTCATATTTGTTGTTTCCTTTGCCTTTTTTTTGGACTCCGAGAGTGCACATATGTCTAATTGATGTATTTTTATTTCAAGTATGATTTCTTGGTCTTTGTTGTTAAATGATGTTATGTTCCAACATCCAATTCTTAATAAAGTCGGTTTCCGTATGCGTTTGGTCCTTATTCTCGCCAGGTTGTCATTATTTAATCCAGTCCGTTCCGAGGCTATATCTTTGGTTCTAGGAACACTTTGTTTTTTTTTTACCCAAGCAGGTCGCTGGCCTCACTTGGAACCCTTCTCTTTTATCCGGGCTTGGGACCGGCTATGGGATGCTAAGCTTCTCGATCCACCCAGCACCCATAGGCAGAGTTATATATATATATATATATATATTTATATATATATATATATATATATATATATATATATATATATATATATATATATGTATGTATATATAAAATGCAACATCTCTCTGTCTGTCCGTTAGTGCGCTTAACACTCGAGAACCACTTATCCGATTTACGTGTTTTTTTTTTTTTAAATTCATACATATGTTCTCTGGCCAGGTTATAGGATATATTTTATTACGTTAAGTAACATAAGGAATAAGCAGTTACTATAATAGAGGATCGAATCTACGCGAGCGGAGCCGCGGGCACGGCTAGTATAATATAAACACCAACCTATTTTATCACAGCATCAGCTCTTGTTTTCACACATGTTTGCTTATTTTTAAATTTGTTGCGTCTTTAGACATTTATTATTGATCAAATGCAAAAGGTGAAAATAATCAAAACAAATAAACGCTTTGGTCTAATTTTAACTTGTCTTTACAAATTTACTAAAAGGTATATGAAATCATTGATTAATAGTTATTCAGGTGACTACGCCGAAATGTGATATTTTGCAGAACGAGTAAGGATGTGTCGGGATTACGCCATACACAAGGTCTTGAGAGCTTACAGGTCCTGCTAGAATGGCGCACATGAGACATACAATTTTTTTTGTTTAGGTTTATTTTTAACATATTGCATAGTTTCTTTTATAAATAGTACTAAAACAAAATGTCTCAAAATTTACCTCTGAAACTGTTTTATTCTATAGGACTCGCAGCGTAAATTGTTACCTTTCATACGTATCCGTAGTTTAATTGAATTAAAACAATAACATCTAAGAGCTGTTTTTAATTTTTTATTACTCTTTTTGCTTAAAAAAAAGTATTGTATTCGTGAAAAAATTATAATCTAAGATTTGTGTTTCTCTTCACGTTTTAGGATTCTATCGGTCTGTTGGTACGATAACTCTCGAACGAAATAACACACACACACATATATCTATATATATATATATATATATATATATATATATATATATATATATATATATATACATATATATATATATATATATATATATATATATATATATATATATATATATATATATATATATATATATATATATATATATATATACATATATATATATATATATATATATATATATATATATATATATATATATATATATATATATATATATATATATATATATATATATATATATATATATATATATATATATATATATATATATACATATATATATATATTATATATATATATATATATATATATATATATATACATATATATATATATATATATATATATATATATATATATATATTAGACAAGGCAACGAAAAGGATAAGGCACGTAGCAACATACAATATTCATACCCTATCAACGGAAGAAAAGCTGGCAAAATTAGAAGCCGAACTTGAATAAGTTAAATGGAATATTTTGAGTATCGGCAAAATGAGACGCATGGGAGAATGAATTATGAAACTTAGATCGGATCACACACGAATCGAAAACTAACAGAGTAGGATTTTTAATACACAGAGATATGCCAAAAACATCACAAGCTATGAGGGAATATCGGAGAAAATTGCCTACATCATCATCCAACTCGCAATAAGGAAGATCATTAAAATCATACAGGAATATGCGCCCACGAGTGAACACGAAGAGGTGGAAGTAGAGGAATTCTACGAAGACATAGCGAGTTGTTTTAGATCAAACCCAGCGAATTACACCATAATAATGGGAGATCTTAATGCAAAAATAGGTAAACAACAGAATGGAGAAATAACCATAGAGAAGTTTGGACTCGGTGACAGAAATGAAAGAGGCTATCTTCTAATAAATTTTACGGAAGAACAACCTGTATATAATGAATTCGTTCTTTAAGAAAAGCGACAAGAGGAAATGGGCGTGGATAAATCCTAACTCTGAAATAGACTTTGTTATTTCCAGCTACAGAAATACAAGACAGGATCTCACAGTGCTGAACAGGTGTACTACAGGGAACGTCCATAGACTCGTGCGGGCTAAAGTATTCATAAAATTGAAAACTCTAAGAGCAAGAGCATTTAACAATAGATCGAAACCAGTTGATACCATTAAATTATCAAGAAAGAGGACAGAGTATCAGCTAAAAACAACAGAGCTATTACAAGGGATTAAAGAGCATACAATCCTCGAAACAATAGATACAAAAGCTGAAGAACTAACATCCATAATTAAAGCAGCCTCTGCTGCAATAGCCACAAAAACTGGAAAACAAGAGGGCAAAATAAGTGACAACACGAAACAACTCATGGAAAGAAGAAGAAATATGAACAGAGATGAGCGCAAAATGGAGTGGACGGAGCTTAACAAGTTAATCAGAAAAGAGATCAGAAAAAATATAAGAACACCCAAGTATAAAGTGATTTTGGAAACCATTGTAGGAAATAAAGGCCCGAAAGTAATAAGCAAAAAACTGAATAACGGAAGAAAAGAGATTAGTAAATTGCAAAATAGTGAGGGACAAGTAATAACGAATAGGGATAAAGTAAATTCAGAAATAAACACCTATATAAGGAACTCTACAGGTCCAAAACTACACCCGATAAAGAATAAAGAAAACGGACTGAAAAGAAAAAATACAAAATATAGGGTTTGGAAGAACTGCCAGAGGTTACTGTAGAGGAGGTCAATAATGCACTGAAGGAAGTAAAACGTAACAAAGCACCTATTGGATTTTCGATATTACAGGGGTTGGTTGGTAGATATAAAGAATTCTTGGAGTCGAGGAATTCAAAAATTAGGAGATTTTTTCATTACTTTCTATGTTATTTCAAGAAGAATATGAAAGGGGTATTAAATTTTCAGTTTCAATATTTTGAGAACTTTTTCCTAATAATTTTTTTTTAAGTTACGCCCTCGACGCCACAGTTGGAAAATTTTGTTCTTGAATGGTTTTCCTTTTTAAAGTTAGCAGCACAGCCATTTGTATTTACCGGTTGCACGATTTTATCTGTTTCTCTCTCTCTGCCTGTCTGTCATTAACGACAAAATGATACTAGAAATAAGGACAAAACGTTACTTGTAAATGCATTTACAGTATTTTCTGGATGTGACACCTAATTTATGCATCCTTTGGTGATGGGAGCTATTATGCTTTGAGGTAAAAATTTATTTTCTTTGAAATTATTCAAATTTAGATTATTAAAATGTTCATGTAGGCAGTATTATCTCAGAGATTGTAAAACCAAAAGTAGATGGCCTGATGAAGAACAAGTAAATAGAGGAAATTAACAAGAACTAAAACAGTTACTGAAGTTTTTTTTTTTGATTTTAAAGACCTGTGCGTATTTAAAACATGTAATTTTGAAGGCTAATTAAGAAATAATAATAATATATTTATTTCAGGTCCATCAACAGTGGAATGTATTCAAAACCATTTATTCTATTGTAAAGTTCCAAATAGTATTCGAAAAATCTACAGACTTTGTCATAATTATTTTGAGTTGAGGTACTCAACTGACTGCACACCTGCTCGAATTTTCAAATTTTAAGTCTGTATAATCAATCATAACGTAAGAAATTACGAGCTTTTACTGACATATATAAGAGGTCACCTTGGGGCCGAAGAATGATCTTGGAGCTGAAGAAGTGAGCGACAATGAAGCAATTGACCAGAGGCTGTTGACCAGAAGGGCCTTAATCTGTACCTGAACTAACTTGTGGTATAAATATACTGCCTTTTTTGCTTAACAATTTCTTTGTCCGTATCCAATCTTAGCTGCCACTTTTGCACAGGAAGCTTGTATGGCAAATACAGAATACTTTCGAATAATCGGATCCTAGCTTGCAATACAGACAGGCCAACATATAATGCATCTATGTCGACGTTATTTTTTACATTGAGGTTATTAAACTGCTTTGAACTAGAACCACAAATATAGCATCTCATTGTTGAAGTAATTACACACTTTTTCATCGATCATAGTTAGCGTCATTATACGAGTATATTTCTTGGAAAAAGAAATATCTCCTTGTACGAATTCGTTTATTGCCTTTTCTATGTAAGTTATTTCAGAATTTGTAATATCCACTGTTTCTTTAACGAATCCAAACCTGATTGGCCGACAGTGTCGTGGCGAAGAAGGAGTTCGATTGTGCCAAATAACTTTCTTGTTTGTCCAAGAAATTAATTGTAGTAGAACAAAGCAACTTTGAAAAAAGTTATCAATTGCATCTTCTTGCATTTTTTGCTTAAATTGTGCTTGTTGCGATCCGTCACATTCCCATTTCGAAATGAGTGTCAATGGTTCTAGATTTAATTCTTTTAGTACATCCTCCAAATATATTTAACCGTGTGATCCAATAAATGTAAGTTAATTTCAGAACATGTGTAACTCGGATAATACTTCTTGTTACTATTCCTTATTATTTCATAATGTCTCCTTGAGAGGTCAGCTTCTACAAACATTGAGAGGGCGACTACTGGATTTAGTTGTGACTGTTTTTCATACTGCTTTGACATTTTGTGTGCTTTTTGGTATGCTTGGACCTTCTAGGGAGAGTTAGATATCTTTTAGAATACTAGATGCAATTCTCTCTCCAGAACTTTTAAGGATGTTTGAGCAGCACGCATTTTTACTTCTTTATCTACATCACTGCATACCTCCTCTGATTTTTTACGTGTGCTCCTCTCACTTGATTCTTCAAATGACTTTGTTGGTCGACCAGAAAAACGGCATTTTACCCTAGGTATTTTAAATGTTCCTTGTACCCATTTGTCATTCTTTTTAAGATAAACTTCTGCTTTTTTATGCGCTTCTGTTCACTTTTTCTTGAATCGTGACTTCAAATAGGAGAACTTATGCTTCACTTTCTTCCTTTGCTCATCACAATATTCATCTTGCAATAAAATATAACTCTCAAGATATATTATTTTTTCTTTAAAATTTGGCAGGTTTTGTTCCCGCATTTTATCAAAAAGTAGTCTACGCATTACTACTCGAGCACCTGAGATATCCTCGGATCCAAGAACAAAATAAAAACTATTTAAATTAAAAAATAAATAAATACAAGATAACACGTGGTTTTCACCGTCTGATTTAAAGGCCATAAAAACTTCGACTTCACGGGAAATTACAGCTAATATTGATATGTAGTGCAAATACTCTTTTTTCTGTTAAAACCTATACAATCACTGGGACGCTCCCTGAAGTATAACAAATACCTTTTTAAATACCGAAAAACGGGTTTTCGAACAACAATTTCAAATAACATTTTCTACCTTCAAACAATTACTAATTATTTAAGAAAAAATACATAAAAATTATCATTATGTATGCGCTCTTACTTGTAATATTCAGATCCATCACAAGTTTCTTCAAGGTGAACTCCAAAAAAAAACACACACTTTTTTAAATAACTGTTTCGTAAGAAATGCCTCGAAGAGAAAAAAGCACTCATAGCGACCATCAAATTCCGACTGAGACTCCGGCACGCGCGCTGTCAAATGAGTAAAGGAAGGGGTTGCCTATTGTTCTATTCCTATTCAATATTGTTAGGTAGCAAATTTTTTCTACCTGGGACTAGTTTTAGGAAATCGATTTATGGCCGCCTAAAAGGCTGAAATGCCCCTAGGTACCAAGGTGACCTTTATACTGCCAGAACTAGGGCCCCACGCAAACTTTGGTCGTTGCTGATGGACAGGTGCCATCTTAGGTCACAGTACCTCTGTATTATGACTACTTATATACACATCAAAGAAGAAAGTAAAAAAATAATATTCTGGTGACATTTCAGTAATTCTAATAATATTTTTAAATATCTCTTGGGCTTAACTGTTGACTAAAATACTGAAAAGTATAATAGGATAGAATTTTGAAATCTTTGGGACAATGACACTACAATACCTCTGCCTTCAAACTATTACTAATTATTTAAGAAAAAATACATAAAAATTATCATTATGTTGCGCTCTTACTTGTAATATTCAGATCCATCACAAGTTTCTTCAAGGTGAACTCCAAAAAAAAAACACACACTTTTTTAAATAACTGTTTCGTAAGAAATGCCTCGAAGAGAAAAAAGCACTCATAGCGACCATCAAATTCCGACTGAGACTCCGGCACGCGCGCTGTCAAATGAGTAAAGGAAGGGGTTGCCTATTGTTCTATTCCTATTCAATATTGTTAGGGAGCAAATTTTTTCTACCTGGGACTAGTTTTAGGAAATCGATTTATGGCCGCCTGAAAGGCTGAAATGCCCCTAGGTACCAAGGTGACTTTTATACTGCCAGAACTAGGGCCCCACGCAAACTTTGGTCGTTGCTGATGGACAGGTGCCATCTAAGGTCACAGTACCTCTGTATTATGACTACTTATATACACATCAAAGAAGAAAGTAAAAAAATAAGATTCTGGTGACATTTCAGTAATTCTAATAATATTTTTTAAATATCTCTTGGGCTTAACAGTTGACTAAAATACTGAAAAGTATAATACGATAGAATTTTGAAATCTTTGGGACAATGACACTACAATACCTCTGTTTTTATTTTTTATGGAAATGGGGTTTTTTCGAGATTTATACAGTAGATATGGAGCGGAGACAACTAATCTTTTTTGAAATTGGGCTAAATATAATTACAAGTTGGCTAGAATATCCAGTAGGAGGAATTTTTATTGAAGTGCCGCTAAACGGGACTTGTCCCTAGACACATTGTACAAAACTTTGGATGCATGAACAACCTGATGTCAGATGGACCAAACGACAATAGTAAGATTCAGCGCTTCCAGAGTAAGTTTGTGCCCTGATGAAGGTTCCAACAAAAGACCGAAATATAGGCTAAATGAATATTGTATGAATATCTATTATGCCCTTTGCCGAGTTCCTCAATTAATTTCATCTTGAAAATTTTGTTAGATACGGCAACTTTTGCTCCCTGTTTTTATTATAAATTATATATATATATATATATATATATATATATATATATATATATATATATATATATATATATACGAAATTTTTCTTTAGCCTTAGAGTATGCAAAATTCTTTTTCTGGTAATCAGTTCTGCATGTCCGATAACCTAAAAATTGATTTTGACATCTAAATTTAATTCAACTGATATGGAATCGATTAAAGTCGAGTTAATTGACAGAATAACTGAAAAATTTAAAGAGTAGAAAATATGTAGAATTAGCATCTATATAAAAAATAAAACCGCAATTTCTTAAAATATTTTTTTATCTAGTTAAAAACTCTAATCTGGTTTGAGACATGGAGGTAAATTTCTTTTGTTCGGATCATAATTATTTTATATTTTTTTCTAGATATTTCCAGCTAAAAACTTTACATTTTTTTTGTTTAAGTAATTTCATCGAGGTAAATTTCTTTTTCTATGATCATAGTTAAAAATATTGTTTTGCTTTTTTGATAACTGAGAGAAATAATTCAAAAAATGAGGTTACGCTTAAACAGTAAACAATGTCTTCAAGTGTTTTAAAATATATTAGTTTTTTCGTCCTTGTTAAGTTTTACCTAAGTTTAAAACAAAAATGTTGCAATTGCTAAATACAACAAAATTTAAAAATGCCATGAGATACAAACAATTTCAACAGCAATTGTAAAATTTATGTTTTAACTTTAACTAAAACTTGGGAAAGATAAAAAAAAACTGATATATTTTAAAGTACTAGAGGGCATGTTTTGTTGTAAATCACCGAAATCGCAATTAGGTGCAAAATATGGTAACAGCTGGCGTTCAAGCGTAAACCGATTATTTAAATTATTTCTCCCAGTTGACAAAAAAACAAAACAATATTGTTAAAAATGATTAAAGAAAAAGAAATTTACCTCGATGAAATTACTTAAACAAAAAAAATGTAAAATTTTTAGCTGGAAGTATTTGGAAAAATTGCGATTTTAATTTTTTAATGTAAAGGCTCAAGACTTCACCGGTGAGACTTCAATTAAATTCTAAATACTTTTTACTCTTTAATTATAATTTTAAATTAATTTAATATTAAAAAGTAACCCCACTTTTAATGGTTCAATATCCGTTTATTCAAATTTCCCGCCATACCAACGGTCACATGACATATGTCAAAATCAATTTTTAGATTATCGGGCAAGTAGAACTGATGGGCCGAAAAATAAATTTGGATACTCTGATCTAGTTCCAAGAACACATTTCTCATCATTTCATACATATATATATATATATATATATATATATATATATATATATATATATATATATGGAGTTGAGTTTCGGATCGCGATTTGTGTATTATACGTGAATCGAACGCCCGGCAATAGTCAACTCGTTCAACGAGCATTATTATTGTAGTGTTTCGATCGATTTAATTATTTTGTCGATTGCAAACGAGAGGGACTGGAAATAAAGCAGAGTGTAGTTAGATTAAGACAATAAGTAAAAAATTCTGAGATTTATGAGAATAATTTTGTGAAATTGTATAAGGCTAACGAAACAATAAGCGACGATCTTCATCATTTTACTGTTTACGGTGATAAGAAATATAAACAACATTTTTTTTTTCTTTTTCTCCCGTGTTTTAAAATGGAATATACGAGGAACACACGTAAAGATTTTATAACAGAAAGAACATTGGATAGCGATGATTATACCTCAGGAAACTCGAGAAGAGAAAGAAGAGCCAATGGGATTATGCAAGACGAGTAAAAAGCTGATAAGAACACCACAGAAAGAGAAAAACGAAAGAGACGATAAGATAGACAATTTGATAGAAATATTCAGAGAGCTAATGTGAGATATAAAGGATATGAAACAATATCAGAAGAGATAGCAACAAGAGTTAAAGGAACTAAGAAAGGAGAATGAAGTATTGAAAGAGGAAAATAAGATAATTAGAGAAAACATGAGAAGTATGGATTTGAAGATGAATAGACTGGAAAGAGACAACGCAAGGAATAATATTGTAATATCGGGAATGAGTTTTGAAGCGAATAGCCAACCAGATTTGAAAATGGGTGTAGAACTTTTTATGGAGAGGAGTATGGACACAAAAGTACAAATATACAATATACAAGATAGAACTTGAAAACACGGGAGATAAGGAGGCTGTATTGAAAAATAAAAACAAACTGAGAAACCTAAGAGAGAGAGTTTATATAAACAACGATTTAACAAGAGATGAACGCGAAATTCAAAAGAAATTGAAGCATATAGCAGAGAACGAGAGAATGAATGGAAAAAGGGGGTAAATAGGATATCAAAAAAACGTAATCGAAGGAAGAGAATATAAATGTGACATGAGGTAGAAAAACTGAAAGAACAAACAAAGAATACTACGACCATCAAGTCAAAAAATCTGGGAAAAAAGAGAGATAAAGGATACGGAAGAGAGGACTAGTAAAAAGAATACAAATAAGAAGATAATCAAAGAAATAGATAGGAAGAAAGAAATGGGAAATAATTATGGAGCTTTTAGATTGAGAACACGGAATAATAGGGGTATAAACGGAAAAGAGGATGAACTGACAGAAGAACAACAAATGCGCTATGTAGGAATCAGTGAAACAGAGAGGAAAGGAAATGGATGCAAAAAATTAGGAAAAGCATACAAAAATCAACAAAGAGACATAATACCGGAACAAGATAGGCCTTACACTCCTAACAAGGGGTAGAAAAGCATAAGGATTAAGTAAGTAAGTAAGTATATACATACTGTCACCTGAGGAATCATTTGTAGAAAATGGATATCCAAAATGATCCTAGAATATGCAAACCATGTGGTGAAGAGACACACCATATATAAAATATGTGGCATTAACGTAGATCAGACATAAACTGTTCGGAAATCTACATTGTAGGGATAAATTACTACATAAAAGGCTGTAAAGGAATCTAATAAACTGTCTTAAAGGGACAACGCTCATGTAACCAAGGAATAAACCAAGAGACTGCAGTGCACAAACCAAACCAAATCGATAGCCACTACTTATCTCCACCTCCCAGTCTCCATTTTAGAAGGTGATAATTTTTTTTAAAGAGCGGAGAGTTTCTGGAAGTCTTTTGCAGCTCTGATCATTTATTCTTGAATAGTAACTATTGATATATCTATAGTCATAGATGTAACGACAGTTTTCCATATATTGGTAGTTATCTATATATCGATAGTTATAGACATATCGATAAATTAACATTATCGATAGGTAGGATGCCGTCGGCAAAACGCATTGTCGCCCGTTCCTACTCTTAGCTTCTACATAAATAAAACATCAAATTTTGACTCGTTATTCTTTCTTTCTTAGAGACTCAATAAAATGGGTATATTATTGCTTAACTTAGAAACAACTCTTTTTAATGGAATTAATCGAAAACAAAAAAATATCATAAAAAAATTTAAAACATGATTGTGGTTGAAATTTTCTATTAGATATCATTTATAAATCTTTATATTTTCAGTACTAAATAAGCGCCCTTGTTCCTTGACAAAATGTTCTGTTTTACATTTATAATTCCTGTACGTTGAAGAATCGCGTATTGTGGTCTAATTTAATATATATATATATATATATATATATATATATATATATATATATATATATATATATATATATATTATGGGTATAGCACACGTGCTGCAGGGAAGTCCCTAAAGCGCTCCAGGAGCGGCATGCGTACAGAAAAAGCGACTCACGTTGTTCTTGAATCGCTGTAAATTGTACTCGGTGGGAAACACGGCGCTGGGCAAATTATTCCAAAGAGATGATGTTCTCCATATAAAAGACTGCTGAACTCTAGTTTTTTTCTTGTTATTTTCTGAGGTATAATTTACTAATGCGCCATTTAATTGTTATTGTTTTTGGTTACAGTGTCCTAATATGTTTCTTTTTTTAAACATTAAAAATTTAGATCAGTGTATACATAATACATTGTCTACTTTTTCTGTCTTGAATAAATTGTGTTAACAAATTCAAAATGTTTTATTTGGCAATACAATTTATTTATTTTTACCTTTGAATGGGAACAAAATGAGCCGAGTTTAAAAAAGCGAAATCTCGACGAATGAGAAAGCTGAACGGAATATATAAATATATGAATATCAATAGACACTACTCTATTCCTTTATTTTGGTATTTTTGTATTCATTGTATTCGCGAAATATGTTTTTAGAAGCTACTTGTTTACCAAACATATTTTTTTATCATTTCTTTCTAAAAATCATGAAATTGAAATATATGTATATCAAGGATTTTCTATAGCTGACGCTGTCTTCCTTCTCTCAGCCTTTGATTCCATCCGTTTCTATCTTCCCAGTCTCCATCTGTTAGACCCCTGTCCTCCATAGCCTCGTCCACATCGTCTCTCCACGATCGTCTGGGTCTTCCTCTTTTTCTTCTCCCTATAGGGCTCACTCCGTCTTATGTGTCCATACCATTTTAATCGTTTTTCTTCAATGGTGTTTATTGCGTTCTCTTTGATGTTCATTCTGCTTCTTATTTCTTCATTTGTTATTCTCTCCATACGTGTCAGTCTACAACATCTTCTCCAATACTCCATCTCTACCGCATTAATTTTAGATTTATTTCTTTTGTTGATCGTCCATGTATTATTGATTTGTATATGCGTGGTTTGTTTCTCTTTATAATGTGTTTGTCCCACAGAATTGAACTTATTTGTCTTATGCATAGCCGCGTTTGTCCTAATCTAGCTTTGATCTCTTCTTCTGATGTTGCGTTTTTTGAAATGATTCCTAAATATTTAAATCTATCGGTTCCTTTGATTATTGTTTCGTTATCGACTTCTAGATTCTGCGCATTTCCCTCCTTTGTTGTTAGATATTCCGTTTTATCAAAGTTTATTGCTAATCCTGCTTTACTGTATTCTTCTTTCTGTTTTCTTACCATATAACTGAGGTCTTCCTCATCTTGCGCTATAATTACTTGGTCGTCTGCGAAACTTAGAGTATATGAGTAATCTGCTCGTATTGGGACCCCCATTCCACTACATTTTTGCTCCCATTTTTTTAAAGTTTGTTTGAGGTATATTTTGAATAGTGTTGGGGATGTAGAGCAACCTTGTAATAGGCCTTTTGATGTTTGCAGTCTCTTCCCTATTTTATGACCTATTTTTATGTTCACTGTGTTGTTTTCGTAGAGAACTTTTACTAGTATATTAGTCCTTTGTCAATGCCTATTTCTTTCATTGCGTTCCATAATCTTTGTCTTGGTACTGAGTCATAGGCCTTTCTTATGTCTATGAAAGCTAGATGAACTTCTCTATTCTTTGCCAGTTTTTTTCCATTGTTTGTTTTATAGTGTATATGTGGTCTATACATGATTTTGCGGCCGTAAAGCCTGCTTGGTCTTCTCCAATTTTTCCTTTTATATTTTCTTCTATGATATTCTTAATAATTTTTCCATATAAACGTCCCATACTCGATATTATGCTTAAGCCTCTATAGTTTGTGTATTTTCTGCGGTCTCCCTTTTTAAATATAAATACTATATCGGCTTTTGACCATTCCTCTGGTATTTTTTGTCCATTTATCGCTCTGTGGAACATGTTTCTCAGCATTCGATGTAATTTATTAGACCTGTACTTAATCATCTTCATTTACCACACCTCCAGGCCCTGCAGATTTATTATTTTTGAGTATTTTTATTGTCTTCTTTACTTCTTCATAGCTTAGTTCTATCTCTTTTTTTTTCCTTATTCTGTTCTTCTTGGAATTCTTGTCTGTCTTCTGTTAGCAGTTTTTTATAATATTCTTCCCACTCGCTTTCTGGGATATACTCTATATACGTCTTCTCTCTATTGTTGGTACTTAATGCTTTAATTATTCTCCATGACTCTGTGCTTCTAGTTCCTCCTATATACTGTTTCTACATGTTCGCACGATTTTTCCCATCTCCCGTTCTTTTCTTTGTTTATCATCCTTCTCGTTTCTGCATTTTTCTCTTTATATTTCTGTAGATCTTCTTTTGATTTTGTATTCAGCCATTTTTCGTATAGTCTTTTTTTCTCTTTTATAGATTCTTTGGTTTTTTCACAGATTCTAACTTTATGTTTCTTATTCTCGTTGTCTTCTTTACCTAATGCTTCTAGGGCCGCCTCTTTGATGCATTCCTTTATGTGGTCATACATTTGTTGGAGGTTGTCGTAGTTAAATTCATTTAATTTTTGATTTAATCGTCGTCTATATAGATCTCTTATCGTTTCATCTTGCAGTAAGTGTATTTTGTATTTTATTTCTTTCTGTTTTCTTTATCTATTGTTCCTGTTTGTTTTATTGTCTTTACTCTTACATCTTTTATTTTGATAATGGTGTCGTTTATAATTATAATATAGTCTATTATTGATTTTAAGTTTCGTGTTTCTTGCATCCAAATATATTTGTGGATGTCTTTGTGTTTGTACAATCCGTTTGTTATTTTGAGGCCGTTTAGTTCACACAGCTCTATTAGTCTCTCTCCGTTGTCGTTGGTAATGTCTTCTCCGAATGGTCCTACGATATTGTCCATTGTTTTCCTTCCTGTTCTCCCATTCAGATCACCCATTATTGATAATTCTTGGTTTTTCTTTACTTTTTGTGTTTTCTATTTCTAGTGTTTCCATGAAATTATCTTTTTCTCTTATAATGCTGTCTTCTATTGGGCTGTATACTCCTAATATTACCATGTCTCTTCCTAGCATTGTTATATTTAGTTTTATGATTCTTTCATTGATGGGTTCCCAAGATGTTATTTTCCTTTTCCACTTCTTTATGAAATTGAAATAAAATGTTTTTTTTTTACTGTGATATTAACGTCAAATGAGATTTTATTAATAAAAATTCCTTATTTTAAATATATGTAATTGTTCTTATATAAACGATAAAATTCCAAGTATATATGTCTATATATTTTGTTATCTAAATTATTGTTGTATCCGTAAATCGAAATTGTGACCGCATTTCTAATTTTATTTTCAGAAATGAAAATTAAACCAAAGAAAAATTTTTGAAAATACTTGAATCCAGGAGCATTTTTTAAAACAAAAAAACTCAAGTGTATTAATTAAACGAACATACACCCAAGATTTAAATTAAAAGATTTATATATATATATATATATATATATATATATATATATATATATATATATATATACATATATATATATATATATATATATATATATATATATATATATATATATATATATATATATATATATATATATACATATATGTATGTATATATATATATATATATATATATATATATATATATATATTATATATATACATATATATATATATATATATATATATACATATATATATATATATATATATATATATATATATATATATATATATATAGAAGCTAAATTGTTGGTGATGCAGTCGTAAGAGGCTAATTAAAAGTCAATTTGTTTATTTGTCAATCTTTAGAAATCAACATATTTATTTCTTTATCAATACATCTATAAAAGTATGTGAACTGAAAGTATATATTGATCAAATTATGAAGAAAATAATACTTACAAACTGAAGACTAATTATTGGAGAAAATATGTACATTTGTATTACAAGATAAGCCAATTCACAGGACAATTAAAAACATCTAATTAAAATCACTAATCAAGATCAGTAAACAAACATTGCCACCATTGTAGTTAACGATGTTATACAATTTTCTCAGAAAACACAGGAAAATCCCGGAGGAAAGCAGGCGGGATCCACGTGCCGATATTTGGCGGTAATAGAAGTGGTTAATGTTTCCATGAAGAGAGGGAAGACAAGAAGGACAGCCCAGTCTCCTTGCTACCATTTATGTTTCCAATACGTTAAACCCGGTTCCTTCTTCTTACTAGTCAGTTAGTTTCAAACTGTCCGATATTTTTAAAAGTTTTAAGACATTTTGCAAGTGTTTTGTTTTGAATTATTGTTTTATGTAAAATATTTTTAGTGTTCAAAAAACAAATATCATCGAGCATTTCTTTCTGTGTTTGTTACCGGCCACTGCGATATTTAGTTTATCAACCTGACGCATTTTCGCTATTTTTAAAGAATCAATTTTGTACACTGATGTGCCTATTTATATAATATAAAGTAACCTAATTGTTTGCATATGATCTAAACAACGCTAGAAAAATGTAAGCGGAATTGAGTAAGGATGAACGTTAGAACAAATTCGCTGATCGGGAGTTGTTTATGGAGCCCTTATGTAGTAGGATAAGATCATTGTCATTTCTGATCTCAAATATGAAAATTTTCATAAAAAATTAGCCAAAACCAGCAATTATCACTATTTGCTAGATTATAAAGTGCTTAGATAAAATTATTCCAAAGCAGTTAGAATATATTTATTTCACATTCAATGTGCTCTGTAGCCGATTTGGTTCCTCATTTATTTCAAGTTAAAGTAAACGGGAACGAGAGGCACACCATCAGAGATACAGTTTGAACTAACAATTCAAGTCATTTTCATTCCCCTTTTTCATAGCTGAGGAACGTTAAAAGAATTCGTATCGAATAAGTCAATCATTTTTGCGACCAAGAAATTGTTGACGCGAAAACATACCATTGGCAAATGTTATAAAAAAATAACAAAAAAAAAGTAATTTATTGGTTAAAATTTTCATTGCGGATACACAAAATTACTCGCTTTTCTAATCTCATAGCATGCTGAAATCGTACTGAAAATAATATTCGCAGAAAAGATATATGGTGGTGTGAAATGAAATGAAACATGGAATATCCTAATTTGGTGATTAATAGATGTGTATTATTCTTGGACTACCGTTTTTTAAATGCAAGAGTAAAACTTACTATCAGTCAATACTAAGGACCACTACATAACTTTCTGGGTATTTTTACGGACATTAAATATATATTTCGTTACAAGAACAATTATTTTCTACAGTAGTAATGGTAAGATCCAACGAATTGTATTAATTAAATGTAATTATTTGACAATCCATCCCCAGACGCATAAAAGTGGGTAGACTGCTGAAGTATGGACTTTGTCTACATTAAACTTCTACGGTAGTGTTAGAAAAAAAATATAATTTTTCATTCGAATACGTATAGGCGTAGCAACCCAAAAAACCAGTAAAAGCGGTTTCAAAATAAGGGATTTTTATCAATAACAAGTCATTTGAGGCTAATGCCACAGTAAAAAAGAACATTTTATTTCAATTTCATGGTTTTTAGAAAGGAATGATAAAAAAATATGTTGGTAAACAAGTAGCTTTTAAAAATATATTTCGCAAATAAAGTGAATACAAAAATACCAAAAAAAGAACAGCGTAGTGCCTATTGATATTCATATATTTATATATTTCCGTTCAGCTTTCTCATTCGTCGAGATTTTGATTTTTAAAAAGCGGCTCATTTCGTTACCATTCAAAGGTAAAAATAAATAAATTGTATTGCCAAATAAAACATTTTGAATTTGTTGACACAATTTATTCCAAGACAGAAAAAGTATACATAAACTGATATAAATTTTAAACGTTCAAATAAAGAAACATATTGGGCTTTGCGTAACCAAAAACAATAATAATTAAATAGCCCATTGGTAAATTTTAATTAAACAAAACTGAAAAAAGCAAAAAGCTAGAGGTGACCATGTATTAATTTAGACCACAATACACGATTTTTCTAAGTACAGGGTAAGTCAACGATTGAGTAAAGTTCATTATCTCATTTGTTTCGGGACTGACGAAACAATGTTAAATACAATAGTCTTAAGGAATGTTAAGGTGCACAGTTCAAAGTTATTTTTGAGTACACAGGGTACTTCAAAAAAGTGTGGCCGATATAACATAGGTGTTTTTTTTAAATGAAACATCCTATTTTTTAATTTATTTTTAAATTCTGCGTGAAATTTTATAACTTTTTTATTAATAATGTTATATACCTAAACCTAGTAGGTTTTCTAATATTTCAATTTTTTTACAAAAATACTAGTTTTCAGTTTTGTAAAAAATTGCCATTAGCGCCATTGTTTCTGAAGGTGAAATACTCATAATTGGTACAAGCTTTCTATAGAGATGAAAAGGAAGATATATGTAAAGAAATTTAAATTAGATGCCACAGGGTGTTCAAAATAAATTTATACATTTCGACTATTTTAAATTAAAAAATCTCAAACTTTTTAAATGACACACCCTGCATTTTATTATTTTTTTCTGATAGATTTTACAAAACCCTCCAACTTTTTTTTTTGTGGGTCTAGCACACGTGCTACAGGGAAGTTGTTAAAGCGCTCCAGGAGCGGCATGTGTGCGAAAAAAAAAGTATGTCACATACCTATTTCTAATAGTTTTTTCGATTTATTTTGAATTTTTTTTCCATTTTTACCCTTGTTTTTAATACACTTTTGCTGTTTTGAAAACATAAACGAATGGTTATTAATAATTTTAATATAGTTTAACTTATCTAATGATCAATTATTATGACGTAATAAATGTTTAAAAATATGCCCGTCTAATTGAATACACATGTTTAGTCGTTTTACTATATTTTCCTTCACTTTCCTTAGCATAAAGGGCGTTATTGTCCTGCACGCATCTCGTATCCTATTTTCCATATCTACTGGTGTTGCAGGGGGATTCACATAAACACAATCTTTAATATAGCCCCACAAAAAGAAGTCTAAAGGTGTTAAGTCACATTATCGAGAGGGGCCACTGAATGAATCCATGCCGACCTACCGATTTTTGTGGGTGACGATCGTTTAAAAGTTCCCGAACTTCCCGGTGGTAATGAGCAGGACCTCCGTCTTGTTGAATCCACATTTGTTCCCTTTCAAAGTTATCAACTTCTTCAAGAAGCTGGGGTAATTAGGTTTGCAAAAAATTTAGATATCTAGGCCCGTTAAGCGGTTCGCGGAAAAAATATGGACCAAATTCGAAAATTTAATATTCCACACCATACATTAAGCAACCAATGGTTTTGGTTTTGAACTACCCGGACCCAAAATAGATTAACTGTTGAATAATAATGCATGGCTGTTAACTGCTCCATTACTGCGAAAAGTAGCTACATCAGAAAACATTATTTTGGATAAAAAATTTGAATCGGCCTTTATTGCTCTATTCATGGTGGGACAAAAGTTTACTCGTCGTTCAAAATCACTGTCTTGAAGTTCTTGGTGTAGTACCATATAAAAAGGATGATACTTGGATTTTCTCGTGGTGCAATTAGCCGTAGATTGGGATGTGTCAGATAAGTCAGCTAGCTGACGGCTGCTGACCTGGGGATTATCTTCAACATGAAGTAAAATCTCCATTGCTTTTTCCTTATTGGTAGCATTCTGGTTTACTACTTTCCGCTACCACTACCATCAAACCGTTCCATTAAGCACTGAAAAGATTTTCTAGAAGGTATACGTCTATTAGGGTACTTCGCTCCGTAAAGCCTTACTGCCAAATGACAATTTTTTCCCTCCTCGCCCAGTATATAAACCATATCAATTAATTCATTTTAGGAAAATCCATAACTGTTACCTTTATACGTCACTTATTATAACAAATTGAACTATTTTTTTACTTGCTTAATAGACATGTCAAAATTTGACAATTCCTACATTTTTGTTTTGTCTTGGCAACTATGATTTTATAGCGTAAACTTCTTAAAAACGAGGGTAAAAATTGAAAAATTCAAAATAAATCGAAGACTGTTAGAAATAGATATATGACATACTTAATAAAAGTTGTAGGGCTTTGTAAAATCTATCAGAAAAAATAATAATATACAGGGTGTGCCATTTAAAAAATTTGAGATTTTTCAATTTAAAATAGTCTAACTGTATAAATTTATTTTGAACACCCTCTAGCATCTAACTCAAATTTCTTTACATATATCTTTGTTTTCATCTCTATAGAATGCTCGTACCAATTATGAGTATTCCACCTTCAGAAACAATGGCGCTAACTGGTAATTTTTTACAAAACTGAAAACTAGTATTTTTTGTAAAAAAATGAAATATTAGAAAACCTACTAGGTTTAGGTACATAACATTATTAATAAAAAACTTATAAAATTTTACACAGAATTTAAGAGTAAATTAGAAAATAGGATGTTTCATTTAAAAAAAAAACATGTTATATGGGCCACACTTTTTTGAAGTACCCTGTATACTCAAAAATAATTTTAACATTCCCTAAAACTATTGTATTGAACATTTTTTTTCGTCATTCCCCGAACAAATAAGATAATAAACTTTACCCTTTCGTTGACTCATCCTGTACAGGAATTATAAATGTAAAACAGAACATTTTGTAAAGGAACAAGAGCGCAATCTTTTAAATATTTTTATGATATTTTTGGTTTTATATCAATATCAGTTTTCCATTAAAATGCGTTGTTTCTAGGTTAAGCAATAACATAGGTATCTTAGCAAATAAGAATATCGAGTCAAAATTTGATGTAGAAGCTAAGAGTAGGGACGGGCGATAAGGCGTTTTACCGATGGCAACCAACATATATCTCTATAACTATCGATATGTCAATATCTATCGATATACTGATAACTAGTAATATATCAATAACTGTCGATACACCTATGACTATAAATATATCGCTAATTATTATTTAAAAATAGATGGCCAGAGCTGCAAAAGACTTCTACCTCTCTTTAAAAAAAAGTTATCACCTTCTAAAATGGATGACTGGCTGGCAGAAATAAGTCATCGTTATCGATTTGGTTGGTGGTTGCTTGTAAGCGGGGTAGGCAATTATGCCTGTTTGTGCACTGCAGCCGCTGGCTTATTGACCTCTCCTTTCTTGGTTACATGAATGTCGTTCCTTTAAGAAAATTTATAAGCTTCTTTCCAAGCCTCTCATTTGGTAATTTATCTCCATAATGCAGTTCTAAGAACAGTTTATGTCTGTTCCCAGTTAAAGCCACACATTCATATAGGATGCGCTGTGCAGTTTTTTTTTTTTCCTTCACCACATAGTGTACATATCCTAGCGTCATTCTAGATATCCATTTTCTATAAATGTTTCCTCAGGTGACAGTGCCGGTGTTCAGACCCACCACTAGTTTGGTCTGGGCCCTTATTAAACAAAGGACGTTAGATGTTGGTTTCCTTGAACAGCCGCCAATTACATCCCTCTCATGTTTTTGGCCAGACGTTGTCAGCCAAGAATCTAGATGTTGCTGATATGACTATTTATTGATTATCGTTTTTATCAAACATTCTGGTATATCAACCGCTGGTGCTGGACCCCTGTGTGGTGTTGTAGGTCCGAATCTTGCTAATTCGTTCGATTTTTCATTACCTTTTGTGTTCGAATGTCCTGGAATCCACGATAGGTCAACTCTGTTGTTCCTAGACGTTAGATCTAACGGGTCACGTATACACTCCATCGTGGTTTTGGTGGTGGTCTTTCGAGCAGTTTGACTATCTGAGAGGACGTACACGAGTATTTCTTTGTTGCGATAGTCCCGTTTAATATTCTCTTGATCGCATACTTATATTGCATGAATTTCTACCTGGAACATTGTTAAACTTGTCTCTAGTGGAATACTAAAGCTACACTTCAACTCTGCATATACGCCAGGACCTACTCCGCTTTAAGTTTGTAATCCGTTTTATGTGGCCAAATTGTTGGTTATTGTTTCCATTACGCATTTGTCCTCACTCAATAGGTTCTATTGATAGCCTCACCACACAGTAAACCCAATAGAGTAGCGAAACGCAGAGGTAACCGTATAGGAAAATCAGGTCTCAGTTTTCAAGGGGTCACTTGGTAGTCCGCCATGTTCAAAAGGGAACCAGCAAGGGATTTTAAATAGAAATAATTTTACTCTGGCAAGTTTTGTCATTCAAAATCATAGATATTATATAAATGTTTGAAAATTTTTGATGTAATAAAATGTCAAGTTAATGCAACATGAGTAACATAAAAAAAAAACAAAAAGAATGGAATCATTTTTAAAACATTTTCTGAGAAAAATGTGAGTCGCATATTTTATAATTTTTGGACAAATTTTTAATTGGACATTTGATGACGCGTTTACTTATTACATAAAAGAAATAGCTTCTCAGAATTATTCGATTTATCCAGATACCATTTCTTACGTAATTGATATTCTTTAATTAGATCACCTTTCAGCATCTTTGGAAAGAAGGAGAAACTCACTCCCGGCATACCTTATGAATCATTTTTTACAATTGTCCACGGCACAACAATAAGTTTCTTTCCCCATGATTATATAAATTGTTTGTCAACGTGTTCGATTCTCTTTACTTAATTTTTTTTTATACAAACTCTCTCTTCCTTCTGTCTTTAAATTCATATAAACTGCAGTCACCTCAAGAAACGGTAGACAATACGTTTCAAAAGACACATCTCGAGGTCACATGTAAACATTAAGCGACCATTTTAAAAGAGGGACCCGTCGACGCACGCGTCGCAAAAATCTCGTCACTAACTTGAGCACACTTTCTCTGCTGTATCGGGTTTACTGTGGCATCACTATATATTCAATTCGCAAATGCGTTCCTTTACACTTCATCCAGGCAGAATAGTCTTTGAAATTTGGAGCATTCTTAAAGGCAAACAGACTAACAACAATAATAAATTTAAAGACCAACGGGCCAACAACAGTAAGAATATAAAAACCAGCTGGCTAAGGGCATAAGAGATTACCCACAAATTGATAAATTTGTAATCAATAAATAAAAATATCCCACTATCTCAGAAACTGTTGCTCGGAGCAATATTTACCAAGAAAACTTTTTTAGACAGGAGAAGGCGGAGAATACGAATATTAAATTGAAAATATTATGCAGAGTGGTATAAAAAGGTTATGACAATTTAAAAGTGTACACAGTGCAATAAGTGGCGCCCCCTACAATTAACAGCAAAATTGTGAGCTGATTCCGATTTCTCATCTCCAATCCATCTCCATCAACGCCTTAGCACTGAATTTTGTACAAACAGTACAATTTTTCAGAAAGCTACTTAAGAAAAACTAAAATAAAAGTATTTCAAATTACGAATTTTTGGACTAACGTAATTTGGGTTAAATGGTCATATTATTCTACTACTCTACGTACTGAGAATTATTTCCATAGCTATGGTGGGGATGCTACTTATAAAGCCTGTGGAACATAAGCAAGCCAACCTCTGCTGCCGATTTAATTCGGTGGTTGTCGTTTTTTTTTTTTTTTGGTCCACCATACATCAGCACCGTATGTAACCATGGGTCTAAGAACCGCGATGTGTAGCCAAAGTAGCACCCCTGATTTAAGACCCTAGGTTCTCCCAAACAAGTCCATGTATCAAATAAGACATATTTTTGGTTTATAAAGGTTTTTTATAATTTATTTTTTCCATGTTAATTTCGTGTCAAGCTCAGATATTTGTACTCATTAACGGTTTTTATCTGTTCTCTGAGGATGCTCAGGTTGTTGTAACTGCCTTGGATTCTTCTTTTTGTAAACAGTATAACAGCAGTCACTGAGACGAAAAATGCATTGTCAAAAGCCCCCTGTATGTCAATGAAAGCACCCACAACCTTCTTGTGGTAAAACGATCTGTCGACCCTCGCTATGAGGTTATGTAAAGCTGTCTCACATCATTTCCCCCTGGTTGTTAGGCGTATTGATGTATATGTGGGGGGTTTGCTAGAAATGCACCCTCTCTTATATACCTATCTATCAATTTTTCCAACGTTATTAGCCGAAAAGATGAAAAGCTCGATACGCTCTTGCATCTGTGTATGTGTCTGTCTCGTACAGGTTTAGGATAGAAGACAATATTTGCAGTTCTCCATGCGTGGGGGACATAGCCCAGTGCAGTACCAGCTTGTCTACTCCTTGTTGTAGAAGTACTGGGAAGATTTCATCTGTTCCTGGAGTTCCAGAAGTCCATATTGCCCATTTGATTCTTTCATAAGTGACTATTCGGTTTGTAATTGTCTAAAGGTTTAGTCGTGACTGAGGTACTTCCGGTTCTCAAATTTTCTATCCCGAAAAGTGCGCCTGGAGAGCACTTAAAGAATATCTTTTCCTGTTGTAGTGTACTCTTCTGTTGGCTCTTTATTGCACCAATCGAGTTTGAGTTGTCTTGTGAGAAAATTTTTTGGATGCATACTTTCGACTTTTCCGCAGAATTTCTTCCGTGAGTCTTTCTTTGACTTCCTCAGGGTTTTATTGTACTCAGTATGAGTTCATATCTCATTTACCTGAGATTTTTGCTCTGTTAAATAGTTTTCTAACAGTTTTTCTCAGTCTGCTCCAACATGGAACGTCCCTTTTTTGGGTGGCTACAACCTAAAGGACAATTTTCAAAAGCAGTTTTGAGTGTATCTTGAAATTGGTCAGCATATAGATCTACATACATTGTGTTTCGAAGGTTCTGATGGAATCCAGATTATGTTTAAGTTGACTTCCATAAAATTCCCATCAGTTTTCCACGGATTTCGGTAGGTGGTCGTGACCTTACCAAAATCGCTAAATATGAACTCTATGCATCTGAGGTCAGATGTCAGAAGTTCATTTGAGACTTCCCTGTTTTCTACTCTGTCGGGAATAAACACAGTAGTTGTATGGCACTAGCAAAAAAAAGAGTTGAATTGCAGCATGAAGACATAAAAGAACAAATAACTTTAGAGCGGGAAGATACTTTTCAGCAAATATTAGAAAAACGGAAAGCTCGAAATCTACCGACTCACCTCGTGTTCGTAGATCTAGAAAAAACCTACGATTCAGTACCCTTGAAAAACCTATTTAAAATATTAACGAAACTTGGCCTTAGTTGGACATATGTTCGAACAAAATACAACATTTACAAGAATCCGCAAAGCGCGGTAAAGACGGGAAGCAATACATGTTCACTGCTCAAGCCATCTCTCCTACCGCTTGCTCTGAAAGAACCCTTCCATAATCTCCCACGTGCTTTCATATTATACTTTACGAGGATCTTCAGAAATACTTCACACAAGCTTAACATCGTTGGCTCCAGTGGTGTGGTTTATTATGGGCCACTTGTCTATTTTTAATCCATCATTCAATATTCCTCTTAAATGAAGGTAACGGGCCCCAGCGCGTGGTGCTAGTGGCTAAAGCTGCACCGGATGAGTCGTGCAAAGTCCCTTAACGGTCATAGATGTGTTTTTGGTCACTTTTTTCTCATGGCGGATTACCACCCTCTTTTGCAGCTTGAATTGGAATTTTCCGACGCTAAGCTCCAGAAAGTTTATAAAAGTTAAAATTTTAAAATATAGTACAGGGTTTGTCCCCTACGCATTACTTTTCTTAATTTCAGATGTCAAAGTTGTGTCATTGTTTTTGACATCTACTGGCACCGGAAATTCAAGTATATCGTCTTGATCAAATTCCCCGCGATCTGTTTTAGAGGTTTTTATGTCATTTTCATTCATAAAATTTCCACTTATAACGAGGAAATAAAAAGTCAGCATCCGCAGTGCCTTCTTTACGGATGGTTTAACACTTTGAAAGAAAACATTAGATTGACTTCATCAGCCTTAACACAGTTCTGCCCTGCTTGGTACGCTGTTGATGCTGTTCCACTGCAGCTTGCATTGATTAGAATAGTATTTTCGTGATTTCGACAACGTGATGGTTATGAATATGTAGCGACTAGGGAGAAGGAAAACGTACAATTAGCGTAAATATATATTAAAATATGCGAATTTTTTTATTTAGCTCATACTAAAATGTAATTGCATTGCCATTCGATTTTAATTTTATAAAAAATAAAATTTTGTACACCTTGTTCTTGATATTTGTCTGCCGTTAACTAGCAGTAGGAGGTTCATACCTCTGCAGTGTTTTTATGCCATAAAAATAATATTTTTACAGCAATATACTCATAACGTCAGCCATATAAAACACTTATGGTTACTCTTAAGAGCTTAGTAAGGCTAGCAGTCGACTCCACGGCCTTAAGAACCCAAAATAGCATAGCTTGGTCAACGAGCTCGTAGCATCAGTAAAAGTTTTTTACTTATAATATTATAATCCAAAATGTCATTTTTATAATTTTCCACTCGCTCATATGGAGTTGACAATGTCTATGCATTACACTGTCGAAACATACAAAATGTATTTGTGCCTTAATAAAATGTTACAAACACAAAATTTGACCACCATTTTAGAAAAATTGTATTAGGTGCTCGAATCGAATTTGTTGGAACTCATCGACCAAAATTATTAAAGTTGATATGTAACCCTAGAAGTGGAGCACTATTTTATAATATACGGCACGTTGTGGCGCAATTTTGTAACGTCTCATTGCGGCGTTATTATGTATAGCCCCAACTTTCTTTATTTTTAATAAATGTTTTATTTATGTTATTTGCCCCTTATGTATATATGTATTTCTGAGAATGGATTGAGTGGATATAAATACTGAAAGAACTAAAGAAATTAGATATAAGCTAGCTCATTTATTTTTTCTGGTAGAGAATATGGATAAGAGATAATTTTTGTACGTCTTTTGAAAATAGTCTCTATGGTTGTTAAAACTTGACTGTACAGATTTGGGCACCATTCCTTTTAGAATAAAAAGAATCTAATTTCAGCTCAAAAAATTAAAAAATTCTGAAGAGTTATTTAGTTGTTAAAATAATATTAATTTACGTATAACCGTTGCGTCCTGAAAGAAAGAGCAGGAGTTCAGTGAAACGCTAAATATAAATATAGAAGGGTATATATTTTAACAAAATAAAACTTCCTATCTTTATTATACTCTTAAAATTACTTCTACTAAATAAAAATCCCTTAAGCTAGAAGAGTGTACACTATTACATAGAGTCTTTAAATCAGGATTACTAAGTATTTAATAAAATGCTTGATAAAACACAATATTAAAAGTTTGTGAATTTAACTCCGCGAGTTACATGTGTTGAGTAGTCGATGGAAACGCACTTGTAGACAGGAAGTGAGAATTTTAGACTGGTGTGCTTATGACTTATGGATTGGTTTCTCCTCGTGGGTTTTCCATAAGTTACTCGGCCTCTCCTGGTGAGATCCTCATAAAAATATTGTCTCAACCATTACCATCCTAGTTTCATTTCGGTTGCTTAACATTTTTTTGACCGGAAATGCCTGAGGATGAGCAGAATATTTTAAGAAAGGAAAAAAGCCTTAAACTTGAGAGCTAGAAACCGTTACTGCACTACTGCATCACTAAAAAAAACACTCTGGCTTGCTGAAGAAGACACCACTACGGCCTACTGGCGACAAAAAAGCCGTTACTGCTTCATAGTAGAAAAAGCCACTACTGGTTCATGGTGGAAAAAGGCTTTAAAAATTCCATTTGGCCGTTTATATATCTTTTGCCCCTTCTTCAAAGTGGCGCAGAATTGATGCTAACTAAATAAGTCAAGTCGGCAACACGCGTTACACACTGCCGGTTTAAATTAAACTGCTCATAAAATTTAAACTCACTGCTTTAAGCTACACTGCTCAAAAATTGAAATCACTGCAATAAACACAAAAATGTAATAAAATATAAATTATAGGGAGCAAAAACAGTGTCGTAACATAATCTTAAAATCTAGGAAAAAATGAATGTTGCAGGCAATAGAAATATGTTTACCAAGATTGCTATGACCAAAAGTCCAGTGTTAGTCATTTTGAACGTGTAGCCTACGGACTACGACACAACCATTTGAGTAATTTTATATTCCATATTAATTTGACATGAATGGTACTTCAATATGTCAAATGAACTCTTTGAAATAGTAATTTTATTCGCTTTTAATGTAATTAAGGTACATCTGAACAACCCTTTCTATATGTAAAACAATGTATAAATTTCAATTTTAACTGATTCCCTTTTTTGATTACATATTTTATACGAATATTTCAAGCACACAAGAGAAATTCCAAATCCAGCTGGAATTGGCCATTCTGTTTCTATAGTATTAGCATGTATATGAGGAATATCAATTTTATTTTCGGATAAATAAAACTAACTGAATTTTTCAAACAATAGAGTATTCTGATATATTTCAAAGCTGAATGGAATATATAAATTTCAATTTTAGTCGAGTTATTTTAAAATCATTTTTTTGGTTTCGTGGATTTTGAGAAGTTATATTTTTTTTATAAATGAACATTGTTTAATAATAAAAACCAATAAACCTTATGAAACTATAATAAAGTATTCTTTAATTTGAGGACACTTTATTGAGAACTTACGTTACTTATATATATATATATATATATATATATATATATATATATATATATATATATATATATATATATATATATATATATATATATATGTATATGTATATATATATATATTATATATATATATATATATATATATATATATATATATATATATATATATATATATATATATATATAAATATATATGTATATATATATATACATATACATATATATATATATATATATATATATATATATATATATATATATATATATATATATGTATATATATATATATATATATATACATATATATATATATATATATATATATATATATATATATATATATACAGGGTGCCCCATATTCCACAGCATTTATTAATCTGTGTATTAAAAAAATGTTTAAATTAAAATTATAGGGTATTATACGGCGAACATGCTGACGTTGACAGCAAAATGTTTTAACTGCCAGTTCGAACAAATTACGCCATCTTGATTTTTTTTCAAATAGAGAACCCTGTATATTATTTTATTTTTGAGTCCTACTAAAAATTCTAGATATTATTTGTCTAATATGCCATATGTCTAAATTGAACTGTTTTGGAATTATTGTCATTTAAAATTTAAAAAAAAAAAAAAACTATTAATAAATATTCTAGGTTTATTTTTAAAGTAACACTTGCTCAAAATGTCTACCGTTAACAGCGAGGCAATGATCCAATCTGTCATAAACAGCCTGAACAGAGTTTTGCAGAGAATCCAAGGTGATCTGTGCTACTTTATATTGAATTCTTTGTTGTAAATCTTCTACAGGTAAGGAGCTGCTCCGTCCTGTTGATACCACAGATTCCTGTTAGGAGTATCCAAATTATTTTCATCGGGAAAAAGACCTGTACAAGTTGGAATAACTTGCTCTTTGAGTAACTGTAAATACCGCTGTTCTGTAAGATTTCCATCGATAAAAAGGAACCAATAATATGACATCCACAAATCCCTGCCCACACGTTTATCTTTTGTGGTCTTTGAGAATTTTTTTCTTAACTCTTACCTCCCCACCTCAGTAGGGATTTTACCCCTTTCTCCAGATTCCAAGGTTAACTCTTTCTTTAAAACAAAATGTGGCCTGGTCATAAAAAACAATATTATGGATTAGATTAGGATCATTATTGATTCGTACCATCATGACCTCGAAAAATTCAACGCGTCTATTGTAGTCATCGTCAGATAATTCTTGCAATAGAATGGATTTGTATGGATGCAATTTTTCTTTATTCAGTATACGACTTAAGGTGCCTTTACTTATGTTGTGGTCTAGGCAAAACTGACGAGTGCCTATATGGGGAATGTCTGTAATTTCCAATAAAACATCGAACTTTTTATCATCGCTTATATTAAGTTTTGGAGGTCCAGATTTAGACCGATACTTAACATGACCTGATCGTCTAAATCGTTTTGCTAACTACGGATTGGCTAATAGGTTCTCGATACGGATATTGCATTAAAAAGATCACACACCTCCTGTTGTGTTCTTCTACGATCTCCGTAACCAACCATCATTAACACAGTGATTCTTTCCGTTTCTGTTAAAGACACCATTATGATATTACGCTCAAATTGCAGTTTCACAAAATGTAGCAATCAACGTTTTCGTCAATAAATAATTTTTTTGACGCATTAAGTTGTTACCTGTCAGTAAATGTTTGACACAAGCCAGCTTAAATTTTTTTTTTTAATTTGATCTTAATTTCAAATGTCAAAAATTCCAAAACAGTTCAATTTAGATATATGGTATGTTATATCTAATATCTAGAATTTTTTAGTGGGAGTCAAAAATAAAACAATATACAGGGCTTTCCATTTAAAAAAATTTAAGATGGCGTAATTTCTTCAATAAATTTTATTGTCAACGTCAGCATGTGCGCCGTACAACACCCTATAACTTTTATTTAAATCATTATTCCATACATCTGGGGCACCCTGTATATGTATATATATATATATATATATATATATATATATATATATATATATATATATATATATATATATATATATATGTATTTATATATATATATATATATATATATATATATATATATATATATATATATATATATATATATATATATATATATATATATAGGAAATAAAATAATAGTGTTTTAGTTATTTTGATTAAAAGCGTTGATGATATTTGCAAGAGTACAAAGTAGATTTAAATTTACTTGTGAAAGTATTAAAAAGTCAAATTCAACACTTGCCTTAAAAACTTTAGCAAAAGTATTCTTGCAAGGTAATTTGCTGTTTACACTGATTAAAAACCGGAAGACAAATAAAATGTTACTTTATATTTTTCAATTGGGCGCCATTTGCTACTTACTATTTTTTTGGTGGCAATTGAATTTTATTATAAGCGCTATCTTTTAAGTTTTTGCAAAAACAATGAAAGAAAAAAAAATCGTACATATCGTTTTATTGTTTCTCAAAATATTCGCCGTTAAGATTTATACACTTTTGCATGCGTTCAAACAAATTTTCGAAACATTTTTTCCACTCTGAAGTTGGTACCTCAAAAATATGGTTTTGGAAGGATTCAACAGGCGATGAAAATCGTTGTCAGAGCATTTTTTTGACATTCGAGAACATGGTTGTTTTTCCTGATTTCATCGATGACTTCTGGCAGACAAATTGTTGTATACCATTCAGCATTAAATGTTCTTCGATCTTCTAAAATAACGGTTGCAAAATGTTCATTATAACCCCCCTGTGGGGCGCGTACCACTAGGGGGGCGTGATTACACTATTGGGGGTGAGGGGGGGCGCGAGCGTATCGAAAAAAATTATTATTAAAAACATTCATTAAAAACATTAATATATTTGATTGAAAGGAAAGCAAAACAAAATACATTCTGAGATTATAAAAAATTAAAATACACGGCAGCATTGGTATAACAACTAAAGACGAAACGAAAAGAATTTACCAAAAGTGTTCTTCGTATTTGCTGAACCATCCGAAGACGCGTTTCGCCGTATCACGGCTCATCAGCTGGGCTAGGTTCAGCAAATACGAGAACACATTTCTGTAACAAATAGATGCTTATACGAAGAACACTTTTGGTAACTTCTAAAAATACGATTCTTTTCGTTTCGTCTTTAATTGTTATACCAATGCTGCTATCTATGTCTTCGAGCAGTAAGCTCGAGAAAGGTGTGTTTCTGCAATAAGTGCCAGCCGTGCTGTGCCGCTCTGCTTGAATAGGCTTAGTAAGTCGCCGACAGAGTTCAGTATAAGCATCTATTTGTTACAATTTTCCGTTAGTTACCTGGATAAAGGACTAAAAATGTGTTCTCGTATTTGCTGAACCTAGCCCAGCTGATGAGCCGTGATATGGCGAAACGCGTCTTGGGATGGTTCAGCAAATACGAAGAACACTTTTGGTAACTTCTAAAAATACGATTCTTTGCGTTTCGTCTTTAGTTGTTATACCAATGCTGCCATCTATGCCTTCGAGCAGTAAGCTCGAGAAAGGTGCGTTTCTGCAATAAGTACGAGCCGTGCTGTGCCGCTCTGCTTGAATAGGCTTAGTAAGTCGCCGACAGAGTTCGGTATAAGCATCTATTTGTTACAATAAAATACACATTTACACTGATATAATACACCTATAAATAGGATTGTATTAGTACCGCACAATGTATTTATCTAATAATTAACATATCAAAACTAAATTAAAAACAAGTTTAATAATTATTAGTGACTCCCTTAGGCCTATTTTGCAGAGCAAAGATTTTGGAATGATGGTTTAATATTAGAAATAGACACTCTGAGTTCTTTTTCTATATTTAGTTGAGATCTATATTTTACAAAGCAGCCACCTCAGAAAATCCGGTTTCGCAAAGGTAGGAAGTTGAAAATGGTAATAGAATACGAAATGCTCTTGTTTTCTGTGCAGAAAGCTCATTATTCACCCCTGCCCAAAATTCAAAGAGTGATTTATTATTAAATTGTCTTTTGATTTCGCTACTTGCCGTGAAATCTATGAAGATTTCTTCTTCGGTAGTTGAGAGCGCTTCGGGAGCATTTTGAAATGGACCCCAACCCACTCGAAACTTGCTACCTAACTGTCGCCAGTATGAAAATATTTTTTTTAAATTGTTTGTTAACATGGCTAGATGATTTTCAATGGTTACTAAAACAACTTTCACATGTTGTTCTTCAGCCTTGTATCTTTTAACATATTCACCCACATTTGCAAACATTTATAGGTTTTTTTACTTTACATTTCTGCTCCATAATTCCAATTTTCTACAAATAGCATTAATTTTATCACTTGTATCGAGACCAAATAGCTCAATTTCATCACAAATAAACTATCTCGAAACTCTCGGCTTCCGGTTGGTTTTCCTCTTCTAGAAAAATGGCGATTTCATTTCTTAATTCATAGAATGTTGCAAACATTTCCCACGTGATAACCATCTTGCCTAGCAATGAAATAGTAACGCTAAATGTTCGGCACCCATGTCTTTACAAAGGGCAGAAAAAATTCTAGATTTTAGGGGTCTCATTTTAATATAATTTACTACGGTTACAACTGTAGTGCGCACAATATTGAGAGCAGGACTCATTTCTTTGGAAGCCAGAGCTTCTCTGTGGATCATACAATGTGTCCACACACACAGTGAAGATTTTTGTTTCACAAGTGCTTTGTATACTTTGAAATCTTCCACACATTGAATGAGCACCATCGGTATATATTCTGACGCAATTTTTCCACTCCATATTTGCCTCATTTATAAAATCATTTAAGAAAGCAAATAATGCGAGTGATGTTGCTTTAAGTTCTATTGGTTTTCAGAAAAATAGTTCTACTGCTAACATACTATCACAAAATGGAACATAGGCGATGAAATGAGCATCTTTATGCTATTTGTTGCCTTATCAAGCTGAATTGAAAACAGTTTGTCACGCAACTTCCCGAAAAGCTGATGCTGTACATCTTCAGCTATATCACCAAATCGACGGGCAACAGTATCATTTGATATAAGTATGGATAGCAATTGTTTGGCAAAATTATCTGCAAACATAGTTTCTAAAATCTCAATTGCTGCTGGCAAAATAAGCTCTTCACCAATAGTGTGAGGCTTTTTACATCTGGCTATTTTATATGAAACTTTGTAAGAGGCAAGTAAAGCTTTCTCATTCCCAGACGAAGTTTTTTTAAAAAATGATTTCTACGGTTCTATGATTTTCATTTTAATTCGAAGAATTTTCGGGGTTTGTTAAGGTACTCACTATGAAGCGTTTCCAAATGTCGTTTAAGTTTATTTGGTTTCATGCTGTCTGCTGCCAAGATTCTTGAGCAAATAACACACAGAGGCCTTTCTTCTTCATTTACTTCAGTACTGGTAAACCCTAAATTTAAGTATTCTTGAGAATATTTTCTTAATTTTATTTTCGGAACCACGCTCGTCTATGCACTTGTTGATGCTTCCCTATCGTCTAATGCTCGCTTACGCCCACTTAAAAATTATCCATGATTCTGTATAAATTTACTGCCGTAAATACTTAGTACCTTGAATTTCAATTAAGACGTAAATTACAACATACACATTCACGATAAATCCGATAACAGTAGCAGGATCAACTCGACTGAGATGGGCTGTAATTGAACGAGGTGCAGCATTTATACATTTTTGGGGAGACTTTCCGAATGTTCGAGACAACTCGGAACTTCTCGCGAAACCTCTACCGATATGGTGGACGTGACCGAGAGCAATAGCGTGGCATCAATTCTAGTTTTGTCAACGCAGCAGATATGTGTTGCCAAATATGAATAAATTACTGTTCTTTGGATATTTTGTTCTAGAGTTCAGTTATCTAAGTACAATTAGAAGGTTTGTGTAGAGAGAGTAAGTGAAAATTAGAGACAAAGATCCATAAAGAATTAAAGTTGACATTAAAGATTTACCTTAAAATTTCCTTACTGTCCACATGAAAAAAAGATTAGATCAGAACTAAAATAGTAAAAAGTACTTAGTCGTTACACGGCGAATTCTATTACAAAATATGACTCTTATAGTTTGGTCATTAAAAAAATTAAAATTAGTTATTCACTTACCAAGTAAATTGAGTAAGCGGTAGGTAAAATTTTCTAATTACACAAATGTTACTATCAGTTCAAAACCTTATACTCTTAGATCTTGATGTTCTTTGATCAAGAACTAGACTTTATTCAAATGCGCTACGTAGTGGTCATAAATGGTAACGTTCTTAGTACTAAGTTTATCCGCAACAAAAGAAAACAATACAATATCAGTGACTCCGAACCACTGGAGATCTGGTAATTATGGCTTGAACTAATTGTATATCGGTCTTATGTTCTCCCTTAGGATTCGTAGCTTTGGAGATCGAAAATAGTAAATTTTACGAACTAAAACTTATCTGTTAATTTCCAATCCTACCGAGGTGGTGAAAACTGTACTTGTACGTGTAGTTATACCGAGACGTTGACTGGAACAAAATTATACAGAATCTATAGGGAACGAATCTTTTTCACCGCTAAATGTTCATGCAAAATCGAATATACTGCAGTCTTCGATATGCCTAAGGATGCCTCTATCTCACGGTAAGTCACATGCCAATCCTCTTCAATCCAGTTGCGCAAAGCATCGATGTTTTTTAGAACAACCGACTTTGGTCGACCTTCATTAAATTCATCGCTGACGATCTTTTCTGATGGTGATTCATTACCAAAAGTTGAACCATTAGAGGCATTATTGTTGAGTTACTCCTTTACTAAAATCGTAGAAAAATCATCCAACTTAAAACTTCACGTGAAATTTCCATTTGTTCACAAAACTGTTTTTTTTTAAACGCTCACTGTGAACAGGCTACTCGGCCAATTTCTGAGCTGCCACTGTTTTAACAATAATAAATATTGAATTTTACGACAATGGTAATGTCACATCTCAATAGCGCCATCTACTGGTCATTTGTAAAAACTTAAAAGGCATCCTTCGTAGGATACACTTCCTTGTTATTGCGGTACTGAGCTGTTATAATTCTACACAAAATTAATCAAAATTAAATTTACTATAAGGTTGGGCTAATTTGCACATACACCGGGGGGGTGGCCTGCTAGAAGACTGCTACAGATTGTCGGGTAAAACCGATTTCTGTCATTATAGGAATCAACCCCTCACTGCGTTTAGCCTCCGCGTTCTAAACCCTTCACGAGGCAAATAACTAACCAAAACCAAAAATTAGAAAATTGCCAATTTGACCTCCCTGTCGCCCCATTAGGTTATATAGATGCCTACAGACCAAAACCTCCGAGCTCTGACTTAGAATAGGTTCAATCTTTTAGTTTTCTCTTCGCAGCTTGATCTAAACTAGAGAGAAATCCGAAAGGGCATCACCAAATTTTATGTTACACGAAGCTGGCCTTACAGGTGTCAAGTGGGCCAGTGATAAAAAAAACTTGGAAAAAAAAGGATGTACTGATTCTAAATCTAATCTGCTGTACAGTTGTTTCCTAGCCTACCTAATAGAATAAAAACAAATATCTCCATGAACTGTTCTTTGGATATTTTGTTCTAGAGTTCAGTTATCTAAGTACAATTAGAAGGTTTGTGTAGAGAGAGCAAGTGAAAATTAGAGACAAAGATCCATAAAGAATTAAAGTTGACATTAAAGATTTACCTTAAAATTTCCTTACTGTCCACATGAAAAAAAGATTAGATCAGAACTAAAATAGTAAAAAGTATTTAGTCGTTACACGGCTAATTCTATTACAAAATATGACTCTTATAGTTTGGTCATTAAAAAAATTAAAATTAGTTATTCACTTACCAAGTAAATTGAGTAAGCGGTAGGTAAAATTTTCTAATTACACAAATGTTACGATCAGTTCAAAACCTTATACTCTTAGATCTTGATGTTCTTTGATCA
>CM032453.1:115861367-115903867 GCA_019049505.1 Pachyrhynchus sulphureomaculatus
ATTACAACGTTAAAACGTATGTTTAGTTTATGAAGCAGAGTTTAATGTAGATAAGTAATGTATTTTATGGTTTTCAGATATACACATTCTGAATTAGTTTTTTTTTTAAGTTTGTAAATCAAGATTGCACTAATTATTACAGTTTTAAATTAAATGAGAAATTTTGAAACTCTTCATGAGTATTCGTTTCCAATTTTTGATTAGAAAGTGGTAAGAATTTTTTGGACATAATTTTTTGATCCTCCGAGAGCCTTATTATTTTATAACTAGGAACGAAAATTTAAACAATTATTTAAGATCACCACTTATGTTTATTATATTACTGCTGATAATTGTTTGGACACACTGTGGCTTCTTCTGGAGCAAGATGTAAATTAACGGCATAGTATGTTGTAGAATATATATATTACCTGGTTACAAGTGCTAAATTAATTAATAATATTTACCTTAATATCTAAAACAAGTTCAATAAAGGAGACCCACTCCTATCTAATTGATAATAAGTAATAAGTAATAAACGTAAGGATTTTTTCTGGTTAATTTCTACTTACTCTAAACAATTCAGTAATTTCCCTTTCTTTTCGTTATGCAAAATTCTGAAATCTTCATTGAAAGTATGATTTTCATTTGTTTTTTTTTGTAATAGAAATATAGGAAACATATGATAGAAATGAACAATAAAGCAGAAAAACGTAATTTTCTTAACAATTTCATCCACCTTTAAGTTTCGATTTTATATTTCTCCGTAATTTTCGCAAAATCTGGCAACATCAATTGAAATTAGCCATCGTGATTATTAAAAGCAGTTGCTGGATATTTAAATCTTCGTAACTCAATTTTGCTTGATGTTAAAGGATATTTTCTGCGTCTTTCGTTAAATATAGGTTTTACTACAATACCCCTGTATATTGGTACACCAGGGATTGTATTTATTTAGAAATATCGCCGTGCTACTTTGACCTTTGTTTGATACATTTATTTAAAGTTTTTATATGTAGTTTTTCTTAGTTTTATAATTGGAAATTGGTGCCTACGATAATTATTTTGGATAAAATTAAACTATGAAACACTTTCTCCTATCAAAAATTCTCTAAAACACTGTTCATTTTACCTCTCACATGACCTGGTGATATAAAAATTATGTATTTTTGGGAATATTTCCTAAGCTAAAGAAAAATTCAAAATTTGGTTCGCATTAATTTGTAGGGCATATAGTTAAACCTATAAATCCCTTTTTTTTTTGTGAAAAACTGAAAGAAATTTATGAAGATTTTTAGAATTTCTTTGGAACCATTTTCCATTCATAGTATTTAGCGAAAAAATATGATTTATGCTTTTAACTTTAGTAGACTGTAAGCCCCACAAATTAATAAGAGCGAACTTTTAATTTTTCTTGTGCTTAGGAAATATTCTAAAAGAATATAATAACCGCAAATAACTATTCACAAAAGAAAAAAATTAATTTAGAGGACAATAAACAAAACAACTTTAAGCCCATTGTTCTTACAAACCAAAAGCACATCTCCCGAGCGCGGCATGGTCATCATCGCCAAATTAGTTAGGCGTTATTTATTTATTTATTTATTTTTTTTATGGGTCTAGCTCACGTGCTGCAGGGAAGTCCCTAAAGCGCTCCAGGAGCGGCACGAGTGCGGAAAAAGCGATTCACGTTGTTCTTGAATCGCTGTAAATTGTACTCGGTGGGAAACACAGCGCTGGGCAAATTATTCCAAAGGGATGACGTTCTCCATATAAAAGATTGCTTGAAAAGCGTTGTACGCGGAGTAACAAGCTGAACCTCATACGGATGCGAAGCACCAGCGCGACGTGTATTTCTAACATGCACCGCTTTGGGAGGAATTAAGCGGGCTACATCCTTCGAACACCTTCCATGAAAATACTTGTAGAACAGACTCAAGTCGCCAACCGTTCTTCGATGTTCCAGCGAATCAAGGCCGCCGGTCAATTCCGGGTCCCCAATCAGACGGACCGCTCTTCTCTGAACAGAATCCAACAAATGCAGTGTATGTTTGGGAGCGGAGCCCCAAACGTGGGAGCAGTATTCCATAGTTGGTCGAATTTGGGCTTTGTAAAGAATTAACAGTTGCTGTGGGGTGTAAAGCTTTCTGGTTCTAAATAATATTCCCAACTTTTGAGAAGCTCTCCTTGCTATGCCTGCAACATGTTCATGCCAAGACATATTTGCTCCCAAACTAACGCCCAACAAATTGAGCGACAATGCTAGGGGAATGGAGTGCCCCGACATAACTATGTCGGGTTCAGCAACGTTAACTTTTTTAGAAAAAACTGCCGCTTGGTTTTTTATAAGTATTTAAGTACGGAAGGTTTGCAAATTATACTTTCTTTTATTTTTTTTTACTTTAATACTAAAATTATATATATTAAAGTGCTTAATTAAGATGTGGCCTAGATACTATTTGCTTAATTTCTTTTTAAAATTTCGTTTTAAAGAAAACATTTTCCTGATTTTTTGAATTGCTTCATTTTAAGCAATACGACAATATTTTATGCTTCATAAAAATTGGATTTCTTTTCTTTGTCTCTTATACTCTTATCAAACAAACACGTGTCAAAGATGGATTCCTGTCAATAATACAATTTCTGAGCCATGATCTAATTATTCATTACCGACTACCGACTTTGTTTGCTATTGCGATAAATAGTGTATTAAATAAGATAGTATTTAGCCTTTCTAAATTAACGAAAATAAAGGTTTAGAGTCCTAATAAACAAATATAATTAATAACTGTACTACTGCAGTCGTTGTATTTTCAACGCATAACAAATACTATGTTTGTAACATACATGCAGAAGTGTACGACTCCAAACCAGAGCTTGTACATTTTTAAGGAAGAAAAATAAGCTACTAACCTGATGAATGGTAAAATAGCAACATTTTTTTTCACATATTTTATAAAGTTGTACCCTGCAAAGGACCCTAGCTAATTATGATTCAAACCCTAAAAATCTTGCATGTTTTCAAGAATATGTCAATTCTTTCTGCAATACCTAAATGGTATTTGCACAGAAGTTCATGGAAATAAGCATTTACAAAGAGTGATAACAAAATTAGTATAGTGGATAGTGCTGCATGCACAAACAACATGGCATCTGTGTTTCGTGCTGGCTTTTCTTCACAAACTCACAAAAGCAAGATCAGCCGGCATAAAATCGATTATACTTCTAAAACTTCTCTCTTAACAATCAGTCCAATATGTTTATACTTTGTGTGTTCTTAGCGTTTTTTCCCATCTTAAATATTATTCTTCTACAACTGTACTGTTTATGGCCTCTTTGACTGTTTGGTACAAGGTTCGTCTCCTTATTTATCTCCTTCTTCCATAGATATTCCTTTTTATACTTTAGTGGACTATTTATTTTCTGACATTCTTTGTAAATAGGAATACGATAGTAATCGCTTTGGATTTTCCTTTCAGTCATCGTGAATTTAAACTGATATTTTAACGATTCACTTGGTATTCTTCCAAGCTTAGGCGCATTACAAGTTTATATCCCTTTCAGTGCCATCTTCACACATCAACAGACACCTCTCCTCCGTTATCTACTATCATTTGTCTGATTGTGCCTTGCTCTGTGTCAGATGCTTCCTTGGGTTCTTCTCTTAGTGCCTATCCGCTTCGGATGTTAGCGACCATCATAGCAATTTATATCTTATTCACCGCAGCTCGGAGGAGTCCTGTTGTCGTTTGATTAAACTATGTGTAAGTTCTTCATCCATGAGTGTCTTCTTCTTCCTGTCAGACCCCTCCTTTCATCTATCTTTCCCTGTATTATCAGCTGCAGCAGTTCATAACGATGGTTATTTCTCATAATATGCCCCAAAATCTCCAGTTTTCGTATTTTAATTGTTTTAACCACTTCTTTTTCTTTATCCATTCTTTTTGATTCCTCGAGATCAGTGACGTGGGCAGTCCACGGAATTCTCAATATTCTTCTAAAGAGCCAGATCTCGAGTGAGTCAAGTTTTCTGCAGGAAGCCTCTGTTACAGTCCATAACTCGACTCCGTACATCAGCACCGGGAAAACATACTATTCCAACAGTCTAACTTTTGTCTGTAAATTTAAGTCATGGCAAGTGAATAGTTTTGATATTCTTCTAAATGCGGCTGTTGCTTTCTCAATGCGACATCTGACCTCTAAGGAGTGGTCCCACTCTTCATTAACTGTGGTTCCCAAATATGTGTACTTTTGTGTTCTTTCGATTTGTTGGTTGTTAACGAAAACTGTCCATTTATGTTGCTGTTCTTGGCTATTATCATGAGTTTAGTTTTTTTTTTTATATTGAGCGATAATCCATACCTTCCACTAGCATTGACCACGCCGGTGACCAATGCCTGCAGGTCTTCGATGTTATTAGCAAATACAACCGTATCGTCTGCATATCGGATATTGTTAATGTATTCCCCATTGATCCTAATGCCAGTGTTCACTGCATCCAGTGCTTCTCGAAAAATTGTCTCCGAGTATAAATTAAACAGCAAGGGTTATAGCCTTCTCAACTTCTGCTGGTGTTATCGGGAGTTTGTCCATGCATTTTGAGTCGCCAACGTATTCTTGTCTGTCATCTTTAAAGAGTTCTGTGATGTGTTGTTTCCAGATGCTAATTTTTTCTTTCTTCTCGATTATTATTTTTCCATATTCGTTGTGTAATGTGCCCCTTGTATTTTATTTGTATATACCAGCAGCCTCTTTGACTTTCTTGTGCAAGTTGAATAGATCATGCTTCCCCTGCAACACTTCTATGTCCTCACATTCCTCTTTTATCCATTTTTCTTTTGCCATTCTTATCTAGTGTTTTATCTGTTTTTGTAGGGCTTTGTATGTTATTTCGCCATTCCGTGCTCGTTTTCTATCTTCCATAAGCTGAAAAATTTCATCTGTCACCCACTGTTTCTTTTTTATGTTTTTAGATTTCAAATGTTCTTCACCTATATCTGTAAAAACCTGTCGCATGTTGTCCATTACCATTTCTTCATCATGTGGCCTTGATGTTTTTAGATCTTCACATACCTTGTTTATTTTTGCTGTCACTATCTGCCTCGTGTCCTCTTCTTCTTCAAGTCTTCTCATGTCCCATCACCTGTTATCGGTTTTCTTCGGGATTCTCTTCAGCCTAATTTTAAATTTCTCAACAAGTGAACAGTGGTCTGAATATATATCTGCGCCAGGATAAGTCTATGCTGACTGGCAGCTGTTACGGAATCATTTATTCACTAGTAAGTAATCAATTTGATTTCTAGTTATGTTTGCCGATGTATCTTGAGGCTTCCTTGTACTAGATCTTATTTTCCCGAAATAGCTTTCCTTCCATTGATCAAGTTAACAAACTTCAATTTTCCCATATATTTTGCCTTTGTCCACGATAGATTTCGTTCTTGTCCCTTATTTTACTATAGTTCAGATTAGTTAGTTCTCCGCTTTACTCAGATCTCTTTGAATCTCTATTCTGAGTGTAACGTATTCCTTCGGACTATTTGATTTATTTGTCTTTAACCATTCTTGATAAGTTTTTTTTCCTTCTCTGTAATTGAATTCTCAAATTCTATATTCACTAAATTTATGAATGTTCCGGCTTTATTGCATTGCACTTCTCCAATAACTTTAAAGAAAGGATCATCTTCTCTGCCCTCTCACTGAGGCTTCTTTTAATCCTAACTTTCATTGTACCAGCTAATCTTCTCTTGTACCCAAAGGATATTTCTGCAGTCGTATTGTCAAATAATTTTACTCCTGTCTCTATGGGGAGACTGTATATTTGAGCTAAGTGGAGAATAGACAGTACTGCATTTAACGCGCGGTATACCGTGGCATATTGTTGCCTTTAAAAAATGATGTTAGTTTTTAAATACTAATAGATTTAGGTTGTTTCGTAGGTTGATATCACCTGTATTAGTTGATATTTTTATTACGTTGGTAAAATCGAGTTAAGATCCGCAAGAAAACACTTTTACAAAATTCCGTGAGTTCTGTCTCATTATCGTTCATACTTTTTTCCCCATATTGACCTTAAACTAAAAGATTCTGTTTCAATCGAATTTCAATCTAATTCGTCCATTAATTCGATCATTATTTGCCTGTGATGAATCTCCACAATTGTAACTGTAAGGCTTTTTGCAAAATCATCTTTCAGTTCCAAGTCAGAATGGTCAATTAATGCGTAGATTACAGTGATCCATTTACCAGTTTGCCAAACTTCCATGCTTACTGTCTCAGCTCTATCCATTATACTCACAATTTGTTAGAGAATTTTCGTAATTTTTATTTGTAGCTCTTGACATATCTGATCCTGCCTCTTTTTCTTTCCATACCCCACTACAAGTAATATAATTTCCATTTGTTGATGTTGATGTTGATGTCACTAAAATCATACAAAGCCACTTCGGGCCTAATAATTTGTTCAAATAATTTAGTGGATAGTCCTTGTGTATTTCAAGTTCTAAAATATGGCTGTTAAAGTTTGCGATAGCGTGTTATTTAGTGCGCTAATTTCATTATTAATTATAAATAAAACTATTCTCAAAAGACGTAGTACAGTAATTCTAATTGGCAGCTTTAAAAGATCCTTTTTTCGTCAAGTTTTATTCGGATGTTACCTAGTTAGTATCTCAGTCATGGAATTACAAGTTTAACAGCAGTTTTCTCCAACGATAAGGCAAGACTAATTTGTACATTAGAGAGATTTTGCAACGCTTATCTTTCACATGCCTTTGTCCCTATCGTTATCTCAAGCATGCGCACTATTAACACCAATACATTGCAAAATTAGGTTAGTATTCATCTTCTATAAACTTAGGGGACTGTTTTTCATTCATTTCATGGCTAATCACACCAGTTATTAGTATTTGATGGATCAACACAAGTTTCTAAATTAAAGTTGTGTCAAGCAGGTTTCTATCACTTCCTTCAATATTTCCAAGGTAATACGAATGTGCGATAAATAAAATTTCATTTGAAATTAGCACTACAGACACTATAACGCCATTGGGCCAAGGATTGCAAAATCCCAACATAACATTTTTTTCTATCGTTCACTTCCCTGCCTAAGTAAGGATCTTACCCTTTCTCAGATCTTAAGGATATCGGCGAGGATGACGTAATACCCGTCAACGTTGTCCACATGCCGAAAGATACATTTCTGTATTTCACAGCACCTTTTAGACAACACGGTAGTGCTGCCTCAGACGTAATTGCATTTCTGCGAACAACTACTATACACTTGGCCAGGCCAAACACACTTAAATAATTTAATAAATAAGTGTACCGACCTACGGGATCGAAGCCTCGACCTTCTGCACAGTAAGGAAGGTACTGCTCCACTGAGCCACGGGCTGCCACATCTGAACACTAATTAACTATTGGCAGTGTTATTTGCAATAAAAGATTATCTTTTCAATTTTACTGTATTTTCTTAGTGGTTTATATACAGACCCTATTATAATAGCGATAAGAATAACGAACTTTAGATAACCTCTTTTATAAGTTCATAAATAAGAGAAATCGTTATCCTTATTAAAAGTTTCTCTTATTTTGTTTCAATACTGCACAAGCTCCAAATGGTCGGCGCATGCTTCAAATAACGATAACAGCTGAGTCCTTATATTTAATTTCTTCCCTTTACTATTGCGCAAGCTCTAAACAGTGAGCGCATGCTTCAAATAAAGATAAAGACAGTGTCCTAAACCCTAAGCGTTGCAAGATCCAATTATCCAAAAAATGGTACTAAATATAACATTTCTTAACCTTAGTGAAAATTAAAAGAAATTCTCCTTAGCAACTTAATTTCCTCTAAAATTGTCTCTGTTAAACCTATGTTATTTTTATTACCTATCAACTAGTTTTGTTGTTTAAAATATTACTTCTGGCCTATTTGAAAGATTTAAAACATCCTTAATTCAATATATTTTTAAGAAAATGTAATACTTGGCAAAGTTGTGGTTGTATGTGCATTTGTAATTAAGAAAAATACCAGTTTAAAACACTGTAACCAAAGGATCGCAGCAAACGTGTTTATAGTGAACAGAATTTGGCGGGACAATTATTCACTCCAGATTATGATTACTATAAATATCTTTCCTGTACTATTTCGTTTCGAGTATAGCAAAATGGTGGTCCCTTTTAATTTTATTATAAGAGGATTCAGTTTAATATATATATATATATATATATATATATATATATATATATATATATATATATATATATATATTGGGTGCATTTTCCTTGACACCGGAAGTCACCCAGTTCAATATATTAAACCTGAAAACGGACGAGGCCCATATTTCAGCAGTCTATCCACTGTTCTCTCGTTTGTCAGTCCATCCCGAGACACGTTTCGCCGTATCATGGCTTATCAATCAGGCTAAGATCGACAAACAAGAAAACAGAACGCACAGTGTTATGAAACTGAGAAAACGTGACCTAAATCGAAAACTTTGTAGATTTTGACGAAAATTAGCGTACATAATGTTTTGACCTTTCTTATCACAAATTGGTTAAAACCATGTGAAAATTCAAAATGGCGGATCTAAGAGGGTTGAATTTAATAGTAAAAAAGGAACCTATGATATTTATGGCGGGTTCAAGATGGCGGACTTTATTATAAAAAAAAATCAAATTCGAGAAAGAAACGATGTTATTCGTAACGGTCAGTGTTTTATGTAATTAAAAATTGTAATATGTAAAATGCAGATGGCAGACTTTATTACAGCAAAATAAATTTTTATGACATTCGAATCACAAATAAGTATTTGCTAACGTTATGTTACAAAGACGGATAAAAAAACATTTATTCGCAAAATTTACAAATAAAATTTCATTAATAAAAAAAGAAAAGTGATAAATATGTAAGTAATAAATACACGTATAAAATATATTACTTAACTGTAATACTGTCGCTGGAAATAAATTTTTAATTAATTGCTTCATATCTTCATGAGGCTACCACTTATTTGAGAAAGACGATTTACCAAATTGTCAATGATAACTGTTATATTACTTTTTAAGTGATCTTTCATCAGAATGAAAATATCTTTTCTCAAAAATTGTACGATATCGACTCAAGAATCTGAAATCAGAAAAAATATAATCAATAAAAATGTATGAATTGTTTGTAATATTTAAAAGAAGTAATGCTTTTTTTAAAGGGGTTAACTAGATATAAAGGCCACAGGAAAAGTCATTTTTGAGATTATTCGATTTGCTATGATTATTTATTATGTATGTTTTTAATAACATTAATTTTCACATCTTAACTACGAATTCATAATTCTTGTTAAACCTTGTACTTGATTTTTATGATTTTTGGGAAAATTTTACAAATTTTCTTGAATTTTCAAAGTTTTTTTTATAAACAATTCTTAATTGTTGTTAAACTTTTCAACAGTTTGCAACAATTTTAGAAAAGTATTAATTCGCTAAATTTTCGTGACTGTAAAAAAAAGGGAAAATTCCATTAAAATTTTATTTTTTTATGGAACAATATCAATTTTTATTAATTTTTCCATCAGTTTTTCAACAAACTCTCAAAAAGTATTTTCTTGACTGTTGTTCTTCGGAAAAAAAGTGTAGAATTTTTACAAAAGTATAGCGTTTAACATTTAGGCTTTTTTTGGATTGTAAAATAATTATTTTATTAAGAAAATGTGTACAATAACAATAATGTTCATAATCTTGAAAAATACCTTTTGCGACACCTCTGTATGTAGCTTTACCCTTAATTTTTAAAACTTATTTATTAAATAGAACAGGTATAAAATGATTCGTATGGAAATTATAGATATGATGCAATTTTTCTTTATGTGTGCCGAAATTTCTAAACCGCAGCTCTTCGCAGCTTTTTTTTGCACCGCCGAATAGTAGATAGATTATAGATTATGGCTAAATATGTCTTTCACATAAATGATGCTAAACTCATAACTTTTTACTACGTTTTTTCATTACTTATGTAAAATTTCAGTTATCATTCCTCCATTGTTTGAATTAAAATTAATGTGTTATAAATAATGTTTTATGTATTAAGCATTATATCAAAATATTGTACATATCTTCCGGAATAGCCTCCATTTTGATGTACACTGATTAATTAATTACACTGTTAGATATTTCATTTCAAAATTTCATGAGATTTGGCGTTAACAGCAGCTGCACCACATAGCACAAAAAACGGTCAACTTTGACGCGTCACCTAGACTCGGGTATAAATGGCATACCTTTGCGATAGGTGAAATTAGACAGCCCAACCAGTCTACTACTCAAAAATACCTAACTGAAAACTTCGGTTTTTTTTTATTTTTGACCACGTTTTCCCAGTTTCGCAACATAGAGCGACCGTATGTCAGTAACCATACAGATGCCATCGCTTGAGATGAGAAATTCCAATGAAAAACACGGGCCTCTAAGAGGGCTGCGAATTGTTCATGTTATTTTCGGAAAATTTCAGCAGATCCGAACTCCCTTGTCATAAATTTTATCACGATAGGTCGCGCAACTGACGAGTGAATACCTTGCTAGCTCACTATGTGACACGCTATCTGACTAAGCTACGCTCTCTGGTTGCATATCCTCTTCACAGATCCCCACCAACACGCTATAAACATCGCTTCCTTTAACTGAACCGTCTTTTAACTTTAAAGCAAAATTCTAATTGATTGATGTGATTGATCCTCGTATATGAAACACATCTATTTACCCTTTTACAATATTGTGTACATATTCAAAACTTTCCATGTTAAAAGCTGCCAATTTTAAGCTACAACAGCAAACTTCACTGAAAAATAAACAGTAAAACAGCTTTTAAAGGGATTTTAAATGTAGGTCATGTATTTTTAATAAAAATAGGTGGAACTTTTAAAGTAGAACTTCAGCGTTATTTTGAAGAATACTTGACATTTAAAGAAGAACCATCGAGTTAAATAATTTACCTATGTATAACAGGTATTAAGTCTCTTTTTAAAAATATGTATGGAAATTAAATCAGAGAACCTACTGTTTTAAATTTTCAATATTGTTCAATAATTATGAGCATGTATATCATCAAGCTAAATATCCTTAAATAAATTAATAAATAAGTATACCTACCTGCCGGAATTTGAACCAGAGACTTGCTGCACCAAAAACAGGTACTGCATGACGGAGCCAATATCCTAGTAGTGTCGTTTTAATTTTCGAAATCAATGAAGACTGTTGCTGTGTATAATTGGTAATTGGACTATATTTTGTAAGTTTTGGTAAAACAGTAAATCAAAAAAATGGTCTATAGGCGAAGTAATTCGTTCTTTATTTCAAGAAGGAATTTACAGAAGCCGCTAATACGAAAATTATAAATAATAATAAATTGATTAACGTTGCCATGAAATCAATTTAAGATATTGGTACAGTGCACGCAAGCGTTAAGAGTACTATATACTAGTAATAATGAATCGCAATACTGTTATAAGCTACTACGCCTTAGGGCTACATACAACTATAAGTTTCTTGCAAGTTTTATAACTTAAAATTTGGAAGCAGTTCCAATAAAATTTACGATTCTTATGATCTTATTAAACAGAGATTTTAGTAACAAAAATTCATCACATATCGGCAAAGACTCATTTTATTAAAATTTAAATACAACTTATGAAAAGAATGTATTTTCCTGCTAAAATGGTACGTATATTTATAGCTTTGTAGCTAAGCTATTTCTTTAAGAAAATCACGATAGACTCACTTTCTCTTTTGGAATAATCCTAATGGATTATTCTGAGATTGGTCACATGATTCGAGTCAGTGGAATGAAAAAATTTTAATAATGACTTTAAAAGTTTTAACCCTTTTTCAATAAAAATATATAACGCCATTTAGCTCTTTAAAAACTGTTTTTCTGTTTGCTTTTCAATGAACTTTTTCTGTTGTCGTATAAACTTGGCAGCTTTTAACATGGAAAGCCCTAAATATGTCCACAATACTGAAGAAGGGTAAATAGATGTGGCTGATATACGGGGATCAATCAAATGTTAACTAGAAGTCCACTCTAAAACAAAGAGATGGTACAGTTGCAGAATGAGATCTTGATGGCATATTAGTGGGGATATGTGAAGAGGATATGCAGTCAAATACCGTTGCTTGGTCTGTTAAGCAGTGTGCAGCACAATGAAAGAGCAGGAAGTTCATCCGTCAGTTGCGCCACTTATTGTGATAAACTTTACGACGAGGGAAGTCAGATCGGCTGAAATCCCTGAGGATTAGGTGTACAATTTTCAGAATTTACTCCGTTACAGGGGTGTGTTTTTCACTGGAATAAAACTTTCTCTCAAGCTAGGGAGAAGATTGAATACGAGAGCCACTTGGCCATCCAAGAGACAAAAAGGACATCCGTAAGGTTAGATAACTTTTAGAGATATACCGTTGCCTTAAGACTAAGAAAGTCGCTGCTGAACTGCAAATCAGCTATAATAGTGTCCAAGAAATCATTTCGGAAGAGCTTGGGTTCATTAAATCTTGTGCCTTCTCACAGACCAGCAAAAAAAATATTAGTAACATGGTTATTAATTAGCTGTGGTGAAAGAGAGCAGGATAAGCACCGGTAAAATTTAAAACTCGCTTGTCAGCTGGGTTATAGAAATTTGGGATTTAAAAGGCGTACTTCTTCTGGATTATCTCCATGATCAAAGAACGATTAATGAAGCGTACTGCCTAACGATAAGGAATATTATTTTGCTTCAAAATTGGAAAAATTTCGTGAATATTTAAATACTTTCCTTAGAGTCCATGTGACATCTATAGGTTTTGACGTTTCAAGGACGACACAGGGGTAGATGTCTTCTTTATTTCGTATTTTGAAATTATGTATAAATAATTATTCGCAGATTGATTTACCCTCAATGATTAACATGACGATAGTGAACTATTCGTCGACAGAAAAATGGATTGTTTCTTTTGGTGATTTTCATTATAATTTTAAGATATATCATAAAGAATTTTTTAATACTATATAAGAGGGGCAGAATTACTCACAAACTGCAAAATAAACATACTAGATTCGTTAATGTAGAATGATTTTTTTAAAATTCAGTGTCAGCTCAGTTTGCGGACAGGTTTATAAGTCTTTCGTCGTAGTGGTTGCTGTCAGAGCGAACATTTCCATAGTTTTGACGTAATCAGGAATGGCGTAACATGTCACATGGGTTCAGAAGTGTAAAGCGTTTTAGATTTTTTCTATTTAAAGTATATACGTAGACGTTATTTCATTAAAGGAAATAAAAAGTTATCTTTGATGATAGATTTCATTTCTTTTCATAATTTTTAAAAATACTAGTTTATGTGAAATTAGCTAAAGGAAAAAAGCCGATGAAATAACATATATGACAAAATATTTTTTAAGTCCTGTCAAGTCAAGTCATTAGGACTGAAGAAGGTAAAATCATTTTGAATTGGTATCAAAACCAACGGCGTCCAATAGATTCACAAACTATTTTTCAAACCACCCTACAATTAAAAAATATATTACTGTGATAGCTATAAAAAACAGAGTGATACATATTAGCTATGAAAGTTTCCTACAAGCCAATCTGTAGAAGCTATACCAAAGATTTTTAAACAATGGGTATCCCAAACATATCTTAGAAAAACTCATTTATAACTCCAATAATTTTGATACCCCTATAGAAGACAATCACTATCAAATCAAATACAAAATGCTACCGTTTATACGTGGATTAACAAACTCAGTGGTCTCTATCTTTAAAGGATTCCTATACATAAAAATAACCAAATACAAGAGTAAAGAGCAACCATACTTTGTTTACCTGTCACAAACAGAAAGCTCCAATACTTTATAATACGAATGTTGTATATAGGTTTTCATGTCTAGACTGTCAGTCTTGCTATGACGGACAGACATCACAATGGCTGAAGCAAAGATGAATACAACATAAAAGTGATTGCCAGTTGGGAAAGAGATCAAGTGCCGTAGTGGATCACCATTTAAAAACGGGACATCAATTTGATTTTGTAAATGTAAAAATATTGGAAAAAGAAAATTGTTATAGGGATCGGTTGTTTCTTGAAATATGTCACAGTAATAAACATAAAAACTGTGTTAATTTCAAGTCAGACACCAACAGTTTAAGCAACATCTATTGGAATATTTTAGACATATAAAAAAATGTTACTAATATTACAAACCACTGTATACATGGTTTTGTTGCCTGCGCGTTATTTATAGCAGTTAGAAGTTTAAGGAAAGTCAGAGTTATCCGTTTGATTGTTCGTAACATGTCGGAATTGTTTTCTTGCTTTACATGTTCCCTTTTATTTTCATGAAATGTGAGTGTGGCAGTGTTTCTAGTATTGTACAGCTATATGACTCTGGGCTGGTAAACCATATATACATATTAATTTTTGGATCTACCGACACATTGTTTTGTAATTTATAGTGCTCCTGTTTAAGTTGCAATATAATTAGGCATACCTCATATATATTCAAAATTCCTTATATATATATATATATATATATATATATATATATATATATATATATATATATATATATATATATATATATATTAATATACATATAAAAGCCAAGAATACAGTATGGTATCTAAACGTTTATTTTGATTATATTATGTATTCATTTCTTCAACAAAGTTTAAACTTAAGCTTTACCAATAGATGCCTTTTCTTGATTGACATCAGAGTATATTTTATTATTTATCTAACTTTTTTCTAATAATGCGATTTTTAATATTAATTAACTCCCAGTGGATATCGTGAAATTAACAAATCGGTATTGAAACTACTTTACTTAAAAAATCCTCAATTTACAAAGTATTAATTAGAAATAAAGAGAGTCCTATAAAATTAATATTCTAAAATGTATACATCATATTCACAAGAATTATGTCCAAGTGAAGAAATGTATATCATATTACAAAAATTGTATCAAGTGAAAAAAGTGTGATCATACTTATGTATATGTTGTCTCAAAGAACTACTTATTCTAAGAACAACAGAAAAAAATTGGTGTTATCTAAAATGAAAAAAACCCTCTTTCCCGTATTTTAATGAAAAATTACAGAAATCTTAGAGTTACTCTAGAAGGTAGAGGCGATCTTTATATTAATATAATGCGCTTAAATTTATAATGAACAAGCCCCCCACAACTGAAGTTTTCTTACGTTTAACAAATATTTAAAATAATATTACCATTTGTTATGAACTATTGATACAAGCAAATAAAATAACAAATTTAATTTGAAGAACACAAATCATTCCTACAACGGTTGGCGGCTTATCATAGCTTTATACATAAACTAACAAATATCCCCTTTCCAGAGTACAATTTTACTAAAGAATTAAACTACATAAAACAATTAGTTGTTAACAACGGTTATTCAGTTACTTTCATCGATAACATCATTAGGAAAGAAACAAGGCTATCTCAGAAATATACCCATGTTTTAAGGAAACAAAAACCATATTTAAATGCTTAACCTATTTCGGCAAACCAACCGAAAAACTGGGAAAATTTTTAAATCAAAAAATATCAACATAGCTCACAAGACTAACAATACTATAGGGAAATATCTCAAAAACTACAATCCACAAATCAATAAAGATAATAAATCAGGGGTATATCAATTAATATGTGGGTCATGTCCTAAAACATACATAGGACAAACTGGACGTACATTTATATAAAGAATTACAGAACACGAAAAAAGTTTCATCCAAGAAAGTCTAATTCCACATATGCTAATCATCTTTTAACAGAGAATCACAGGTTTAATAAGAATTTCACAATTTTTAATTCCCAACAAAAAGGTTTAAAACTAAACCTTTTAGAGACAATGCAAATAAATCGATTAAGTACTACAGGTACTTTACTCAGCGACCAGGTAGATTTAAACAATTCACCAATATTGAATTTATTCTCGTAATTCCATGTCTGTGTGAATTTTCCAATACTATCAATATAATTTAATTAGGTCTAATTTTATAATTAAGAAATTATATAAAATTGTAAACTTGACAGTGTAAAACTTAGATCTGAAGAAGCTCGACAGCGAAACGCATCATCACCAAATAAACTAGTGGAAATTGACTAAAAACGGTCTTTTACTATATATTTATAACGAATTTCAATCAAGCGGAAGCTAGAACCATGCGAAATTTAAAATAAAAACTAAAAACGTGTGGAAAATGAAGAAAGACGTATAATGTGGACTTAATTGTAATATTAGCTTCAAATTTAAATTGTTGTTAGGCGGCTTTAGCTTGAAATTTATGTCTTATTCCAGTTTTATTGCTATTTTATAACCTCTATGGTGCTTTTATATTCTTTTAGGTTATAAACCACTAATAAAATTACAAGAATTTTCCAAATAGTCATGTATAAAACGGATTTTGTAATATATGGCTATATTTTTCCTGCAAAGTGGATATATATAAAGTTTTTATGAGATTTAATAAGAACATGCAACTGGATTAACATTTCTCTGGTAAAGTAGTGGCTTGTAATTACTTTTTAGGTTTATATTTTATTCTTTGGCTGAGATGTATAGAAATACTTCTAAAAAAATATAACAACTGTTAAAAAAAAACAAAAATTAATCAGAAACTTAAAATATCGTTAACATATCTGGAAAAAATATGAACTTTTTAAGAAAAAAAAAACATTTTTGTAAGGTTGATTTTTTTATTTTTGAACACTGAATATTATATAAAATTAAGCTAATGAGACAAAGAACGCTTAGTTAAAAAAAGCTTACAGCACTATCTTCTAATTCCATAATCAAATACTGGCGAGATATTCCATGAAAAATTAGAGGAAAGATTTAGACGAAACTTTAATAACATAGTAATTGATATGAAGTTATTCAAGATATTTAATTACATATCTACGCGGTTTCCCCGCTTGTAAAAATATTGTATTCCTAAAAATATTAACTCTTAAAGACTCTAGATCATGGAGAACAAAGAAACAACTTCTTTTAGAAATTTTCACCAATATTACTTTAACGAGACGTAATAAAAAGCTCGAAAAATTTTGTATGATTTTAACTGTATTTTTTCCTTAACTTTATCTTATTTTTGGTTAAAAATTAAGTTAATGTTAATCTCAATTATCAGGTGGTGAGCGGGGAGTATATTTGAATATATCTTGTTAGGAATATTTTTTATAGTTGTTGGGGTAAAAAATTGAAAATTATAATTTTTTTAGTATTTACTAGTTCTAACTAATATTCTAATCGTCGGGGGTTTTGAGCTCTCATTAAATGTTAACCGACTGCATTTTGGCACACAAGTAGTTTTTTGGACGTAGAATACGATAAAAAAAAGTTTGCTGAAGTTAAATGTACGCTAAGCCCACAAAATCCAAAATGAAAGTCCCAAATTCGGTTTTTGGGTAATATCTCAAAAAATAAAAAAAATATCGAAAAACCAGTAGCACCACGTGAAAGAGAAGGAAATTTCACAGAAAAATAGCTTATAGATTTTTTCCAGATTTTTTTTATTAGCATGAAAATTTATTAAAAATTCGGATAGGTGATTCTAAAAATGTAGCGCGCCAAACAGATTAATTTAAAAGTCTACAAGCACCGCTAGAAAGTCAATCGATATTACTTGTTTTCAGAGTGTAAAAAAAATTAAAAGGTAGCTTTTTGAAGAGGAGACTTTCCGATAATACTAATAGTTTTTATTTTTGTTGCTTTATAATTTGTAAAACAAAATGAAATTTTTGTTTGCATGATCTTAATGGGCATACAGTAAATTACAAATAATTAATAAAATATAGTATTAAAAAAAATCCCTGTGCATATACCATTATTATACCTTACCCATATTGTCTGTGTTTAAAATATGAAAATTTGCTTGCTATAGTGCGCCGCCGGCAATTTTACGTTCAAAACCATACGAAATAGTAAAAAAAAACTCGGACTATTTTTTTTCATTATAGTTAAAAGTATACTTGAAATTAGAAAATCATTAAAAACTTTTAAAAAACTTGCTCTTTTTTTGTAATTTTGCTCTTAATAATGTTCATGATAAACGTATTTTTTGCTTATTATTAATCATACAACTTAAACTTAAAATAATAAAAAAATATATTTAAAGGCGGAAAGTGAAAGATAAAAGTCTAAGCTTTACGTATAAAGTATTGATATTTCATTTAAATATCCAGGTACAAAGAAAACAGTTATTGAAAACACAAAAATTCTAAATTATTTGAAGGCATTTTGTTAATGGCGATCGAAGAAGAAACGCTCGCGCACAGTTTTTGTAATTTATTCTATTTATACAATTATCATTAAATATATTTATTTTTTATATAATTAAATATATTTTCATTTATTTTTTTATATACAATGACTGCCATTTTGGATCACCATTTTGAAATTTTTAAATTTATCCTCAGATTCTCAATCAACGTCCTAAAAACCCCTTACTTTAAAAAGAAAATTGCAAAATTTAATAAATTACGTACTCTCTGGCCGCCATATTGGATCCGCCATTTTGAATTTTTGAAATCTGTCACCGGATTCTGAATCAGCACCCCGAGAAACTTCTTAACAACCAATTTCAAAATATTTAGCGATATACAGAAACGTTAATTTAATCATAAATTAGATTGGAAGCATGATTCTCACTACAACTAAAGGGATTAAACTAGCCATTTTATTTTAAATATATTTTTTTAAAATTATGGTAAAATTTAAAAAAAATATTCTATATACTATTTTTTTTGTAAAATTACCCGTTCTTTTTTTATTTATTTTTCGAGATATTTGTGAAAAATCAAATTTTTCATTTTATATCGATTTTGGAGGTTTAGCGTACAATTTAAAGCAGCAAACTTTTTTTTATCGTATTCTATTCGTAACCTATCTGTATGCCAAAATGCAACCTGTTAACTTTTAATGAGAGCTTTTTGTCAAAATATGCCTGTGACGACAGGGCTATAAAGTGGCCAATAGAAGTAAAAATGTTGGATTTAGAAAAATGGCTCCAAGAAAATTTTTACTTCTCACGTTAAAAAAAATTTAATGTTTGAAATGCCAATGAAAATCGTACCTAAGTATTCTTGCTGTTTTACGATATATATATATATATATATATATATATATATATATATATATATATATATAGATAGATAGATATATATATATATATATATATATATATATATATATATATATATAGATATAGATATAGATATAGATATAGATATATATATATATATATATATATATATTATATATATATATATATATATATATATATATATATATATATACATATATATATATATATATATATATATATATATATATATATATATATATATATCAATATTGTTGAAAATGATACAACTTAACGAAGATCAGATAGGAGAAAATAGTAGCCAAGTAATATTTAAGGCTACATAATCCCTGTAGTAGTTTTTGTAAAATGTAACGTTACAGAACCCTACACTTGTTATCTGGACACATTTTACTTCACTATGTATCATGCAGAGCAGCTTTTAATTTTCAAAGTTCATATTCGACCATTCATGGAATAATATTGTATTTCTTAGAAGCAAGAGCTCTCCACCAGATTAGAGCCTCAGAAATCACCAGAAGCTTTGAAACATCGAAGAATAGTTGGTTGCCTTAAATCGATTCCATAAATGCTTTCATTAGAGGTGTTCCATGGATTTAGTACCCTTAATACCTTCCAAAGAGATACATTCTGGGAATAAGGTCCAGCTTGTTACTCCTAGTAAGACTGTTTTTAATAAGTGTGTTTAGAACCTCGTCCTCTTGTAAATAACTGCCCTGAACTAAACGGTACGCAGTGATTCAAGGCTAACGTGGGCCGTAACTTCACCGTTCTTGCCGCTTTTGCAGCGTTTGAGGAATCTTTCTGCAACGTGAGTGCTGTGAATATAAAGAAAAATTCATATATCTGATTACCCTAGAATCATTCTAAATAAAATTTATAGAAGAATTTAACCGCTATTGCTTTTATATTAAACCAGGTATTGTTGGATACGAACATTTCAGTACTTTGTTACCTATATTTTTTACTAATTGATAATTTTTGAATTGAAAAAAATGACTATTTTACATAAAGAATTAGATGAAGGTCCCATAATATTGCTATTCTCACTTTTACTACCCATGCAAACTTAGCACTGACGAATCTAACTTTTTGAAAACTATCCGAAATGTTCCCTATTTGTTTGGCTTTCATGAAGACAATAATTAAAATAAATTGTTAAGTCAGAACCTCAATAGAAAATTCAAGGCTCTTAAATACATATTCAATTTGGCTTCCTTAAACCAAAGTATAGCAATCAAAGATAGATATTTTGCTCAAACCTTTGATATCTTTTATATATATTATAATATTATCTAATCATATAAATTGAGGACAAAATTACATGATGCTACACCAGCATATAATAAAATAAAAAAAAAGCCTAAAGTTATACTTCCAAAAATACATTAATGTTCCTAATCTAAACCAAATAAAAATAATAATATAAAAAAGGGCCAAAACTAAGGAAAGGGAAAGAACGAAATTTATCACTTATAAAGAATTCTTAATCACCTTAGTGGTAATAATAAATTCAAATATAAATGTCTATAAAATTAAAATCCCATGTAATGATCTCATGTATACTTTTAGTTTATTTTAATTTATATGTCTACAGTTTTTTTAAATAAATAACAGGTAAGCCGAAAATCAATAATAGTATGTAGGATAGATACAATGTAAATAGAGACAATACAACATAACTAAAAAAGGAAAAAAAAACAAAAAATGTATTTTTTATAGAGTAAACAACTGATGAAGACCAGAGGACATGGTTGAAACGTTTTGACAAAAATATATGATATAAAAAAAGTCTTTAAATTTGCGAACATTAAACCCTAGAAAATTGTAAAAAGAATATAGTGGTTACATATTCAAGAAACCAAAAAAAGGAATATATACATATATTTGGGACCCCTCTCATTTTTACTATTTTTGAACTGGCGGCGCCAACTTTTGTACTGTCAAAGTCAAATTTCCTATTACTCTAGTTTTCAGCTACACATTCCTTATAGTAGTTTCGAACACCTTCTTTGAAAATCGGTCGAAAAAGTGATTTTGATTTTTAATAAGTTATGGAGTTACGCCACCTAGGCGCTCGGAAAAATAGGCAGAATTCGACTTTGTTGCATGGGTAGTAAAAGTGAGCTGCTATGCTTAGCACCGACGGATTTAATTCTTTGAGAACTATTTGTTTGGCTTTCATGAAGACAATAATTAAAATAAATTGTTAAGACAGAACCTCAACAGAAAATCCAAGGCTCTCAAATAAATATTCAATTTGGCTTCCTTAAACCAAAGTATAGCAATCAAAGATAGATATTTTGCTCAAACCTTTGATATCTTTTATATATATTATAATATTATCTAATAATATAAATTGAGAACAAAATTACATGATGTTACACCAGCATATAATAAAATAAAAAAAAAAAGCCTTAAGCTATACTTCCAAAAATACATTAATGTTCCTAATCTAAACCGAATAAAAATAATAATAATGTAAAAAAGGGAAAAAACTAAGGAAAGAGAAAGAACGAAATTTATTACTTATAAAGAATTTTTAATCACCTTACTGCGAATAATAAATTCAAATATAAATGTCTATATAAATTTTTCCAAGTAATGTTCTCATGTATAGTTTTAGTTTATTTTAATTTGTATGTCTACAGTTTTTTTGAAATAAATAACAGGTAAGCCGAAAATCAATAATAGTATAATAGTATGTAGGATAGATACAATGTAAATAGAGACAATACAACATAACTAAAAAATGAAAAAAAAGCAAAAAAATGGATTTTTTATAGAGTAAACAACTGATGAAGACCAGGGGGCATGGTTGAAACGTTTTGACAAAAATATATATATATATAAAAAAAAGTCTTTAAATTTGCGAACACTAAACCCTAGAAAATTGTAAAAAGAATATAGTTGTTACATATTCAAGAAACCAAAAAAAGGAATACATACATATATTTGGGACACCCCTCATTTTTACTCTTTTTGAACTGGGGGCGCAAACCTTTGTACTGTCAAAGTCAAATTTCCTAGTACTCTAGTTTTCAGTTACACATTCCTTATAGTTGTTTCGAACATATTCTTTGAAAATCGGTCGAAAAAGTGATTTTGATTTTTAATAAGTTAAGGAGTTACGCCACCTAGACGCTCGGAAAATAGGCAGAAAATATTTTTTTTTTGAGGCAACTATTGTATATTGCTATTATGTATTTTTCACAAATACATTATATTACGTAGGCTGAAAAGTTTTTGGTCTAGCTACTTAAAACACATTTTTTTTGTAAAATTCGACTTTATTCATCAACATAGTCTCCTCCAAGAGCAATCCAATCAGTCCAACGCTTTTCTAACATTTCAATACTGTTCTTGTAGAAGGATTTGTCTTTGCTTTCAAAATAGGCCTTAATTTCGGCGATAACTTCTTCATTGGAACCAAATCTCTTTCCTACAAGCATTCTTGAGGTATAGATAATAGTTGCTGAATGCCAAATCTGGACAATACGGTGGATGAGGAAGCAATTCGAACTTCAATTCATGCAATTTTGCCATCGTAACCATTAACTTGAGACGTGGTGCGTTGTCTTGATAAAAGAGCACTTTTTTCTTGTTCATTTGGGGCCCTTTCTTTGCGATTTCTGCCCTGAAAGACACCAATAACTTTATATAATATTCGCTATTGATGGTTTTTCCTTCTCAGCATAATCGATGAAAATTATTCCATGCGCATCCCAAAATACAGAGGCCAAAAGCTTCCTAGCCGACTTTTGTGTCTTTGGTCGCTTCGGGCGGTTTTCATCGGCTGCTGTCTACTCAGCTGACTGCCGATTTGTTCCGGTGTGTAGTGGTGGATCCATGTTTCACTAAATTCTTTTTATTGCTCTTAAATATGTCCAAACAGCGTTCAGAATCATCAACACGTTGTTGTTTTTGCTCCACTGTGAACAAACACGGTACTCATCTCGAACAGAGCGTTCTCATGCCCAAATGTCCATGCAATGCATGAACAACACATTTTTTTTGATATCTTTAGGGTGTCAACTATCTCATGCAATTTCACTTTGCGATCATTCAAACAATTTTGTGGATTTTTTTTATGTTTCCGGTGTAACCACCTTATTTGGGCGTCAGCATCATTTGTGTATGTACGACCGCGTTTAAATTCAGAATACCAGTAAATGGTGGGGCATAGTCCCCGTAACACTTATCAAGCCATTGCTTTACTTGAACGGTATTTTTTTCCAATCAAATCACCACACGAAATTCGATTTTTTTCATTGTTTTGAAAATATCAAAAGTAGCGTTACTAGAACCACTGTAACTTGTAAACTAATCATGGAAATGTCATGAAATTTTGACACATATCCTTTGAAGGTTGGTACTTCCTAAAAATTATATGGATATTCTGAAAAGGGCAACGTCTATGTATCAGACCAAAGACTTTTCAGCCTATGTGGTATATATATATATATATATATATATATATATATATATATATATATATATATATTATATGTATATGTATATATATATATATATATATATATATATATATATATATATATATATATATATATATTATTTTTTTAATTATTTATCTAGTGTACACTCCTTATATTACGTTGTTCAAGAATATTTTATATGTATAATCTCATACTTTTGAATTACCCGAGTATAATTTACAGCTCTTCGAGACCAATATGAATTAGGCTCCTGCAGCTTTAGGCTATTCCCTGCAGCACATATATTTAGGTTCGCAGAAATCTTTTTTAGCTAAGTTTACCTAAGGTTGCACGTACTGTTAGAAAAGCGGTGTTGCCAAATCGATAGATGTACAAATTGAGAACAATATCAAGTAAGAATTTTTGATAATTATTAGGTTTTACTAAGAAAAATTGCAATAATTAAATCATGAAATAAAATGTTTTGGTAGTGTGGTAATTAAAAAATAAACTTAATTTTGCCAACTGTTTCTTAAGGACGATAAGTATTTAACAACCTGTCGTATAAGAATGGTTGTCCAAAATATTCTACACTGTCGTGGTAAAATGTTTATTTCCTTTCCACCTCATGTACTAAATGGTAATAATATTTACAATTAACATTTTCTGGCTAAAATGAACTAGGATATAAAATTATAAGTATTTAATTAATCTAAATTCTGTGTATAGAATTTATAACTGAGCAAAAAACCAAGGCCTAAAAATAACATTTATCTATAACTCAATAAAGTCTAATCAAATTTATGTAAGTATATTATTTATATCCCAGTTTATGAATGCGGATTATATGGCATAAAATATATAACCACAGAAAGACATATTTTTGGAGGCAAACAAATATTTATTTAAATGATTTCTCAAAATCTAATATTTTTAAACTATTTTTTACAGGACAACAGTTCGAAACCACTAGGTAAATTTATTTATAAATCGGCAGAACAAATTTAAACTACAAATTTAGTTCAAAATATAAGGTTTTAAAGTCTTAAAAAAAATAAAATTTACTTTCCTTTGTATAATCATATTTGACTCTTGTAAATTCGTGTATTTTTTAAAGTTTTTCAAATTTGAACTTTAATCCTTTGTTAGGATACTTACCGTGTTGTATCTTATGGTACCCCACTACCAGCTTAGTTGTGGCATTTTTAAAGTGGATAATCTCATTTTTGACATGTAACCCAAATTTTATTTTCTCTAATTTCCTAAATGCATTTTTAAGAATATGTAATGTCATCTTAATTGAAACAACTTTTAAATGAAAGAAAAGGACGACACAAAGAGAAGAATATCAAAATAAAGGAGTAAAAATTCTTTTGCATTTTTAGGTACCTTACTATTATGAAAACTACCCGAAAACTAATATTTTCTATTTTTGATTTTAGAAAATACAGATATTACAGGATTCAAAGTACTTTACAGAAATATGATCCTTACACACATGAAGTTTTACCAGTGTGGTATTTAACCCAGGAAAACAGAAAGTTCCTTAAGGCTCTTATCAGGAGATAAGGGAATAAGAAGCACAACTTGCTTTGAGGTACGACTCAGGTTTCTCGACACCTAAAGTTTTGGAGTGATATATATATATATATATATATATATATATATATATATATATATATATATATATATATATATATATATATATATATATATATATATATATATATATATATATATATATATATATATATATATATATATATATATATATATATATATATATATATATATATATATATATATATATATATATATATATATATATATATATATATATATATATATATATATATATATATATATATATATATATATATATATATATATATATATATACATTTTTAGGAAGTACCAATCTTCAAATGATATTGTGAAAATTTCCACACTTCCACGATTAGTTTACAAGATACAGTGACTCTCGTAACGCTACTTTTGATATTTTCAAAATAATGAAAAAAATCGAATTTCGTGTGTTGATTAATCACTGTCTTTCGAAAAAAATACCGTTCGAGCAAAGCAATGGCTTGATAAGTGTTACGGGGACCATAGCTCTCGAAAATCACCCATCATTTACTGGTATTCTGAATTTAAACTCGGTCGTACATACACAAATGATCCTGGCGCCCAAATGAGGTGGTGTTATATACACACATAAAAAAATCCATAAAATTGTTTGGATGGCCGTAAAGTGAAATTGCCTGAGATAGCTGACACCCTCAAGATATCAAAAAAAGTGTTGTTATTCATGCATTGCATGAACATTTAGGCATGAGAACGCTCTGTTTGAGATGAGTACAACGTTTGTGCACAGTGGACCAAAAACAACAATGATTCTGAGCGCTGTTTGGACCTGTTTACGAGCAATAAAAAGGATTTGGTGAAACATGAATCCACCACTACATACCGGAATCAAATCGGCAGTCAGCTGAGTAGACAGCAGCCGATGAAACCCGCCCGAAGCGACCAATGACGCAACGGTCGGCTAGGAAGGTTTTGGCCTCTATATTTTGAGATGCGTATGGAATAATTTCCATCGAATATGCTAAGAAGGAAAAACTATCAATAGCGAATATTTTGTAAAGTTATTGGTGTTTTTGAAGGCAGAAATCGCAAAGAAGCGTTCCCAAATAAACAAAAAAAAAGTGCTTTTCATCAAGACAACGCACCGTGTCACAAGTTAATGGTTACGATGGCAAAATTGCATGAATTAAAGTTCGAATTGCTTCCTCATCTGCCGTATTCTCCAGATTTGGCCCCTAGTGACTATTATCTATTTGCAGACCTCAAGAATGCTTGCAGGAAAGAGATTTGGCTCCAATGAACGGTATAGAACAGTATTGAAATGTTAGAAAAGCGTTGGACTAATTGTATTGTTCTTGGAGGAAACTATGTTGATGAATAAAGTCGAATTTTGCCTCTTTTTCCGAGCGCCTAGGTGGCGTAACTCCTTAATTTATTAAAAATCCAAATCATTTTTTCGACCGATTTTCAAAGAAGGTGTTCGAAACAACTATAAGGAATGTGTAACTGAAAACTAGAGTAATAGGAAATTTGACTTTGACAGTACAAAGGTTGGCGCCGCCAGTTGAAAAAGAGTAAAAATGAGGGGTGTCCCAAATATATGTATATATTCCTTTTTTTGGTTTCTTGAATATGTAACAACTATATTCTTTTTACAATTTTCTAGGGTTTAATGTTCGCAAATTTAAAGACTTTTTTTATCTCATATATTTTTGTCAAAACCTTTCAACCATGTCCTCTGGTTTTGCTTTTTTTTCCTTTTTTATTTACGTTGTATTGTCCCTATTTACATTGTATCTATCCTACATACTATTATTGAATTTCGGCTTACCTGTTATTTATTTCAAAAAACTGTAGACATACAAATTAAAATAAACTAAAACTATACATGAGAACATTACTTGGAAAAATTTATATAGACATTTATATTTGAATTTATTATTAGCACTAAGGTGATTAAAAATTCTTTATAAGTGATAAATTTCGTTCTTTCCTTTCCTTAGTTTTTTCCCTTTTTTATATTATTATTATTTTTATTTGGTTTAGATTAGGAACATTAACGTATTTTTGAAAGTATAGCTTTAGGCTTTTTTTAATTTTATTATACGCTGATGTAGCATCATGTAATTTTGTTCTCAATTTATATGATTAGATAATATTATAATATATATATAAAAGATATCAAAGGTTTGAGCAAAACATCTATCTTTGATTGCTATACTTTGGTTTAAGGAAGCGAAATTGAATATTTATTTAAGAGCCTCGGATTTTCTATTAAGGTTCTGACTTAACAATTTCTTTTAATTATTGTCTTCATGAAAGCCAAACAAATAGAGAATATTTCGGATAGTTTTCAAAGAATTAGATTCATCGGTGCTAAATTTGCATGGGTAGTAAAAGCGAGCATAGCAATATTATGGGACCTTCATCTACTTCTTTATTTAAAATAGTTATTTTAAAAAAAAAATATCAATTAGTAAAAAATATAGCTAACAAAGTACTGAAATTTTCGTATCCAACAACACCTGTTTTAATATAAAAGCAATAGCGGTTAACTTTTTTTATTACTTCCTACTTTTATTTAGAATGATTCTAGAGCGACCAGCTATATGATTTTTTTTATGTTCACAGCACACACGTTGTAGAAAGTTTCCTCAAACGCTGCAAAAGCGGCAAATCTGGTGAAGTTACGGCCCACGTTAGCCGTGAATCACTGCGTGCTATTTAGTTCAGGGCAGTTATTTACAAGAGGACGAGGTTCTAAACATACTTATTAAAAACAATCTTACAAGGAGTAACAAGCTGGACCTCATTCCCAGAATACTATTTGGAAGGTATTAAGGGTACTAAATCTATGGAACACCCCTAATGAAAGCATTTAAGTCAACCAACTATTCTTCAATGTTTCAAAGTTTCTGGTGGGTTATAAGGCTCTAATCGGGTGGAGAGCTCTTTCTTCTAACAAATACAGACTATCTTGACAATATTATTCTATGATTGGTCGAATATGAACTATGAAAATTAAAAGCTGCTGTGAATTATATAGTATTTTAGTACGAAATAATATCCTGGGCCTCTCAGAAAATTTGCTTGCTCTGCATAATACATAGTGAACTAAAATCTGTCCAGATAACAAGTGTCGGGTTCTGTAACGTTACATTTTACAAAGACTATTACAGGGATTATGTAGCTTTAAATACACCTTGGCTACTATTTCCTCCAGACACAATTGCTTTCAGATCTTCGTTAGGTTGTATCACTTTATGAGGGCTGTGGATGTTTGCATAAGCAGCTGATACTCCATTATCCATGATAAATAAATAAAAAATCACGGGTACTGTTATCAGCAAAATTATTTGTTAAAAAATTATTAATATTTTCCAGCAGATTATTATTAAAAAGAAAGAATTTTAGAGACGGAATTGATAGTCTCGGTGTAGAAAAAAAATACAAACTTCCACTTATAAAGAACGATCTCATATTATTATTGAAGTTATACAAGATTCTCCGAGTTTGTTCACGTATCACAGAGACATCTAATATTTATCCATTTCCTACAGTACGAGAACCCTGAAAGGGACATATAGCACGACATATATAAAGCAACCCCTCTAACGTTTTTTCCCACTCCATTAACCGCTTATATATTCTAATTTTCATCAACCAGAAAACACAAATAAATTTTCAAGATACTGTGATTTTTGGTTGAAAATTAAGAGCAATTAACAAAATAACCTAATTTTTAAATTCTTCGGCTCCAAAAACCCTAAAAAGAACTTATAACACTATATATATATATATATATATATATATATATATATATATATATATATATATATGAAGCTCCTCCCCTACTCCTTACACGTTTTACTATAAATATTTATACATAATATTGGTTGATTATCTTACCAAAACCAGGCAAAATTACCATATTAAAATTAAATATGAAATTTATCGACCTTCATCCCTTCGTCTTAAGCTCAAGAACTATAAGCTTTATCCTCTTATTAGGAGTTACCTTTTTTTTTCATCGTTCCCTTCCCGACTAAGTAGAGAATTTACCCTTTTTTGACTATCCTAGGGATATTGGCGGGGATGTCGTAATACCCGTCAACTTTGTCCAAGTGTCGAAACATACATTTTTTTTTGTATTTTACAGCACCTTTTAGACAATGCGGTAGTGCTGCCATGAATGTTACTGCATTTCCACAAACAACTACTACCTATGTATGTGGCTAGACTAAATATACTTCAATAAATTAATAAATAATTATACCGACCTGCCGGGATTATAACCTGAGACCTTCTGCACCGCCAAGAAGCCACGGGCCGCCACAGGCCATCAGTCCGACAAACAAATAGTCTGGCGTAAATGAATGACTATGTTTTCTGTGATCTGGAAAGAACGTTAAAACATAAATTAAAGCAAAAATTTCGGATTGCGATGTTTTTACGAATTCAAAGGTACTATGTATTTATATATTAATTAATACAGCACTTGGGCAATTCTCGAAATATACTAACATAATTTCAGAATTTATTATTCAAACTAAATATCACTATTAATTAAGAACACACACAACAGCGCATACTAAGGAAGCCTAATTGCTCGCTAACTTTATTTTGCTTCTCTCTTCCTCCTTAATTTAATATTAGCCTCCCTTACGGTATATATGTATTTTATCGAGAAAGGTTTATTTAAAAAATAAATAAAAATAATATTTTCTTTCTGGAAAGCAAATATTGATTCAGCTAATACAATATTTTAGCTTGCCAGAGGACACAGTCATCAAAAAATAATAAGATTTTTTTGGAGGATCAACATTACAGTTTGTTACCTATAGATGACATAACAAATTTTCCTAACGGAAAATGGACACTTTCCTCGCAAAGTACTGTTTGAGAAAATATACGAAATATTTATTTTATTTAAAAGATAACTTCTTCAAAGGGCCTTCGGGATATTTCAATTGAGCATGGCTGCTTAGACGTCCCATAAAAATGACAAATTTAGCTACTTTATTGCATGCATAGCCTATTAAGTGACTATGGAAATTTGAGGTTTAAAAGACATGGAGATATAAAAACACAGTCGACAGTTTTCTATGAAAATAACTATAAATCGATTGAGTAAAAATTATTATCTTTTTTTTATGCAATTAGAAGTCCGTAGAGCCGTGCCTTGGGAATGTCGAATACTGTTGTAAATATAAAGTTATTGTAGTACAATAGTACTCCTGATAGCCATGCCTCGCTGACTTAAAAAATATCATGGATACAGATGTATATTTCGGCACATGGATAACGTTAACACCTGTCAATATCTCTACGATATAGTAAGAGTCAATGTCTATTAAATAAGGGAGTTAGACGGTAAAAGAAAAACTGTTCCTTTAAACTTTCAGAGATTAGCGGAATAAAATCTTTATTTGGTAATATGTTTGTGACTACTCAGTTCACATAAAAGTTCTTAGTATTGCCAGTTTCTAAAATAGATATTTTTTCAATTAGTCACACAAATAAAAATTTTTGGCAAATTTTAAGCAATTCTTATAAATTACTTTAGTTAAAGAGTAAACACAAAAAGGCCTGTGTTAACAATATTTACGGCTATAGTTATTTGTATGTTAAAATTTGGAGAATTTTACGATGAAATATTGTCAGAAACTGAATTAACCTTAACTGTTTATTCATAAAATGTAGAGATTTAAACTAAGATAACCCTTTTTTGTAAATATGTATTTTTAAAAGATTTGTATATTCGAAGGCATCAATTATAAAACATAATTTATCAGTAACAGTATAAATGGGTTTCTATTAACTAACTATCTTCTTTTACCAGTGGCGCTCTTTCAGATGTAGATAATAGATAAAATCTTAAAAGCAAGTTTTTATGAAGGGCACTATGGCTCTTTTTGTGTAAACTCCTCCCATCGATTTTTAAATTGAGTGTAAGTTTTTAAAGCTCCACCGAATGAAGGGTTTTTTTGTGAAAAATTGCTCCCGTCTTTCAGATCATTGATGTTGAGTTTACTATGTTGGGAAGGGTCTAAATTTTCAGAGTCCCGGTGCATTTGTTCTGTTTTCTTCAAGAAGCTTCGGCCCTGGTTATCGACTAGCACCTCCTTAAAGCGACGCTCTATGTATTGATCTGACTCCCTCTTCGGCTCCTTAAACCCGACAATGCCATTACTGTCGTATAGGATTAAAAACAATTAAAAAAGTATATTTTCAAGTGAATTAAATTTTTTGGGTTTCATTAATTCTTACTATAACTAGTAGTTCTCAAAAGTAGGGGTTCAACACCAACAGAAGTTGATCCAAAATTTGTTAAAAGTGTATAAGGATGCATTATAGTGGATTGAAGCCGGTAGAAGTGCACCAAAAGAGACAAAGACGGTTCCATCAGCAGAAAAGGTTACGGCAACAGTTTTCTGGGATTACAAAGGTGTTTTGTTGATCGATCATCTTGAGAACGGTAAAACAATTAACTCTGACTATTCCTGTAAGCTTTTGGATCAGTTGGGTGCAGAAAAAACCTGCTTTAAAGAAGAAAAGAATCATTTTTCATCAAGACAATGCACATGTTGTCGGGGCACTCCATTCCTCTAACATCGTCACTCAATTTGTTGGGCGTTAATTTGGGAGCAAATATGTCCTGGCATGAACATGTTGCAGGCATAGCAAGGAGAGCTTCTCAGAAGTTGGAAATATTATTTAGAACCAGAAAGCTTTACACTTCACAACAACTGTTAATTCTATACAAAGCTCAAATTCGACCAACTATGGAATACTGCTCCCATGTTTGGGGCTCTGCTCCCAAACATACACTGCATTTGTTGGATTCTATTCAGAGAAGAGCTGTTCATCTGATTGGAGACCCGGAACTGACAGGTCGCCTTGATTCGCTGGAACACCGAAGAACGGTTGGTGACTTGAGCCTATTCTGCAAGTATTTTCATGGAAACTGTTCGAAGGATGTGGCCCGTTTAATTCCTCCCAGAGCGGTGCATGTTAGAAGTACACGTCACGCTAATACTTCACATCCGTATGAGGGTCTGCTTGTTACTCCTCGTACAACGCTTTTCAAGCAGTCATTTATATGGAGAACATCATCCCTTTGGAATAATTTGCCCAGGACTGTGTTTCCCACCGAGTACAATTTACAGCGATTTAAGAACAACGTGAATCGCTTTCTCCGCACACGTGTCGCTCCTGTAGCGCTTTAGAGACTGCCCTGTAGCACATGTGCTAGACCCATAAAAAAAAAAAATGTTAACACAAATGTGGCATGATGGCAAAATTCAATGAATTAAAGTACAAATTGCTTCAACATCTAGCGTATTCACCAGATTTGGCTCCATCTGACTATTATCCGTTTCTAAACTTGAAAAAATTTCTGGCTGAAAAGCGTTTTACATCAAATGACAAAGCTATTGCATCCGTGGATGGATATCTTGCAGACCTTCCGAAATCATACTTTAATGATGGCAATGAATTATTGGAAAAACGTTGGAATAAATGTATTCAAGTTTCAGGAGATTATATTGAAAAATTAAACATATTTCACGTCAAAAAATTTTTTCTTTCATTTTAAGGCTGCTCCCTGATTGGTCGGTGCTGTATCGTTTTTCTCAGTGTGCCTGACTTGCGCGTAATGCGCGGGCGTGGAGCAGCTCAGGTGAGTTTCATTGAAATATATGCGTTCAGCATGTTTTCGTTACCGAATCGGTACCGAGCACATCGAGAAAAACGATACCGCACCGACAAATCAGGGAGCGGCCTTAGGCAGAGAACTTTTCAGACCGCCGTATTTCCAGTAACGAATTTTATAAGTAAAAGTTTCCCCATAATAATGCAAGTACATAATAAATGAAAAAACTTACTGACACTTTTCGTTTGAGAAACCACTATATATTTTACAACATATTTTTTAATATGTAAAATTCCAGTAAAATAATTTTATAAGCATATCCACGGAGGATCCGAACTGACGAACAACGATTTAAATTATATTTTTAGCCTTTCCAAGGCTAGTTTACTGCTATATTTTTCGCTAAAAATGTACTGTAAAATTTGTCAAAATCTTTTTACTTAAAAAAAAAACTAGTATTTCATCGTAGAAATGACATAACACGAAAGTTTCAAACTTCTCTGGATGTAGTGCCGCAAACAATACTAAGGTCTAAAGCCCAGAAGAATTAGCTTTTAACCCCAAAAAAATGTATAGTTGAAAGTTTACACATATATTTAGTATGCTTCATAATCGTATGATGGCGGTCGATATCGTTCTAACCCAATGAATTACCAACTATATTGAAAAAACTACATCATACATCGTCACAAGTCGGACTAAAAATGAATCTGAACAAGACAAAGATAAAAGTAGTTTAAATAAAGACAGAGGGCCTATTCCTTATAGTCCCCTCTACTGGTTACTTGACTGGAACTGACGGCCTTGCCTATGTCATTAGTTCCGCTTGAGTAATTCAAGGGTTAGGTTAAGTATAAATAGGGTTGATTTGTAGTTTAGCTTTAGTCAATCATCGCTCCTGATGAAGCTAACATGGTTAGCGAAACGCGCGTCGAGTGCAAAAATAAAGTGTTTGGTGTAGTGGTGATATATACTGAGTAGTATCATTGTGCCAAAGATTCCACATTCCCAACTTAGTAAAGAGCCCAAAGCAAAAAAACAATTATCATCGAAAATCAGTGATTAGAGAACATATCCGAATATATATCCTCTGACAAAAAAAACTACTAGGAAAGGAGAACCAAACAGCAAAAATTTTTCGAAAACTGGGTCTTGGTTGGGCAGCTTTTGGTAAACGCGGGTTTATTTTTATATCACGAGATATCCCTGTAAACCTCAAAACGAAAACGTACGAATCATGTGTACTGCCAATTCTCACGTACGGTCTTAAACCAATGTCGCTAACACGTAAGTCGATGAATAGACTTCAAGTGGCGCAGCGAGCAATGAAGAGAGCTATGCTTGGACTGAGTTTGAGAGATAGAATCCCAAATGAAGAAATCCGGAAAATAACACGGCTGAAGCATGCTCTGGAAAGAGGGGCTCAACTAAAGTGAAGTTAGGCTGCACGTAGCGAAAGAGCACGACGGCAGATGGGCCTACAAGCTTACAGTATGGCGCGAGGAGTGTGGGAACACCTCAAAGAAGGTGGCGAGACGACATCCAGAATATTGCAGGATAAAATTAGTACAGATCGGCTCTGGACAGAGGAAGATTGAAAGATATGGAGGAAGCCTATATCCAGGAGTGGAAGGGAGCAAGCCGAAAAGAAGAGAAAAGAAGCTTTATATTAAAAGTACCTAAACTTTCCAGGAGCGTGTAGTCGATTTTTGATCCTATTTTCCTGCAAGCTTACGAAAATGCGCGGTCACATACAAGACGTGTCTGTACTTAGTTTCTGACATGGGATATAGCTATTATATTATATCGAAATATCAAAAATTCAATTTACAATAACCGCTTACAAAAAAATCTGACGGACACTTTCTGGATACAAATTGCGTTAAGCATTAATTCATGTATTCTACGTATATTATGAAGCTCTGAATGTTCCGCAAAATGCTATTTTGTTCTCCTTCAAGTTGCAGCAAGTGTATGATCCTATACTAGCCATGATGTGAATCATCTAAAAGCGTCGTGGTCATGCACATCTGAGAGGACATAAAGAATGAAGTAAAGATGGATATGTATTCCATGATGCTTTTTTATGAAAAGAACATTGCATTAAAAACATCATCGTTGGATATAGGTCTACTCTAAGAACTTCCACTGATCTCTATCCTTAGCTGTGTTAACCGAATTTCCTGCCACTCATTTGATGTTATCGCTCCATCTTGTTGTGGTCTTTATTCATTTTATTTTGTCCGGGCCTCCATTCTAGTCTTCTACACCATCGTTTATCATCCTTTCGGGCTATATGGCCTGCTCATCTCCATATAGATTGTATAATTTTTTGAATAATATCTATTACTTTTGTTCGTTGTCTGCTAGTTATGTTTGTTATTCTATCCTTCCTTTTGATATCCAGCATGAATGTTGACTGTTTTGTTAATGTGAGTATCTCTGCGCCATATGTGTATCTCACGGGTTTGGTTATCTTCGCCAATTTGTAATTCATATCCCAAATACTTGTAATTTTGGACGTGCTCCACCTTGCTTTCGTTAAATTTCATATTACTATTCGTAACTAGATTAGTCATAAACTTAGATTTCTGAAAGTTAATATTTAGACCAATATTGGCTGATGTTATTTACAATTCGGTAAGCATTTATTGAGCATCACCTAGATTGTTGGCTATTATGACAATATCATCAGCAAAGCGCAGGTGATTTAGGGATTCGCCATCGATGTTTATATCTTTTCCATGCCAATTAAGTTCCTTAAAAGCTTATTCTAACATCGCCGTAAAAAGTTGAGGAGAGATCGTATCACATTGTCTGATTCCACCATTAAAAACATAGTATAATAATAATATAATATATATATAAAATGAAACGTGTCTCTGTCTGTTTGTCTGTCCGTTTAGTGATTTACGCGCTTTTTTTTTAAACATACATATCACTCGAGAAGGATATATTTTACTTATATCCGATTTACGTGCTTTTCTTTTTATACATACATATATTATCTGGCCAGGTTATAGGATATATTTTATTACGTTAGGTAACATAAGGAATAAGCAGTGACGATACTAGTGAATCAAGTCAGAAAAAAATTTGCCGCTAGCGTGTTCTCTTGCAATACACTACCTAAACCATTAAATATGGAACAATATCATGTAGCAAAGAATACAATACATATGCAAAATGCAACGCCTATCTGTCTGTCTATATGTCCGTTAGTGCGCTTATCACTCGAGAGCCACTTATCCGATTTACGTGATTTTTTTAAATTCATACATATGTTCTCTGGTCAGGTTATCTATAATCTATAATATATATAAAATGCAACGTCTCTCTGCCTGTCTGTCTGCCTATCTGTCTGTCTGTCCGTTAGTGCGCTTATCCCTCTAGAACCACTTATCCGATTTACGTGCTTTTTTTAAAAGATACATATGTTCTCCAGCCAGGTGATAGGTTCTATTTTATTACGTTAGGTAATATAAGGAATAAGCACTGACGATAATAGTGAATCAAGTCGGAAAAAGTTTGCCGCCAGCGCGCTCTCTCACAACACCTATCACAAAACCGTTAAATATGGAACAATATCGTGTAGTAAAAATTGTGTAGAAAAAAAATCCGCGGTAGCATATATCTGTCTATAACAGACAAATACTAATAAACGTTTTTACTATTTAATTTTTTTGATAAATAAGTACGTAAAATTTAAGCTGTTTTTCCCCATTAACAACGTAATATTTATCAAAAAAATCTATAATATATAAAAAACGCAACGTCTCTCTGTCTGTCTGTCCGTTAGTGTACTTAGCACTCAAGAACCACTTATCCGATTTACATGTCTTTTTTTAATTTATACATATGTTCCCTGGCCAGGTTATAGGATATATTTTATTAAGTTAGGTAACATAAGGAATAAGCAGTGACGATAATGGTGAATCAAGTCGGAAAAAAATTTGCCGCTAGAACGCTCTCTTGCAATACACTGCCTAAACCGTTAAATATAGAACAAGATCATGTAGCGAAGAATATAATCTATATAAAATGCAACGTCTCTCTGTCTGTCTGTCTGTTCGTTAGTGCGCTTATCACTCGAGAACCCCTTTCCGATTTACGTGTTTTTTTTTTAATTCGTAATTTAATATTTATCAAAAAAAAAATCTATGATATATATATATGGTAAAACGCAAAGTTTCTCTGTTTGTCTATCTGTTCGTCCGTTAGTGCGCTTAGCACTCAAGAAGCATTTATCCGATTTACGAGTCTTTTTTTTAAATTTATACATATATTCTCTGGCCAGGTTATAGGATATATTTTATTGCATTAGGTAATATAAGGGATAAGCAGTGATGATAATAGTGAATCAAGTCCACGCGAGCGAAGCCGTGGGCACGGCTAGTAAAAAAATATAAAATAACAGAAACAACAAAGTTATATAGCTATACTTGCTTCCAGGCTGAAAATTTTTCTCCTGTCCTCATTGTAAGGTGAGATCTTAGAAAGCTCAAATTAACTATTAGACTTGATTTCAAAAAGGTGCATCGTACATTAGCATATGATATTTTAGTGACGATTCCTTAGATCATTATTCTAGATAATCATAGGAATCACCACTACCGATCTCAAAAGATCTATTTTTTTATAGATACAGCATATGTACTACAAGGAAATTCCTAAAGCACTACAGGAGCGATGCGCGTGCAGAAAAAGCGATTCACCTTGGTCTTGAATTGCGACAAGTTGTAAAAATAAAACGATTTCTATTAAGTTCAGCAAAGGATAAGCGTTTTTTTTTTTAAGAGTATAGCACACGTGCGGAGGGGAATCCCTAAAGCGCTACAGGAGAGGCACGTGTGCAGAAAAAGTGATGTACGTTGGTCTTGAATAGCTGTAAGTTGTACTCGGTCAGAAACACAGTCCTGGGTAAATTATTCCAAAGGGATGAGATACTCCATATAAAAGACTGCTTCAAAAGGGTTGTACGAGGAGTAACAAGCTGAACTTCATACGAATAAGAAGTATTAACGCAACGTGTATTTGTAGCATGCACCGCTCTAGGAGGAATTAAGCGGGCTACATCCATCGGACATTTTCCATGAAAATACTTGTAGAATAGACTCAAGTCTACCATTCTTCGATGTTCCAATGAATCAAGCTTGCTGGTCAATTCCGGGTCTCCAATCAGGCGAACAGCAGAATCTAAAAAATGCAGCGTATATTTGGGAGCAGAGCCCTAAACATGTGAGCAGCATATCATCGTTTGTCGAATTTAGGTTTTGTACAGAATTAACAGCTGTTGTAGAGTGTAAAGCTTTCTAGTTCGAAATAATATTCCCAGCTCTTGAGGAGCTCTCTTTCCAATGCTTGCAACATGTTCTTACCAAGATGTATTTACTCCCAAATTAACGCCCAGCAAATTGAGTGACGATGGTAGAGGAATGGAGTGCTCCGACATAACTACGTCAGATTCAGCAACGTTAATTTTTAGAAAAAAATTACCGACTGGGTTTTTGTAGCGTCACCCCAAGATAGAATTTTTTCCAGACCTTTGTTAAGTTGAACGACCCCCTGCTGCCTACGGATATTTGCGTGAGTAACCGGAGTTCGCCGTGCGTTACGCTTACTGTGATGTTTTGGGGTGGATGTGTAAACAGAGAGCGATTCGCGTCTGTGGCTAGTGATTTACCCCCAACTCTTGACTAACTACTAAACGTGGCTGCAAGGTAGAGTCTGGAGCATGATTATCGGGTCTGTCCGGCAACATGATGTGTACACACTCCAGAGGCGCATCTGCTAAAACCAATGGTCGGTAACTGATATTGAGAATCTTGATGATTTCCCAGAACAGTGAGTTGAAATATTATATTCTGATACACCTTTGTGATATAAAGTCCGATAGTTAATTTTTGCGTTCTAGAATCTCACATTGAAATGAGGAGAATAATTCTTAACGTGAAATTCATTAGCAAAAAACATGGCTTTATTATATTGATGTGCTTATTTCCTTCTATTCTGACTACTTCTCTAAAGTTGACGAATTTTTTCGTCCGTGCCGAGCATCACTGGACCAATTTATACGACTTTTTTGATGACGAACCAGATTCATTTTCGGAAAAATATCTACGCTAACTTAGGCTAATAAAAAATTATAGAAGTCTTCACAAAAGATATTCAACCAAAACAACTCTAATTTCAAACACTGCCGTTGTATATTCAAAGAGATAAACATAAATATACATGGAAAAAATCCATGTTCATGTGACATCGACGAACTTGTTGGAAACGCCACGGGATTTTTCTGACGTTCAATCCCTCGAGGTGAAATTCAATTTGTTAGTTGAGTATTACTCCATAGAGGAATAAAGAGGACTTTGCTAGACAGATCCTGGCTATTTTTAGTACAGTGGTAATGACAGGCGGGAATTGAAAATGTTAGAGATATTTTTTATTCATAACTTGTGGTTGAATATTTTTGCTGATATGAAATATAATTATGTAAATGTATTTTATTGTACACTGTTTTCTCCGACATCTAAGATTCCTGTAGGAGTAATTAAAAGTTACATATACGAAAGCTTTATTTAGGTTAGTAGTAGGGTTAATTTGGGAAAGTTTAAACACAGCGGCGAATAGAAGGAAACAACAAAAGTTTGTTTCTGAAAGTTTGGTTGTAATTTTAAGAGGTTATTTTCTAGCTTCTGAAAACCAAAATAAAGCTAACGATAGTTTTATGGTAAACAAAGTATCATATATTGTATTATATTAATTAGTATTTTCTTTCTAATGTAATGAAAGACTGATTTTGTCAAATTTCCACTTTATTTAGTTTCACTGAAACTGTATGACGCGTTTTGCTATACTATAGCTCCTTCTGATATAAAATGATATTTGAATATTAGTGTTGTCACATTTATACAAATAACCTAAGATAGATAAGTAATAAAATTAATACTATATGCTAATGAATATTGCTGGGAAATCCATTCTGAATATTAATTGTATAAATTGAGTAAAGGTGAGTTACCATGGGCCAGACAGGTATTTTTTTTATTAGTTTAAGATGATGTCTGAATTTTTAATTCTATTTATTTCTAAATTTTCTAATAGGTTTAATTTAAGCACAATTATGAATATCTCGCTTCACAATCGGTCAAAAAAATTTTTTTTTTAATCAAATGAAAAGCATTTAGATTAACATCATATTTCGATTTCATCAAATTCTTAAGAAAAGTGAATTTACGAGTGAATTGCCTTAATTTAAGTCGATAGCCAGGAGTTGAGCATTTTTCACAAAAGAGAAATCCGACTCTAATAGGCGTATTTTCTTCATCTATAGGGGTTAAAGCACTCTTTGGCTACGCCACAGGTAGCAGCGAAATCGAGTTCCCCATTTTAATTACAAATGTGAATTATTTGAGTTATAAAACATATCCATATACAGTGTAGGGTCTTAAGTCCAAAAAAGTTGCGATTAACCTTTAAAAAGCCTGTAGAATACGTGGTTTTAAACCATCAGAAATATATAATTTATATTCTACCTAAAATAATCGCCAAATGCCGTCAACTAGTTCTTAGTAAAGAACTAAATTTGCCGACAAATATGTAATTCTCATGTAACTGATCAAGATAGCTGGGAGGGTAAGCAGGTTGAAGTGATCCCATAAAATAATCAACTGGAGGCCCTGGAATCAAAGACTTGCGGGATATAACTGGATAAACAATGCCCAAAACCGAAGAAGATATACGTACTTAGGGGAGGCTTATCTCAGACGATGAACTGCATAGCTGATGATGTAACTGAACAGCAGGAAATATTCGAAAAATATTATTTAAACTATGCCGAATTTATTTACCTCAGCCTGTTTCACCCTCTTTCCTTAAAGCGATATCCCTAAGAACTTACAGATTCCATTCCTACTTCAAGTACTATATGTACACCCAATTTCAAATTGATATCTCATTTCATTCGAGAGTTATCGTTTCAAGAAGCAGACAGAGAGACAAACCAAGGGATAGATAGGCTTTGAAATAAATAGAGCAAGATTGAGGAATTGATTCGTTGGGATCTAGCGAGCTCGAATCGTAAATATATACAAAAATCTTACAATTTTTTTAACAAGTAATATAGTAAAAAGCATTCATTAAAACTGGCCAATTAATTAATTATTTACATTAATTTCGATTATTTTTACGTTGTTGAAAACAATTCTTTCTAATATTTATTTATTATTTCATTACTACTTTGGAAAATGGTACCAGATTAGGAGCAGAAACGTTAAGATATTGTAATTTCTTTAAAAATGGAAATTTAAAAAGTCATGTTCTTTCTAATTAAATAATAAATAAATATTGATATTACTGTTATTGTTGCGGAAAACTCCAAAAAGATATTTTTAAACATAATTTCATCTTCAACGTACAGACCTTATTTAAGGAAAAAATGGGCAGTGGCCAAAAAAATGGCACTACCAAAAATTTTAACGGTAATTATGCGAGGAATGTTAAAAAACTATTAATTGGGCAGATGCGCTGTGACATTGTAGTGAAAAAAATATATTACAATGATTGCTTATCAACTGCACAAGTTCTTCAATGGTATAAATGTTTTTTAGATAGATGGAAGAAAAAGAGGATGGAAGAACAACAAATACACATAAAGACCAATATTAAACAAAACACAGAAAAGTAGTAAAAGCGTTCGTTGATTTATCGGAGATTATAACAACGTGGCATTGACAACGATGGAAGAAGAGTTTAACATCAACAGAGAAACAATTTAAATAACTTTGTAAGAGGATCTGGGCAAAACAAACTTTACGCAAAAATTGTTCCACACATTTTCAATTCAGTTATTCAAACTTTTTGAAATCAAATGTTAGTGGTCATAAAGAATAATTTTTTGAGAATAAAAGAAAACCAAGTAACAAATACAGAATGGAAGCCAACCTCATTACCGTATGCTAACAAAATACGAGAAAGTTTCATCAAAAATCAAGATAATGTTGAGATAACAAAAATACTATTCATCGTGATTTTATTCGAACTAGTCAATGGCGATTATTATTTTGGACGTATTCGAAGGTTGGATGAGCAGAATTCGTCATGCTCGACCTGTTCAACTGTTACACGACATTGTTGTTCGTCAACTTTTAACTCAAATTAGACTCTGAGTGTTTAACCACTCACTGTATTCAGTGAGTTTAACACATAGTGACTTTTCCCATTCCCAATAAATAAAATCGGGTTAAAAGAATCCTTTTTCAAGGATACTGAGACTAGTTAAAAGGCTTCCTTGCAGGCAATGAGCTAGAAAATTCATTTGAGTTAATATTAACTTGTCTGATGTTTACTGAATAAGAAGGGAAAACATTTAATTAAAAAAAAAAACTGAAAAAAAAATGATTCATTTAATTTGTAAAGCACCAGAGATAAAAATTAACTTTTGCACCGTGCATATTTTTAATGAAAGATTTAAAAAATTTGAAACTCATTTGATTTAAAACTTTGGTTGACTATATCCAATGAGAAAAGCTAATATATAAACGTCGACTAAATTTTGATCAAGTTTCTTCTACAGTTTAAAACTTTTAGTGTTTTTTAAAAGAATGAGAAATAAAAAGATATTCATTACAAATGCCAAGCAGGCCGCATTGCTGCAAGTCGTACAATTTTTCAATGCTAATTTATGTAATTTTACGAGAAGT
>CM032453.1:115911367-116099801 GCA_019049505.1 Pachyrhynchus sulphureomaculatus
CCGAGAAAATCACACAAAAATCTCAGGGTTTTGATCTGCTGTGCAAAACAAGACCATCTTGAACAGGATCCGAACGAATCATGGAAATGCGCAAACCTAATGTACAAATGGGGAAAAGTGGCGTCTCCGGAGTGTAACTGTAGTCGCGGTATTTAGGCTAACTGGCACTTTTAGGTCTTATCCTAGCCTTTTGCTGGATTTTATAGAGGCAACGCCGAATACAGTCTAATACATCCCAAATTTAGATGTTTGTGCGATATATACATGCATTTGTACCTTGCCCTACTTTAAAATATTTTATTGTTTTTTCTTTAAATTTGTCATAAATATTTAGTTTATATAACTTTTTCAAATACGTTTGTAATTATAGCTCTTATATCTACTTTGTTACTGTCACTCTAAGACGGAAATTCTTCTAGATATTAAGTTCTGTAACCTTCTGCCTTCTGCAGATATTTGTATTGATAGTAGGTATTCGAGCCTTCAATATAAATAAAGTAATAAGCAGCAGATTGTTAATGTAATCAAGAAAGATTTTAAAGAGCTCTGAGCTATTCAGACATTGATAATGAAAGAGATCAACGGCATCTTTCAAAAAACGATTTCTGAGAAAACTCAAACATAATAAAAAAGTCTTTGAGGTACACCATAAGAAGGTAGCTAGAAGCCTTTCGTAATGTTCAATCTGCTAAAAATTATTACCTACAACTTCCGAGTTGACGACATTAGATATTTTTGGAAGGTTTTTTCAGTTCTCGTGGCTTTGAAAGTTAATTATTTAACTTCTTACGTAAAAAAGTCTATTACGCTAAGTAAATTTTAATTTGTTTTACACTTTCTAATGACTGATATTCTAATAGAAGTAAACCATATTTTTTTTTACGTTTCCCAAATTCTCCTTTAATATCGGCAGTTTTTTAGTTGCAGTTAATAAATGATTGGCGGTTCACGTTTTTTGATGAACTGAATTGTCCCTATGATATATAGCATAGATCAGGTCTCCTGTTGATCTTTGCTTAAAAAGGGTATATTGACCGTCGGTAATATTAAATTCTCGAGGATATTTTGAAAGATACTGATTAATGATCTTTTTATTCGGCAACGGCAATTTTTAGATATCAGCTAAACTCGACCATTTTTAACAGCAAATATTTATTTTCTGTAGAATAACTGGAAAAGCCTACAAAAAACCGTATTAAAAATAGTTGTTTATCCTATAAGAATAATTATAGAATGTGAAGCAAAGAGATTAGTTCAATTAGCTTCTCCAACATGTTCTGTTGCAATAGTATTGTCAAGTGAAGTGGTGATACATTTAATTTAGACGAATTTTGACTATCTACCTTAGCATCTGGCCAAAAAGATTCTGAACTGTTGGACAGGCAGAAATTTGTTTTCAATTCTCTGTTTATGTTCTTTAATTTCATTCTATTTTCTTAAATCTGTTTTGAGCACTATATTACCGTTCACGTGGTTAGAGTTTGCAGCCATTGAAAATTTTTTTCCATATTCGATCAAACCAAAAAAGAGAAAGAAACATTTCTCTATAAATGAGATTTAAGCATCCATGTCAGCCAATGTGACATAAAAAATTTCTGTAGCATAAATTAGATAAGTTGGCAGAGCCCAAATAAGCGCTTAACAAACGAAAAGATGAAAATTATGATTTAAATTTTATCCAGTCAGCTTATTATTAGCGGCAAATTGTCGTTGTTGATAAGACCTTATAAACGAAAGATTTTGATAAAATTATATTGACAATCTTCGAATTCGTGATTAAAAACATATCAAGAAGACTAGCGAACTTTCCATCATGATTAGGAATCAGTGCTGATGAACTCAGTAAAGCCACAACTAATTGCAACAGATTCGACTTCCGAGCCTTGTTTGCCGGTGATGGAGAAGCGACAAGGGCGCTAAAGTTAGTGTCACTTAGTGATCAATGAAGACAGCAAATAAGACTGTAATTAGCAACCATTTGTAACCACATAACATTAAATTCAGTCCTTCTAGATCCCGTTTTCTCCTCCACTGTCCTGATTCTTTGCAAAAAAATGGTACTGTCAGAAAAATGAATTTTAAGTTTATGTCTCAGTCAGCATGAAAATCACATTCCTGTCAAAAAGTTATATATAAAAAATGGGAACCTCTGAATATGCTTAATCACTATGAAATTTGAAGCTTCTTAATAGCTGCAACAATTTAAAAGTTATTACCAAAAAACTGAAATTATAATTATATATAATATATAATTAAATAAATTTGGCGGTTAAAACATAAATGAAACCACCAACTAGTATTCTATAAAAAGAACCGATTCTTACCTTCTTTGCGAAGTCTATCTAGGTGAGTTTTCAATCAGCACCGCTAAACTGGACTTTCTTGCAAGAATGATATAGCTATATCTTTGATGGTATCAGAGGGGCGTGACCCTCTATGAGATGTTCCGACCTGGTAAGATCGTCACCTTTTAGTCCTACCAACAACTTATCGGGATGAGTAACATACCTAGAGAGAAAAATACCGTTTACTGACAATGGAAAAAAGATGATAATAACTCTGGACGTAAAAGTCAAGTTTTATACCACAATTAACATCCTGAAAACCATTTCACAAATTACTATCTATTTCGAATTCTACAACACTGCCTTGCTGATTCTTAACTGAAGTCAGTTAAACAGGTCGAGAAAAACCTCGATAATTTGATCGCATCGAAACAAACAAATTTCCTGAGGGATGTGTAGAGAATCACACTTTGATGATTGAGTCTCTATTTTTTAATCTTAACTAAATGTTAAAGTCAGTCTAGAAGGGCCGAAAATTAATTTATACACGTAATAGGTAAATATATCATTAAAATTTATTTTTATGAATAAAGTAAGCATTTTGGGAAGCAAAAGCCTTCAAATTAACATACGCAGATATTTCTCAAAAACCAAACGCAAATTTGGTAATTCTAATTATTAAACCTTATTTCTTGTGAGTCGTGATCTTTCCTAAATAAATTATCAACATTCCCTCCGCAAAGCGTTATGTGGTTTTTGGTAACCTAAGCCGAGAGTTAAACGTGTCGACTGTTATTTCATTAAATATTAACTTTGGATTTATTTCAAATAGAATCAGAGTAAATTTAAATATTTGTACAAAATTACTATTTGCATAAAACAAAAGAACTTGTTTGTTTTGTTTACTATAATTTATTTCCTTATATATATATATATATATATATATATATATATATATATATATATATATATATATATACATATATATATATATATATATATATATATATATATATATATATATATATATATATATATATATATATATATATATATATATATATATATATATATATATATATATATATATATATATATATATATATATATATATATATATATATATATATATATATATATAGGAGAAGTAGTCGTGACCGAGTCGTGAAAAAGGAATTCACAATATTGTGAGGGTAGCGGTCAAAAAATTGGCCAAATAAAACTCTTAGTTAATAGTCTAGCTTTCGGAATATATTTCTTCCTTCATCAGGACACTTTAACATGAGCTATCTTCTAGGAGAAGCATTGTTCAATCAAAAACAACTTGTAAAAAACAATTTTATACTAAAAAACTAAGAAACTACATATTAAAACTTGTTAAAAGATTACATTGTCTTAATCGTTACTGGTGCAACATATGGTTTCAGGAATTCAAAGGCTTACAACAAGACTAATGATTATTACATTGAGGACTCCTTCTCCTTCAGCGCATTTATAGACGAATACCAACTACCAGAAAATTATATACTTATTATCTTAGATGTGGTCTCCTTGTTTACAAACCTCTCACTTGACCTGGCTCGTCAAAGTATTACCAGTCACTGGGATGATATCACTCAACATTCCCCCATAGATCTAGAAACTTTTTTAGAGTTTTTGGAATTCACTTTCGATTCCACTTGCTTTGTCTTCAACAATCAGTTTTATAAGCAAATTTTTGGTTCTCCCATGGGAGCTAGCTTGTCACCCGTCCTGGCTAATTATGTGATGGATGACCTGGTGGCACAGACCCTTCCACTACTCTCCTTTCGACCACCTTTTCTTAAGAGATATGTAGACGACCTCATACTGGCCATACCAGATGATAAAGTTGAAGAAACACTTTTTATATTTAACTTAGCTGACCAACACGTACAATTTACCATAGAGAAGGAACCTAATAACTGCATTTCCTTTCTAGATATGACGTTAATAAGACAGCCGAACAACCAAATTATCACAAAAGGGTATAGGAAACCAATAAGTAGTGGTCGATATCTGCATTTTCTCTCGGATCATCCCACCAAAATTAAATTGGGGCTGGTGAGGGCCTTGGCCGCCAGAGTATCCAGACTCACACACTTTTCCCTCAGACAAGAATCCCTAAATGAGCTTAAGTCACTTCTGCTGGAGAATTCTTACCCCAACTCTATAGTTCAACGATTGCTTTTTCACAATAACGACCTGAATAGATCTCTTCTTAACATTCAAAATCAATTTCTCACCCCTAATGTTCTACCACATGTCACCCCAGACCCTAACACAACAGTATACAGAAGCTTACCTCATATTAAGGGCTTAACCCCTAAATTAATTAAAGTATTTAAGAACGAAAATATTAAATTTGCCACGAGGATCGATAATACCCGCAAATGCCTATTCACTAATTTGAAACAGCCAGTTCCCAAACTACAAAGGACAGGAATTGTATATAAGATCCCTTGTCTGGATTGCCAGCTTTCATACATCGGCCAGACTTCTAGATCACTCCAAGGGAGAATAACATCTCAGAAGAGCGACTGTAGAAGGAGCACTCAATCTTGTGCCCTGGCACATCACTTTACACAGTGCGACCACAGGATTAATTTCGGGGAAGCTGAAATACTGCACTCAGAGACCAACTACTACAAGAGGAGGTTTTTGGAGATGGTGGCCATCCACAACACACCTGGTAATATGAACATCAAAACTGATGTGGACGACCTTAGCGTCGTGTACTCTTACTTACTACAGCTATCTACCTCTCCAGATTCCCCCCTTGTCGATCACTAGTCTTTCAAAATAGATAATTATCAAACAAGTTCCTTTTAAAATTTTTAATAAAAATAAAATAAAAATTATTTTTTTTATAATTATGATTGCTCCCCCGTAAAGTTCAGGGTTGAGCCCTCTTTTGGTACAATACGCAGACGCGAACTGTCTGCCAAATGTCAAAGAACGCCGAGAATTTTCTAACCTCGCACTTTTTCAATTCCTGAAACCATATGTTGCACCAGTAATGATTAAGACAATGTAATCTTTTAACACGTTTTAATATGTAGTTTCTTAGTTTTTTACTATAAAAATTGTTTTTTACAAGTTGTTTTTGATTGAACAATGCTTCTCCTAGAAGCTAGCTCATGTTAAGTAAGTTTTGATACTATATTTCTCTGTTCAGTGATACCAATCAGTTTTTTTTTGCCATCTGCTTCATTAATTAGCTCAAATTTACTGTCCATTTTGCTTGTAGAGTGTCCTGATGAAGGAAGAAATATATATTCCGAAAGCTAGACTATTAACTAAGAGTTTTATTTGGCCAATTTTTTGACCGCTACCCTCACAATATTGTGAATTCCTATATATATATATATATATATATATATATATATATATATATATATATATATATATATATATATATATATATATTATTGTTCTTCTCCCTGCCTAAGTAAGAATTTTGAATTTTTTGACCGCTACCCTCACAATATTGTGAATTCCTATATATATATATATATATATATATATATATATATATATATATATATATATATATATATATATATATATTTATTGTTCTTCTCCCTGCCTAAGTAAGAATTTTCTCTTTTTTCATATGTTACAGGATATCGGAGATGCTATTGTAATATCCATCAACGTAGCCAAGTACCAAAACATACATTTTTTGTATCTCACAGCACCTTTTAGACAACGCAGTAATGCTGCCACGGACATTATTGCATTTCTGCAAACAACTACTACTTAGGTACGTGGTCAAGCCAAATATACTTACAGAAACTAATAATTAAAATATACCCACCTGCCGGGATTGGAACCCGAGGCCTTCTGCACCGCAAGCAAGTTACTACGCCACGGAGCCAGTGCCAGCCACCACTATAAATATATAAATATATATATATATATATATATATATATATATATATATATATATATATATATATATATATATATATATATATATATATATATATATATATATATATATATATCTATATATATATATATATATATATATATATATATATATATATATATATATATATATATTACTTTATTGAATGTCCAGCAAAAATTTGTATGCAGGCTAGTAGTAATATTGTAGAAAGATTTTAGAAACTGGCTTACTAGTTCTGCAAAATTCGCCCTCATTTTCGTCTTTTTTCTCATCGTGATCCTTTTCCTTGTTATTATCCATTATACCACTCTTTCTCATCCATGCGCTTTTGCTATTGCATTTTGCTATAAGAGAAGTAAAACTTCCGTGGAATCTTATGGACCCATAAAATTTTAGGGAAGGAAATAGAATAGGCCGACAAATCAACAGCCAGCAATACCGGATGTGAGATGGGTTTAACCCGTTTGAGGAAAGAGAAATACATCATAGGAGATGGTGGAAAAGGAAATGATTTGCAATTATTTAATCGACCTCACATTAAATCTTTGTAGCTCAAGTTAGAAAAGTAAAATAATAATAAGCAGTATTTATATTTAACTTTTAATAGTTACAAATATCAAACTGAAAGGAGCGAAATGGAAGTCCCACAACTCTATGTCCAATCAAACCTAAATTAGTTCTGAGTAATAGTATAAGTTTTATACATCAACAGACAAATAATATAAGAATAATCAAGGATTGCTGGTTAGAACTTTGGACAACAAAACTTGCTTTCAATGAAAGCCTCGATCATCTTATCATTTGGAAAATAAATAATACTTTTTTCTTCATTCTTCTTGTTTTAATTTAAATACAATTCTTGGTAAAAGTGTTCTAAGGATAACAGGTAGACATATTTCCCTTATGTTTACTACTTTTTTACTTAATTTTCGTTAAAAAAACTTTATGTTTTGTTTTAATTCATATACTAACGATTCTTTCGTGACGCAAGGTACTAGCCATGAATATTTAAATAAACAAATGGCGGTCGTGTTTTCACAATTCTTCATAACTCAGTGTATTAATTTTATACAGTAGTAAAATCTTTACTGATACAAAAGAATTGTTGGAAGACTAGCTAGTAGCAAAGATTGGTGATCCTTTCCTAAAGATTTACCGTGTTCATGGTTAGAAAGCTGTACTAGCCTTTCTGTCTAGAAGACACAGCTGAAGAATTTGGAGGAAAACTCTGGTAATGTCACCGAACAACCAAATAACGGTGTTTATATTCTAAACACAGAGGCGCTTAGATATAAACGAATTACAGGAACAACACAACCAGAACAATTTTTTCCACAATATAATGAAAAGAGAAAAACAGATAAACAAATCTAACCTATTTTCCTAACTCAGATAGTTCAATCGATACCTTATTAAACAACTAATATACTGACCTGGCAAATATCAAGTTTAAAGGATATAGCAGAGAACTAGAACCACTTGTGTATTTGCTTGTGGCACGCTCAGTTCCACTTCATCCTCTAGTCGCTAGTACCTCTACAGCGGGGGAATAGCATACGGATATTCATTCTAAAACTATTAAACACGTCTATGATTGATATATATATATATATATATATATATATATATATATATATATATATATATATATATATATATATATATATATATATATATATATATATATATATATATATATATATATATATATATATATCGGTTTACAACGTGCCCCGACATTTTCCGACCTCCAATCTCCATCTTTCGGTCGTTCCATAAATCTTCCAGGTTTCCTTCCTCAGTTTCCCTGTCTATCCCCTCTCTCTAACTTGTTTTCGATCGACCTCGCTTTTTCCTGCCTTCTAATTGCAGTTTAGTATTTGTTTTGGGATTCGATCGTCGTCCATTCTTTGGATGTGCCCAAACCATATAAGTTGTTTGGTTAGAATGTCGTCTTTAATAGTGTGTTTGATTCCCATGATTTCTTTAATACATTCATTGCTGACTCTTTCTCTTCTGGATATTCCTGTTGCTCTTCTCCAGAAGTTTATTCCGTAGCTCTCAGCATGGCTAATGCTTCCTTCAGAGACCATACTTCACAGATATATATTGTGATATTTTTCACTATGGTTTCAAATATTCTCTTTTTGTAAGTTTTATTTCTCTCTCTTATTGCCCTGTCGAGTTTTCCATCCTCCGAAATTTTTATACCCAGATACTTGTAGTCGCCGCAGTGTTTTATCGTGGTTCAATCGTCCAGTATAAGATATTTTTGTTGCCTTCCAATACATAGATATTCTATCTTCTTTATATTGACTTCTGAACCCCAATCTTAGTTTTCTCGTCTTGTAGTTCAGGTCGTGACGATCTTGGGCCATTACCACTTGCTGATTCGCGAAGCGTAACGTGTATAACATGGTGTTAATTAATGATATTCCCACTGGTCTACATTTCTGCTTTCATCTCTTTAGTACACTTTCCAGATATATCTTAAAAAGGGTTGGTGATAAACAGCATCTTTGCTTCAGACCTTTTCACGTAATAAATCCTGGTTTATTTGTATTCCTGTTTTAATTTTTGTTATGGGTTGGTCGTATAGTGTCTTGACAGCTTTAATTATTTGTTTGTTGTGATGAGTACTTTCCAATGATTGCCACAATTTCTGCAGAGGAACACTATCATATGATTTTTTTAAGTCAACGAACAGTAAGTGGACTTCTTGGTTTCGTGTCGTCTTTTTTTCTATTAATTGAGTTAAGGAGAAAATGTGGTCTGTTGTGGATCATTCTGTGTGAAAGCCTGCTTGTTTTTCTGTTTCGAAATCTTAATATTCCTTCTCCATTTTGATCTTTAGAACTTTTCTTCAGATTCTACTCATGGATGCCGTAACTGCTATTCCTCCGTAATTATCGTAATTGTTTTTGTTCCCTTTCTTGTGTATGGTGGTCAGGTATGACACATTCCATTCCTTCAGAATTTCGTTTGTACTTATATATATATATATATATATATATATATATATATATATATATATATATATATATATATATCAATCGGTTTTATAACGTCTTCCGTCTTCCGATGCCTAATTTCCACTCCTCCCGGTTTCTCCATCCCTCCTCCTCCAGATCTCTCTCTAGTACTTCCTTGTTGATTCCTGCTCTCCAGCTTTGGCGTGGTCTTCCTCGCTTTCTTTTTCCATGAGGGTTCCAATTTAAAATCTTTTTAGGCAGTCGGTCTTGTGACATTCTCTGTACATGTCCGTACCATACCAACTGTTGGGTTCTGATTTCGTCCACTATATCGTGCTTTATTTCTAAAGCTCGCCTTATCGTGTCATTTGGTATGCGGTCTTTTCTGGATTTTCTGGCTGCTCGTCTCCAGAAATCCATTTCTGTAGCTTTTAGTATTTTTTCTGTTCTTTCCTTTAATGGCCACACCTGGGAGCTGTAAGTTATTATACTTTTCACTATTGAGTTGTAAATTCTCTTCTTATTTGCAATGGTTATGTTTTTGTCCCATAGTATACTATTAAGCATTGCAATCGCTTTTCTTCCTTGGATATTCCTCTTGAATATTGCTTCTTCCAGTGTTCCGTCCCTAGATATTCTCGTTCCCAAATACTTATAACTGGCACAGTGTTTGATGGTGTGTCCTGTGGCTAGTTTCAAGTTCCAGTTCCAGTTCGTTTGTACTTATATCTTTCTGAAATAATTGTCTAAGGTTTTCGTATAACTTGTCTGTTATATTTTTGAACAATTCTCCCGGGATGTCCCCAGATCCAGGTGACTTGTTATTCTTTAGCGTTTTACATATTTTTATTTGTTTTGTTATTATTCTTTTTAGTGAACCTATTACCGTAATTCTTCGTTCATTTTGTTCTACGTCCTCTAGAAATTTTTCTCTGTCCTCTACCAGAAGCTTTTCAAAGTATTCCTCCAAATCTTGAGGTTTTATAGTTGTTATTATTTCTTTGTTCTTATCCCCTCTTAGGTTTTTTATCACTTCTCAGTGCTTCTGGTTCCTTTTAAATAGGTATTTATTCTTTAACAATTTCTTTCCCAAGAGTCATTCTTTTTCTTAGATATTTTCCTTCTTAATACTACTTGCATTTCTTTATACTTTATTTTATCTTCAAATTTTTTGGTGATTAAATATTTTTGTTGTAGATTCCTTTTGTGTTCTATATCTTTTTCGATTTCGGTGTCCCACCAATAAGGTTTATTTGTTCTATTTCTTGTATAATATCCCAGTGCTTCAAATCCGCTTCATGCAAACATCCTTTTAAATATTCGTATATTTGTTCGACGATATTGGAGTATTGTGCCTTTAGCTTCTCAACCATTACTAAATTTTTATGATTTGTTTAGCGAATAAATAAACACCGAGACATTTTCCTTAAGATCGGTTTACACGAGCCATTGTGCAAATGAACTGAAATGTTCCCGGCACACGTTCAGTTTAGCTTGCGGAATTGTGAAGTGAGGTAGTCTGGTTTTACTGTGTCTACTGCGTTTTACTACATACTGTGTTTTAAAAATGAAAAATTTTGACGAAGAACTAATTCTTGCAACGGATGCGGTTTGCATTATAAAAAAAAGATCAAATCGAAGGTGAATAAAAGTAAGTGGTCTAAACATTTGTCGCTAAAAGGGATTTGTTTTCTCATACCAATTTAATAGCTGAATTAGGCAGTGAGCCTGATGATTTTCGAAACTATTTACGCATGGACGAAGCAACATGTCAGCATTTGCTAAATTTAATTACACCAGTAATTTCAAGAGCAGACTCTGTTATAAGACGTGCAATTACCCCCCATGAACGGCTGTCACCTACGCTGAGATTTTTGGCAACAGGGAAAATTTATGAAGACTGAAAATTTTCCATATGTATCTCCAAACCAGCTCTAAGTGCTGTAATTCCAGAAACATGAGACACAATTTGCATAGCATTAAAAGACACTTTTCTAATGGTAAGTTTACTGATTACACAGCCCCACAAAAAAAAAAAGTTGGGTATACTTTTGATGTGATATATCAGATCCGTAGTATTTTTGCCCGCTGATCGCGAATCTGACGTCAGAATATCACCATCACATCTCAATTTTTTTCTAACCTCAAAAAATAGGTAAAAATAGGAAAAATTAAGAAAAATATACTCCTAAAAAATTGATTCAAGCTTTTTCATGAATCCAAAGATGTATTAATATGTATTCGGACATGCTAAGCTAATATTCATCGGTTAGATTGAGCCATACAGTTCTGTTTTCTTTCTAACCTCAATAAATCAGACAGATATAGTGCTTCTCGAATGCAAAAACGAATTCAAATTAAAATTCAACCGATCCTTACCAAATTTGGTACACGGGGATTTTTTGGGTCGCTGATTACGAATCTGAGGTTGGATTTGCAAAATTCAAGATGGCAGATGTTTTCGCGCCATTTTGAACGCCGAGAAAATTCATCGGTCGATTTTTATTCTTCTACCTGCATCCAGGGCACCTCCACGTAATGACGGTGGGCAACGGTGTTACTCCACTAGCCGACAGAGTCCGTGGATAACGGCTTAGATGCCGTCATGGCAGGTAGAAGAAAGAGAATTACGATGCAGGGACTCGGAAACCCAGTATCGGCGGTTGGTCAGGGTAGGAAAGCGGGCCCGCAGCCGTCGTCATCCAGCGGCCGTAGCTCTTCATGTGTGGGTGACTTGGCTCATGTAGAGTATAATGCTACAAGAAAACGGTCTCACGGTACAAGGACTTTTCATAAGTGCGATAAAAACAGTGATTCATTTTGTTATATTTGCTGTCAACACGTATTGAGTAAAATGGGTCACCGATAACGGATAAGATTAAAACCTTATATAAGGATTGTTTTAACATTGAAATACAGCACCAGGATACAGATTGGGTTCCCCACATCATTTGCAGTTCTTGCAAAATAATGTTGTACATCAATAAGAAGGCGATTAAATATTCCAGATCAGCAATATGGAATAGACCATACAGTGAAAATGATTGCTACTTTTGCATGAATGTTGTATCTAGGCATAACCGAAAAAATAAAAGCACTATTATAACGATGTTTCGACAGTAACAAGACCAACTAAACTAATTCCGCCTCCTGAACCACTTGATGCTGATGTTATGGAAACAAATGATTTCACCTTATCAGTTCATGCCGAAAACATTGAGACTGTCGAAAAAGATTCAAACACTGTTACTAATGAATGTTCTAGTGACAACCTATCATATACTAGTGACACAGATAAAGAATTTCTACCATACAACCGTAAACCAGAACCAATACTCGTATCACAGTCAGAACTTAGTGATCTAGTCAGAGATTTAGGCTTATCCAAAGATGGTTCAGAGCATCTTGCTTCCTTTTTAAAGAAAAGACATTTACTTAAGCCAGAAGCTACGATTTCTTATTATAGAAACAGAGATGAAGAATTTCGAAAATATTTCAAAATGGATGAGGAATTGTCACTTTCATATTGTACCGATGTAAAAGGTCTAATGGATGAATTTCAAAATAACTCATACGATCCTGAAGAATGGAGACTGTTCATTGATTCTTCTAAACGGAGCATTAAGGCAGTTTTGCTGCATAATACCAACGTTTACGCTCCCATTCCGATTGCTCATTCCACAGTTATGGAAGAGCAATATGAAAAAATGAAGCAGCTTTTGATAAAAATAAAATATGCTGACCATAACTGGAAAATTTGTGGAGATCTGAAAATTGTAACCATATTGCTTGGCCAACAGTCAGGGTTTACACTTTATCCCTGTTATAAATGTCTGTGGAATAGCAGAGACAGGGAACGTCATTATAAGAAAAAAATTTGGCCAACAAGAGAATCGTTCACTCCTGGTGAAAATAATGTATTGTTTCCACCATTGGTAGATCCAGGAAAAGTTCTTATTTCCCCGCTTCACATTAAGCTTGGACTTATGAAGCAATTCACGAAAGCATTAGATACAAACGGCCCATGTTTCAAATATTTGCATAAAAAATTTCCGAAATTTTCTGAAGCTAAAATTAAGGCAGGCGTATTTGACGGGCCACAAATAAGAAAATTGTTTCAAGATTCATTATTTGTTACTAAAATGAATAAAGTTGAAAAAGCTGCTTGGCTTAGTTTTAAAGAAGTCTTTTTGGAAAATAATAAAAGTCCTAAGTACAAAGAAATAGTCGAGAAAATGGTAAAAAATTTTCAAACATTAGGTTGCTTAATGAATCTAAAATTACATTTCCTGGACTCCCACATCCATGATTTCCCAGATAATCTTGGTGACTACAGTGAGGAGCAAGGGGAACGTTTTCACCAAGATCTGAAAATCATATAAAATCGGTATCAAGGACGATGGGATGACCATATGCTAGCGGACTATTGCTGGTCGCTAAAAAGAGAAACAAGTCCTCAAAAGCGTTTGGGCAGAAAGCCTTTGAATAGGTCATTCGCGGAAAAAAGAAAAGATACAGCCAAAAAAAGGAAAGTTAGGCGCGGGTCTAACCTTCGCAATTCTAGGGCTTAAGGGTCTACTATTTGAGAGTATATGGTTTAAAATCCTGGTTTTGAGTTTATTGGGTCTCATTTTTAAAGTTACAGGGTTATTGAGGTCTATTTCTTGAGGTTACAGGGTGTGGGAGTCTAAGGTTTCAGGGTTTAGGGTTTAAGAGTATCAGGTTTGAGGATTCCCCAACTGTATACCAAATTTGGTAGGAATCGGTTGGTTTTCAAAAATTTTATCCGCCATCTTGGATCCGCCATTTTGAATTTTGCAAATCCGACCTCAGATTCATGATCAGCAACCCAAAAAACCCCCGTGTACCAAATTTGGTAAGAATCGGTTGAATTTTAATTTGAATTCGTTTTTGCATTCGAGAAGCACTATATCTGTCTGATTTATTGAGGTTAGAAAGAAAACAGAACTGTATGGCTTAATCCAACCGATGAATATTAGCTTAGCGTGTCCGAATACATATTAATACATCTTTGGATTCATGAAAAAGCTTGAATCAATTTTTTAGGAGTATATTTTTCTTAATTTTTACTAATTTTTACCTATTTTTTGAGGTTAAAAAAAAATTAAGATGTGATGGCGATATTCTGACGTCAGATTCGTGATCAGCGGGCAAAAATACTACGGATCTGATATATCGCATCAAAAGTATACCTCACTTTTTTTTTGTGGGGCTGTGTTATTAATTCAAACTCAATAAAAAAAGAAGAATTATAATGCAAAGATATTTTCCAAACAATGTACACATCAAATTACTAAAATGTAATAATATGTAGGTAATATAAATTATGTTTCCCCATCCACAAAAGTATTGAAGTTTTGAAACAACTGAGCAGCCGATTGATTGTTGGGTGGCAGCGGTTTTTCATTTGGTTGCATATTATTGAGAGCTATGAATGAGGGTTGAGGGTGACATGAGGGCTGCATGTTGAATGAGGTTTGAGTGTACAATGATTGCTGAGTGTTGAAAAGAGGCTGAGTGTTTAATGAAGATTGAGTGTTAAATGGGGGTTGAGTGTGCAATGATTGCTGAGTGTTAAATGGGGGCTGAGCGTTCTTTGTTAAAATTCCTGTTGCATTTGTACAAAACAATTATGATTTAAATTTCCCAACTGTGCCTCGTAGAATATATCGTTTATTAATTTTTTTGCGTGTATAGCTTGTTGGGGGTCGAGGTGTCTCAATTTTGATGCCCATGCTTTCTCAACATCATTAAATTTATCTGCAGTAATGGTCGAAGGTTCTGATAAACGTTTCTCAATCACATTCACACTTCGTCGCATTTATTGTTGCGTCTTTGCAATGCTTTGGGTAGCCGTACAGATGTTTGTGACGTAGATGAATATGGTGTGGACGGTGAAGAGATACCGGGAGATTCTGATACCTCAGAGGTGGATTCATCGTCAGAAACCTAAAAAAAAAATAATAATGATAATAATAATAATAATAACCCCTCAGGGGCTAGGGGAATCCCAGGATTCTCCTAGTACGGGCATTGACGATCCCGAGGTACCTGAGTCATGTTGTGCTGTCTTGTGTTGTCCAGATTATGTGTAATAAAAACGCAATCTTAAGGTGTTTACCGTGCCGAGAAGATGAATGGCTCAGCGTTTATGAGTCGCGAACGGTTCCCCCGGATACCGGGCGCCCTCCGGGAGTAAGTAGCCTTGCTGTGGCATCCAGGCTCTGCCGCAGTCGACCTTTCTTTCCTAGGATACTCGTGGGAATACTATGTTAAATAATAATAATTATAATAATGAAAATGGAAGGGTGTTGCGGAGGCGGACCCCTGTCGTACAAACAGCTACAGCAACACCACAACAACAACAACTACAGACGAACCAAACAACCGCCTCAGTCGAAACTACTCCCGATAGTTTTACCAGATCCGACATTGTAGGTGATGGAAATTGCCTTTTCCGTGCAGTTAGCTTACACTTATATGGCCACCAGAACCATCATGAGAAACTCCGAGAGGTTGCTCTAAGATATTTACAACAAAACTGGTCGGAACTTCACACATTTTCATTAATTGAAGTCGACGATATAAAAGACTTCAATAACTATTATAATTATATGCGGAAAAATGGCACCTATGGAACGAGCCTAGAGATACTTGCCCTCTCGGAAACACAAAATAGCAACTTTCATATCTTCTCAAAACAACGAAGAATAAGACATACAAAAATAACTTTTACGGACAGACCAACAATAATAAGCACGGGAAAATACAACAAAACCATTTACCTTCTACTAACAGGCAACCCAATGTCGGGACACTTTGAGCTTCTGACACCACAAAACATTGAAAACATTCCAGAGAACAACAGACCAATAAAAGAAGCATCGGGCGAGCGACGTAACGGTCGAGGACGTCGCGGGAAATGGCAGCTCGACCAAAACGATGAAGACCAGGCAACCGAAAATGGACCTGCCAAAAGTGTTGTGTCGGCGACTAAGCCGACACCCACCAAGGCGGGAAAATCACAGCAGCGCATGAGTTGCACCACAGGAATCAACGAACACGCCATGCGTTGCTGTAATGAAAACACAAAACCTGACAAAGAAATCACTGAGAAGAGAATCACTCGCCGCTTGGACCCACCAACATCAATCCCAAGCACAACCGACGTAGATACGGGACAAACACAACCACCAAAGCCAGGCCAGGGCCCGTATGTTTTGCAAGGACAACATGCAACTACCAAGGCTGGAAAACCAAGACAGCGGTTAAAGTGGACGGATGAGATGAATAGGACGGTGATGCGCTGTTACTACACCGCCACCAAACTCGAAACAATAACATCGGGCTACAGACAGAAACTGCACAGACTTTTCTTGACCGAATATCCACATCTGCAATTACTTGTTTCAGAACAGAGAGTAATAGACCAAAAAAGAGTTATTACCAAGAACAATCGTCTCACACCTCTCGAATTGCAAACCATAAAGGACACAGTGGCTGTTGAACTGAACACAGACCAACCAAACAATAGAAACAATAAAGCAGATGCCGAACCAGCCTCACACACACAACCACCCAGTCGAACACAACAATACTCACCACCCAGGAGGAGCATAACGCAAAATAATATTGCGAGTACCGCGCAACACCATATCACAGACAACAACATGAATCACTCGCCACCCTCAACGACATCCACACAACATCACCCCGAATCACCTCTCATACAAACACTTAAAGCAAAAATGGAGTCACATCTAGCTCGATGATCAGGCACCGACCCCACAACAAGAAATCCCATCCCTCGTTTAAGCTTCAGACAGAGCACGCAACCAATCCTCAACACACTAAACAAGCACATAATACCTCAGTATATAACAGACTTAAGCACAATCGAAGACATTCACACAATAATATACGCAGCAGCAATCACCACTCTAACACAAAATAATCAAAAACTCCCTCAACGACAAGGAAACCCCAACAGGACAAAACCAAAATTCAAATGGCAAATAAGAATAGAAAACAAAATCAACAACATCAGGAGAGATCTAGGACATCTTACCCAGTTTATAAGCGGGAACGCGTCCAAACGTGTCACACAGGGGGCAAACAAGATCAAATCTAAGTCTCCCAACAGAACACTGCCAGAAATCCTCGATACCTTGAAACAAAAACTATCTGTATATGCCGCAAGACTCCGTAGATACAAAGAATCAAATGAGAGGAAAGACACCAACAACCTCTTCCGAAGAAGCGAAAAACAGTTCTACCGGAAAACTATGTACAACAAACAGATAGCAGTGACTGAACCACCAAACGAACAAGAACTCACAGATTATTGGAAAAGTATCTGGTCAGAACCCAAACTACACAATAATAACACCCCCTGGATCAAAGCCGAAGAAGACAAACATAAACATGTGACAGAACAAGAAAATACCACATTTAATACACAAGAAATTACAGAAACTATCAAACACACACACAACTGGAAATGTCCTGGAATAGACAATATACAAAACTTCTGGTACAAACAGTTTACCACCACACACGAAGCACTCACACACCAAATCAACAAAGCCATTCTACAGCCACACACATTTCCCACTTTCCTCACACAAGGAATAACATACGTTAAACCCAAAAGCTCAGACACCACAAACCCGTCAAACTACCGACCTATTACCTGTCTTCCAACCCTATACAAGATCATCACAGCCACAATTTCGAAGAAAATAGAACAACACCTAACAGATAACAATATCCTCACAGAAGAGCAGAAGGGATGCAGGAAAAATAGTCGAGGATGCAAAGAACAGCTGATTATAGATAGCGTGATTATGGGACAAACCAGAAAAGAACACAGAAACCTTCACATCGGTTATATAGACTATAAAAAAGCCTTCGACTCCATACCCCACAGCTGGTTAATCAGGGCCCTAGAAATCTATAAAATCAACCAACACCTCAGGCAGTTTCTCGCGCAAATTATGAAAACATGGAAAACCAAAATACGCCTAGAAACACAAACCGAACGGATTCAAACAGAAGAGCTGTACATCAGACGGGGTATATTTCAGGGAGACTCGCTCAGTGCTCTATGGTTTTGCCTCTGTCTCAATCCACTCTCAAATATACTAAACAGAACAGAGCATGGCTTCAATATCAGACACCAAAAAGTGAATCAACATAAAATAAACCACCTCCTATATATGGACGACATAAAACTCTACGCTGCCACACAAACACAGCTGAAAGAACTCCTCAAAATCACAGAAATATTCACCTTAGATGTCAATATGGAATTTGGTATAAGTAAATGCAAAGTGCTCCACATCAACAAAGGCCAATGGAAGTGCCACCATGAGACAGAAACCATCAACAATGAAACGCTCGATAACATGTTCGATAAAGAAACATACAAATATCTAGGCTTCCAACAAAGCACCAAACTCAACCACACTCACATCAAAACAGAGCTCAGAACCGAATTCAAAAACAGACTGACGAAACTTTTGCAAACAAAACTCAACTCTAAGAATCTCACTAAAGCCATCAACACGTTCGCTATACCTATACTCACATATTCATTTGGTATCATCAAATGGTCACAAACAGACATAGAAAATATTCACATCCTTATACGATCTCAATTCACCAAATACAGGAAATTACACCCCAACGCATGCAAAGAAAGACTTACCATCGAGAGGAAGGCAGGAGGAAGAGGAATTATAGACATCAGATCATTACACACAAAACAAATACAAGTACTTAGGAAATTCTTTCACAGCAAGCAAACCAGCCTCCACACAGCGACAGTGAAAGCAGACAAAAACTACACACCTCTCGACTTATCCCGGGCAGACCACTCAGCAGACACACACACACAGTCACACCCAATTACAACAGGAAAAGATGAAAACGTGGTCAGAGAAAACACTCCACGGAAAACACAGATACCACATAGAACAAGACCACGTAAATAAAAAACAATCATACACCTGGTTACAGGATGGGCAGCTATTTCCTGAAACAGAAGGCTTCTTACTTGCCATCCAGGATAAAGTCATATTAACCAGAAACTACCAAAAGCATATCATCAAAGACCCGACTATTGCAGAGGACAGATGTAGGAAATGCCACCAGCAGAAAGAAACGATCGAACACATAACGAGCGGATGTAGAATATTGGCCGGAACAGAGTACACAGCCAGGCACGATTCAGCTGCCAAAGTAGTTCACCAAGCACTAGCCACAACATACAAACTCATAGAAAACACAGATCCCTACTACAAATACACGCCAACATCCATACTTGAAAATGAAGATTACAAGCTCTACTGGGACATCAGTATCCATACAGATAAAACAGTCTCCGCCAATAGACCCGATATTACTTTTCAGTGCAAAAAAGGAAAAGTCACCTATCTAATTGACATAGCTGTCCCCAACGACACAAACATCCAAACGAAATACACAGAAAAAATTTCCAAATACACAGACCTTGCAACGGAAATAAAAAGGCTATGGAAACAAGAAAAAGTCATCATTGTCCCCCTCATTATATCAGCCACAGGCCTTACACCCATAACATTCACACCACATTTAGTACAATTAGGACTCAACACAAACATACACAAAAACATTCAGAAGTCAGTGATTTTGAAAACATGTAACATTGTCAGGTCATTCCTTAATACATAATTGTAATAGCGTTTGTGCTGACTTGGTTTTGGCCCGTCAGCCAAACATGGAACCACATTGATCAAATGTGAGAAAGAAGAACTTTTTGAAATAAATAATAATAATAAGCACTTAGGAAATTCTTTCACAGCAAGCAAACCAGCCTCCACACAGCGACAATGAAAGCAGACAAAAAGTACACACCTCTCGACTTATCCCGGGCAGACCACTCAGCAGACACACACAGTCACACCCAGTTACAACAGGAAAAGATGAAAACGTGGTCAGAGAAAACACTCCACGGAAAACACAGATACCACATAGAACAAAACCACGTAAATAAAAAACAATCATACATCTGGTTACAGGATTGGCAGCTATACCCTGAAACAGAAGGCTTCTTACTTGCCATCCAGGATAAAGTCATATTAACCAGAAACTACCAAAAGTATATCATCAAAGACCCAACTATTACAGAAGACAGATGCAGGAAAAGCCACCAGCAGAAAGAAACGCTCGAACACATAACAGGCGGATGTAAAATATTAGCCGGAACAGAATACACAGCCAAAGTAGTTCACCAAGCACTAGCCACAACATACAAACTCATAGAAAACACAGATCCCTGCTACAAATACACACCAACATCCATACTTGAAAATAAAGATTACAAACTCTACTGGGACATCAGTATCCATACAGATAAAACAGCCTCCGCCGATAGACCCGATATTACTTTTCAGTGCAAAAAAGGAAAAGTCATCTATCTAATTGACATAGCTGTCCCCAACGACACAAACATCCAAACGAAATATACGGAAAAAATTTCCAAATACACAGACCTTGTAACGGAAATAAAAAGGCTATGGAAACAAGAAAAAGTCATCATTGTCCCCCTCATTATATCAGCCACAGGCCTTGCACCAATAACATTCACACCATACTTAGTACAATTAGGACTCGACACAAACATACACAGAAACATTCAGAAGTCTGTGATTTTGAAAACATGTAACATTGTCAGGTCATTCCTTAATACATAATGGTAATAGCGTTTGTGCTGACTTGGCTTTGGCCCGTCACACCATACTTAGTACAATTAGGACTCGACACAAACATACACAGAAACATTGAGAAGTCAGTGATTTTGAAAACATGTAACATTGTCAGGTCATTCCTTAATACATAATGGTAATAGCGTTTGTGCTGACTTGGCTTTGGCCCGTCAGCCAAACATGGAACCACATTGACCAAATGTGAGAAAGAAAAACTTTTTTATAATAATAATAATAATAAATCCTGCATGACAAAAAGCAAAACAAGTGCCTCCTAATAGATGTATCGATTCCAGATGATGCAAATGTGGCACTCAAAGAAACAGAAAAAATTAGTAAGTATAAAGATCTAAAGATAGAAGTGAGCAGAATGTGGAATACGACAACAAAAACAGTACCAATAGTATTGGGAGCATTGGGAACAATAAAAAGGGGACTAGACCAGTACCTTCAATCAGTACCAGGTCAACCAAACCTATATGAAGCGCAGAAGATCGCGCTCTTAGGCAACGCACATATACTAAGAAAAGTGCTGGGCTAAGCTTCTTTGATTACTTGTTGTAATCTGACTTAGTCCTATACAACCGCCAGAAAATCAGAGTGAAATTCAAAGGAAAAAATAATAATAATAATAAAAATCTCCAAATATACAGACCTTGCAACAGAAATAAAAAGGCTAAGGAAACAAGAAAAAGTCGTCATTGTCCCTCTCGTCATATCAGCCACAGGCCTTACACCAATAACATTCACTCCACATTTAGTACAATTAGGACTCAACACAAACATACACAAAAACATTCAGAAGTCAGTGATTTTGAAAACATGTAACATTGTCAAGTCATTCCTTAATACACAATGGTAATGCGTTTGTGCTGACTTGGTTTAGGCCCGTCAGCCAGAGAGGGAACCACATTGACCAAATGTGAGAAAGAAAAACAAAAAGAATCATAATAATAGTGCAATAAAAATAAATAAATAATAAAAATTAGGTATATGAACTTGCAAAACACTATATATATATATATATATATATATATATATATATATATATATATATATATATATATATATATATATATATATTTATGTATTTGGTTTCAGTTTCTCACCACTGCGTCTAAATGGAAAAAAATTTCAAATGCTTTTGAAGATAAATGGGACTTTCCCCATTGCTTGAGAGCGACAGATGGAAAGCATGTGCAGATTATACCTCCCTTTAGAAGTGGATCCGACTATTTCAACTACAAAAAAATTCACAGTATTGTTCTGATGACCATTACAAATGCTAACTACCAATTTATAATGTGTGATATTGAAAGCAACGGTCGAGTATCTGATGGTGGAGTAATTGACAGTATTATATTTATGAAGAAATTGCTTGCAAATAAATTAGATTTGCCTACTGCAGAACCAGTCATTCAAGGTGAAACACCATTAAATTACGTCTTTGTCGGCTTTTGCTTTGAGGCCAGATTTTTTAAAATCATATAATCAAAAAGAGCTAGATTATGAAAAAAGAATTTTTAATTATCGTTTGTCTAGGGCCAGAAGAATCACAAAGAATGCATTTGGAATATTAGCTAACCATTTTAGAATTTTTCTTACTATAATAAATTTACAAGTTAATAATATTGACAAGGTTGTTTTGGCTTGTTGTATGTATACTACGAAGAAATTGTTCCCAAACATATACATCGAATGACGCGTTTGATGTAGAAGGTACTATGGATGGTACAATTACTCCTGATTTACGAATAGGCTCAGATCATCTGTTAAATCTTCAAAAGGGCTATAACCGGAATCATACTGCAGAGGCAAAAGAAGTAAGAGAGCAATTTAAGATATACTTCAACAATTCTGGAAAAGTGAACTGGCAGCACGCAATGGTTACTAATTAGTTATTACCCTGTATCTATAAATAAATTACCTACTTCAAATTACTTAAATTAATATAAATAAATTTCATTTATCTGCATTTCATCAATGTTTGATTTTGTACGCCTTGGAATTACCTGGTCCTTTAAAAAGTTCAATAGTTCAAAGTACCATAAATGCGGTACATGAATATCCTCTTCTCCGGCACCTGATTTCCACCACTTTTTTCAATTCTTTTCGGTAGGCGGTACGCAGAGAATTGATTTTTTTACCACACTCTCCCTGTTGGTCTCTTGGTCCACGGTTTGCAATTTTTCTGCCAAAATGTTATATGCCTGTGATATCGCATTGCGGTCACTGTATTCTTTACTTTTTACTTTTCAGAAACATAGAAACGACTTATATTGTTCGATAAATTCACACAGAAACTCTTTCGACATTTACAAAAAAACAAGAACTGAATAAATGACAGTCAACTGATAACGTCGGAGTTAACAGGTGATTGAAGGTCAACCACCGATGCGCATGCTCAAGGTTGGAGCTGAGGCTTGCGCTTCGTTTAGACGCCCATGCCAATACACCAACCTCAAGCCAATTTTTTGTCAGGACAGATTTTACACGAGCCAAAATTTTTGGCTTGCGCAAACTTCATGCCAGCGTTCACATGCAACGATTTACTTGTGCAAACTGGTTTGCGCATGCCACTTCGTGCAAATAGCTTGAGCGTGTAAACCGGCCTTTACATGTATTGGCAATTTATTTTATTTACTTAGATTAATATAATTAATAATGACTAAAAAAGTTCCATCTTCCCAAAATGTATTGACGAGGAAAGGGAATTGAGTAAAAAAGTATAATTAATGTAGAACAAGGAAATAAAAACTATATTTCAATAAAAGTTAATTCTTAGACCACACTAAGAAATCAATTCTAATAGACGCAATAGAGAAAAAACTTTGTAACACAAAGAAGAGATTTAATGTTTCCATAATTTTAAATTAACTTTAAGGCTATTATATTTGAATTATCCTTTATACACTGATTTCTGTTGTAACTAACAACTATTTTTAAGCGGTCACGATCTAGCAACCGACAACTTTATAGCTTGTTTGAAATATTCATCTGTTTAACCAGAAAAAAATTAGGAAATGCCTTTCCGGCTTCGCATAAAATGTTTATTTGCCTTTTGCCCAATTTACCTTTTTATTATTACAGGGTATCAGGCACAAAGGGGATTTTTTTATGATTCTCTTTACTTTTTTATGTTTACAGTTTCGGTTACTAGTTATATACTCATATAAAAAATTTTACTTTTCACTCAGCCACGTCGAACTGAGATACTAACCACTTAAAATATTTAGTTCTCATTTATTGATATAAACACCCTAATTGTCTTTTTTCTTTGTAGATATCCAGGTTTCCTTCCTACTTGTGACCTACCTCTTATGATTAATCATGTTTTCCACTATCATTCTCTCTTTATATTTATTCCATCCTATCTTTCTATTTAACATCAAGTCCTATTTTCATGTCTGTATAATGTCACTTTCCTCTCTCTCTTTATATACAGACTGTCAAGTAAGAACGTGAAAACATATTTTTCGAGAACATTTTTTTTTTCCATCAATGTATTCTTTGGTGGGCTAACAACGGAACAATTACCTTAGTAAGTCCAATCGCCTCCTGCATCAATAGTCGCCTGGCATCTTCGAGGCATGCTGTCGGCGAGATTTTCTGCATACTCTGCAAATTTATCAAATCTCGCGAGATAACTGAGTCAAAGTCCTCAAAGTCTATCCTCTGAGCTTTCTCTTTACAAGAGACCAAACATTTTCAATAGGGCTGGCGTCCGACGATTGTGAGGACCACTCGAAATTTGACATCATGAGCACGAAGATGTTGTCGAATGGTGTCATGTGACACATTCAAACCCTATTTTTTTAATTCTGCCGCTCCTTGACTCAGCGTCAATTTCGGATCCCGTGAAAACAGAGACCCAATTGGTTTTTCGACTTTCGGAGTGACTTTGCGTACCAAGCCACGTTTTGGCAAGTCGTCGATTTTTCGTCTCGTGAAAATGATTTACCAACTTCTTCACAAACGACATTTTCGACGAAAGTTCAGAATCGACTTATACTTTTACTAAAACACGTCATAGACAAAGATTCCCTTTACCGATTTTTTGTTGAATTGTTGAATCGCTAGAATCGCATCTACCAAAAATCAATTATCGCGGACATATTTTTACTTGACAGACTGTATAAATATTTATATTTTATATTATTTATATATATATATATATATATATATATATATATATATATATATATATATATATATATATATATATATATATATATATATATATATATATATATATATATATATATATATATATGTATTTTTGGTGAGTGTAAGGTTCTTTGATCTTAATATATATATATATATATATATATATATATATATATATATATATATATATATATATATATATATATATATATATATATTTAATTTACGTGTTCTTAGAATTAGATTATTAAAACAATTCTTGGTTCTGTTATATATTTATTGACGATTCGACCTTCGGAAGAGTTCTTCTTCAAAATTTAGAAAGTAGTTCATTGTGTGGGGTGTTAATTTTAAATCACTATCAAAAACACATTTTTACTTTCTACAAACAAACCACTTAACTTGAAGGACTTTATATGACTGACCAATGAACTACTTTCTAAGAGCAAATTTTGAAGAAGACCTCTTCCGAAGGTCGAAACGTCAATAAATATATAAAAGATCCAAGAATTGTTTTAATGATCTAATTCCAAGAACACGTAAATTATAATATATATATATATATATATATATATATATATATATATATATATATATATATATATATATATATATATATATGTTATAATAGAGGTTTTCACGGATGGTAGAATGTAATACATTAAAATTCCGGGTTTCAATCCGTTCGTCTAACAATAAATTTGCACGACGTTTCGCCAAAATCTCGAGTAGCAGACGCAGCAAGAGCAGTTGAAAATGCCAAATGAGATTTTGGCGAAACATTGTGCAAAAAATCATTGTTAGACGAACGGATTGAAACCCGGAATTTACATACATACATATAAATATGTATATATGTATATATATATATATATATATATATATATATATATATATATATATATATATGTATATATATATTTCAATGTTTCAAATTTTGGATGGTTGTAGCTTCTACTTGATGGAAATTCATTATAAATATATAATAAAAGACTGTTTTTAGTCAATTTCCACTGGTTTATTTAAATTGCGATGACGCGTTTCGCTGTCGATGCTGATATAAGCTTTCTAGCTTCAAACTACTTCATGTTACTTCTAAAATGTGCAACAACTACGCAAAATATTTGGTTTTTCAATCAGTGCCTCCATAACCAAGTAACACCTAAGTATATAAATCTTAAAACTAACAACACCAGCAAAGAAGCCAAAGAAGCAGTTATACTCGCCAAAAGAAAATGGATATACACAGAGAGAAAAATCCAGTATAGCATTAGAGACTCATATAACATGTATCCGAAGGTTATCCACACAGAATTATTATTTAAACTAAATTTTATAGAATTTATGGTCTTAGATTCAAATACACGTGAAAAAGTAAAAACAATAATACATAAAAAATATTTGAAACAATACAATAAACTACAGTATCTCATTCAACAAAAACGTATAACAACACAAAATAAGAAAGAAAAAGAATTTTTTACTGATCATCAATTCTTTAATCGATTTATTAACATTTCCATCACACCTTTTTCGGACAGGGAAAAAAATCTTCTAACAAAAGGTTTCAAACACAATATTCAAACTAACTTCAATATCAAAGAATCGGAGATATTAGGTATTGATACTGAGATTGCCTTGAAAGATAGTCCTAACAACATATTATCAAAATTTCAAACAGCCGAAATTATTAAAAAAGAATTCATATCTAACACTAACAACATCAACCAAGACTTAAGGACAATAAAAACAATTCAGAGTAAAGCAAAACAAAATGATGTAATCTTTACCAAAGCAGACAAAGGTAACACAGTAATAGCAATAGACAAAATCGACTATATTAATAAAACGTTAGATTTTTTCAAAACAGGAAAGTATGAAATTTTAAATAAAGATCCAACAAATATTTTTCAAAAAGAAATAAAACAACAAATTGAACAGGCTAAAAGTATCATTCACGATAAAGATAAAATTAAATTGATAAATATGAATCCCCAAATTCCACAACTTTATTCACTCATAAAACTACACAAACTTGACCACCCAATCAGACCAGTTGTTTTCCTACATGTCCGCTCCAGCATATAAGACGTCATCCTTTTTAATTGATTTAATCAAATATCATACCAAATTTGAACCTAAATATAGTATCAAAAACTCATACGAACTCGTGAATAAAGTTAAGAATATAACAATACCAGATAATTCTAAATTAGTCTCTTTCGATGTCAAAAACTTATTTCCAAGTGTTCCCAAAGACGAAACAATAATTTTAATAGAGAACCTATTAACAAAAAACAAAGTAAATGAAGTTATAAAAATGGACATAATTAATTTATTAAGAACTTGCCTAAGACAAAATTATTTTTCATTTATTAATACATTCTACAATAGTAAGGAAGGGTTAATTATGGGGAGTCCATTAAGTCCATTACTTGCCGAAATTTTCATGGGCAGTATTGAAACAATGATATTTAACAACCATAATAACAATAGTAATAATTGTCTATACTGGTACCGATACGTAGACGATATAATTGTATGCTTTACAGATACGGACAGACAATTAACTCACTTTTTACAGTATATTAATTCTTTACATAGAAATATCAGTTTTACAATGGAAGAAGGAGCCGAATGAAAAATTAATTTCCTAGACTTAACAATTAGTAAAGCCATGAAAAAACATGAATTTGCAATATATCACAAACCTTGTCATACAGATACCACAATTCACAATAATTCTCACCACCCTAACCATCATAAACTTGCAGCTTATCATAGTTTTATACATAGGCTAACTAATATCCTCTTATCAGAAGAAAATTTTACTAAAGAATTAAACTACATAAAACAAGTAGCCGTTAACAATGGTTATTCGGTTACTTTAATCAATAGTATCGTTAGGAAAAAACTTAGAAACAAGGCAATCTCAGAAATATACCCACGTTTTAAGGACAGAAATGCCACTTTTAAATGCTTAACCTATTTCGGCAAACCAACGGAAAAACTGGGGAAATTTTTAAATCAAAAAAATATCAACATAGCTTACAAGACTAACAATACTATAGGGAAATATCTTAAAAACTACAAACCACAAATCAATAAAGACAATAAATCAGGAGTTTATCAATTAACATGTGGGTCATGTCCTAGAACATACATCGGACAAACTGGACGTACATTTAGACAAAGAATTACAGAACACGAAAAAAGTTTCATCCATAGAAGATCTAATTCAAGATATGCTAAGCATCTTTTAACAGAAAATCACACATTTAACAAGAATTTCACAATTTTACACACCCAACAAAAAGGTTTAAAACTAAACCTTTTAGAGACAATGCAAATAAATCGATTAAGGACTACAGGTACTTTACTCAACGACCAGGTAGATTTAAGCAATTCACCATTATTGAATTTATTCTCCTAACTCCAAATCTGTGTGGATTTCCCAATACTATCAATGTAATTTAATTAGGTGTAATATTATAATTAGGAAATTATATAAAAGTGTGAATATTAAACCTAACTTGACAGTGTAAAATGTAGATCTGAAGAAGCTGCATCGACAGCGAAACGCGTCATCGCAATTTAAATAAACCAGTGGAAATTCACTAAAAACAGTCTTTTATTATATATTTATAATGAATTTCCATCAAGTAGAAGCTACAACCATCCAATATATATATATATATATATATATATATATATATATATATATATATATATATATATATATATATATATATATATATATATATATAAATATATATAAATATATATATATATATATATATATATATATATATATATATATATATATATATATATATATATATATATATATACACACATATATGTTACAATAAAGGTTTTCACGGATGGTAGAATGTAATACATTAAAATTTCGGGTTTCAATCCATTCGCTCAGCTTTGAGTGGCAGCAGCAGCAAGATCACATTATCAAGCGACAGCAGTAGCAAGAGCACTTGAAAATGCCAAATGAGATTTTGGCGAAACGTCGTGCAAATTCATTGTTAGACGAAAGGAATTTTAATATAATATATATATATATATATATATATATATATATATATATATATATATATATATATATATATATCATAAATGGTTATTACATCTGTAAACACAGATCAAACAAGACTCTTCAAATATTAAAACAAGTGCTAAAACAATGATAAAAACGGTAAAAGTTCCACTTATGTTCCACACACACGTAAAAATATTTTTGTAGCTATAAAAAGCTTGGAATACACAAACACGCCAGTAAAATGCAAATAAACATTTTAAAGGACCCTGGAGATATACTTTGTTTCAGAATTTTTTATCGGTTAAAAATTTAATATGTCCGACAAGAGCTATTAATTATTGAAACGTATATGTATATATGTATATATATATATATATATATATATATATATATATATATATATATATATACAGATATCTTGAGGATCTCGATTCTATATATATATATATATATATATATATATATATATATATATATATATATATATATATATACATAGAATCGAGATCCTCAAGAGTATCTCCCACCAAAGTACCAGTCGGAACCTTTTGACTACTCATTACGTCCGTCTGCAATATGTATTTGTTTTCGTAATTTTTGAGATAAGAAATTCAAACTTTAGACACATAACACCTGCCTCATCCACTGGCAATATTTAACTTTGAAACTGGTTTTATTTAACAATTAGGTGTACAAATTGATAAAAGCACCAATACCATAGGTAGTAACCTTAAAAATACGTCCTTGCCAGTAACACCGCATTGACTAAAAGTCCGTGCCGTACCTGAACAATATTAATGGGTATTTTGACACCCCCGCCAAAATGTCTACAATATGAAAAATGGTTATATACACTGGTGAGCAAAAAAATCGACTCAAACTATTTGGCTTCATTTAATACGGATCCTAGAATTTAGTGTCCATACATTTGTACGAATTTTACAATCATTTGAAAGCCTATTCTCTTTTTAATGATATCAAATTAAACAAATTTTAAGTTTAACAATTAAATTTATTGAAAAAAAAACATAATCAATATTTTGTGTTACCCCCTAGCCCTTATTACTGCTTTCAATCAGTTTTTCATGGAGGAGGTGAGCGTTTTTCACCACTGTCTGTGGGATTCTTACCCACTCTTCCACCATCCCAACCTTTAAGTCCCTCAGCAATGCAGAGGCTAGATTTCTGGTTCGAACCCTTTTTTTGAGTTCATCCCACATGTACTCGATTGGATTGAGGTCAGACACCGATGCAGCAGCATGTGGCCTCGCATTGTCGTGCATTAGCACGAAGCTATCGTCAACAGCCCCAGAGTAAGGAATGGCGTGTTCTTGCAGGATCTTCTCGGGGTACTGGTGAGCAGTTAATCCATCGCTACGAGTCTCAACAGTCACAACAACCAAATCAGTTTCCGCATCTAGTGAGATGCCTCCCCACATCATGACAGAACTTCCTCTGTAGGCGATCGTTTCAGTAATGTAAGCCTCCTGTAGACTGGTCTTCTTCCATTCCAATCCACCATTCCTATATAGGCACATTCGGGACTCGTCGGAGAATAAAACGGAGCGCTAGTACTCTAAGGTTCTCTGGCAAATCTGAGTCGCACTTGTCGATGGGCTGCTGTCAATTTAGGTCCATTAGTTGATCTCTTCGGAGTTAGGTTACCTTCTTTAAGTCTTCTTCTGACTGTCCAATGACTGACAGTCTGACCACTAACTTATTGGTGCTCCTACTGGACCTCAAAGCCGGTCAAGTGACGATTTCTTAGAGTTGTGTTTACATAGAAGCAGTCGTGTTGCTCCGAGGTATATCTTCTTCTTCCTGATCCTGGTCTCTGTGTAAAAAAGCTAGTCTCCTGGTAACGTCTGTAGACTCTGAAGACATCTGACTGACTGAGGTGCAGTTGCGCAGCGATTACACGTTGGCTATGCCGTTCTTGCAATAGGGCAATGACTTCTGCCATTTTTTCCGGGGTGGTATTCATTTTCCGATAACGTAATTAGTGAGCAAGTATGGCAGAGTTGTTTCCGGTTCAGGTTCCGAACATGCAGTTGCATGTGTTTTTTTTTCTCATGATTTACCATATTAAAGGCTTTTTGGAAATCTATGAAGCATAAATAAAGATCAGAATTGAGATCGAACGCGGATCGAGTACGTCATCTAGTTTTTCACTATATTTTATTAATTAAAGTAAAATAAATAAAATAATACAACTTAAAACAGCCGTTACATGTTTCGGTACACAGTATCTTTCTCAAAAGGTAGTTGAACTTTTACTATTTTGTCTAATAACTGATTATACGGAATTTCCTAAAAGTGTTATAAATACATTGACCATTAACAAAATTATGTAAAATTTTTGAAGAGATTTAATTTGGTACAATAGGAAGATAATTACCTGAACTTAAGAATTTTTATTAATACGTATTTCACAATGAAGTGGATTGTATTAAGCTATTCTTTAGCATTTATTTTAGAACTGCATGTTGGCAAGGAAAGTACGGGGTAAATCATTTTACCAATTTATTTTTCTAAAAAAAAAACCTTTTGTATCACTTTGCTTCTGCTCGTTGATCTGGCTACTCCATTGTTAGGATCATGTGATAAGGCCTAAATTTTATATGGTCCGAACGAAGGCAGCTATGCCGAAATTCACTTTTCTTCATTACAAAATTGTATTTCATATGTCATAAAATTGTGTTTCTAATCAGTACAGTAAAAATTTTAGTAAACCTTTTTAAAATTTTGTAAGTTCATAATCCTGTAAAAAACATATCTCGAAGATATGTTCTTGATGGTGGTATGCTTGGAAAATATTGACGCTGGCATAAAATTTGGGCTGACTCAAAATTTCTGTTATGGCCGTTTCAGTGGTTAAAACGAATCAGCTGAAAATTTAAATTATATAGTATATTAAAAGACCAACTGTTGTTCAGATTTTCGCTATATTTTATTTATATAAAAAATAAATAAAATAATACAACCTAAATCAACCGAGACATGTTTCGGTACACAGTACCTTTCTGAAAGGGTAGTTGAACTTCTACTATTTTGTCTAATAACTAATTTAAGTACAATTATTTAAACCCTACCTTAATTATACGGAATTTCCTAAAAGTGTTATAAATACATTGACCATTAACAAAATTATGTAAAATTTTTTATGAATTTAACTTGGTACAATTGGAAGGTAATTACCTGTACTTAAGATTTAAGACAGGAGTGTTGTATAAATTTAGTTGGTTATTTAGCAATATTTCGGAATCCTTTAATTTGTTAATTTTCAACGACTCAAGCAAATTCAACTTTGTATTCTTGTTATTAATATGTTTTAATTAAAACTAGAATTTTCAGAAAGAGTCGGATGCTTGTTTATGTTCTTTTATTCTTTATTTGAATGGTCTACCCGTTTGACGTATGTAAACTTTGCGGCAGAGCCAAATTTGAATTTATAAACCCCAGATTTATTATGTTTTTTAGTTTTAGTTTTGTGGTTTTTTATTATTTTACCCAAAGAATTGTTTTGATGGCTACCTTTAGTCCAATATTTTCTAAATGTTTCGAAGCCTTGTAGCTGGGTAAACCAATTGTGTTAAATTTAATGTTTTTGTTAACTGTTAAAGGGTAAACCAAACTATCTAACAGGAAAAGTTATTACTTTAACTTTTCCTGTTAGATAGGTTTACCAGGGATTATCAGTTAACAAAGACATTAAATTTAAAACATTAACGTACTGTGGTATATTCAGCTACAAAGTCTCGAAACATTTGGAAAATATTGAATTAAAAGTAGCCTTCAAAACAAACATTTTTTAGGTAAAATAATAAAAAAACAACAAAACTAAAGCTAAAAAACATAATAAATCTTGGGTTTATAAATTAAAATGTGGCGCCTGTCCCAAAGTTTACATAAGTCAAACAGGTAGAATATTCAAACGAAGAATAAAAGAAGATAAAATAGCACTGGAGAATAAGACTAAAGTTTCACATTATTCATTTATTTTCTGAAAATCATAGTTCTGGTGGAAATTTACATATCAATAACAAAAATAAAAAGTTGAATTTGCTTGAGTCCTTAGAAATTAACAAATTAGAGGATTCCGAAGAATTGCTGAACAACCAACTAGAAAAATTCTTTAAATAAATGTAAGAACCTTATCTTCGATTCGCGAAAATTTAAATTAAATGTGAGTAATCCGACCATACCAAAGTTGTATAGCTTACCCAAAATTCACAAACCTAGAAAAGCAACGCGACCCATTATTCCATCGGTCGGATTACCCATATATTTGAGATCCAAATGGTTTTCAAAAGAACTAGAGAATTTACCATTAAATACTTTCGCAGTGAAGAATTCTTTGGAATTCACCAATAAAACAAAAGAATGAAGGTGAAATTATAATTTTTTTTAATGTCAGTTTTTTGTTTCCAAGTGTGCCAAACCACAAACTTTACGATATCTCGAAGAATTACTTAGGATAAATGACTCTGAGGATGAACTTATTCATGAATACTAAACTTTGTATGGAATAAAACTAATTTCAATATAACAGTCAATTTTATATTCAGAAAGAAGTAACAGCTGTGGGTAATTTCTTCCTTTCATAGCCAATTTATTCATGAGTAAGTTTGAAACCGAAGCCAGTCAAGAATTTGAATATTTCTCAAGGGTATGGTATAAGTATGTGAATGATGTTTTCGCGATTTTTGATACAAAGAAGGCAAATATAGATGATTTTGTTTCAAAATTAAATAGCCGATATGACATCTGCCTTTTCTAGATATTTTAATTATTAAAAATAGGTTAGAATTTGATATAGATATAGAAAAGAAACAGTTAGAGATAGATATATTCCTAATGATTCATTTCATTGCAAACAACACAAATTAGCCGCATTACATTTTTTAGTTCATCGTTTGGCCATTTTTCCTTTTTTTCCATAATGAAAGGAATCATATTAGAAATATGACGAGAGTTAATGGTTCTGACGATGACTTAGTAAACATAAACAGACATAAGTTCAGGTTAAATATTCAGAATTCCACCTTTTTTACACGCGAAGAAAATAAGAGCAAGTATGTCTCCATATAATAAGGCAGGTCTCACCTTAGTCTATAAGTAATCCGACAATCTGAGAAATATCTTAGGGAATTCCAAAGATAAGATTCCTAATTGTGAGAAAAGTGGAAAAAGGAATTTATGACATTAGTTGTAATAATTGCTACAAAAAGTATGTTGGGCAAACCAAAAGATCAATTAAAATGCCATTTAAAGAACATTTAGCACATGAAGCTAACATGGTTAGCGAAACGCGCGTCGAGTGCAAAAATAAAGTGTTTGGTGTAGTGGTGATATATACGAGGCTGGTTTGAAAAGTCCGTGCAAAAATAAAAACTACTTATGTGTTTGGGGTAAACCTTTTTTATTTTTCGACATAGTCTCCTTTTAGGCTTATACACTTCGTCCAACGATGTTCTAGTTTGTTGATCCCTTCCGAATAATAGGATTTGTCCAAATCTGCAAAATATCCATTAGTGTCTGCAATCACCTCGTTTGAATAAAATCTTTGTCCCGCCAGCCATTTCTTCAAATTGGGGAACAAATAGTAGTCCGAGGGAGCCAAGTCTGGAGAATAGGGGGGATGTGAAACGAGTTGGAATCCTATTTCCATTAATTTTGCGACCACAACTGCTGAGGTGTGTGCTGGTGCGTTGTCGTGATGGAAAAGGACTTTCTTGTGGGCCAATCGCGGGCGTTTTTCTTGCAGCTCGGTTTTCAAACGGTCCAATAACGATGAATAATATTCACCTGTAATAGTTTTACCCTTTTCCAGATAGTCGATGAGGATTATCCCTTGCGAATCCCAAAAGACAGTCGCCATAACCTTTCCGGCCGAAGGAACGGTCTTCGCCTTTTTGGTGCAGATTCCCCCTTGGTAACCCATTGTTTAGATTGTTGTTTGGTCTCAGGAGTATAGTAATGTATCCATGTTTCATCCACAGTGACGAAACGACGCTTAAAGTCCTCCGGATTCTTCTGGAACAGCTGCAAACCATCCTTGCAACACTTCACACCATTCCGTTTTTGGTCAAGCGTGAGCAATCGCGGCACCCATCTTGCGGATAGCTTTCTCATGGCCAAATGTTTATGCAAAATATTATGTACCCGTTCGGTCGAGATGCCCACAGCACTAGCAATCTCACGCACCTTAACTCTTCTGTCATCCATCACCATATCATGGATTTGATCAATGATTTCTGGAGTCGTAACCTCCACAGGCCGTCCAGAACGTTCAGCGTCACTTGTGCCCATATGGCCAGTCCGAAAATTTTGAAACCACTTATAAACTGTTCTAATCGAAGGTGCAGAGTCACCATAATGTTTATCAAGCTTCTCTTTAGTCTCCTGAGGCGTTTTGCCTTTCATAAAGTAATGTTTAATCACCACACGAAATTCTTTTTCGTCCATTTCTTGAAAATCACTCGACTTCCTTGATTCACACGAATGCCAAACACAAAAAAATAGACCAATATGGCTGAAACTTGGTGTGCGTTCATTCAAGAAATGCTACTAACTAAACATGACCTCGATACGCGCCGGTGGTGCCATCTCTCGGACTTTGCACGGACTTTTCAAACCAGCCTCGTACTGAGTAGGGTCATTGTGCCAAAGATTCCACATTCCCAACATAAGCAACTAGATTTATACAACACTCCTTTCTTAAATCTTAAGTACAAGTAATTATCTTCCAATTGTACCAAGTTAAATTCCTTAAAAAATTTTACATAATTTTGTTAATGGTCAATGTATTTATAACACTTTTAGGAAATTCCGTATAATTAAGGTAGGGTTTAAATAATTGTACTTAAATTAGTTATTAGACAAAATAGTAGAAGTTCAACTATCCTTTCAGAAAGGTACTGTGTACCGAAACATGTCTCGGTTGATTTAGGTTGTATTATTTTATTTATTTTTATATAAATAAAATATAGCGAAAATCTGAACAACAGTTGGTCTTTTAATATACTATATAATTTAAATTTTCAGTTAATTCGTTTTAACCAAAGAAATGGCCATAATAGAAATTTTGAGTCAGCCCAAATTTTATGCTAGCCTCAATATTTTCCAAGCATACCACCATTAAGAACATATCTTCGAGATATCTTTTTTACAGGATTATGAACTTACAAAATTTTAAAAAGGTTTACTAAAATTTTTACTGTACTGATTAGGAACACAATTTTGTGACATATGAAATTCAATTTTGTAATGAAGAAAAGTGAATTTCGGCACCATATAAAATTTAGGCCTTTCACATAGTCCTAACAATGGAGTAGCCAGATCAACGAGCAGAGGAAGAGTAATACAAAAGGTGTTTTTTTAAGAAAAATAAATTGGTAAAATGATTTACCTTGCAAACATGCAGTTCTAAAATAAATGCTAAAGAATAACTTAATACAATCCACTTCATTGTGAAATACGTACTAATAAAAAAAAATAGGAACTTACCTTTTTTATCTATTACAAAGACTAGTAACAGAAGTTGAAAGCATAAACATTGAAACATAAAAATTGGCTATTATAATACGTTACGTAATGCATACTAAATATAATAGGAAATTAGAAGCTTACTTTGTTTAAGTAATCGAAAAAGTATTTAATAATTAAAAAAATGCAATTCTCTCTTTTAAAATTACAAAAAACAAAATATATACTCCCCGCCAACGAAATGCGTGTGCACGTGAAAGAATAAAATTCAGATATGGACGATACAGATAAAAAAGTACTCAGGTATCCTTAATGTTTAAATAAAAATAATCGTATATTGCCAGGTGCGGGGTAAATACGACTATTTACCTGCTGTTTCATAAGTACGCCAACGTAACAACAATTGTTTAAGTTACTCTGTAATCCGATCTCAATTCCTTCTATTTGCTATTTCTATTTAAAGGAAAAATAGTGGAAAAACAAAAACAATGAAATAGAAGTAACACGTAGGCTGAAAATTTCTTGATCTAACACACAGATGACGCCCTACTTCAAAAAATCCATAAGTACCAACCTTGAAACGATACGTGTCAAAATTTCATGACATTACGACCGTTAGTTTACAAGTTACAGTGCTTTCAGTGATGCTACTTTTGATATTTTCAAAATAATGGAAAAAATCAAATTTCATATGCTGATTAAACACTGCTTCTGATGGAAAAAATACGGTTCAAGCAAAGCAAAGACTTGGTAAGTGTTACGGGGATTCTGGCCTTGGATAATCACTCATCATTTACTGGTATGCTGAATTTAAACGCGGTCGTACTGACACAAATGATGCTAAACGCTCTGGACGCCCAAATGACGTGGTTACACCGGAAAACATAAAAAAAATCCACAAAATTGTTTTGGATGACCGTAAAATGAAATAGCGTGAGACAGCTGACACCCTACGGATATTAAAAGAACGTGTGGATCATATTTTGCATAAACATTGGGGCATGAGAAAGCTCTGTTCGAAATGGGTACCGCGTTTGCTCACAGTGGACCAAAAGCAACAACGTGTTTATGATTCTGAGTGCTGTTTGGACCTGTTTAAGCGCAATAAAAACGATTTTTTCATGAGATATGTGACAATGGATGAAACATAATTCCACCACTACACACCAGAATCTAATCGGCAATTAGCTGAGTGAACAGGAGCCGATGAAAGCCGCCCGAGGCGACCAAAAACACAACAAGTCGGCTGGAAAGGTTTTGGCCTCTGTATTTTGGGATGCGCATGGAATAATTTTCATCGACCACGTTGAAAAGGGAAAAACCATCAATAACCAATATTATATAAAGTTATTGGTGCGTTTGAAGATCGCAAAGAAACGGCCCCAATTGAACAAGAAAAAGTGCTCTTTCATCAAGACAATGCACTGTATCACAAGTCAATGGGTACGATGGCAAAATTGCATGAATTGAAGATCAAATTGCTTCCTCATCCAACGTATTCTCCAGATTTGGCCCCCAGCGACTATTATTTATTCGCCGACCTGAAAAAAATGCTAGCTGGGAAGGGATTAGGCTCCAATGAAGAAGTTATCGCCGAAACTGAGGCCTATTTTGAAGGCAAAGACAAATTCTTCTACAATAAAGGTATAGAAATGCTAGAAAAGCATTGGATTGATTGTATCGCTCTTGAAGGAGACTATATTGAAGAAGAAAATAGCAAGACCAAAAACTTTTCAGCCTACGTGTTATGTTGGAGCATACATGCAATCATCCTTTTAGCCCCCAACTCATTTTTTCATCCCGTAAATATTTTACTAGAGAAAAATTATTTAATATTAAATATCCAATATTCGAGTCAAAAATCAGCCAAATTGTCATAATACTGAAAGGATACAATGACCCTTGTCTCTTGGACCCTCTTTCCATATTAACAATGAAAAAAGACTCTCAAAAAAAACCCAGCAAAGCAAGACAAGTACGAAGTCACTTTTCTACCTTTCTTCCGTATCCCTTTGACACCTTATATGTTTTATTAAAAATTATTATGCTTAAAATTTGCCCATTCTTCCACTCTTAAATAACGAGACAAATTCTATTATACTATCGAAACTATATAAGATTTTTCAACCTTTTTCACTCCCTTATGTTATTAAAATTGAAAGTAACAAAAAAAACTTTATTTTTATTCTCCTAGAGTCAGAAAACCCTGAAAAGCACAATATATATGCAGCAACCCTTTTAATGGGGGTTATATATATATAAGGGGTTAATGGGGTAAGGTGAGGCACCTTACCCCATAAACACCTTATATAATTTACTATAAATAATATTATGTTTATATTATTGTTACATCAACCAAAAAAACTGAAAAAATCCCAAGAATATTAATAAATAATACTATATAATATTTACCGACTCCCACCATTTTCATTTCCTCTTTAGTTTAGTATTGAAAAAAAAAATAAAAAAAATGACCTAATTTTTGAATTCTTCGAGTCCAAAATCCTTGAAAAGAACATTTACTTAATAATCCCTCTAATCTCCTCCTCTCCCTTTCACCCCTTTTATGTTTTACTATAAATAATTGTGCAAAATATTTATTATATTAAGCAGGAAAAATTGCCATATTCATATTAAAACTATACAAAATTACCGATCCCGCCCCCTTCGCCTTAAGCGATATCGCTCAAAAATGATAACCTTCATCTTCTCATTGTATATATATATATATATATATATATATATATATATATATATATATATATATATATATATATATATATATATATATATATATGTATGAAATTGATATATTATTTCGTTAGAGAGTTATCGTGCCAATAAACAGACAAACAAACAGGTCAACCGAAATTAATGATTATGTTTTTTGTGATCTAAGAACCCCAAAACGTGAAAAAAAAGCAAAAATCTCGGATTGTGATTTTTCTCTAATACATACTCAAGAAAAGTAAACAGAGGAGACTAAAGGCGAAGCTGCTTATAGAGGAGAGCGGCCAATTGTCAAACGGCAGGCGAACTTCCTTAATGAAAAACCTCCTCCTACCAGAACTTTAAAAGCTTATTCCCTTCCAACGTAGTAAAGTAAAAATTTTAGTCCGGAAAGATGACTAAGGTGATTATTTAAAAAAACAATATTTTCATACCGTGGAAATTTAAAAATCTGAGACCCGGGGGGCGGAGAATTTGTAAAAAAAGGACCTTTCCCTAAAATGAAATTTTAACAATTTATACCTAAGTTGAAACTAAAAAGTATTCCAAACTTTAAAAACCGAAAACCTCATTTAACAATCGATGATCGGCGTATGAAGATTTCTCACAAAAAAGAACCTTCAATAAAGAAAATCAGAAAAGTGATTAACTATTACTACTACTTTCCCCGTAAATATTTAGTTGTAAAAAATAAATAATAACTTCATCTAAGGCAGTATTTTAAATAATAAGTATTTTAGTGAGATACTAATCACAAAAAAAGTTGAGCAAAGGAAAGGCTACTTGAAACCGAACATTTTACTCTACATTCTATGTTAAAATTAAAAATAACGGGAAAATAGCGGAATTTATAAATTTTTCCACTGCAGTAAATAAAGAAGAGATGTATATATTATAATATATATGAAACAAGTCCCTCTATCTCCTACCCCACCTTAATAACAACTTATATATTTGACCATATATTCAGGGTGACCCATATATTTGGAATAATGATTCCACAACATTTATTAATCAGTGTATCAAAAAAATATTTAAATAAAAGTTATAGGGTGTTATACGACACACATGCTGACGTTGACAATAAAATGTTTTGAACTGTCGGTTCGAAGAAATTACGCCATCTTAATTTTGTTTAGATGGAAAGCGCTGTATATTATTTTATTTCTCTTATCTCTCTCTTATCTACTAAAAATTCTAGATATTATTTGTCACACACAACATATCATATGTCTAAATTGAACTGTTTTGGAATTATTGTCATTTGAAATTTAAAATAAAAAAAAGATAAAAAACTATTAATAAATACTCTAGGTTTATTTTTAAGGTCACAATTGCTTAAAAGGCTACCGTTAACAGCGAGGCAATGACCCAATCTGGCATAAACAGCCTGCACAGAGTTATGCAAAGAATCCAATGTGATATGTGCTACTTCATATTCAATTCTTTGTTGTAAATCTTCTACACTTTCAGGTCGACCTAGGTCAATTTTGGCTTTCAAATGACCCCATAAAAAAAACCGAGTGGCATAAGGTCGAAAGTCCTTGCAGGCCATTCCACAGCACCTCTTCTACCTATCCATCGATTAAGAAAAATCGCATCCAAATATCTATGAACATTGAGTTCATAGTGAGGAGGTGCTCCGTCCTTAGGTCATGTTAAGGATCGTTCTAAATCTGGACCTCCAAAAGTTAAAACAAGCGATGATAAAAAGTTAGATGTTTTACTGGAAATTACAGAAAATCCCCTTACAGCCACTCGTCAGCTTTGCCTAGACCACAACATAAGTAAAGGTACCTTAAATCGTATACCGAATGAAGGAAAATTGCATCCATACAAACCCATTCTACTGCAAAAATTATCTGAAGATTACTACGATAGACGCGTTAAATTTTGCGAGGTCATGATGGAACGAATCAGTAATGATCCTAACCTAATTCAGAATATTGTTTTTTTTGACGAGGCCACATTTTGTCTTAACGGATGAATTAACAAGCATAACTGCCTGTATTCGTCTACTGAGAGTCCCCACTGGATAATCGACAGTCATTCTCAAAGACCACAAAAGATAAACGTGTAGGCAGGGATTTGTGGACGTCATATCAGTGGTCGCTTTTTTATCGATGAAAATCTTACAGGACAGCGGTATTTACAGTTACTCCAAGAGCAAGTTATTCCAACTTGTGCAGGTCTTTTTTCCGATAATTTGGATATCCCTAACAGGAATCTGTGGTATCCACAGGACGGAGCATCTCCTCACTATGAATTCAATGTTAGTAGATATTTGGATGCGATTTTTCCTAATTGATGGATAGGCAGAAGAGTAGAATGGCCTGCAGGAAGTCCCGACCTTACGCCACTCGATTTTTTTTTTATGAGGTCATTTGATAATCAAAGTTTACCGAAGTCAACCTAAAACTGTAGAAGATTTACAACAAAGAATTCAATACGGTATGTTAGACAAATAATATCTAGAATTTTTAGTAGAACTCAAAAATAAAATAATATATAGGGCTTTACATTTAAAAAAAAAATCAAGATGGGGTAATTTCTTCGAACTGACAGTTCAAAACATTTTATTGTCAACGTCAGCATGTGCGCCGTATAAAACCCTGTAACTTTTATTTAAAAAATTTTTTTGATACACTGATTAATAAATGCTGTGGAATCATTATTCCATACATATGGGGCACCCTGTATAATTAAAAATAAGAAAAAAGTTCACAATTTTCAGGTTCCTCGAATCAAAGAACAACGAAAAAAGCTTAGACCATAATATATACGAAGTAACCCCTTTACTCGTTATATATTTGAGTATAAATCCTCATCATATTGACATAGAATATATAAAAAAAATTTCGGTACCTACTCTTTTCAGCTCCGATATTCCTCAAAAATTATAATTTCCGTTCCTACTTTAAGTATTATGTGGGTACCAAACTTGAAATCGATATCTCATTTTGCTTCAGCCAGAGAAATATAAAACTCTACTATAAAGAGGTCGCGATTTTTTACATACATAGGGGTGAGGGAACCCCCCCTGGGGCAAGGGAGCATATATACCTCACCCCCCTGGCTACGTCGCAGGATCTTGTGTATTTTTTTATATTTAATGATTTTTCTAGTGATGATTTTGAGAATGAGGTTTCCTAAACATTGTTGAAAAATATTGAAACACGGAAACATAAAAATTTGAAGTCAATATTAATTAAAATTTAGTTTTTAACCTTTTAAGCGATAAACAAATAAATTTTTACTTTAGAATAAATATAATTTTCCTCAAGTAAATAATTTATATAAAATTGCTCTACCCGGACTGTTTAGCAGGGGAAACCAATTTATTTTCCGACATTTAAACTGGAAACATATATTATTTTCGAAAACTTTACATACCTTGAATCAGATTCGGAAAATACTTAAACACTTTTCACAAAACGTATGGCTATATATCTAAAGGGTTATTTTTATGTTAAAATTACTAACCGTTCTGACAAATTGCTCTGGAAATATGTTTTACGTATAAAAGGTTAAAGAGAAATGACTACGAGTATTTTTCCACGTGAGAGTCGAGACTATTTTGTTCAAACAAAGCTTTTATACCAGGGGGCAAATCCTTATTATTTTTAAGAAAAAATTTGAAAAAGTCTAAATTTATCTAATCATAATTGAAGCAATATCTAAATAATTGCCTAATATACCTAATTAAGGCATTTGAAACTTAATTATTTTAGTATTTTTGTGATAAAAATCTAGTAATTATACAAATTCTTATCTGTTATAACCCCCAATGTATTGTTACATACAATCTGGCAACATCGCTTCCCTAATGCTACCTGCAAACTGATAGACACAGCAAAAAAAAGCTGTGAGTGATTTGGTTTTGGCACTGACTACAGCCAACTTGCCAGTTTTTCTGTTCTTTAGTAATATTTTACAGCTTAATATCGGAACAATTATTTGCATAAAATGTCACCAAGTATTCGGCTATTATATATATTTTTTTAGGCTGTTTAAAACTTAAACTATATATATATATATATATATATATATATATATATATATATATATATATATATATATATATATATATATATATATATATATATACAGTCGGTCCAAAAAGTCTCTATACACCACCTGCTTTCTATACTATTTTTCTGTTATATTTAACTAATTAATTGAAACTATGAAAAAAACATGTTCAATTTAATATTTGAAACTTAACCAACGACAATTACGGAACATTGTTATAAAAATGTAAACAAAATTAATGTCAAAAAAGTCTCCATACACTCAAGAACTGCATTAAAAAAACTCGTTATAATCAGCAGCATTTTATCAAGCTATCTATTGCTAGCTAAACTGAAAACAAATGAATAATTTTCGGCCATACTTTATAATCTATCACTTGTCGCAAGTAATTTTGCAGTAGGTTTTCAAAGTAGTATTAAAAATGAGCGAGAGAAATTGTGAAATTCCATTTCAAGTTCGAAAGTTCATAACTGATTTGTGGAAAGATGGAAGATCGTACAGAAATTTAGGAAAAATTGTTAAAAAGTCGCGTGCTACTGTTCAGTACATTGTAAACTAGTATAAATCAACGGGTTCCTATAAAATTCGACCACGCTCCGGTCGTCCCAAGAAAGTGACTCCACATGAAGAAGCCAGTATTGTTAGACAATTAATTATAGATCCCAAAAAGAATTGCACCAAAATTAAAAAAAGAAGTAAGGGAACTATTTTGTTAAATGTTTGTTCACAAACAGCGAAAAACTGTTTACACAGGGCAGGCTATAAGGGGTGTGCAGCCAGGAAGAAGCCGTTAATTTCGGAAGCTAATCGCGAAAAGCGGTTAGCTTTTTGGATCTGATGGCTGAACTAAAGTTTGGAGAAAGAAGAAAACCGCATTCGATATTAAAAACATTTGTTCCACGGTGAGACAAGGGGGAGGCAGTGATCTGCTTTGAGGATGCATGTCCGCTGAAGGGGTTGGAAATTTACATTTTATTAATGGTACCATGGATCAGCATGTTTATCTGAACATTTTGAGAGACAATTTAAGAGAAAGCGTCCAAACATTAACACTCGAAAAAAGATACATTTTTCAACAGGACGATGATTCGAAACATACCGAAAACTTGGCGGGAGCAGCATCATACACCTCCGCAATCACCCGATGTTAACCCCATCGTGCATTTATGGGAGGAATTTAAACGGCGCCTTCGCAAACATAATGTTTCAAATAGAGAAGAATTAAAAAACAGAATATTGAACGAATGGGAGAATATGCCAGCAGAAGTTACTAGAAAGCTGGTTGCAAGCATAACAAAAAGGTTACAGGAGATTGTCAAGACCAACGGCGGTCCCACCAAATATTAGCTTAAACAAAATTGTTATTTTCCATTAAACTCCGTCAAACTATTATTAGTAATTGTTAAGTGTATGGAGGCTTTGTTGACATTAATTTTTTTCACATTTTTATACCAATGATGTAACTTCTAAATAAAATGTTCCGTAGTTGTTTTTAATACTAATCCTCTTTGGTTAAGCTTCAAATATTAATTTAAACATGTTTTGTCATAGTTCCAATTAATTAGTTAAACATAACAGGAAAATAGTATAGAAAGCAGGTGGTATATGGAAACTTTTTGGACCGACTGTATGTATGTATGTATGTATATATATATATATATATATATATATATATATATATATATATATATATATATATATATATATAGTGTGTTGCATAAAAATATTAATAAATAGCTGGTCTGTTTTGTAACGGAAAAATTCGACCCTAAAGAAATGCTGAAATAAATGAAATGAGAAGATCATTTTCACTGCCACGGGTAAACAAAATAAATGGAATAAACAATTTTGCCGGAGTTTAATTAGAAGTTTCATACCAAATTTTATAAAAAGATTGTAATTTTATAAAAAATTGTAGGTGTTAATATAAAAAAAAATAATGAATCAATTACGCTTGAGGTTTTTTTGTTTAAAAGCTATAATAACTCTAAAATCACAAATTCTAGATTGACTGTTAACAAAATTCCCTGCACTAAACTAAAAATTCTTTATTTTAAAAATAACTTAGTAAACATCATAAACAGTCGAAAATAGGTTAAGAAAAAATGCACCACCTAAACGAATAGTGTAAAAAATATTCAAATATCGGCCATAACAAGCAAATCGTTAATTTTGTTTGTTTATTGTAAAATAATTAGAGTGGTATTCCGAGATCAAAAGCGATTTTTAAAAAAATAAGTCTGGCCTCGTATGTTTCATTTAATAATTTAAAACTGGTATTTTAATAATGCACTTTTTAATTATAAGTATATTTAAATCAGTAATACTCGTAAGCAGTAACTATCAAAACCAGCTGACTGAAATTAGACATTACATGTTGAAGTTAGCAACAAAATGATTCGATTATCCAACGAGTTTTCATTTTAGAGAGGTTACACATAATAAGTTGACAGGTCCATGCATAATCACTATTTGATTTCAATTTTACAAGCAGAAGGGTTTTGATATGGAAACTTAATTATGAATTTTTATCGACCCTTGATAAGGAAGTAAGACCTTCAGGAAGCAAAGTTTAAATATAAAATAAAAAATTAAAAAATATACACAGAATTTCTCTCACTTTCATATTGATACACTATATACCTCCCAAGATGCTTTAACAAGCAGTTATACAATTTAGCGTCTTAAACCCTTGATAAGGGTGTAAACCATCCCTATTCTAAAATCAAAAATATAATGAGAATTAGCTCCACCTTGAGTTTGATATAAGCTATACTCCTTGAGACATTTTAACTAGTGGTTATACAGTTTCGCGTTTTGCACCCTTGGTAAGGGTGGAAGCTACTCTTATTGGAAAATCATTAATAGAATTAAAAACGTACTCAGATAATTTGTTCTACCTTGAGTTTGACAAATGTAATACCTCTAGAGATAGTTCTGTGAATATGTTTTTTCATATTTTTTCAAATGTTTAAAACAGAAAAGTTTCCAACCTTTAGAAGGGTTTAAGATGTGAAGCTATTTAACCACAAGTTAAAATGTCTCACGGAGTATAGCTTACATCAGACTTAACGTGGAAGAAATTGTCCATGTGTAGTTTTTGATTTTTTAATTATTTTAGAATAGGACCGGTTGACATCTTTATCAAGGGTTCAAGACGCTAAGTTATATAGTAGTTACTAGTATCTCAGGAGGTATATAATTTAACAAGCACAAGGTCCGAGAAATTATCGGTGTATATTTTTTAGTTTTTTATTTTATATATCCCCTTTGCTTTATGAGTGCCTTACACCTTTACTAACGGTCAACGAAAATCCTTACCTAAATTTCCCAAATTAAGATCATTCTACCTGTAAAAATTTTAATCAAATAGTGATTAAATATTAACCGGTGAACTTATTATGTGTAGCCTTTGTAAAATGAAAACTCGTTGAAACTTCGTTGCTAGCTTTACTTTTGCATAAATCATTTCCAAATTATTCTTTTAAACGTCCAGGTGGAAAAAATATAAAATTAATTCGATTAGTGACAGTATACAAACAACAAAAAAAAACAATCAATTATACGCTCATATCAACAAATAATATTATATAGGTATATCTCTCGCTCAGGCTAACCCAATTAGATACTCACAGGAAAGGTTTCCAGTGATCATATTTCCTGGAATTTCAACAAAACTTTAAACAAGATTTTTGAAGATTCTGTAAATTATTTTGTTCTTGCAAAATAAGTGCCGGCCAGTATACGACATCACCATAGGAAATCAAATAGAAAATTAAGTCGCAGAGGCGCAATTTATTATTTGTAGTTAAGATATCTTTGTGAATGTAAAGAATTTTCGATTTGTAATAACATGTTTTATATAAATTCGAAACGTAATCTTCGCAACGGAGTTGTGAATCAAATGTTACTCCCAGATTTCGACAAGTATCTGACGGTGGTAATATTGTGCCATTAGTCTCTATCCTGAAATCGTCACTTTGTGATACCGTTGAACTACAAAGCTTATACGGAACAGTTATTGCCGTTAAGTAGCAGGCCATGACACTGAGACATTTCTATAATAGTCTTTATGTTGTCATTTATTTTTCCACCTGTGTCAACTATATTTTCTGTTAAAAAAGAATAATATAGTTCCATATCATCTGCATACTGACGAGATTGAAAAAACTTGAAGTATTTATAAAAACGGCCGTATAATTAATGGCTCATAATAGCGCCTTGCGGTTTATCTCTTTTAAGAAAAACAAGGTCCTTACCAACCCTAACCCTTTGTTTTCTGTCCTCGAAATAACTTATAAACCATTTTAATGCATTATCTCCCCAGCCAAAATATGTAAGTATTACGAAAACCTTTGTTTACTCTAGAGTATCAAAAGCCCTATTAAAATCCAGTAACACAACCCTCCTAGCCCGTATTACTGCTTCCAACCGGTTTTTCATGAAGCGGGCGAGCTTTTTCGCCACTGCCAATGGGATTCTTCCCCACTCTTCCGCCATCGCAATCTTTAAGTCCCTCAACGATGCAGGAGCTGCATTTCTAGCTCGAACCCTTCTTTTGAGCTCATCCCATATGTGCTCGATTAGACTGAGGTTAGGACTCCATGCAGGCGATATGTATTCCCACTTCCGCCAGGTATTGCCGCACTTATGCAGCAGCATGTGGCCTCTCGTTGTCGTACATTAGCACGAAGCTATCAGCAGCAAACTCATAACAAAATTTTCATATATGAGAATTTCACTCATAAAAACTAACGCCATTTGAAGATCAAGTGAGGGCCGAAAGACTTTTTTTTCATTTTCTGCAGGAAACATTGGCGCATCTACGGAATCAAACCTATTGTCGATAAGTGGTTAAGAACATCATTAAATTCAAATTTGTTAGTGTTCCATACGGAACACTTATAAGATGACTTCGGTGTCCGTCTATCTGTCTGTCTGTCTGTCTGTCTGTCCCGATTTTTTCTGAAGGGATTTGACATAGAAAGTCGAAATTTGAAATTAATATAGGAATTGATGGCCTCATCAGAGCCGTGTAGTTTTGAAAGTTAAATTTTGACTTAAGGGGTTAGTTTTGGAAGGTAAAATCGGAAGTAAAAAAAAATTACCAGGTCATCGAGTGGGGTGTCAAATGAAAGCTTGTAAAAAGACAAGTTCAAAAATATGTATAATGTAATACTTGCGCTTACTTCTCTTTGTATTATTTTTAAAAAGGTGCGAAAAACCGCTATCCCTCCCTTATCTCGAAAGTACTTATCAAAAAATTTTGAAAAAATTCTGGAATATTCTCTATAGGGTGTAGATTGAACGAAAATTATCACGAATGCATTACGTTTAATAATTTATCTGGTTTACAAGGCGGGAAAAAACTTTGTTAAAAACTCATTTGGGATTTTGTTTTGTCACTGATCATTTTATACTTCCGTAACAAAATTTTTCATTTTAAAAGCAATCAACGTACGGAAACTAATTGCGCAAATCCAACTTACACTTGACGGGTTATTTATAATAAAATGATTTTTTTGGCATTAAATTTTTTTTCATTATGCAATTTCTTTTTTGAAATTCATAATGTTTCTGGCCATTTTTGTCTCAACTATAATTTTCATAAAAAAATCAGTTTCCGAGTTATGAATTATAATAATCAACATCAACTGAAAATATTTCAGAACTTGTTCACTACCTATACGTAATATTAAAATAAATCTTTGTGTTTGGATTTCTGAAAAGACAGGTCGGAGGTGTTCCGTTTCACGAATTTTCACCCCGGTTCAAGTTCCGATAAAGGAATGATAGGAAAATGCAGTTGCATTTGTTTTTATAGGGATGAATCGCACGAAACGAGTACGTTGCTGAGCGAGCAAAACCGATTCTATTGAGTAAAACCGTTTTAATCTGTAAAACTTTTTGGAAATCCAAATGTTCTTGGTATTACTGGAAAGAGTAGAAAATCAGCATTCTGTTGATACCAAAAATAATACCTCTGCAAAATCATTTGAGTAAATTTTTTGCTCACCGGTGTATATATATATATATATATATATATATATATATATATATATATATATATATATAATGCATACATATTAAAAATCTATTGTTAATTGTTAATAAAATCCGATAACAAAAAGAAGTATATCTACAGACTAGCCAAGATTTCACAATTTTATTTAGATATTAAATTACAATATATGACGCTTAAACGGTCAATGTCAGTTCAGAAATTAATGGAATCCTTTTCGCGATTTATGTGTTTGGCACTCTATACACAACTTTGAATTAGGGGAATGCTATCCTTGGTTCTGGAACCAATGGTATAAGAGGTATTTTTAAATCCCTTGAAACGGGATACCACATTGTTCGTTAGACCTTTAATATATGGAAGTTTTTTTGTATTTTATTGAAGTCAAATCGACTTTCTCAACTACGTGAACATGAGAAGCAGAATTATATATTAATCTCCTTAATAACCCTTTTGGATAACCATTGTTTAGAAAAAGTTTAAACACCTTGTTAAGATTATCTCTCAAAAATCTGTCATTGGAAATTCTAATCACTCTGTTTTTTGTAACGATAAGAGTGTTGTATTTTTGGTTATTGGGGTGATTGGAATAATAATTAATATATCTGCCAGATGAAGATGGTTTCCGATACAAATTCAAAATAATATGATTATTGTCGGTTCTGATTACTAAAGTGTCGAAAAATGGTACCGATTGGTTAGTCTCTCGTTCAATCGTAAACTGTATGTGCTCGTTGACAGAACTGAAGAGGTCCAATGTCTGTGAGATTTGGTGCCCAGGAACCGCGCCCTACAAAGAGCATCGGAAAAGGTAACTTCTCCTTTATGGTATCCAACACAAAGTCCATGACAACCTGTGCTAAAATGGGACTTATTGGCGAGTCCATTGGAGTTCCAAATATCGGTTTGTAAAAACTGCCGTTGACAGAAAAATAACAGTTGCTACATATCATATCAAGGAGTTTGAAGAAATTCTGTTTGAATATAATTTTGTTGGATTCTATTACATGCCAATGAGATTCCAGAATTTCGATAACTAAAGAAATAAATTTTGATAAATCATAGGACACTGAACCCATATAGCTCACAATGAAGCGCAATGGGACATTCTGTTTGTGAATCTTTGGTAAGCAATATAAAGAAACCCACGAAATATAAAGAATACAAGAATAAATTGAGTATTTCAGTTTATAGACCGCATACCCGTAACGCATGGTCGATAATATAATTTATTCATATATATATATATATATATATATATATATATATATATATATATATATATATATATATGAATATATATATATATATATATATATATATATATATATATAATATATATATATATATATATATATATATATATATATATATATATATATATATATATATATATATATATATATATGAATATATATATATATATATATATATATATATATATATATATATGCGTATGAAAAATAATTAGGATACATAAAAAGTATACAAACGTAAGCAGACGCATGTGAAGTATAAAATATAACTTATAAAATAGCAAAAACATTGAAATATTGCTCAAACTGCTTCTTTGTTAAGTTGGTGGAGGCATTTCATTAAAAATTCAAATTTTGTCATTGAACTCCATTTATTACATGAATTACAAACACTACTCTGTGACAAGAATTTGATAAAAAAATATATTAAATGAAGCTAACAAGGAAAAGCTCACTGGACCTATAAAGTATCTTTCAGTAGCTAAAACGAAAACTACCAATACTCTAAACTAGTAGAAAATTAGAAATAACCATTCAAACTGTATAATTTAGTAAAAATAATCGCTCCACAAAGCTTTGAACCGAATACAAAGCTAAGCTCTACCTGAAAGTTTGCAAAGTGGATCGTAATATAAATGTCGAAAATAAAATAAACGCGATTGTTTCGAAGCATAGCGGCTCCGTATTGTTACTAGATAAAACATTTTACCCGTATTGAAAGTTAAAGTAAATGTTTACCCGTGAAATAATAAATTTTTAAGCTAACACAGTTGAAAGTTGCTGGTAATAATTTATAAAGTTTTATATAGAAAACTGTTGCGAAGTCTCTTTTGATATTTATATGATGTCCTTAACATTACTCTCTCCCTCAAAGCTTTAAAATAGGAAAAGTTTTAACATACAGCACAAGAAAGGACTATACGAGTATGTATACAATGAAACCTACGTCTTTAAATTGAAGATTGATTGAAACATAGATAAAATTACAGTATACGTTACATTAGACCAGCACATAAAAAAATTATACTAAACTATTTATATGATTTAACCGGGACACAAATTCTAGGACTAATACCCCTAGACGTTTAAAGAATATATCACTAGCATCTACCAAACGATGAAAAATGGACAATGGAAATAATAACCTGTACAATTTGGTCACACAAGAGTTATGTATTTAATCAATGACTTACTCTTGGACATGATTATGTAACAACGTAGTAATTTTGAAGAACCATAAAGGATTAGGTGTACCTCAAACCTATGGACGAAGGTAGACTCCGAGGAAAGCAACAGATCTGGTCTATTACACTAATGGATTAAAATGGCCAGCGGAGCAGGTGCTGGTTTATACGCAAAAAAAAAACCAAAGTAAAGCATTAGCATTCATCTAGGGAAAAGGTCAACAATATTCTAGGCAGAAATTCACTCAATACACATATCTCTTCGCGAGAATATTAGTCGAAACTACTGCAGCCAAGAAATATGCTTTCTCTCAGTCAAACTGCTCTAAAGGCTTTAAATGCCTATCAGGCCAACTCCAAGATCACGATGGATGATCAATTAGAACTGTCTGCAAAGAGCAGCAGAGTTGAACTATTGTGGGTTCCAGAACAATCAGGGATAACTGGCAATGAAAAAACGGAATTAGCAAGATCCAGAACTGCAAAACCATACAGTGCTGACATGGTCAAAACTTACTACTTTACTTTTCAAATCTCTTTATTATTCTCATTTGATGATTTACAGGACATAGTCACATTTTACAGCTTATAAATACAGTTTGACAATAAGCAAAACCCATTTATAGCATATTAGTCTTTCGGCCGGCCAAGATGTTGTGGCTTAGTTGGTGCCACTGCCCCGTGTGTATTTGAGTTTTTCTCTATGACACCTTCGCCGTAGGCTTTTGTGTCATTAATTATTATTTGGCATTATTATTATTTTCTATTGTTTGTTATTTATTTTTGCGGGTTGTTTTTAAATTTGGTTTTAGTGGGAAAAGTAGAGAAAAAAACCCACTTTGATGTTGAAAGTCAAAACTTAAAAGCAGGCAACGTTTTTCGGGGGATCCTCCTCAGGCATATGTAGTTAATGTAAAATAAATGAAAACAGACAAGGCCCATATTTTAGCCGTTTACCCACTGTTCTCTTATTCGTCACATCCATCCCGAGATACGTTTCACAGTATCACGGCTCGTCAGTCAGGCTAGAATTTACTGATATTTATCAAAGTAGGGACGGAACACGATGGTAAGATACAACGAATTGTACTATGTACGCGTACCTAACAAACTATCGAAAGTTGACACAGCAGATTTAAGAGCGACAGAGTGGCTGACACACTTAACACTTAAGAGGATGCAGCGCTTTTCATATACATATATATGTATATATATAAATATATATATATATATATATATATATATATATATATATATATATATATATATATATATATATAGATATAGATATATATATATATATATATATATATATATATATATATATATATATATATATATATATATATATATATATATATTGTAACATTCATTTTTTCCTAGATTTTAAGACCATGTAATGTTACTGATTTGTCCATTTCAAATTGTACTTATTTTCATTTTTGTATCGAACGGTATATTAAACAGAAGTTCCAAGACGTTCGGTATATATGGTGTTGTGCGGGTTCCTGACCGAACCTCTCGCTACGCCGCGATTGGTAAAATGTTTGATCCGCAGTTTTGATTGGAGCGTCGTGATATTACAGGCAAAAGTCGCACGATTATTTAAGGCTCCGCAGAGCTTGAATCGAGGCTGTTTTCCATCGAGCCGCAGTCAGGCTGTTTTCCATCTAGCCGCAGCCAGGCAGTACCGTCTAGCCGAGAGGCTATTTTCCATCTAGCCGAAGTAGGCTAATTTTCATCAGAGCCGCTAAGTAAAAGCACCAGTGTCTTAACTAAAAGCCGTAGTGGGCTTTCTAAGTGTTTGCTAAGAAAAAGTGTGAAATCGGGCGTAGTCCATCAAAACAGGAATAAGAACAGTAAGTCAACAAAACTTCCTTCAATAGACTTATCCCGGAGTAGTGCCTTAACTACAATTTAAAACAGACTAAAAAGCGAAGTGTAAAGCACGATTTCTCGTCTTCGGGGGTTATAATAGTCTAAAATTTTAATGTAACAACTACTAGTTAGGCTAGAATTTGTTAGGTAAAACTGTAAAGGTTAGAACTTTTTATTTTAAAAACGTGAATAAATTTTCTTTTAGTTGATTAAAGCTAGTGTCTCACTGAATACTTATTTTTCTTTTCAGGATAAGTTGTACTAGACTAATTCTTTTTTGTAATACCCATAAAACCCTTCAGCATTTTTCCATTTTATTAGCTGAAGTTAGATCCTTTCTATTTTAAAATGGATGGTGCCCAAAATTTTGTACAGCTAAAGCCTTTTAAAAAATAGAAATAAATTCCAAAAAGACGTAAGAAAATTATCTCTTACCCATATCTCTCTACCAAGGAAAACTGAGCTAGTGTGTGTTTAATTTCTTTAGTTCTTTTAAAATCAGGGTTCACTCAATTCAGTATCAGAAATTAAAGCGGGTAAGTTCAAAGGTTACAAAATTGCGCTCAAGCGTGGGACAAACAACTTCTCACAGGGTACAAAAAAAAAGATGCCTCAAACTGAGAACACTTTTTCACAGCTTACAAAATGACGCAGTGTACTTGGGGCGCAATTAAACACCATTTCATAGGCTACAAAATGACCCCACAACGTTGGGGCAAGTTTTGCATATGCTACAATATGTATATATATATATATATATATATATATATATATATATATATATATATATATATATATATATATATATATATATATATATATATATATATATATATATATATATATATATATATATATATATATATATACATATATATATGTATATATATATATATATATATATATATATATATATATATATATATATACATATATATATGTATAAATATATATATATATATATATATATATATATATATATATATATATATGATTCTGTGCTTTTTTTTATTTCTTAGGATTTTGGTTCTACTTATTAAAACAAATTATTTTATTTTATTTAGTCTTTACTGACGTTTCGCCCATTTTTTTGTGGGCTTTCTCAAAGTATCTAAAAATTTTTTAAAAAGTTTCGGGACACATTTTACAATTTAAAATTAAAAATTATAATTTTGGTACAATTCACGTCACGTTATAAAAACAGTTTACACAGTTTTTTTTTATATATAACTAATTTAAAAATATGTACGCCAATTATACTGTTTTTAAGATTAATACAAAAAATATTTACTGAAGTATTTAACTTGGTATATGGTACGTACCTAATAAACTCAGTATTTTTCATACACAGGATAGAGCCATAATACTAACATCCCCAATATACAGACCTGAATGCCTAAAAAAAGTAAAAGAGGTCTTAATATCCAATGGCTACTAGGAAAAAAACACATAGAACATATATTTAAAAAAAAGAACTTATAGATTGTACAACCAACTCAAAAAAAAACCATTAATAAACACGACCAAAAAACGATATCACAAAACGTTTAATACTGCCCTACATAAATGAACAATTCGCTTTAATAAGACATAATATAACATGCCACAAAAGTCATAATAAATTAAGTACATTATTCACACAACTAAACAGCAAAACACCTAAAAATGAAACAATCAAATGCCATGTGCAGAATGCCTGAAAAAATATACAAGGATGACGAGCCAATTACTACAAAACCGACTAAATGGACACAAATATACGCAAAACGCCTCCACAGCACTAAACAAACACACCAAAGACACTAAACATGAATTCAATTAGCGACAAAGATTTTAAATAGAGGCTCTAATTACCAAAAACTAAAAATCAAGGAAATGATCGAAATAAGACAGGATCCTGATGTTGTAAATGATAGAACTGATATAGCCTGCCTCAGCCATATTTATCAAAATATAATCCACATGAAATAAAAAAAAATAACAACATAAAAACCATCTATTTTTTTAAACCAAAGGCACGATTTATTTTAATCTCACCTTTACAAACTAGTAAACATCCAATATTTCGATCAATAACGACCTGTGTATGAAAAATACTGAGTTTATTAGGTACGTACTATATACCAAATCAAATATTTCAATAAATATTTTTTGTATTAATTTTAAAAACAGTATAATTAGCGTACATATTTTTAAATTAGTTATATATATATAAAAAAAACTTGTGTAAACTGTTTTTAGGTAGCAATGGAAGAACTTAAAAATATAATGAACAACGTAATGAAGAACAATGCACCTACGAACTGGACAACAGGCATCATAACCCCAATATATAACAAAGGAGACACTAAAGATGGTAATAACGACAGAGGCATAACCCTAACTAGCACTGTGTCAAAAGTATATACCAGGATACTAGAAAAAAGACAAAGAAAGAAACTTGAGCATACATAAGAAGAAGCGCAGTTTGGTTTTCGGGTGAATGATGCAATATTTATAATGAGGCAGTTATGTGAAAAAGTTATAGGAGAAGATAGGGAAATTCACGTGGGTTTTATAGACCTACAAAAGGCTTTCAACAAAATTAAAAGAGAAGACATATGGGAAACACTGAGAAAAAGAGAAATACCAGAAATAATAATAAAGGACGTACAGAGTTTATACAAAGAATCAACAATTTATATAAGAACAAGACAGGACAGATCTGATATATTTGAAACAACTATTGGCCTTAGACAGGGATGCATCCTGAGTCCCATGCTTTTATAATAAGGAAAATGGAGGACAAAGCAAGGATGGACAGGGTTAGGAATGCACAAATCAGAAAGAATTTGAACCTGAAACCAATGGAGGAAAGAGTTGAGGAAGCACAACTGAGATGGTATGGACAAGTTGAAAGGATGCCTGAACAAAGAATAGTTAGACAAGTGTTTGAAGTCAAAGTGAGCAAGAAAAGAACAAGAGGTCGACATAGAAGGGCATGGTTGGAGGATGTTAGAGAGGCAGTGGCCAGAAGAGGAATAGAGTGGGAACACGCAAGATGAGCCACACAGGATAAAAAGAGGTGGAAGGAAATATGGAAAAGACAAATACAGAATAACTCAACTCCACGGGCCTTACACCCCTAAAGGGGTACAAAGGCATAAGGATTAAATAAGTGAGTAAGTAAAGTTTTTCATTAAAATTATAACTTGATCTTAAGGTTTACTCTATTATTTTTATTGCTTATTATATCTATATTTCCCCTCTATCATACCTAAAGACTTTTAAGCTCAAAAAATATAAATATAATTTTTAAAAATGATTAAAAACGTAAATATTGGATACTGAAATTTATCAACAGGTGGTGCATGATGGCACATTCAACTTTGCGCTAAATGTGGTAGCTAGTAGTTTTTTAACTAATAATGTTAAAAAAAGACAAAGCTAACACTACTCATCCATCGAAGATTAGTACACTTTAGCAATCTGCCCAAATTTCAACCTATTTTCAACACCGAACTTTTTATCTTTTAATTTCTATCATAACATTACTTCTTGCTCTAAGAAAATTGTCCTTTTGTGTGAGATAGCACAGACTGGATAAAAATAGAATATTAATAACTACCAATAATAAACAAAGCCTACATTATGGCACTTATTTAAAGGTCAATCAATAAGTTTTGAAAGCGAAAATGAAACGAGATGAATTAATAAGTCGTAATACATTTAGCCCAATACAATTTTCCAGGGATTTATCTCATCTCCGAAGTGGTTTTCCAGAAGACCTTCAAAATACCCATCTACGGCTGCTATCTCCTCATTATTTGTTGAAAAACGTTTTCGCGTAGAAATTTTTTGAGGTTTGGGAACAAATGGAAGTCAGGCGGAGCTAGATCTAGCGAATAGGGTGGATATTCCAACAATTTCTACTTTAATCCGACCAGTTTTGCCATTGCCAAAGTTCCTCTGTGAACAAGTACATTTTCATGTCTATAGATGATTTTTTTCTATTGCAAACCAGGTTTTTCTCATGAATTTTCTCATCCAACTGGTCCAAAAGATTATATATAATACTCCTCCTGTGATTGTTTTACCGGTTTAAAGGTAATCCATTAACAAAATTCATTTTGCATCCCAGAAAACTGATGCCATAATTTTTTGGACGGGTTTGACCACTTAGGCTATTTTGGAGCTGAACAACCGAGCTTAGTCCACTGTGCGGTTTGTTGTGACAGTTTAGAATCATACTGGTACAGCAAAATCTCATCCATAGTTACAAATCGACGCACAAAATCAGTTTTATTCTTTGTGAAACGAGCTAGATGTTGTTTAGAAAATTGCTCTCGAGTGAGTTTTTGTTCCGATATTAGAAAATGCGATCCCCATCTTGTGAATAGCTTTCTCATACCCACAACATTAGATAAGATCTCATATTTTGATCCACGTGAGATGCCTTTAGCCAGAGGTAAAGCATCCACGGTTAATCAACGGTCTTCCATTACCCTAGCTTGTACTTGCCCAACAGTTTCTTCAGTTGTTGCGATTTTTTAGCGTCCTGAACTTGGATCATCATTGACACACGTTTAAACTTTAGAGTCCAGCTATGAATAGTTGGAAATGAAAGAGCAGACTTCTTTAACACTTTCACTACCTTTACATGGATTTCAGTTGCCGATAAACCTTCTAAAACAAAGAATTTTATTACTGCATGATATTAGTTGTTTCCATTTTTGAAAAATACTCAAATACGTCTAGTTTAACCAGCTAATAAACAATAAATAACTTGACAGATCGACTTGACATTTAGGGTGTGTTCATATGACAGAAGAAATTTCAAAATGGTGTTCAATATTTAGTTCAAATGATGCTCCAGAGGTGTAGCTTTCAAAACTTATTGACTACCTTTATTTTAGGTTTTAACATGCTTAGAGATAGATTATTGTATCTTATTAATAGAGAGTATAGTAGTAAAAGTTTACTTCTATGTGCTTGTCTGGATTTTAGTCGGTAATTACCGTTTTTTTTTTTTAAATTTTCTAAATGTACTAAGTCTTGTAAAAGGGTTTACTAAAATATCAGTACTGTGAAACAAAAATTTATCTCAAATTAATTGGAATACTTCGAAGAATTTAAGGAATAAAGCACGACGCCAACTGTATTTTTTTTTTTAAAGTCTCTATTTGTTGTGATCAATTTTCGTATTTACCTGATATTTGTTATATTATTGTTAGGCCGAATGGTACCGTACCTTTATTTTTACAACAATATCAACTGAAAGTTTCTATAAAATTTCTTGTTCTTGTTATACGCTGTATGTAGGAGAACTGGAAGAGCAATTCAACTGAACGAAAACAATTTAGGTACGTGAAAGATGTATCGATAAGAAACAAACTGTGCAATCAACTGTACCTTAACGAGAATATTTGCTTCTGTTTCCAATTTCCATAAAGGAAACTTTAGGGAAACAACCGAAATTTACAAATACTGGGTCACGATATGGAGATCACCAGACCGGTACAAATGCCTGACCTGAACTCATCCGAGCTTATTCAGTACGCGAATCTCGAAAAATAACGATTAGTGAAAATACCTCGTATAACCGTAGGTCAAATATCAACATAATACCAAGAACCATGATTCCTTAGGTAAAAGAATTTACAAGCCTAGGAATGTTTAGATATAACGGATAGTTTGGGGACGGATCTATGCAAGATTGGCCAGCTAAATAAATTTTAATGATAGAACAAAGAAAGAGCAAATTTCTCTACTGAGCTTGACATAATTTCTATCCAACTAGGTTTGTTAATCAATTTGCATGAAGAACTTTTAAGAACATATGTCTTAGTATCATCATATGACAAGCATGGAAAAGAAAGTTTTTCGAAAGCTTAGAATTCTTTTTTGTATTATAAATCCATATCGCTTTTTTTAGCAATTAACTCCATCCGAAAAATCCTTCATACTCAAATAATAATTATTGTCCAAACAAGCCATTAATCGACAACATAATAAAAACTGATATAATTTTTGGTGTGTCGTCAAATATTAAAATTCCAAAAGAGAATCAAGAAATTACGGACCTCGCCCACCTTCTCGAACAACTTCATTACATCTACCAATCACAACTTTCTAGACAATAAACGATTTAAATAAAGATGAAATAAGAAACGCGTTGTAGATTATATAATAAATTATCCTTGGTGTATTAAATTTTATGGGTAATTCAAGTATACTGTAGCGTAATTTATATTATAACTAAATATTTCTTGTATAAATATTCATCTATTTTATTTAAGGAGATTGGAATCTCTAGTACAGTCTTATGCTTTTTAAATACCCTAATTACGAGGATGGATTGAAAAGTTCGCGGCCTAGTCAAGAAAACAAAATAAAATACGTATAAAAATATTTTTATTTTTGGACGTAATCTCCACCTAGCTCTATGCACTTCTCCCACCTGCTTTACAACGCTTCCACAACTGTTTGAAAAACAGATTTCTTAGTCTTCAAAGTACTGGTTAACTGCAGCTTCGACTTCTTCATTTGATGAAATTTCAGGCCACCGAGATGTTTTTTTAGATTTGGAAACAGATGAAAGTCCGAAGGAGAATAAGCCGGGTGGGGCAGCAATTCGAAACCACAATCACGAATTTGAGCCATAGACTCGACAGACGTGTGAACGCGACCGTTGCGCTGATGGAACAAAACTTTCTTTCTCAGTAATGCTGGGCGTTTCTCTTCAATTTCTTGACGTAAACGACGCAAAAGGGTGCAATAGTAAGTCGAGTTTATTGTTACGCCTTTCGGAAGGTGGACTACCTTAATATACCTCTAGTATCCCAAAAAAACTGATACCATCACTTTTCCAGCCGACAGAATTGCCTTCGCTTTCTTTGGGGTCGGTTCACCAGATTTTTTCCACTACTTGGATTGTTGTTTTGACTCTGTAGTATAGTGGTGAACCCAGGTCAGTCGCGAGAAATCGGGAGTCGAATTCGTTCTGGTTCAACTGAAAGCAATCTGGGGACCCACCTAGCTTAGAAAATCCGAGTTCGTTAGCAATGATGTTTTGTGTTCGTTCATACGCAATGCCTATAGTGTCTGCAATCTCCCTGATAATCTATGGTCTTTCAATATGAGATCGCACACTTTGCCGATTTTTTCTTCAGTCTAGACGGCCGGCTGGAGCGAGGGTCAACTTCGATACTCTCCCGTCCACATTTAACTTCTGCAACCTATTTTTTCACAGTGGTATATGACGGAACAGGTTCCGCTAGTGTTGTTTTCATATCATCGTGGCTCTCCTTTGATGTTAATCTTTTCTTAAACAGGTACTTGATGACCGCACGTTATTTTTGTAATTTTTCCGAAAACGCTGCACAACCAAAGAAAATATGGACTTATTGAGGGTACTATAATAAAAATATTATAATTATTTTTTGGTAAGGCTACGAACTTTTCAATCCATCCTCGTACCATCTGGTAAATATACGGCTTACATTTTATTTCGAAACTAGCAATGGGCCACAAATCCTTTCACGTGAAAGCGTTATTTTTTTCAATTTTTTTTTTAAATTTAAATACTTATATTAATTAGTTAGAGTTTCTCTGTATACTATGTTTGATGTTATATTATTTTCTGGTAGCAAGATATAATGGTTTTCTGGAGTTCCGACTCTTGGGACTTGTTTATTGTGAGGGCAAACGATACTTTCACCGGAAACTGCAACGGCTTAAAATGAATCGATTTATCCTTTGGGGTCATAGAAATGTGAGGAATAGCTATTATTCTTATATTTTCCTTGTCAAAACCGATGTAAGCATTCAGCGCTGGACTCTCCACTTCGATGTATTCTAGCCACCCTCGTATTTCTAGAAAGTTATAATTTTCTTTTAGGCATAATGTTGTCTTTAGATACTACTTAATCTTTAATAGCAGATACACATGCACAGTTTCCTAAATGTAAAAAAAAAACTACTTAATAAAAGTTAAACAATTGCATTATATATGTTAAACTGAAATTAACTAAGTAATAGTTGTAAAAGAAAATGCACACAATTTTTAGTAGATGTTTCAGGACACGCTGACTAAATAGCAGAGAACTCAAAACTAAATGAAGCAGGTACTTAAGTGACAGTAAAACAGTAGGTGTACGTAAATTAAGAAAGATTAGTAAAATAATATTTGTTGCTTAAATTAATACCATTAGGTATTTATTGAACGAGAATACATTAATAACAATAATACGCACGTGTATATAAATGTTTTTATTGTCATTGATATCGATAGTATTGATACCAACAAAGTACCTGTAATGTGCAAAGACAATGAAAGAATCTTAAAATTACGAATAACAAAAACTATAACAATAACAAATCTTTTCGTTTTCAAAAACATAACGTCAAGGAATAAGAAACGAAGCAATAATTACTTACAAACAAAATATTATGTACCAAATCAATAAATTATATCTAGTTCGTATCACATTAACTTTCCAAAAGAAAAGGCAACTCAAAAGCGAAAAAATCAAATTATAGATCATAGGACATGGATCGTCACAATTGAACGTAAACACAACACCGCGCGAGCGCATCGGCTGGTCTGTCAGTCGAAGGGCGCGCGACGCCTCTTTCCTCCGGCGTGGCCCTTTCTTTCCCTACCGCGTCAGCTACCTTTTGTCGCACTTTCACAAGATATAGCCTATGTTCATCTCAAAAGTCCAGGCTACATACTAGTAAAAGATTTTCTTAAAATCGGATAAGAAGTTTCAGACAAACACACATACACACATACAAACTTTACTTCTTTATTATATTATTATAGATTATAGATGTCTTGATTTGTAGATTATTTATGATTCTTGACAGGTAAACAAAATTAAATAGGGTTTCCATAGATCACCAGCTAAACTTTACTTAGTGTGTAAATTTTAATCATTGTTGAATATTACCCAGAAATACCCACGTTATGTTATTATCAAATGGTAGTTGTACTGTCTCTTTCTATCCATGAATAGATTATCTAAGCTTCTTCTTATCTACAATAAAGTCATCAAAAAGTTTCAATTGGTTCAGTTTCAGGTATTGCGAGAAATAAATTGGACTCATAACTACTGAGTTTTGCGTTATAATGTACTAATTAATTAGTTAATCAATTTCCACAAAATCACAAATTTTTCCGTTGTCTTTTGAGAAAACCTATATTTATTATACATTTTTAATACAATCTGGAACGTAAACATTTTACCTACAGATTAATTTTTACTTACGTTAGACCTATTAATTATAGTACGTAAAATAAGAGAACAAACTAGCATTGCGCAGCCCGGACCGGTGTTGTTCAATAGAGCCCCTTTCTTAGCGAAAGGATTGATCACTTTATTTCCTTGTAAGCCCGTCGTCCATCTTAATGGTTGCGTATTAATTAAACAAGACCACAATTTTTTAACTCAAACAAGACATACTACATATTACAAGTTAGGCCAGTTTATAGTTTATATAGGCTTGCATATTTTTATCAGTTAAGTTATCTTAGTTTGAATCTTGATATCTATTTTGGTGATGTTACTTATATAGTTTTGAGATTATATTTCTTTGATTTATGCAAAAACTATACACCTTCGGTGAAAACGGACAACGGATTCGTTTTCAGCGACTCAAAATACGTATAGAACACCTTGTTTTGTTTGAATAATAAAAACAAATTGTGGTTCTATGTTATCAAGATCAACAGCTATTTTTAATAGACATACGTGAATACTTAAGAGATTTACTCTCTCTGATATGAACTAGTTTTTTCATCAACGAAAATATCTGGCAATTCCGGAGAAAATTGTATATTTGTTTTGTACAAATAACATTTTCTATATAACTTTAAATTTCTCGTGAAAAATGGATAAACATCTTGCGAATCAGGTTCGAGAGGTAACGTGCTCGAAAGTAATAGATGTCTGAAGTTTTCTGAAGTTTAAATGTCAGGGCAGGCAATAAGCTGGTTTTCCCAGCTTAACTAAACGATCCCGAGAGAAATTTTACAGGAATTATTTATTTACGGAAAACTTATATTTTCTCTATATATAGTATTGTATGTATGTAATCCAAATTTCCTATATTTGTTCTGACGATTAGGTTTTTCACTTATTTTCTTAAAATTGATTAAGCAACATAGCAAATATCAAAAAAATAACGCACAGTGATTTTATAGTACAACAGTAGTTACAAACATTTACCACCAATAATAAATATGATAATGAAATTTAAATTACAATAATATGTGTCATATATACGGGGTGTATGTTAAGCATAAAAAGCTATTTATAATCTTTGTTGGAGATCAACAATTGGCAGGACTTTATAGTGTAATAAGTTGGATAAGTCGTTTTTATTTTAGTAGCATAATACACCCAGTAAGGCGTTATTATATCCATCGTAAGCGACCTTAATTATTAACTGTCTTGAGTATTTGCTACTTATGAACAAGGTCCCGAAGCTGAATCTTTCTTCATTACTTATAGCCTTATTGAGTTCATCGTCGGTTATCCAATTGCATAAATATATTATGAAGAAGGGGGAATAAAATGGAACAGTCAATATCAACTTGTTCTTTTTCTTCTTTTTGTGACGTGGATTGTCAACTGTCGCGGCATCGTTTGGAGGGCCTTCCCAGTAGCCCCTTATCGTGGGTTTTTTTCCATTTCTGGCAACTTTTGCTATCCTGTTGCCCATTCTGTTGATATACTAATTCTATTGTCTATCTGAGCCATCGCAATACATCTTCCACCCTGTCCTGTTCTCTAATGTAAGTTTTACTTTTCCTATCGGGAAGTGTATTTCCTGTTATCATTATTAATATTTTTATCTAACTGGTTCTAAGAAGTCTTTTTTAGTAAAAAATAACTTAAAGATTAAGCTAAATAAAGATAAACCTAAGCCTATTTACTTTTTAGTGTTCCATATGGAACACTTAAAGTCCACTTCGGTGTCTATCCGTCTGTCCACCTGTCTGTCACACACCCGATTTTCTCCGAAGCTATTTGACATAAAAAGTTGAAATTTGGCACAAATATAGGAATTGATGGCCTCATCAGAGCCGTGCAATTTTGAAAGTTTAATTTTGACTTAAGGAGTTAGTTTTAGAGGATAAAATCGGAAGTGAAAAAAAAATACCAAGTAATCCAGTGAAGTGTCAAATGAAAGCTTGTAAAAACACCAGTTCAAAAATATATGTAAAAGTACTAATCAAAAAATGTTGAAAAAATTCTGGAATATTCTCCACAGAGTGTAGATTGAACTAAAATTATCATGAATGCATTACCTTTGATAATTTATCTGGTATGTAAAAAAAAATCAAGGTCATCAGTTTTCAGTAAAGATTGGAAAGAAACTTTGTTCAAAACTCATTTAGAGTGTGTTTTGTGAAGTCAATGATCATTTTTATATCTCCGTAATAAAATTTTTTAATTTAAAAGCAACCAACGTACGGAATACTAATTGCGCAAGTTCGACTTGAACTTGGCCGATTATTTAGATCTAAAAATAATCCTCCAGAAATTAAAGGAAATGTTTGTAATAATCGCCTAGTTTAAAAACGTCAAATATCTTGGCCTCTGCCTAGAAATAAAATTAGTTGGAATTTAAACATCACAAATATTTTAAAAAAGCTAATGCTCCGCTTTCGGGAATTTACCCTTCGATAAAATATAAAAGTAAGCTTAACTTTCAAACATAATTTACACTATACAAAATACTAGTAAAGTCGATTTTAACTTGGTAAACAATTCAAAAACAGTTTTAAGACAAAGAAAACAGTTTTTTTTTATATTCCCATGACACCTTATTTTAAATTTAATTGTCAGACACACTAAACCTAGTACTAATTAAAGCTTGCTAATCAGGTAAGCATAATCACTTAACAAAGCTTCGAAGTGAATACAAAGCCCAACGGTGTACAAAGTTTATTGTGACATAAATGTCGTGAGTAGAATAAAGGAGACTGTTTCAAGGCATAACGTTTCCTTATTGTTCTTGGATAAAATATTTTACCCTTATCAAACGTTGTGGTAAATATTAAAACGTTAAAAAGTAAATTTTGAAGCTAATGCCGAAACGCAGCAGCGCAATTAATTTTGAAGGAAATCTTATATGACAGTAAATACCAATTCAAAAAATGTCAATGAAAAAATAGAAATAAGGAGATAAAAAGGTACGTTTATCTAATTATTGCTGATCAGATGAGAAATCATAGTTCTTGGAACAGGACCGTCTCAAACTGGTGTTATTTTTTAATGTCACGCCTTCGATTGCATGACGCATAACCTGACCCTTAGTAGTACGTCTTTATCAAAAGAAATCAAAAACAAATTCACATGTTCTTCATCTTTAATTTTTGAAAAAATGTTTAGGCGGCGTAACATGTATAGCTATTTTTAGTGTTCCGTACGGAACAGTTATAAGATCACTTCTGTGACTGTCTGTCTGTCACACCCGATTTTTTCCCAAACTATTTGACATAGAAAATCAAAATTTAGCACTTAAATAGGAATTGATGGTCTCTACAGAGCCGTGTAGTTGTGAAAGTTAAATTTTGACTTAAAGGGTTAATTTTGGGGGTGAAATCGGAAGTGAAAAAAAAAATTTATCAGGTCATCGAATGGGGTGTCAAATGATGGCTTGTGAAAACACGAGTTCAAAAATATATATAATGTAGAACTTGCGCACACTTTTCTATGGATTATTTTACAATAATAGCCAAAAATCGCTGTCTCCCCCTGATCAAAAAATTCATCTGGAGGGTGTTTCATGAAGTCATTGATCATTTTATACCTCCGTAGCAAAAAAAAATTATTTTAAAAGCAATAACGTACGGAACACTAATTGCACAACCTGACTTGCACTTGACCGATTATTTTAAGATTTATTTGGTTATCTGTTGCATTTATTTTTCCCAAGCCTTAAAATGGAATTAGCACCTTTTTTGATATATGTAAATACGAAATAGAAACTATGATTTAAATCTTAGTGATCTTAAATGTGCTTTAGAGGGAAGACGGAATAGATGGCGCTGCTTCAAACAACACACATTTCATTTTCTGCGCCTATAACAGTAGTTGTTTCTTGCAAAACTCCAAATTAAATTTTGACGCCAGTGCTTACTTTTTTTTAGGTCATTGGCAAAACGTTAAAATGAAATTATACGTTTGTTTCATAGTGGTCAAAAAATGGGTTGAAAATAATTTGTTTATTCTGAAAAGAATATGATGTAATGTTGAAAAAAAAATGTTTTTGTGTTTTATATTTGCAAAAATAAGTTATAAGCGCATTATTGGACTGCTCCTGAAAAATTTATTTTTTTAAACGTGCTTAAATTTTTATTTGTTGTTTTTTAATATTTCGTAAAATATACGTATGTATAATTAATTTAGTTTATTTTTTGAAAAGGGTAATATAATCGTAGCCAAATTATCCGCGTTAGCTTATTTCTTCTGTTTAGTCTGTTTCAACAACATCTTCTGAGAAAAATAAAATAATATTTAATAGTAACAAATAAATACTGATACAGAGTTTCTCTAGGGGGAGGAGATGAAAGAAATATGTCTCCGTATGTTGTAATGGGACAAAATGGAAGAAATTATTATTGTGATTATTATATCAAATTAAATTCTATAATGTGGCTATAATTAGGAAATTTTATCTTTCAATTTGATATACAATATCAAAAATATACGTTTTAGTTTCGTTTTAAATTGCCTTTTTTCACTTCTGCTTAAAAACGTGTTCTAAAGAAGAATGACATACAACAGTATTATTGCGTTAAAGGCTGTTAAGATGTTATAAGAGAAGCCTTTTTTTAAATACCTTTACTTCTAAATACAATGTGTTAAACTTAAAAAATATGACCATTTAACCCAACTTACCTTAGTCCGGAACAGATGCTAGGGAATTATCGACGAAACCAAGGAGGCACACAATCAACGAATTAGAAACAAACTTCTCGCTTGTCCTAACAATTCCAGGTCCTTTTGGGCAGTCGCTAAAGCAGTTAGTCAAAATTTTACCAAATCCACCATACCACCACTCACACGGCCGGATAATTCCATTGCAACCACACCTGTTGAGAGAGCGAACTTGTTGGCTGAACTCTTTGCTTCACATTCTACTGTCGATTTCCAAGGAAAAACACCACCTACTATTCCCATATTGCAGTCAAGGATGCCCGATGTTGTCTTCAGACAGCGCATCATAAAGCGTATTTTAATGAAGCTAGACACCCAGAAGGTTTCTGGCGCTGACGGAATACCTGCCATAGTTCTCAAAAACTGTGCAAGGGAACTAACACCAGTTTTCTGTAGACTTTTTAACCTATCCTACAGAAAGGGAATATTTCCGTCCTGCTGGAAATGTGCCACGGTTCAGCCGATACCTAAAAAAGGTAAGAAGACCTTGCCAAATAACTACCGACCAGTTGCACTGCTTTCAATAATATCGAAAGTCATGGAAAAGGTTATCAATGAGCATCTTCTAAAATATCTTGAACGATTCAATATTATTAGCGATCACCAATATGGTTTTCGTAAACAAAGATCAACAGGAGATCTTCTGACTTATGTAACACATGTTTGGAACAACGCAATTGAACACTTTGGAGAATCTCGAGCGGTTGCTCTTGACATATCCAAGGCATTCGACGGTGTTTGGCACGATGGACTGTTGGCTAAGTTACGCTCTTATGGTATGTCTGAAAGGTTCTGTTTGTGGCTCTCATGTTTCCTCAGAGAGCGTTCTTTACGAGTGGCGGTCGACGGATTTCTTTCTAACACCCTCACTATCAACGCCGGTATGCCCCAGGGCTCCATACTCTCTCCTACTCTCTTTCTCATTTACATTAACGATCTGCTGGAAAAGACCGGGAATCCAATCTATAGCTTTGCAGATGACAGTACGCTTGTCTCTTCATTCACCTTGAACGCTCGGACATCGGCTGCTCAGGCGAATATCCGCAGACAGCAGGAGGTCGTTCAACTTAACAAAGACCTGGAAGAAATTCTATCTTGGGGTGACAGTAACCAAGTGGAATTTAACGCTACAAAAACCCAAGCGGCAGTTTTTTTTTTTCTAAAAAAGTTAACGTTGCTGAACCCGACATAGTTATGTCGGGGCACTCCATTCCCCTAGCATCGTCGCTCAATTTGTTGGGCGTTAGTTTGGGAGCAAATATGTCTTGGCATGAACATGTTGCAGGCATAGCAAGGAGAGCTTCTCAAAAGTTGGGAATATTATTTAGAACCAGAAAGCTTTACACCCCACAGCAACTGTTAATTCTTTACAAAGCCCAAATTCGACCAACTATGGAATACTGCTCCCACGTTTGGGGCTCCGCTCCCAAACATACACTGCATTTGTTGGATTCTGTTCAGAGAAGAGCGGTCCGTCTGATTGGGGACCCGGAATTGACCGGCGGCCTTGATTCGCTGGAACATCGAAGAACGGTTGGCGACTTGAGTCTGTTCTACAAGTATTTTCATGGAAAGTGTTCGAAGGTTGTAGCCCGCTTAATTCCTCCCAAAGCGGTGCATGTTAGAAATACACGTCGCGCTGGTGCTTCGCATCCGTATGAGGTTCAGCTTGTTACTCCGCGTACAACGCTTTTCAAGCAATCTTTTATATGGAGAACGTCATCCCTTTGCCCAGCGCTGTGTTTCCCACCGAGTACAATTTACAGCGATTCAAGAACAACGTGAATCGCTTTTTCCCCCGCACTGGTGCCGCTCCTGGAGCGCTTTAGGGACTTCCCTGCAGCACGTGTGCTAGACCCATAAAAAAAAAAAGTCCAAAAATTCGTAAGTTTTGAGATACAGAGTATCAAAGTTATACTTTTATTTTTGTTTTTTCTTAAGAAGCTTTCTTAATAGTTGTACTATTCGTACAAAATTCAGCGCTAAGAGGTTTTCTGAGATAAGAAATCGAAATCAGCTGACAGTTTTTTTGTAAATTGTAAGGAAAGCCACTTATTGCACTCCGCCTTCTCCTGTCTCTTAGCAGATGTTGCTCCGAGCAACAGTTTCTGAAATAATGGGATGTTTGTTTCCATTTTTTAGTTGCACTGTCAAATTCGAAAATGCGTTCTTTTACACTTCATCGAGGCTTAGGACAGGTCCAAAAGAATAGTCTTTGAATTTTGGAGAATACTTAAAGACAAACAGGCTAACAACAATAATAAATTTAAAGCCCAACGGACCAACAATAGTAAGAATGTAAAAACCAACTGACTAAGGGCATCAAAGATTACCCACAAACTGATAAATTCGAAAAAAGTTTAATCGCTCAACTGAGAAGGTATTGGTTTCATAATAAATGTTCAATATGGCCGCCACCTTCGTTAATGCATAAATTAATACGTCGCAGGAAATTTAAATGTACTCTTCTTAAAATGTCTTCATTTCGTAAAACGTTAGCAGCATTTTGAATCTTATTCCACAATGGCTCAATGTTGTCGTTTTAACCTGGATAAACTTTCGATTTCAATGCACCCCAAAGAAGAAAAATTGCATGGATTTAAGCCTAGGGAACGGGGTGGCCAGTAAATAGGAGCATCTTCCGATACATTTATCTGGATAACTTTGATTCAAAAAATTCTCACATTACGCGCAAAATTAACTGGTGCACCATCGTGCATGAAAAACACGTCTCGACGTAAATTAATCGGTAAGTTTTTGCACTAATTCAGGAATAGTGTCACGGATGAAATTCAAGTAAGTGTCACCATCAAGTCGATCTGGTAATCTAAACGGTCCGATCAAATAGTTCACGACAAATCCCATCCAGACATTAATACTGAATTCGCGTTGAAACTGTTTTTGTTACACAGCATGTGGGTTTTCTTCAGCGTAAACATGATTATGCATATTTGTTATACTACGTTGAGTCAAGCGTGCTTCGTCTGTAAACAGGATTTCATTAACAAAACAAAATATCTAGTTCGTGAAATCTTAATTTCTTTTAATGTCAGTTCTTTCTTTCCAAGTGTGCAAATACCACAAACTTTATAATATCTCGAAGAATTACTTAGAATGAATGACTTTAAGGACGAAATCATTCATGAATACTTAACATTATCTAAACTTTGTATGAAACAAAGTTATTTTCAATATAACAGTCAATTTTATATTCAGGGTAAATACTTATCACCTTTCATAGCCAATTTATTTCTGAGTAAGTTTGAAACCGTTGTGGATAATGTTTTCGCGATTTTTGATAAATAGAAAGCAAATATAGGTGATTTTGTTTCCAAATTGAATAGCCGATATCATTTCATTAAATTTACTTACGAAGTTGAGAACAAAGGAGAACTGCCATTTCTAGATATTTTAATTATTAAAAATAATAATAGATTAGAATTTGATATCTATAGAAAAGGCACAGTAACAGATAGGTATATTCCTAATGATTCATTCATGGCAAACAACACAAATTAGCCGCATTACATTTTTTAGTTCATCGTTAGATCACTCTTTCTCTGAATAGAGTAAATTTCAATAAGAAAAGGAATCGTATTAGGAATATAACTAGAGTTAATGGTTATGACGATAACTTAATAAACAAGGTAATAAATAAACATAAGTTCAGGTTAAATATTCTAAATTCCACCTTTTTTACACCCTAAGAAAATAAGATCAAGTGTGGTATGGGACTAAGGTATTTAATAAAGTAGGCCTCACATTAGTCTATAAGTCATAAGACAATCTGAGGAATATCTTAGGAAATCTCAAAGAGAGAGAAAAGTGGAATTTATGAAATTAGTTGTAATGATTGCGACAAAAAGTATGTTGGGCAAACTAAAAGGTAAATTAAAACATTTAGCACATTTAAAATACAGTATAACAGAAAAGTCTAGCCTTGCCGAACATGGCCTTGAAGCTGATCATATTGTAACATTAGATATTCTAAGATTAATTAAAAATGTATCTGATAGGAGATTGTTGAACGCATATGAAAGTATGGAAATTGTAAAGTGTAAGTAGTTTAAATAAAGACAGAGGGCCTATTCCTTATAGTCCCCTCTACTGGTTACTTGAAAGGAACTGATGGCCTCGCTTATGCCATCTGTTCCGCTTGAGTAATTCAGGTGTTAGACTAAGTATAAATAGGGTAGATTTGTAGTTTAGCTTTAGTCGATCATCGCTCCTGATGAAGCTAACATGGTGTGCAAAAATAAAGTGTTTGGTGTAGTGGTAATATATACTGAGTAGTAATAAATAAATGTCATTTATCAGTTTGGGTTATTGTCAAGCGTGCATAGCTATCTACGACAAAGTTAGAAAAAGTGTTTTTTTCTTATTCTACACACGAAAATAAAAAACATGTCTTGGCGTTTCTAGAATTAAGAAATCTATGGCTGAAAAATAATATGCAATGTGTTCTATTTAAAAAATATAAGGTTCAGGTTAGTATATCGAACATGCGATATGGGTTTGCTTCTATTTTAATAAAAAAAAAACGCTGAAATTGCTGTATTTAATATTGTTGCCTAACTATAACCTTGTACATATATTTACCTTCTTTGACCAAACAAAATTATAAAATTAGCTTAAGGTGAGGTACAGCAGACATGCTTGACAAAATTTCAATTAAAACTTTAGGGTGTTTTCGGTGTTAACAGGAGAAATTAGCAACTTACGCTACGCTTAGCTTTATTTTAAATAATAATTCTGAGGAGATATTTTAAATTATGAATATTTAATTAAATAAAAATTGAATTTTTAAATATCTTTGATGGTATGTGACGTGTTGCAATAGATTTATGTTGTCATTTTTCCACAAATAAATGAAACGTTTGGAATCTGACGAAGTAATTTTATTTCAAAACCAGCGTAGAAATATACGCTGATATTTTATATGGTAAATTGTAAATTTCAAACTTCTTAGAACGAAAACTGTTACACATTATTCACAGTCTGATGAATTCCCGCACTTGATAAGGAGCTAAGTACGCAACAATGATTCTTATTCTCAGATCAGAAGATAATAACTAAAGCTAACAATGCGAGACGTCAATCTAAATCGTTTTTAGGCAACCCTATCTGCATTTATGAATATGCTAATTAAATAACTGTTCATTGAATGTCATTTTTTTGTCTGGAAATTTTTAGTGTTCCATACGGACACTTATGGGATCACTTCGGTTTCTATCTGTCCGTCGGTCACACCCGATTTTCTCCGAAACTATTTGACATATAAAGTTGAAATTCGGCATAATATAGAAACTAATGGTCTAATCAGAGCCAGGCAGTTTTGAAATATACATTTTGACTTAAGGAGTTAGTTTTGGGGGGTGAAATCGGAAGTAAATAAAAAATCCAGATCATCGAGTGGGGTGTTACATGAAAGCTTGTGAAAACATGGATGTAAAAAGATATATGATGTCATGCTTACGCACACTTTTCTTTCTATTATTTTTTAAAAAATAGTCAAAAAGGTTTGTCCCCTCACTGATCAAAAAATTTTGAAAAAATTCTGGAATAGTCTCCATGAAATGTAAAACAAGCGAAAAATTGTTTGGCCGACAAAATGGTAAAAGTTTATTTCTTCGAAAGTTGTAAATTTAACCGGGACTAAAAGCTACTGTTTTGAGTATTTGGCGACCAACGATTAAGTATATAGTACAAATAAAATAATTTTATTTTATTTGTTTCTAATTAAACAAATATTTAGGTAGTAAATATTTGTTTTAAACTTTTACTATTATGATAGCTTCTAGATTGAGCTACATTCATTTGCTATTAAGTAGCTAAGGTGCTATAACTATTATACTTTATTGACGAAGAAAAAACGTGAAAATACATATTGGATCTTAAGATATATACATGTCGGGGACCTAATAACCTTAGTCTAGGTAAGGATTTTATTTTATTTTAAAAACAATCACCGTACGGAATACTAATTGCCTTGCACTTGCACTTGGTTTTTTTTTAATTCTGGGATGGAGTGTAGCATATTTTGTCGTATAAGGCGCAACATGCCTAAGACGTTAAACTTCAGAGAAGTTACTATGATATTAGTAGATTATTAACTCATAATTTAATTAAACAAATTGATATGGTCGGCAAAAGTTGAATGATTTTAAAATAAAACGATTTTGGTAAAAAAATTCGAATGAAGAATTTTCCAAACCATAAATTAAAAATATATGACTGATTTCTATACATTGAAAATGGCCTCTCTACTTTAGTTTTGTTGTCAGCCAGCACCAACAAATACAAAATTAAAATTAAATAACCGACCAAGTGCAAGTCGGACTTAGTGCTCTGTACGTTGATTGTTTTGAAATAAAAATTTTTGTTACTGAGGTATAAAATGATCAATGTCTACACAAAAGACACCCCAAATGAGTTTTCAACAAAGTTTTTTTTTCGATCTATACTGAAAACTGATGACCTTGAAATTTTGTTTTTTTTTTATATACCAGACTAGCCGGGCCCGCGGCTCCGCTCGCGTGGACTTGATTCACCACTATCGTCACTGCTTATTCCTTATGTTACCCAACGTAATAAAATATCTCCCATTATTTTCCCTTATCTCTCAATATTTCTCCTTATTTCCCATTATTTCTACATAATTTCCATTATCTAGACTTATCTCTGCTCATCTCCCATTATTTCTCCTTATGTCCCATTATCTCACCTCATCATCCCCATTATCTAGGCTTATCTCAACTTATCTCTCAATATTTCTCCTTATCTCCCATTATTTCTCCTTATCTCCCATTATCTCACCATAACTCCCATTATCTAGACTTATCTCTGCTTATCTCCCATTATTTCTCCTTATCCCTCATTATTTATATTTATCTCCTATTATCTCACCTTATCTCCCATTATCGAGGCTTATCTTGACTTATCTCTCATTATTTCTCCTTATCTCCCATTATCTCAGCTTATCTCCCATATATCGAATTACATAGAACATATGTATTAATTTATAAAAACACGTAAATCGGATAAGTAGTTCTCAAGTGATAAGCGCACTAACGGACAGACAGACAGAGAGACGTTGCATTTTATATATATTCTAGATAGAAGATTATAGATAACCTGGCAGAGAACAAATGTATGAATTTAAAAAAAAAAAAAACACGTAAATCGGATAAAGGGTTCTCGAGTGATAAGCGCACTAACAGACAGACACACAGACAGAGAGACGTTGCATTTTATATATATTATATTCTTTTCTACATGATATTGTTCCATATTTAATGCTTTAGGCAGTGTATTGCAAGAGAACGCGCTAGCGGCAAACTTTTCTCCGACTTGATTCACTATTATCGTCACTGCTTATTCCTAACGTCACCTAACGTCATAAAAATATATCCTATAACCTGGCCAGAGAACATATGTATGTTTAACAAAAAAGCACGTAAATCGGATAAGTGGTTCTCCAGTGATAAGCGCACTAACGAACAAACAGACAGACAGACAGAGAGACGTTGCATTTTATATATACTATAGATATTCTTTGCTACATGATATTTAATGGTTTAGCATATTTAAAAAAAAAAGCACGTAAAATCGGATAAGTGGTTCTCCAGTGATAAGCGCACAAACGGACAAACAGACAGAGATACGTTGCATTTTATATATATTATAGATAAAGATTATAATTATTATTATATAACCTGGTCAGAGAACATATGTATGAATTTAAAAAATCACGTAAATCGGATAGGTGGATCTCGAGGGATAAGCGCACTAACGGACAGACAGACAGACAGAGAGACGTTGCATTTTATGTATTATCGATATAGATTATTATTGTTATTATATAACCTGGCCAAAGCATAAATGTATGAATTTAAAAAAAAAAGATACATAAATCGGATAAGTGGTTTTCGCGTGATAAACGCACTAATGGACAGACAGACAGAGAGACATTGCATTTTATATATATTATAGATTATAGATTATAGATATTCTCTACTACATAATATTGTTCCATATTTAATGGTTTCGACTGTGTATTGCAAGGGAACGGGCTAGCGGCAAACTTTTTTCCGACTTCATTCACTATTTTACGTCACTACTCATTCCTTTTGCTACCTATCGTAATAAAATATAGCCTATAACCTGGCCAGAGAACATATGTATGTTTTTAAAAAAAAAGGACGTAAATTGGATAACTGGTTCTCCAGTGATAAGCGCACTAACGGACAGACAGACAAACAGACAGACAGACAGAGAGACGTTGCATTTTTATATATATTATAAATTATTAAAAGTAATGCACTCGGGATAATTTTCGTTCAATCTACACCCTGTGGAGAATATTCCATGATTTCAAAATTTTTTGATCTTTACTTTTCGAGAAAGGGGGGACAACGATTTTTCGCATTTTTTAAAAATAATACAAAGAAAAGTGTGCGTGAGTATTACATCTATAATATATATAAAATGCAATGTCTCTCTGTCTGTCTGTCTCTCCGTTAGTGCGCTTATCACTCGAGAAACCACTTATCCGATTTACGTCCTTCGTTTTTTTAAAACATACGTATGTTTTCTAGCCAGGTTATAAGCTATATTTTATTACGTTACATAACATAAAGAATAAGTAGTGGCGATAATAGTGAATCGAGTCGGAAAAAAGTTTGCCGCTAGTGCCTTCTCTTGTAATACACTGCCTAAACAATTAAATATGGATATATTTAATATATATAAAATGCAACATCTCTGTGTCTGTCTGTCCGTTAGTGCGCTTATCACTCGAGAACGATTTATCCGATTTACGTGTTTTTTTTTAATTTATACATTAATTCTCTAGCTAGGTTATCTCTTATAATATATAAAAAACGCCACGTCTCTCTGTATATCTGTCTGTATGCCTTTCCGTTAGCGAGCTTATCACTCGAGAACCACTTATCTGATTTACGTGCTTTTTTTTAAACCTACAATGTTCTGTGGCCAGGTTATAGGATATTTTTTATTATATTAGATAACATAAGGAATAAGCAGTGACGATAATAGTGAATCAAGTCGGAAAAATGTTTGCCGCTAGCGCGTTCTCTTGCAATACGCTGCCTAAACCATTAAATACGGAACAATATCATGTAGCAAAGAATATAATATATATAAAATGCAACGTCTTTGTGTCTGTCCGTTAGTGCGCTTATTACTCGAGAACTACTTATCCGATTTGGGTGTTCTTTTTTAATACATACATATGTTCTCTGGCCAGGTTACAGGATATATTTTATTACGTTAGGTAATATAAGTAATAAGCAGTGACAATAATAGTGAATGAAGACCACGCGAGTGGAGCCGCGGGCGCGGCTAATTATATATATTTTTTGAACTCGAATAAGCTTTCATTTGACACCCCACTCGATTACCTGGTAAAAATCTAACCTCTTTAGTCAAAATTTAAGTTTCAAAACTACACGGCTCTGATGATGCCATCAATTTCTATATTAGTGCCAAATAGTTTCGGAGAAAATCGGTTGTGACAGGCGGACAGACAGATGGACAAACAGACACCGAAGTGATAAAATCCGAACGGAACACTAAATAATTAATATACTGACTTCAAAAAATGCTCTTAAGGGTGTAAGTTATTATACTTCTTATAGTATTCTACAAAATTTGTCGTGCCGGAAACAAAAGCAGTGTTGCTACATTAAACATCCTCAGAAAAACACACACAAAAACTGTAATAAGAAAAGTGTCTAAAAAAATTTTAAAAATTACGGCTTCTGGCATTTTGTTATAAAAATTTTTTTATGCTCTTTTTACAAGAAACTCCTAATGTCAGAGATATGGGTACCAGTTATTTAATATTGAGTATGTATTCCGTCAATTCTGGCATCATCTGTTTTAAATTTATTTATTGATTCTGCCTGGGGTAACAATAGGAGACGCTAGGTGTTACAAATGATATAACTACAAAAAAATAATAGCCTCTTATCCACTAAACGATGAACATAAAAGCTATAATTAGAATAAACACTAGTTTATTCAAATAGCCAAGTTAGTATTTAACGAATATATATCCAAGAGAAGGTGCTCTTGCTCATATTTAAGAAAAAGGTGTGTTACAGAGAAAAAAGGAAACAACCTTTATTTTGGTAAATTAACGACATGCTTGAATACAGGTAAATAAGAATTCTAATTATATGCCTCTTTTTTTAAAATGTTCTAGAACCTTCTTGGGGAATAAACTTTATTAACTATGAGGTTTTTCTTTAAAAAAAAACTCTTATTACCAAGACGATCTTAAAAAAAAGAATAAAAAAGTAATTACGTTATGCACTCTACTACTTTCACTGTAGTAAACACAACAATAAAATATTGGCCTCTTTAGTCTTCAATTGATGTCCATAGAATAAACTCTGAGAAGTGAAACATCATTCTTGCATTAAGCCTGCTGTCAATTTTATTTCATATATTTTCTGGTAAAATGAAAAGAAAAAAAAAATAAAAAATGTGGTGAGTAAAACCTATCGAAGCAAGCTGGTAATTAAGGTATTTCTTACGAGAAAACATAAAGAGCATTATGTTAGAGAAATACGCGAAATAATTTAGTTTTCAGTATATAATGAATGTGGCAACGTAGCTTCTCGCTTGCTTCCCACCGCACACAATTACGTGTTATTTATTTTTATTTAGTATCGATGTATATTAATTAATTAAAACGATACTTTGGATTATTTTGGATAATATATTATATATTATATAAATGCTCGTGCGAGACACACGTTTGTTCTAGTATTTTTTGAAAGAAAGTCCGATCAGTGCAATGGATATATATTATTCAAAATTTGAAAGAAACGCCCGCGTCCGCTCGTACACTCTTCTTCAAGCTACATTGCCACATCAAAGACTCACTTCATAAAATACGAGGATTGATTGAAAAGTTCGCGGCCTCTCCAAAAAATAATTATAATATTTTTATTATAGTACCCTCAATAAGTTCATACTTTCTTTGGTTGCCACAGTGTAAAATTTTGTTGCTGTAGAATTTGTGGTTTTTAGGTTAGAACGAGTTAAGTGAGAACAAGTGCAGCGTTTTTGGAAAAACGGAAAAAACTGAACAACGTGTGGTCATCAAGTACCTGTTTAAAAAAAAAGGTTAACACCAAAGGAGATCCACGATTATATAAGGTCAACACTAGGGGAATCTACTCCTTCATATACCACTGTGAAAAAATGGGTTGCAGAATTTAAAAATGGACGAGAGAGCATTGAATATGACCCTCGCTCTGGCCGGCCCACGACGTCTACGACTGAAGAAAACATCGACAAAATGTGTGATCTCATATTGAAAGACCGTAGATTAACTACCAGGGAGATTGCAGACACTATAGGCATCTCGTATGAACGAATACAAAACATCATTGCCAACGAACTCGGTTTCCGCGAGGTGGCTCCCAGATAGCTTTCAGTTGAACAAAAACGAATTCGACTTACGATTTCTCGCGACTGTTTGGAGATGTTTGAAGCTGATCCGCAAGATTTTCTTAACAGGTTTGTGACAATGGACGAAACCTGGGTTCACCACTATAACATACTACAGAGTCAAAACAACAATCCAAGCAGTGGAAAAAATCTGGTGAACCTACTCCAAAGAAAGCGAAAGCAATTCTGTCTGCTGGAAAAGTGATGGCGTCAGTTTTTTGGGATGCTCAAGGTTGGACTACCTTCCGAAAGGCGAAACAATAAACTCGACTTACTATTGCACTTTTTTGCATCGTTTACGTCAAGAAATTAAAGAGCAACGCCCAGGATTAATGAGAAAGAAAGTTTTGTTCCATCAGGACAACGCTCGCGTTCACACGTCTGTTGAGTCTGTTCGTGATTGTGGTTTCGAATTGCTACCCCACCCGACTTATTCTCCTGATTTGGCACCTTCGAATTTTAATCTATTTCCAAACCTAAAAAACACCTCGGTGGCCAAAAATGTTCATCAAACGAAGCTGCAGTTAACCAGTATTTTGAAGACCTTGAGGAATTTTTTTTTCAAACAGGTGTGGAAGCTTTGGAAAGCAGGTGGAAAAAGTGCATAGAGAAAAATAAAAATATTTTGTACATATTTTATTTTGTTTTCTTGACTGTGCCGCGAAATTTTCAATCCATTTTCGTGCATTAAAAAGTAATATTTATCTAATATTTTTGCAACAACTTGGAGGTAAACCGCCTTCATATTTTAACAAATGAAAGCAAAGTGATTTTTTTATGTATATATTTTTTTGAGACTTTTTAATTTTTAATGCACATACGACAACAAAAATTGTAAAAAACGCATGCTTTTGATCGAATAAAAAATATGGATTCCTATCTTTTACGTATTAAATATCTAAAATTTTTACAATCAATTATGACAATACGGCGTGGTAAACCATCTTTATAGTGAAGCAGTGAATGCATGATACTAAAATCTATTATTTCTCAAAATTTCAAGCAAAAAATTGGTGAAAAAAGAAATACTTTAAAATTTATAAAAAAAAAATCGTTGAAGGTATTATTTGTAGGAAAAACTGATGATTTAAACTGATGCATGAAAACAGCTGACTATAAAGAAAAAAAATTCTAAATGAGTTTTTAGTTTTTTTAAATACTTAACCTTATTACATCTCGTAGCACATCGGTTTTCAAGAACAAATTTTGGACGCTATCCTACATTCTGCCAAAAACGAGAAGCTTTTTCTTTCGAGTAGGCTTACCAATAACACAAGTCTACAAAAAAAAATGTTGTTTTGGTGCAGCTCTGTTTTTATCTATAGTTGATAAGGAAAGTAATATACTATACATCGACAAAATTTATTTTACTCTGTCAGTTCACTACCTAACCTCATTTTTTATTTTTAGCCGTCTTATTCGAAAACAATAAGTTTTACAATAACACTAATAAAATTAATCTTATTATTCCATAATGGCTAGTAAGTCAAGACGTTGTGTTAACGATCCTGATACGTTTTGTTACATTTGTGGTAAATATATTTTGAAAAATCAGCGAAAATTGGTAACAGATACTGTGACCCGTTTGTATTTTGCTTACTTCAGTATAGAAATTCGCAATCAAGATAAAGCGTGGGTGCCTCATAGTGTATGTAAAATATGTATTGATCATTTGCAACAATGGGAAAAAGGTACACGTAAATCTCTGAAATTTGGAGTACCCATAATTTGGAAAGAACAAAAAGGGCATCACGACAACTGTAACTTCTGTATGAGAAATAAAACCAATCGTCATAAATGGAAATATCCCAATATTATATTCAGCAAGAGGACTAATACTCCATTCAGAAAACATTCCAGTACCAGTTTTTCTTTAGCTACCACAATTTTAGAACGAAGAAATTGAAGAACCCAGTGCTTCTCAAGGAAGTGAATATTGTGCTGAAACATCGGATCCTAATTTACTTTCACAAAAAGAGCTTACTGATCTCATCAGAGACTTAGATCTTTCAAAAGAGCCTGCCGAATTACTAGCATCAAGATTAAAAGGAAAAATTGCCTATCCTCTGATGAAAAAATTTCTTCATATCACGCAAGAGAACAAAACTTATTACCATTTTTTTCTTCTGATGAAAATTTAGTACATTGTAATGATCTGAGCGGCTTACTCACTTTCATGGGCTGGGAGACCTGTCAGGCAAGTGATTGGCGTCTCTTTATTGACAGCAGTAAAAGAAGTCTAAAAGCTGTACTTTTACATAATGGCAATAAACATGCTTCTATTCCGATTGCTCACTCTACTTGTATGAAAGAAGAATATCAAGTGATTTCAGTACTTTTACAGAAAATAAAATATGTTAAACATAAATGCGTGACATGTATCGACTTGAAGTTGATTAATTTTTTGTTAGGACAACAAAGTTGCTATACAAAATATCCATGTTTTATTTGTTTGTGGGACAGTCGAGTCAAATCAAGACATTGGATACAAAAAAAAATTGGCCTGTGGGAGATGCTTTGGTCGTTGGTGAAAGAAATGTGATAAATGAGCATTTGGTTCCGCGAGAAAAATTCATTCTTCCACCCTTGCACATAAAATTAGAGATAATGAAGCAGTATGTCAAAGCTCTGAACAAAAATGGTCAATGTTTCCATTTTTTTTCTTTCTTTATTTAAAACTAAAAGCAGGTATTTTTGATGGGCCCCAAATACGTCGATTAATTAAAGACACCACTAATTTTGAGACATCTATAACTGCAGTTGAACGACTTGCGTAGAAATCTTTTGTAGCGGTTGTACAAAATTTCCTCGGAAATTAGAATTCTGAAAACTATGTACAGTTAGTTGATGAAATTCTTCATCACTTTAAAGATTTAGTCATATGAGCATAAGAATACACTACCTTAATAGTCATATAGATCATTTTCAACATAACCTAGGAGATTTGAGCGAAGAACAAGGAGAACGTTTAAACCAAGATACAAAAACAATGGAGAACAGGTATCAAGGCAGATGGGACGTTCATATGATGGCAGACTATTTCTAGGGACATATGCGAGATTGTCCAAGACAATTTTACTCCAAAAAATCACTTAAAAAACAATTTCTTCATGTAGAATGTTAAAATAAAGCCATATTTTTGTAAAACTGCATTTTTTTTATATCTCATTAACTAAAGCTGATACAAAAAAAAACCAGTAACATTTTTGACATGCTTAAGATCATGTCCAAAATCCTAGGCACCAAGATGTGTGTAGGCTAGTGTAATGTCTAGTGAAATAATTTTACCATCCACAACTGCAAAACAAACTTTATTCTGGAATTCCAAGTCGAATTTAACGCTACAAAAACCCAGGCGGCAGTTTTTTTCTAAAAAAAGTTAACGTTGCTGAACCCGACATAGTTATGTCGGGGCACTCCATTCCCCTAGCATCGTCGCTCAATTTGTTGGGCATTAGTTTGGGAGCAAATATGTCCTGGCATGAACATGTTGCAGGCATAGCAAGTTGGGAATATTATTTCGAACCAGAAAGCTTTACACTCCACAACAACTGTTAATTCTTTACAAGCTCAAATTCGACCAACTATGGAATACTGCTCCCATGTTTGGGGCTCCGCTCCCAAACATACACTGCATTTGTTGAATTCTGTTCAGAGAAGAGCTGTTGGTCTGATTGGAGAGCCGGAACTGACCGGGGGCCTTGATTCTCTGGAACATCGAAGAACGGTTGGCGATTTGAGTCTGTTCTACAAGTATTTTCATGGAAAGTGTTCGAAGGATGTAGCCCGCTTAATTCCTCCCAAAGCGGTGCATGTTAGAAATACACGTCGCGCTGGTGCTCCACATCCGTATGAGGTTCAGCTTGTTACTCCGCGTACAACGCTTCTCAAGCAGTCTTTTATATGGAAAACATTATCCCTTTGGAATAATTTTCCCAGCGCTGTGTTTCCCGCCGAGTACAATTTACAGCGATTTAAGAACAAAGTGAATCGCTTTTTCCGCACACATGCCGCTCTTGGAGCGTTTTAGGGACTTCCCTGCAGCACGTGTGCTAGACCCCTAAAAAAAAAAAAAGTTAGAGCGACACGAAAAGAAACAGATGGAGCGGTATTCTGTTTCTACCATCATCTAATGAGGAACCTAATTAAAGGGCAGTAAATCAGGTACCAATTAACGGACGATAAAATCAAAAATATGAGTACCGATTTAAAGAATATGGTTATATGTCAGTTGAAGATAAGTCCAGACAGTGAACGTCCGTTCAACGAATATTATTAAAGTTAATTAAAAATTTGGAACAAAATAAGATGTCCACATGAAAAAGACCTACCAACCAAGCTGTCTTACTATAAAATTTAAATACCACTCCACAGAAATAAACTTGGAATTACTACTATACAAAGTAACAACCAGGATACTAAACCGATATGTTAGGAAACTAAACTTACTCCGTTTAGTTTCCTAAATTGAAATATTATAATATTGTTTATTTAAAATTATAAAAAAAAAACACCACATTCTTTAATGTGAAAATATCAAATTCGGCATTTATTTTGAAACTGGGTATTTGCGATTTTTTTTTTATAAAAATTTAATTAAAATAAATCTATGTATTTATTTATAATAATTTAAACATATATACATGCTGCTTTTTAATCTACTCTATTTTCATAAAGTTTTATAATAATCTACCATATTTCCACATATGGAAAATTGTTCAGCACCGTGATACCGGTGGTTCAGTAATGACCGATTTAAAAAGGTAAAAACTGGCCAAGTGACTTGCGCAATTAGTGTTCCGTACGGTAATTACTTTTAAAATAAAAAAAATTGTTAACCTAAATGAGTTTTTAACAAAGTTTGTTTCCGATCTTTGTTGAAAACTTATGACCTTGAAATTTTTGTTTTTTTAATATACCAGATAAATTATCAACGCTAATACACTCATGATAATTTTCATTCAATCTACACCCTGTGGAGAATATTCCCTAATTTTTTCAAAATTTCTTGTTCAGTACTTTTTGAGATAAGGGGGGATAGTGATTTTTGGTAATTTTTTTAAAAAATAATACAAAGAAAAGTGTGCGCAAGTATTACTTTTCGAGATAGGGGACAGGGATAGCGAATTTTCGTGATTTTTTAAAAATAATGCAATGAAAATTGTGCGCAAGTATTACATTATATATATTTTTTTATTTTTGAATTCGTGTTTTTACAAGCTTTCATTTGATACCCCACTCGATGACCTGGGGGACGATTTCACTCTCCAAAACTAATCCCATAAGTCAAAATTTAACTTAAAAAGCTATAAGGCTCTGATGATGCCATCAATTTCTATATTTGTGCCAAATTTCAACTTTCTGTGTTAAATATGTTAGCTCCGGAGAAAATTGGATGTGACAGACGGACAGACAAACGGACAGACACCGAAGTGATCTTATAAGTCTTCCTTACGGAACACTAATAACTTATAAAACGCACAAAAAGCATCATTTTACCACCCCACCTCCTAAAATAATAAAAAAGATCTTTTTTTAATTAACAATAAATTAAGCAGCTTATGTTAGAACGAAAATATTTTTATTTTTTGTTTATACGTTAAATCCATGGGTAATGAATCAACCTTTACCTCTTAAAATAAAAGATTTATCTTAAATTGGAAAGTAAGAAAAATAAATCTGCGAGAACTTTTTCTAGCCACGCAGGAATCGTAAATGTTCGGACGTGTCAACAAAGGAAATCCAAACGAAGGAAAATACCCGGAAAATCAGAAAAAAGAAATCCGGGGGGATTTATAGAAAAAGAAACATTAAAATACCTTTGTACCTATGTGAACTTTAAGCGACAAAAAAAAATAGAAAAGTTCAATGTTTTTTACACTCTCAAAATTATGTTAATAATCACACTAGATAACCATTAGTTTCTAATTTTTAACATTGTTGATAATATAATAAGGCACTTTTCCTAAATATAACCTTAGTACCAATAAATTGCTAAACGAGCTAAGAATAGGGTATATATACATCGATTCTGTGACATAATTAAAAATTTTACTTCCCGTGCTTACTAAATATATTTTTTCCGTTATTTTCAATTATTTATGGTAAAAAACGCATAAAGAGTTAACGAGATAAGGGAGGAAATTAGATAGCTCGCTTCGAATATACTGTGTTATACGTCTTTTTTAAGAATTTCAATATATTTTTAACGCAGTTGAGGTAGGGTATAGAGTATACTAAGTCAGACTTTTTTTAATTGGAACTTTACTTTGTAAGGGTGTAAATATCGAAGATAAAAAAATTTGTATTTTGTGACAGATAATGATGTTGTGGTGTTTTAGAATGTACTATTTTTTTGAGTTAATTTAATTTGACTTTGTTTTCTTGAGCCATTTTATTGTTATAATATCCTCTGTTTATTAATCTTATTTGTCTGTTTTTTCTGGGAAAAAAATAATTTTTAAAAATTTTTCTTACTTTTAAAATTTCAGGTCCAAATTCAGGTGAGGGCAAAACTAGTACTGTCTCTCGGTCGTATGATAATTTATATATATATATATATATATATATATATATATATATATATATATATATATATATATATATATATATATATATTTCTTTAAAAATGTAGGGTGGTGTAAATTTGAATTAAGCAAAATGTTTTAGTGTGTCCTAGGACTTTTCTTCTAAATATTCCATGAATAGCTGCGCAACTCTTGAAGATGTGAAGAAACCTATGGTGCAATCATCTAATTGTTGTAAAAAGCTTTTTCAAATTAGGACAGGTTGTGAGATAATGTTAACTTTATGGATTCTATAAAAGTGTATCGATTGACTTTTATTATATGAGTTACCAGATCTTTTGGTATATTTGTATAGAAAGATACGACGTCAAATGACATTATTTTATCGTTTTTAGAAATTTTAATTTTACTAATGAAAAGTTTAAAACTAAGGAAATCTAGTATAATAATTATTTTTTGTATAATATTTTGGAGATGTTGTTACGTTAATATTTCGATAATTTACAAAAAAGGGATTGACTACATCAAAATATTAGTCTAAATGGGGGGGAGGCCAGGTTTATGTTGTTTGGATAATCCGTGTATTCTTGATGTCACAACATTGCCTATAGTTAGTGCTTTTGTTTTGATCCCGAATATAAGGTTTTTAAAGTTTTTTGTTAATTATTATATTATTCCTGCTCTGGTAATTATTGTTTGAGACGCCAGTTATTTATATGTACGTTTATCAGAAAGTAACTCGCCCATTTTTATGTTGTATTCAAAGGCATTGATAGAAATAGTGTTATTATTTTCACCTAGTTTTGAAATGGTAATATGCGGTATATAATAACATAAATAAAGATTCTAAGCTTATACACGTAAATATAAGAAGTTTATATAAAAATCTCGATGAATTTAAATTATATATATATATATATATATATATATATATATATATATATATATATATATACATATATATATATATATATATATATATATATATATATATATATATATATATATATATGCATATAACAAATAAAGAAAGAAAGCAAAAGTTGTCGTATCTAACATAATTCTTAAATACGAAATTAGTTGGGAAACTCAGCAAAGGGCGCAACAAGTGTTCACACAGTGTTCATTTAGCCAATATTTCGGTCCTAGGTTGGGACCTTCATCAGGGCTCAAACTAAAAAAGAGAACGAAGCCACAATTGAAATAGTACAGGCAAATAAACAAAAGTATAAGTTATTTTATTTTAATATGTTATTGCAGAAAAAATATATACAGTAATGAAACTGAAAAGACCACTTACATGAGAGGTGTGATATAAATATAACAAAAATGGCCATAAAAACCAATTATATAAATGCGTTAGTACTAACAGTTAAGTAAATCTTACACCAAACACTAACATCTTAATTCAATAAAAAGGCATTTACAAAAGGGATGCCATTAAAAACCTTGGATGCTAATATCAATTACAAATTAATACAATTTTAATTAACCTGTAACTTGCAATTTGTATGACACATTTGACACAACACTGACAGAAAACAGCCATCTGACAGAAGCAAGGGATCATTATACCTACAGGGCCAAAGCCCATCGAAAACAACCAGGACAGGACCGGCTTTAGTACGAAATATAAATATATATCATCAAATTAAAAAGTCAATAGAATGGAAAAAAAAAGTACAAAAGAAACACGTTTAATTCCGGTATGAAAATTAGGATAATATGATGAGCTGGAATTTAGAATAAAGAAAAACAGTTTGGAGAAGGACCAAATGATGAACAAAACATTCCAAACGTTGATAATTAGAGACCATATTTAATGAGAACAAGAGGATCAAAAAGGCCAACCGGTAATTAGTAAAGTGGCGGGAGGGGACAATAAATGATGAAATATAGAGACTAAAAAGACGAAAAGGAAAGAATTATGCAACAGATGACATCCCAGAGGTATCATGTTGAGGTGACAAATCGCATGAAAGGAGAAAGCTATATATGTTACTCAAGCCATCAAGTTCCGTTCTTTTGTTAATGTTATTAGGATTCTCATTGATGTAGCACATTTCAAGAAATTCTCTTTTAAAAAGATGTTTTGAAGAATAGAGAATTTCAGGTTCATTGAAATTGAAAGAATGTCTATTAACAACGGAGGGGCTTGCCAATGCACACCTATGTGGATGACATCTGGTATCACTTTTATGTAATGCAATGCGACGATTAAGGGACTGTAAAGTCTGTCCAATATAAACTGAGGGACAATCACGACAGGGGATTAGGTACACCACATCTGACATGGTGAGAACGGATAGAGAAGCCTTCAACTTACTGAAAATACCTCTGTTCTTAAGGAAATAATATTTAGCAATTTTGACATTAGGAATAGCACGCAAAATATGAACCAGCTTATTAGTAAGACCAGGAATAAAGGGCAAAGAGAGTAACGAGAAATTTGTATCAATATGACCCACAGGGGGTGTGGGTATAGGGGGAGGTGGTGGAGGGGGTGCAGATGGAGGGGGAAGTTCTGGTAATATATGATTGGTATGGAAGAGCTTGTTGATTTCATCTTTGGTCTTGAGTAGGAGCTTCTTGCTGTATCCATTCTCCATGAAGAGACTTGTGAGCAATGTCTGTGCGTGATGTAGATAGTCTGGGTGTACTATACTTCTTATCCTTCTATAAAGACCCTTTATGACATTGACTTTCACCTTCCAATCATGGCCTGAATTGGTATGAATATATCTGCTAGAGGAAGTTGGTTTTTCTATACCAATCAAGTCTGATGATATTGTCGGCGCCCCTGACGACATTGGTGTCCAGGAATATATATATATATATATATATATATATATATATATATATATATATATATATATATATATATATATATATATATATATATATATATATATATATATATATATATATATATATATATATATATATATATGTATATATATATATATATATATATATATATATATATATATATGTATATATATATATATATATATATATATATATATATATATATACGAGGCTGGTTTGAAAAGTCCGTGCAAAGTCCGAGAGATGGCACCACCGGCGCATATCGAGGTTATGTTTAGTTAGTAGCATCTCTTGAATGAACGCACACCAAGTTTCAGCCATATTGGTCTATTTCTTTGTGTTTGGCATTCGTGTGAATCAAGGAAGTCGAGTGATTTTCAAGAAATGGACGAAAAAGAATTTCGTGTGGTGATTAAACATTACTTTATGAAAGGCAAAATGCCTCAGGAGACTAAAGAGAAGCTTGATAAACATTATGGTGACTCTGCACCTTCGATTAGAACAGTTTATAAGTGGTTCGAAAATTTTCGGACTGGCCATATGGGCACAAGTGACGCTGAACGTTCTGGACGGCCTGTGGAGGTTACGACTCCAGAAATCATTGATCAGATCCATGATATGGTGATGGATGACAGAAGAGTTAAGGTGCGTGAGATTGCTAGTGCTGTGGGCATCTCGACTGAACGGGTACATAATATTTTGCATAAACATTTGGACATGAGAAAGCTATCCGCAAGATGGGTGCCGCGATTGCTCACGCTTGACCAAAAACGGAATCGTGTGAAGTGTTGCAAGGATGGTTTGCAGCTGTTCCAGAAGAATCTGGAGGACTTTAAGCGTCGTTTCGTCACTGTGGATGAAACATGGATACATTACTATACTCCTGAGACCAAACAACAATCTAAACAATGGGTTACCAAAAAGGAATCTGCACCAAAAAAGGCGAAGACCGTTCCTTCGGCCGGAAAGGTTGCTTTTTGTAAAGTTCGTTAAAATTGTTGCTGATTCGTAAATCAAAAGATTGGCACACTGAACTACAATTTGGTGGAAAAAAAACGAGTTTTACATTACTCAGTGTAAGGTCTGGATGGCATGTCCCTTTATCTAAGAATAAAACCCTTCTGGCTTTTTTGATTCTGTGATTAAAGTATTGCAAAAACTCTGTCATAATGTCCTCAGTCATCCAACATCTTTCATTATTCCTGTAAGTCATTTTTAAATGTCGCAGCGTAACTCCCTTAAAACACTAAAATTTTGCCGATTTTACAATTATTATAGGTTTTTCAAACTCCCCTTCCATATTTGCACAGAGAAACACAGTTAAAACGTTTCTTAGACGATATTCCACTCACTTGTTTATTTTTAAGCACAATGTTTTTTTTCACTAATGTAAGAAAAAAAGCCCTGTTTAGTCACAGTTATTAATGTCCTTTGGTGAATAGCCAGCACAATGTGTGCATACTCTTGCTTCCCATTGTAGATTAAGTTTCTCGAGGAACATCTGCTGAGTCATCGCAAATCGCTTTACATATAATGTTGTGTCGAACTTTAAACTTTTGGGGCCAATCATTTGAGGCTCTAAATTTTGAATCTCCCAAAGCTTCTTCTACTTCTACAGCTTTTTCTTGTATCATAGGACCCATCACAGGAATATTTTTATTCGTCATTGAACAAAACCAAGTGTAAACGACAGAATCAATTTCGGAATTTTCACTTTATAACTGTAAATTACAGCCATTTTTCTCTCCACTCTTTTAAAGTAGCTTCCTTTTCTTTTAAAATGGTTTGAATTAGAGTTTTTCCTACATCAAATTGATGAGCAAGTTCACGCGACTTTTTTTTAATTTTTCATGTTCGTTGACAACAAATACCTTTTGTTCAAAAGATAACCACTTTCTTTTATTATTAGACATTGTATATACAGTAAGTAAAGTTTTGTAAACTTATTAAAGCGAACATGTTACCTCTCTTGAGTGCAAATTAGAACTGAAAAATCTAGATACAAGAACGCGTATATTTAAACATTTTGAAAAACAAAATGTAAAAAAACACACTACTGTCTACAGACAAATATAAAATATTAATTATGAATGAGGTTTAATTTTATATTACACGTTGTAATAAAATTATTATATGTAATAATAAATATACAAAATAAATAATCTACAAGATGCCGACGATACCGCAGTCTTGGCGGCTTCGAAAGAAGAACTTCAGTACATCGTGGATAGACTTAACATGGTCAGCAATAAATACGGGCTACAGTTGAATAAAACCAGAACGAAAGTAATGATCATCGACAGAGCCCGAAACAATCAGCCTTACGTTAGAAACATTGCACGGTATGAAACAGTCAGTCACTTCAGACGTTCCGCTATGGCCAGAACAGCGACCGCCAAACTAACAAAAATATGGAGAGATAGTAACTTAACGCAGAATACCAATTACGACTTCTCAACACACTAATATTTCCATTTGCTACTTACGCACCCGAAACCTGGACAATTAAAAAATATGACTTGAAACAGAAGGATGTTCCGGATACCCTAGACAGCGCACCACATAAATGCTTCCATCCTAGATGAGCTCAACATCAAAACAAGACTGACTACTACAGTCAATAGAAACATACTGAGATACTTTAGTCACAAAGGACGGTCTCCCACATGGTAGTCGGACCATATTAAAACAACAACTGACCTTACATCCCCGGAAGCATCACATCAAGCTCAAGACCGAGAAACATGGGCTAAAATAGTGGCACAAATACCATGATATCACCACCGTCATTACGTAGGATGATAGAAGAGAAAATACAATTTCGGCTTTTACTTTTTTCTTCAATAGGTTCTAAAATATGAGAGTATGTATTTCTCTTTCCAACATCGTATACAACATAATATAGTGAGTATTCGTTGTTATAATAATAATATATACGAATAAACTGATATACATATGTGGCCAGAAATTAAAGGAATAGATTAAATAAAATATAGACTACTACTACAAATCTATTAGATCCCGTTCAAAGTAATTGCCCGCCATTGCAATGCACTTATATCAAGATTTTTTCCAATCTTTAAAACACTTGTTATACTGGATTTCCGCTATTGTTTTCAAGGCGTCAGCTAATTTTTTTACTGCTTAGACAAATTCAAGATAATATCTATATACGTAAGTTCAGCTGACCGTAAAGGAAAAAATGATACTGTGCCATATCTGGTAAATGTGCTTGTGAAACGGTCATTGTTTCATTTTTCTTCAAAAGTTACAAATAATTATTGCATCTTGCGGATCATGTTACCCCATCTATAAATTATTTTGCTGAAATTTAGGACTTTTTTACGAAACACGTGGATAACGTGTACATTTTATAACTTATTAACTATATGGTCAGTCGGAAGGAATTGTTGGTGCAAGATTCAACGGTAATCGAAAAAAAAAGAAACAGCGAAGTGCAAGTCGGACTTGCGCAATTAGTGTTCTGTAAGGTGATTGCTTTTAAAATAAAATAAAATCCTTACCTAGGCGGAGTTAATTAGGTCTCTGATATGTATATAACATAGCTTAAGATCGAATATTATTTCCATGTTTTTTCTTAGTCAATAATTTTTAAAAGTTATAGCATCTTAGCTACCTAATAGCAAATAAATGAGTGGCTTAATCTAGAATCTAGTAATAAAAGTGTAAAACAAATATTTACTACCTAAATATTTGTTTAATTATAAACAAATAAAGCAAAACTATTGTGTCTCAATAGAGAAGCGACACGCGTCTCGGTAGCAGTATTGTATAAAAAAGTACATTTAAAAACCTCCACCATATTGTTAAGGCACTTTTTTTATACCAGATAAATAATCAAATCTAATGCACTCGTAATAATTTTCGCTCAATCTACACTTTACGAAGAATATTCCAGAATTTTTTCAAAATTTTTTGATCAATACTTTTCGAGATAGGGTATGAGGACAGCGATCTTTGGCCATTTTTTAAAAATAATACAAAGAAAAGTGTGTGCATGTGCATCATATATATTTTTGAACTCACAAGCTTTCATTTGACACCCCACTCGGTGTGTATATTTTTCTTAATTTTTACTAATTTAGATTACATCCTTACTAGAAAAAGTAAAAACTATTTCAACATATGAAAGACGAAGATAAATGGTAAAGTGGCATGTAATATGCCTTCCAGCCGATGATAATTGAACTCGGTTACTGGAGAGATTCATTACGAAAAAAAGGGATCTTTTTCCTTTTGTTTCTTATTCTCAGTCCTCGTCCCTCATGCCCTTTGTGTATCATTCGAAAAGCACAACATTTTTGTGAGTTGTAAATAAACATATTTACAATGATGCAATTGCTAACAAAATAACGCTAAATCTTTTCAAATTGAATACCCTGTAACGCTATCAATATTTCCTATATAAAAATAATTGTATTAACTATTCTATTTTATTTGAAAGTAGAACTCGTTAAATCACTTTTGTACACGAAAAAATATTGTTTGTGTTCGATAATTTAACTTAACGTGCTTAATTTTGAGTGAAACTACCCATATAATCTTAGTTTTATTTAAAATATTCTATTACATCCCTTACTAAAGGGACATACAGTCCCTGGCCAAATTATTAGACGGACTGTATTTTTTTTAGTAATTTTATGTTTCTTAAGAGTTTTTATGCAATAATGGTATATTTAAACTACAATATTATTGATTTTTAAGAGTTTTTATGCAATAATGGTATATTTAAACTACAATATTATTGATTTTTATTTAAAACAATTGTTGTAGACTACATATTTGTATTTATTTTTCACATATGGCAACAATGTGTTGACAAAGTGATACATGAACGTAAATAAGTACAAACCTGTATCAGTCGCGATCGGAATCGAGTCAGGTACGGACGTGTTTCTGTGGCTTTATGGACTGTGATTGTTTGTTTAACAGTTTTATACTACTCAGTTATTAGTTTATTTTGTATGCAGTGTTTTAAAAAAAAGTAATTGGACTATTTTCATTATGGGTAGAAAAGGCGATCTTTCACCACGTAAAAAAGCTGAAGTGAAGGCCCTTGTGATTGCGAAAACATTTACAAACCGAGAAATATCACGAAGATTGGAGGTTTCTGAAGCTAGTGTACGACGCGTAAAAAAGAAAATTGAGTCAGGGAAGGAATTAAGCCCGAAAAGAAAGAAAAGATGCGGTAGAAAACCAATTTTCACTCCACGGTCAGAGAGATGTTTGAAGAAAATTTGTGTAGAAAACAGATTTGCTACCACAAAGGTAATAAAATCACACCTCCAGGATGCTAGCGTAAATGCTTCTGAGCGCACTGTTCGAAGAAAATTGAAAGAATTAGATTTTAAGGCCTGTCGCCCCGCCAGGAAGCCCAAGTTAGCAGCTGCAATGAAAGCAAAGCGCCTGAAGTGGGCCAAACAATGGCAAGACAAAGATGTGGACTTCTGGAGATCGGTAAGATACAGCAATTTAATCAATAATTGACACATTATTATCATTTTCAGTTAAATAAAGCAAATAAACATGGAAGTTTATATATTTTTTCCTATTTTTGACAGGTCTGCTTCAGTGACGAAAGCACATTCGAAATTTTGCAGAATAAAGCTCAGTATGTGCGTCGTCGTCATGGAGAAAAGTTTCATCCTGATTGTGTCTTCCCGGCGGTTAAACATCCCACCAAAGTGATGATTTGATCAATCATCAGCGGCAAGGGCACTGGACGTCTGTACGTCGTCAAGGGAATAATGAGGCGAGATCAGTACAAAGAAGTATTACAAAATCGGTTGATTCCGCAACTCAGAGAATGGTTTCCAAATGGGGAACCATTCACTTTCATGCAAGATGGAGCTCCCTGCCACACTGCTCGGTCTGTTAAAGCTTTTTTGGCAGAAAAAAATATCCCTCTGTTGGATTGGCCCTGATATGAACCCCATTGAAAATGTGTGGGAGCTGATGAAAAGAGAAGTGGCTAAAGATGTGATTACCAACAAAACCCAGCTCCTAGAAAAGATTATTCATGTGTGGAATCATCATCCTCAAATGCAGGAGACAGTACAATCTTGCATTGATAGCATGCCGCGCAGAATTAAAGCTTTGATAGCGGCTAAAGGTGATAGCCAACTAAATATTGACTTTTACTAACATTAATTTCACTTTTCTTTAAAACTTAATAAACTTATGCTTTTCTAAATGAATGCTGTTTTATTTATGTCAAATAAATAGGTAATTGATTGGATAATATAAAAATAAAAAACAAATCAATTTAAAATAATAAAACGGTACAATATCACTCGGTAATTAATATTTTACATGAAATCTTGCAGTGCGTCTAATAATTTGGCCAGGGACTGTATATCTCCCTTCTCAAGTTCTCTTTTTTATGGGTGTAGCACATATGCTGCAGGGAAATCCCTAAAATGCTACAGGAACGACACGCAGGCGGAAATAGTGATTCACATTGATCTTGAATCGCTGTAACACACAACCTCCTCCGTCGTTAAGATTCTTAGTCGTCCACAGCATTCCTTACTGAGAATGCTCGTTTTTCGACTTTTGAACTCAGTATTTCAAGTTGTCACGCTTTTAAAAGAAGAACTAACATTTGCAGATTTCTTTACAAATGAGGGAATTTTTTCACGGGCGAATAGTCCAGTTTATCCATTGTTGACTAACTGACCCTTTTGATAGCTGCCAGAACCAAATTAAGAGCTAGATCGTCGAACTTTACTACTATCTATCCGATAAGTGAATTTTTTTCAAATATTTTTGCTTAGTAGTTGTTAAAATATCGTCCATATATTTCGACTAAACAAAAATCGAAATGGAAACCGTTATCCCTCATTCTAAACAAGATAGAATGGCTTAGAAACATCAAGAGCAACCACGCGAAATGTATGTTCAACTGTATTCTTCCAAAGATATGTGATATGTGATATAGACCAGGCTATCGTCTGCTAATTTATGCTTACAATAGGTATATTGGTGGCCGCTAGTGATATTAAATCTTTTCAGGTATTTTATTGGTAAGGACGGAATACCTGGCATAGTTCTCAAAAACTGTGCAAGGGAACTAACACCAGTTTTCTGTAGACTTTTTAACCTATCCTACAGAAAGGGAATATTTCCGTCCTGCTGGAAATGTGCCACGGTTCAGCCGATACCTAAAAAAGGCAAAAAGACCTTGCCAAATAACCACCGACCAGTCGCTCTGCTTTCAATAATATCGAAAGTCATGGTAAAGGTTATCAATGAGCATCTTCTAAAATATCTTGAACGATTCAATATTATTAGCGATCACCAATATGGTGTTCGTAAACATAGATTAACAGGAGATTTTCTGACTTATGTAACACATATTTGGAACAACGCAACTGAACACTTTGGAGAATCTCGAGCGGTTGCTCTTGACATATCCAAGGTCGTGTTTGGCACGATGGACTGTTGGCTAAGTTACGCTCTTATGGTATGTCTGAAAGGTTCTGTTTGTGGCTCTCATGTTTCCTCAGAGAGCGCCGGTGTGCCCCAAGGTGGAGCCTTGTCTCCTACTCTCTTTCTCATTTACATTAACGATCTACTGGAAAAGACCGGGAATCCAATCTACAGCAGATGACAGTATGCTTGTCTCTTTATTTCACCTTGAACGTTCGGACATCGGCTGCTCAGGCGAATATCCGCAAACAGCAGGAGGTCGTTCAACTTAATAAAGACCTGGAAAAAATTCTACCTTGGGGTGACAGTAACCAAGTGGAATTTGACGCTACAAAAACCCAGGCGGCAGTTTTTTCTAAAAAAGTTAACGTTGCTGAACCCGACATAGTTTTGTCGGGGCACTCCATTCCCCTAACATCGGCGCTCAATTTGTTGGGCGTTAGTTTGGGAGCAAATATGTCCTGGCATGAACATGTTGCAGGCATAGCAAGGAGAGCTTCTCAAAAGTTGGGAATATTATTTCGAACCAGAAAGCTTTACACCCCACAACAACTGTTAATTCTTTACAAAGCTCAAATTCGACCAACTATGGAATACTGTTTCCACGTTTGGGGCTCCGCTCCCAAACATACACTGCATTTGTTGGATTCTGTTCAGAGAAGAGCTGTCCGTCTGATTGGAGACCCGGAATTGACCGGCGGTCTTGATTCGCTGGAACATCGAAGAACGGTTGGCGACTTGAGTCTGTTCTACAAGTATTTTCATGGAAAGTGTTCGAAGGATGTAGCCCGCTTAATTTCTCCCAAAGTGCATGTTAGAAATACACGTCGCACTGGTGCTTCACATCCGTATGAGGTTCAGCTTGTTACTCACCACGTACAACGCTTTTCAAGCAGTCCTTTATATGGAGAACATCATCCCTTTGGAATAATTTGCCCAGCGCTGTGTTTCCCACCGAGTACAATTTACAGCGATTCAAGAACAACGTGAATCGCTTTTTCTGCACACATGCCGCTCCTGGAGCGCTTTAGGGACTTCCCTGCAGCACGTGTGCTAGACCTATAAAAAAAAAAGCTGATTGACAGACAGTTTGACATGTCTTATTTTTAGCCCTTGTAACAAATCCTAGTAATATGATGTAATTCTAAAAACAACTCAACGATAACAATTTTCAGTCAAAGTTCTCTTTAAAAATGGTTCCAAAACTATTACCTGTAACAACAGTCGAAATTTTAAATACCCGAAAATGTTAACAATGTTAAGGGGTTACATACACCACGAATTTTCAAAAATTCGATTTTTTTTACGGATTTTTATTCTCTATACTTTTTTCAAAAAAAATTTTTTAAGAAAATTCCATTCCATTACAAAGTTATAGCATTAAATCGGATTTTGTCAAGATGCAAGAGGAAGAAGGCATACAGTACGAAGCTGAAATGGGAGACAAGCCGTAAGTTCACATTTTAGCTACCCGAAACTTTAAAGGGGTTTTTTTCGAAACTATGTTTTCAGACACTGTTTGCATATTACTCAGTCAATTTTTAATATTTTTTCTTTTAAAATCTTAATAATTACTTTTTCTACAAAATGTCGAGAGGTTTTTTTAAATTTTTCTAATAGACAATTTTTTTAAAATAATTAAACTCAAATTTTTTGGTCGAAAATTGCATACTAAATTTTGTAAGACCGTAATTTTTTTTTATTTTTTAAAAAAACCTCTTCGACAATTTTTAACTACTACATTCTTTTACAAGATTAATTTTTATTTTTGTAGATTGGAACATTTTTTTGTGAAGTTATCCTGCCGACAAGTAGGCGCCATAGTTTTCAACAGTTGTCCATTTAACCCGATAAGAAATAATGTTAATATTTAGAACATATTTAAATTTTTTTTCTTATAATTTGAGATACAATAAAAATATATAATCGTCATACTTTTGTATTATTAAGAAACTTAAAAATTTTTAGTGTTCCGTACGGAACACTTATAAGATCACTTCGGTGTCTGTATATCTGTCTGTCACACCCGATTTTTCTCCGAAACTATTTATCATAGAACGTTCAAATTTGGTACAATATAGGAATTGATGGCTTCATCAGAGTCGTGTAGTTTTGAGAGTTAAATTTTGACTTAAGGGTTTAGTTTTGGGGGGTGAAATTGAAAATTTACTAGATCATCGAGTGTGGTGTCAAATGAAAGCTTGTGAAAACAGTAGTAAAAAATATATCCATAATTTAATACGTGTGCACACTTTTCCTTGTATTATTTTTAAAAAATCGCGAAAAATCGCAGTCCCCCCCTTATCTCGAAAAGTACTGATCAAGAAATTTTGAAAAAATTCTGGAATATTCTCCACGGGGTGTAGATTGAACGAAAATTATAACGAGTGCATTACCTTTAATAAATTATCTTGTATATAAAAAAAAACAAAACTTTAGAGGTCATCAGTTTTTAGTAAAGATTGGAAACAAACTTTGTTGAAAACGCATTTGGAGTGTGTTTTATGAAGTCACTGGTCATTTTATACCTCCGTAACAAATTTTTTTTATTTTAAAAGCAATCAACGTACAGAACATTAATTGCGCAAGTTCAACTTCACTTCACCGGTTATTTTTTTTAATATACATACTTTTTCAGCGCCCAGGTGTATATAACTAGTGACAACACAAAAGTGGTAAAGTACTTCAGCACTTCATTTGCAAATATGAAGTTCTAAAATAAGTACTGAATTTGACTAATTATATTAACTAATTGCAGCACTATAAACAGATACTGTAATTAGGTAGTAGGTACTTTAAGCTAAAATATTATACACAAGGGATAAGTAGCTTGTAGCATGTTTTTTTATCAAAAAAAAAGTAGTATATTTGTATCTTTCTCAAAATAAATATGCTACCAGGACTTAGTCTAATATCGGAAAAAATAGCATATATCTTACAACGGTCCAACCAACAAATAGCTTTCAAATAATATAAAAAATTATCCACGATTATGTTCAACGTAGAAGATGAACTGACTGGAGTTTATAAGTCAAGCTGTAATGACTGAAGTGCATGGTAAATAGACTACAGTGACAGGAAGTTTGAAATAAATTTAGGGAACAGCAATTTTTTTATCAAAAACAATATCCAATTTTGCAAACCATTTTCTAAGAACAAACCATAATTTCCCAGAAATGTAAAACCTAAAACTTATTCAGCAGCAAGCATATAAATAAAATATATATAGCAATATAACACTCCTTAACGAACAATTAGAATTTCAGAAATCCACGCTATTTAGACTCTTAGAAAATGTTAAAGATTATTGTGAAAATCCACGAAACTGGAGTCACGTAGAAAGTAAACAAAAAAAACCGGTCAAGTGCAAGTTGAACTTGCACAATTAGTGTTCCGTACGTTGATTGTTTTTAAAATATAATTTTTTGTTAGGATGGTATAAAATGATCAGTGAGTTCACAAAACACACCCCAAATGAGTTTTCAACAAAGTTTGTTTCCAATCTTTACTGAAAACTGGTGACCTTGAAATTTTGTTTTTTTTATATACCAAATAAATTATTAAAGGTGATAATTTTCGTTCAATCTATACCCCGTGGAGAATATTCCAGAATTTTTTCAAAATTTTTTTGATCAGTCCTTTTCGAGATAAGGTAGGGGACAGCGATTTTTTAAAAGTAAATACGAAGAAACGTGTGCGCAAGTATTACATTATATATGTATTTTTTTACTCGTGTTTTCACAAGCTTTCATTTGACACCACACTCGATGACCTAGTAAAAACATTTTTTTCACTTCCGATTTCACCCCTCAAAACGAACCCCTTAAGTCAAAATTTATGTTATGGTGGTATAAAATGATCAGTGACTTCACAAAAACACCCCAAATGAGTTTTCAAACAAAGTTTGTTTCCAATCTTTAAAGGAATCTGATGACCTTGAATTTTTTGTTTTTTTTATATACCATATAAATTATTAAAGGTAATGCACTCGTGATAATTTTCGTTCAATCTACACCCCGTGGAGAATATTCCAGAATTTTTTCGAAATTTTTTGATAAGTACTTTTCGAGATAAGGCCCGGGACAGCGATTTTTTTGCGAATTTTTCAAAATAATACAAAGAAAAGTGCGCGCAAGTATAATATTATATATATATATATATTTTTTACTCGTGTTTTCACAAGCTTTCATTTGACACCACACTCGATGACCTAGTAAAAAAATTTTTTTTTCACTTCCGACTTCACCCCCCAAAACTAACCCCTTAAGTCAAAATTTAATTCTCGAAACTACATGGCTCTGATGAGGCTATCAGTTCCTATATTATTGCCAAATTTCACCTTTCTATGTCAAATAGTTTCGGAGAAAATCGGTGTGACAGACAGACAGACAGACAGACAGGCAGACACCGAAGTGATCTTATAAGTGTTCCGTACGGAATACTAAAAATGATAAGTTAACAAAGCAAATTGTTCAGGTTAGTTTAATACTTATTATGTTTTATCATGAAGTCCGGACAAATCCATCAATAAATGAAAATATAATAATAATAAAAAAAATCCAATTTTCCAAAGCATCTTCTAGGACCAATTCATAGTTTTCCAGAAATACAAAACCTAAAAAATCTTTCCCCGGAAGGTAAAAGTTAAACATTCTTGAAATCATAGAAATATATAAATAATAAAAAAAAATATAGCAATATAACACTCCTTAACGAGCAATCAGAATTTCAAAATTTCACACTGTTTGGCATACTAGAAAATCTTAGTTTATTACTTAAAAACCCAAATGTATAATTTATATTATATACTTATGTAAAACCTATTAAAAGAAAAGTCTTAGTTTAGAAATTAGTGCGAATCCACGAACGTAGAAAGTAAACAAGAAAGTGATAACTTAACACTTATAATGTTCTATTATGAAGCCCATATAACTTTAAATATAGAATTTTACAAGTATAAAATTAATTATTCATCTGAGAAACTAGTTTTCCGATTAATTCGAAATATCAGTGAACAGAAATAATATCGGCCATAAATTTCGGCAAATTAAAACTTATTTCTAAAAACGGCAACTAGATAATTTGTTATTATGGATCCCTTCGGTGTCTATCTGTCTGTCTGTCTATCTGTCTGTCACATCCGATTTTCTCCGCAGCTATATGACATAGAAAGTTGAAATTTGGCACGAATTGATGGCGCAATCAGAGCCGTGTAGTTTTAAAAGTTAAATTTTGACATAAGGGAGTTTGGGGTGGTGAAATCGGAAGAGAAAAAAAAATTATACCAGGTCATCGAGTGGGGTGTCAAATGAAAGCTTATGAAAACACGAGTTCAAAAATATATATGCTGTAATACTTGCGCACACTTTTCTGTGTATTATTTTTAAAAAATGCCCTATCTTGAAAAGTACCGAACAAAAATTTTTTTAAAAATTCTCTAATACTTTCCATAAAGTGTAAATTAAGCGAAAATTAGTAAGAGTGCATTACGTTTGATAATTTATCTGATATAAAAAACCTATGTGCCTTGACAACATAGTGAAGGTTTTTTTAATATACTTTTCAGTACACACACTCGTAGCTAACGGATAGGTACCGAGAGACAAATTATTTTAATTTATTTCTTTATAATTAAACAAATATTTAGGTAGTAAATATTTACACTTTTATTACTAGATTCTAGATTGAGCTATATTCATTTATTGGCTATTAAATACCTAAGATGTTGTAACTATCATACGTTATTGACTAAGAAAAAATGTGAAAATATATATTGGATCTTAAAATAAACATATCAGGGACGTAATTAACTTAGCCTAGGTAATTATTTTATTTTATTTTAAAAACACCGTACGGAACCCTAATTGTGCAAGTCGGTCCTGCATTTGGTTATTTTTTTATTCTAGTCTAAAATTATTTAAGATTAAAACGAATTGGCTGGACATCTGGATTTTTTTCTCCTTAAGTGCTTAAATTTCCATAACCTCATTAAATTTTACTTTACCTTATCCATCAATCTACTTAAAAGCATGCCAGCATCTTTAAATAAAATGCATATTGATTGATGGATATGTTATTTATAAATCGAATGGATTTTTCTAAGTAAAGAGAGAAAATTATGTGTTTTTGCTACTTCTTGTTGATTTTGTTATTTTAATTGAATTTCATTACAAAACTAGGTCAGGAAAATACATTCAATTAACTACGATATTTGTTATGTGATGAGTTGTGGAAACTTTGGTTCGATCGTTTATATGTAGTTTTTGATATGTAATTTGACTATGTAACTTGCGAAAATAGAATTACTACAATGTATTTGAAACTATATTGATTTGTTTTAAAATTATATGAATTTACAATCTTAAATTAATATTTATTTGGACTAAAAAAATATAAGCTTCATATTTTTGTTCGTTTTAAATAAAAAACTTTAAGTATATAAATCATTTAATAATTTTTAGCTCGACAGTTATTGCAGAACCAATACTGCGAATTCATTATTTTGGATAAAGTGGTCGAAAAGAAAGTGTTCAAAATTATAGGAGAGTTTACTAGTCGTCTGAATGTTGACTACCAATTCTATGTAAACTATCACTGTAAATCTTCCATTGGGTTCTTCTGACCACAAACTTTGAACATCGAATGTTTTACTAGAAGGCCTAATATTAGCAGAATTTGACACTCATCATCATCAATCAGCCCTTTTCCGTCTACTGCTGAACATAGCCTCCCCCATCTCCATCAACTCTCTCCTCTCCTGGGCTCTCCGCACCCAGTTACAACACACTCTCTTAATATCGACGGTCCAGCGTGTGGGAGGTTTACCGCTACTATACCTTTCGCTCTTAGGTCTCCACTCAAGCAGCCTCTTAATCCATCTGCCATCCGACATTCCCACTATATGTCCCGCCCAGTTCCATTTAAGTTTCGCGATGTATGCAATTACATCAATAACGCCTGTTCTTTGACGGATAGCTTCGTTTCTAATACAATCCCGCAGTGACACTCCAATCATTGATCTTTCCATCTTGTGCTGTGTTATTCTAAGCTTTTTAGCGGTTGCTATAATTAAGGTTACAGTTTCCGCCCCATAAGTCATCACTGGAAGCACACACTGATCAAACAAATTCCTTTTTAGGCAGATAGAAAGATCACTCCTAAAGACATCTTTAAGTCTTCCATAGACTGCCCAAGCGAGCGTTATTCTTCTCTTCAATTTGCACGTTTGGTTGTCCCTGTAGTACGAATCTCATGACCAAGATAGGTGTATTTGGCCACTAGTTCTACTTCTTTATTACCGACATTAATTTCTTCGCTTGGAACCAAGTTCGTCATATTCACTTTCAACCCCACGTCTGTACATACTTCTCGAAGTTCTTGACTGTCAAGAAGAATGTCAGATATCAGGACTATATCATGTGCAAAACACAGATTTGTCAGACTTTGCTTATCTATGTTAAGGCCTTTTCCTTCCCAGTTGAGTTCTAAAATTGCGGTGAATAGTTTAGACGACATCGTGTCGCCTTGTCTTACTCCCCTAGCAATTGGTACGGATTTGGTGTTTTCGTGGAGTTTCACCGTAATACAGGCATTTTTGTAGAAGTTGTAAATACACTTTGTATAACGATAGTCAGCACGGCACTCTTGTAACGCTTCTAATACTGAGTCCAACTCGACCCTATCAAAAGCCTTATGGAAATCTATGAAGAGCAAGGCAAGTGGTCTACTCTATTCAATGCTTGGTCATTTGTTCCGAGTCGGTCCTAGGAGCCAGCCTGCTCCCTTGGTTGGTAGTTTTAAGTCTTGTTATTATTTTAGTGAACAATTTGTAGAGATGGCTCAGAAGGCTTATGAGCCGGTAGTTTTCTAGTTCCGCTGCATCTCCCTTTTTGTGAAGTAGTATGACGACAGAATTATGCCACTTATCTGGTATCGTGCTATTAAACAGGCAAAGATTGAACAAGGATTTTATTTTTTCTAGAAAACAAGGTCCATCGATTTTGATGGCATCCAGAACTACGTTATCGTTTCCAGACGTTTTGTTATTCTTTGTTTTCCTTAAAGCCAACTCTATCTCGTCCAATGTGAATATCTGGCAGTGATTCCGATCCCTGGTTTACAATACCTTTCTTATTTGGAACTAGGTTAGTGTCTCTTTGGCTTTTGTACAGTAACTGATAAAATTCTTCACCCACTCCTAGTATTTCCTCTCTCTCTCTGTTTGTCACTATTTTCCCTCCTTATTCCTGATTTTAATTATTTGTCCTCTTCCATTCCTAAGTTTTCTGCGTAGCACTTTTAAGTTGTTGTTGTCTCCTATGGTCTGCTGTATTTGACTCTTGTTATATGTCCTTATGTCGCGCCTTATCGCCTTTAATATTTGTTTGTTAATTTCTCGTAATTCTTCGTTTAAGGCCGATTTGTCACTTCTCAAGTCTCTTCTTCTTTGTATTAGCTGTTTTGTAGCCTGGCTGAGCTTTTCTTCTCTTTTCGTCTTGGAGCAGTACGTAATTTGAGTTTCTATCAGAGTGTTTGTTATTTTATCATTTAAGGTGTCAATATCTTCATTTACGTTAACCTCTGAACTCTTCAATTTGTTATTTATATACCGTTGAAATCCTTGTACTTCTGGTGGACTGCTCCATAGTATATTGGAGGTCTTTTTAACCATTTTATGTCGTTCTTTGCCAATATCGATTATTATTTAAACACGCACCATCCCATAGTGAGTCCATCTGAACTTCTTCACGTCCATCTTCTCTTCCCGGGGATTTCAAATAGTGGGAGGGCCCAATAACCTTCATGTCCAGAGAGCGATGCCGGCGGTAGCATAGCTTCTGGCAGACCACCCATGCTGGTAAGGTCTCCAAGTGATGGAGGAAGGTAAGAAAATCCACACTATGCAGCCACTGTCCCAGATTGGGCGGATACAAACAGCGTCTGACCCAGAGTGGGCTGCTAAATTCAAACTCACCAACCCGTCTAGCCAGCGTGATGTTTTATGGCTAAATACCCCCTATGAAAATGCTAGAATTTGGCACTACTAACAGGAAAAGTAAGAAAAACTCTAGGAACACTTTGCTTAGCTAGGCATCCACTCGACTAATTGCTTTAAAGAGGTTTCTGATGTCATTTTGATTTGAATAGAAGCACACATCTCAAATACATTTTAAAAAGTATATATGATAAGGCACACATCGTGTGTAAGACTACATAAAACGTCAGAAAAGTTTCATATGCAACAAGGTGTGCGGCAAAGAAATTCTTTAGCCCCAAAACTGTTTATTATTCTAATGAAATATACGTGCAAAGGAATTAACTGGGAGGAGTTGGGCTAACTATAGATGGAGAGAGATTAAATCATTTTTGACAGACCGCATCGACCAAGCCTTCTTAACGTTGAAAAGATTATATACTGCATCAAGAGAAGTAGGACTAAAAATAAATTTCCCAAAAACGCAACTTATGATAATTCTTGTAATGAACGACAATATATCAGTCACAGGCAAATCTGTCTAACAAGTCACATCATACCAATATCTAGGTCATGAAATTCGTATCGGTAGAGACAATCAGACTTGTAAGCTCCTAAGAAGAATGAGTTTGAGACGGCTTTTGGCAAGTTGAAGTATATTTTTGAATCGAATGCTGCCATAAGCTTAAAGCGAAAAGTATATAATCAGTAATCCCATAACATACGGAGTTGAAAACCTAATAATCACAAAAACGTCGGCAAATAAACTGTGTGTAATGCAGGGGACTATGGAAAGATCCATGTTGGGTGTTACCTTCAAAGATAGGAATACACAAAAATATTATTCGATGAATGACAGGTGTAACTGATTTCATCGGGAGAGTCACAATATTGAAGTATAATTGGCAAATGGCTAGGAAAACAGACTCCAAATGATCAAAGAGATTATTGGAATGGTGACCCAGAGAAGAGGCATTCCGGAACACAGTACACCCACCAACCAGATGGGCGAATGACATGAAGAGAATTTGTGGCAACTGAACGTAAATTACCCAGTATAGAAATGAAGGACATAGAGAACGAGAGGCTTATGTCCAGCAGTAGACGCGCATATCTGGTTGACGATATATCTCAAATTAAGTTCCAAGGAAGTTATTCTTCTTATTCTGGAAACACAAACCCCATAAGTCGTATAATCTTTTTTAGTGCACCAAACAGATGCAGCCATATAATTGATTAAACTAAGATAGTACATTAGAAACAAATTTCCCATTTATCTCAACAAATCAAGATATTTTTAGCCGGTTGCTAAGATTATTAGTTACAATTATTTTATTGAATTAGATATAAGATCAGTTACACAATCAGTCAGTACTTTTGTAAGAACATTGTTTAAAAGGCCAAGTTGTTAGTTAAGGTCGTTGCGCCACTGACGACTTCACGGAAAACCATTTTACATTGTTACAATGGCACATAAATGCTTGATATCAACTTCAGGCACCATGTCATAAAATATCTATCATCCTACTTCAAAATAGATTGATAGATTAACACCAGTTCTTTGTTTACATTCAGCTTTCCTACAGAAAATGATGGAATGCGTTCGATTTGAACGGACATCTAAAAAAAAAATGTAGAAAGAGGGAATGATTAGAATAAAAATATATTTTAAATGTTTACATTATTTTTTATCGGGTTAAATGGACCACTGTTGAACACTCCTTGTCTGCAGGATAACTTCACAAAAAATGATCCAATCTGCATAAATAAAATTTATTCTTGTAAAATAATGTAGTAGTTAAAAATTATCGAAGGGTTTTTTTTTCAAAAATAAAAAAATTACGGTGTTTCAAACTTTAGTATGCTATTTTGACCAAAGAATTTACATTTAATTATTTATAAAAAATTGTAGAAAAATTTTTAAAAAATTCTTGACATTTTGTAAAAAAGGTAAGTAAGATTTAAAAAAAAAAAGTTAAAAATGTTAAAAATTCACACAAACAGTATCTGAAAGCAAGTAGCGGTCCCAATCCGAGGCCAGGTCCCATTTAATGCTATAACTTTGTAATGGAATGAAATGTTCTTAAAAAAAAAATGCTTTCAATAATAGAAGTATAGAGAATAAAAATCCATAAAAAAAAAACGAAATTTTGAAAATTCAGAGTGCATATAATCCTTTAAGCTAAAAATCCTTCTTAGTCCTCCTTGTCTATCCCAATTTAACTTCGTTTTTGTAATAACTACTTTTAATAATTGTTTCGTACATATCCCGTTTGTCAGTCTTCAAAATACTCTTTATATACTAACATTTAATTTCAGTTTACTGCTATAAAAATTTTTAACTGCAGCAAATGTCACTGCCAATGTGCGTTATTGTCAAACATCCATACCCAACTTCGAGGTGTGATCCATTTACTACGAGTATTAGTAACTAGTTAGCTTAACTCACTTCCCATCGTCAAAAACAAATGCGGTTGCTATGGATCGTAGTTTGATATTTTGTAAATACGTACACAAAGTTTGGCTGTCCAGATTTTATTGTACTATTTACAATGAAATTTTGAAGGACATATGACAGACAAAAACGGTGAATTTATTAAAATTGAATACTGATCTATGCTGAAGTACCTCTTTTTGAAAGGTCTGTCCTCTAAAATAATTTACGACATGCTTAATCCATTGAAGAAAAAAATGTCCTTCCTACGCCGTTATAAAAAATTGATTGTAGATTTCAAGAAAGGATGACTAATATCAGTGTTGAATTACTATCACTACATCACTATGAGCCTAGTTATATCCAGTGCTGAATTTCCATCTCAATCTATTTGCAGCTGTTGTCATCCATCCAATGCCAGTATATCATCCCGTCATCTTGTTTTGGAACTCCTTTCCTGTTCTCGTGGTCTCCATTCCAAGGTTCGCTTGGTCCATCGATCATCGGTCATGCGTGCTACATGCCCAACCTATTGTCACTTTCTTTCTGCTACATGCTCTATAAAATCCTTTAATTTATTTTTATCACGTATCTACTTATTTCTTTTTCAATCTTCGAGTTTTATTCCGATCATCTGTCTTTCGCGTGCTCTCTGGGTCCGAGCTAGTGTTTGTATATCGACTTTATTCAGTTTCCAAGTTTCAGTGCCATATGTAATGACGAGTAGGGTGCACTGGTCGTAAACTTTGGCCTCTAACTTATTTGGGATGGCTTTATCTTTTAATATATAACTTAATTTCACGAATGCACACCATCCTAGCCTAATTCGTCTTGAAATTTCATCCGAGAGACTGTCTCTCATCGTAGTAATTTTTTACCTCAGATACACATAATTCTTAACAATCTCCAGTGCTGTTCCTTCTAAAATTATAACTGTATAGTTATTAGTGTTAGTTAATATTTTTGTCTTTTTTTTTATTCGTCTTAAGGCCAATTGTCTTGGAGAGGTAATTTAACTCACTTGTCATTTATTGTAACTCATGTGGATTACTACTGACGACTACAATATCGTCTGCCAACCTTAAATGACTCAGATACACTCCATCTATCTTTAGGCCCTCTTTTATCTAATCTAGTTGGCGAAATACGTCTTCTAGAGCTGTAATAAATAGCATAGGAGAGATTGTATCTCCCTGTCTTACACCTCTTCCTATAGATATTTGTTCTGAACTAGGTTTTATGTACATCTTTGCATTTTCATAAATATTTTTGATTAGATAGTGTATCTAGAATCAATTCTGCAGTTATTCAAGCCGTCGATGATTGCTTACATTTCGACAAAATCAAAAGCCTTTTCATAGTCTATGAAGGCTATGTAGAATTCGAAACTGTAATCATTGTTCTTCTCTAGGATATTTCTCATTGTCTGTAGGTGGTCGCATGTGCTATAGCCAGATCTAAAATCAACCTGTCGCATGGCTGGTAGGTCAGTACTTAAATCTAAATAACGTACTTCTGTTTGCAAAGATATCGAATCGCAGAGATTTTAAATAGTGAATTTACAAAACAGAAAACTTACTCAACGTTTCGATTCTTCTCGAAAAAATAAATATGAAAATGTTATGGTTAAGACTTATCTGGAGTTTTCCTCCGAATGAGGGAGAAGGAACACGAACTAAATGGTTCTCCAAAACGTTGGATGGATGGTAGAGTGTGTAGTGAATCGTTTAAGTCTCAAGTCCTGCTGGTACAGCCAGAAGTACTCTTACCCCAATGATAAAAGAAAATTTCAATGTGGTAACTTGGTTGAATAAGACCAAAATCCAAATAAAAGTTGGAATGACGGTTGATTCAAAAAGAAATCCAAGGATTAAAATCAAAAACTTTAGAGTCCAAAAGTCCAAACACAAAAAAACCCTGAAACAAAGAAACATCCTTGTTTAGGACATTATATTCCAGTAAGTGTCAGAAAATTCTCGACTTAAATAGCCATACAAAAAAATTAGCCATCCCGTATAATGGCTACTCACCTCGAGTCTTTTAAAATGCTCTTCTACACTTTCCGGTAATAAAAATATCGCCAGTAAATAGCTGGTACGGTATCTGAACCAAAAACTTTCCACAGTACCGCAACCGGGAATTTCAGCTTTTCAGCAATCGGCACAACACCCGTTTTTTATAAAACTTTTTGAAAATACTGAATCACTACACTGGAAGTATCGTGACAGAGAGAGTGATCACTAACGTGATTTTGCTTTAAATAGGATTGTCCCACTCCGATTTTTTACTTCCTGTTCCGAGAACAAAATGTGCAATTTGCAAATAATTCAAAATTAAAGATTCGAACACTGGTTCGCGTCGAACATGAGGCGAGAAAAATCAACTCAACAAACTCGAAGGTTTATCTCTACCCTACATCAAAACATTTGTAAGAGTGCGAGAGAAAATAAAGCGTATCATTCGCTGGCATAAAATACTAAGCAACCTGGCTTTGGACCATCTTTGGCAACGCTGCATTTCAAAACTTCAAGACATGTGACGTCTCACCTTCAAAATGTCAATTCTGTTTATTTACCATTCCATCGTAAACCTATCCATGAATGAAGTATTTCCATTTATCCCCACTGGAAAAGCACTATGGAAACCATATACTAGTTCCTTACATGACACTTAAAATTTGGAAAATAGTATGAGAAAATTACAAGGTTATGTTACCTTGACGTAAATAAACAATTAACAAGGAAAACGAGTAGTTTTCTGAAAGAAAACTAAATGAAAAATAAGGTATATCAATCTATAATCTAAGAGAATTTAATGTAATCTAATCTATATTTTAATTTTATGATCATTTGCTTCTATCAAAGAACATGAAAATCAAAAGGTAGACAAAATATTCTCTAATTTAGACCATAACAAACTTATTAACACGCCCTCGTATGATGAATGAATAATCAACTCTACACAGACATTGTAGTTCCTGGCCATAATACATTTTTATTTGGTTATTATTTACTAATTTTATAAAAAATCATTAAAAATTACTATTCCATATTCCACACAAAAAATATATTGGCGGGTTAAAACAGCCGTAAAATAAAAAGGATTTCCTCGTACGAACTGACTGAAAAATTTTCTGGGTGAACCACTGAATTTTAATAGCTCGAGGCAATTGAACGGGAATTTTTAGTACGGCGTAAACGTTCACGCCAATTCTATTTTGTTTCCTTTTCCTTTGTTTTATTTGACTGGAAGCCAGCCAAAAAATAAAAGTACATTTTACAGAAAAACGTAGATTAAAGTCTCAAAATTAAAATTAAAAAAGAATTAAAACAACTTAAAAAATGATAAAAAGTACAAAATAAAATCCTCTCTAATCTTAATTTAATCACTCACAATGAGAAACATAAGATATCTAAGCAATATATAATTAATACATAACGCACCAACTATAATACGTAAACACCCAGATTGAAGCAAAATTTCTAAATCCGCGAAAGTCGCGCCAGCTTATTTACCGCCACGGATAAAAGTCAATTGTACAGTCACAATATTGCACGCATGCCCGACCTCCCACTCGCTGCGGATTTACTTAAATAAACGAGTTAATAGATATTTTATTCTGTCCGTCTGTCACACCCGTTTTTTTCAGGAACTATTTGACACAGAAAGTTGAAATTTGGCACTAATATAAGAATTGATGGTCTCATCAGAGCTGCGTAATTTTGAAAGTTAAATTTTGACTTAAGAGGTTAGTTTTGGGGGGTGAAATCGGAAGTGAAAAAAAAATTTTTAACAGGTCACCGAGTGGGGAGTTCGAAAATATATATCTAATGAAATATTTGCACGCCCCCCTCCCTTATCTCGAAGAATATGGTACTGATCAAAAATTTTGAAAAAATTCTGGAATATTCTTCACAGGTGAACGAAAATTATCACGAGTGCATTACCTTTTATTTATCTGATTATATGATATATATATATATATATATATATATATTATATATATATATATATATATATATATATATATATATATATATATATATATATATATATATATGTATATACGAGGCTGGTTTGAAAAGTCCGTGCAAAGTCCGAGAGATGGCACCACCGGCGCGTATCGAGGTCATGTTTAGTTAGTAGCATCTCTTGAATGAACGCACACCAAGTTTCAGCCATATTGGTCTATTTCTTTGTGTTTGGCATTCGTGTGAATCAAGGAAGTCGAGTGATTTTCAAGAAATGGAGGAAAAAAAATTTCGTGTGGTGATTAAACATTACTTTATGAAAGGCAAAACGCCTCAGGAGACTAAAGAGAAGCTTGATAAACATTATGGTGACTCTGCACCTTCGATTAGAACAGTTTATAAGTGGTTTCAAAATTTTTGGACTGGCCATATGGGCACAAGTGACGCTGAACGTTCTGGACGGCCTGTAAGGTTACGACTCCAGAAATCATTGATCAAATCCATGATATGGTAATGGATGATAGAAGAGTTAAGGTGCGTGAGATTGCTAGTGCTGTGGGCATCTCGACTGAACGGGTACATAATATTTTGCATAAACATTTGGACATGAGAAAGCTATCCGCAAGATGGGTGACGCGATTGCTCACGCTTGACCAAAAACGGAATCATGTGAAGTGTTGCAAGGATGGTTTGCAGCTGTTCCAGAAGAATCCGGAGGACTTTAAGCGTCGTTTCGTCACTGTGGATGAAACATGGATACATTACTATACTCCTGAGACCAAACAACAATCTAAACAATGGGTTACCAAGGGGGAATCTGCACCAAAAAAGGCGAAGACCGTTCCTTCGGCCGGAAAGGTTATGGCAACTGTCTGTTTTTGGGATTCGCAAGGGATAATCCTCATCGACTATCTGGAAAAGGGTTAAAACTGTTACAGGTGAATATTATTCATCGTTACTTGGACCGTTTGAAAAACCGAGCTGCAAGAAAAACGCCCGCGATTGGCCCACAAGAAAGTCCTTTTCCATCACGACAACGCACCAGCACACACCTCAGCAGTTGTGGTCGCAAAATTAATGGAAATAGGATTCCAACTCGTTTCACATCCCCCTATTCTCCAGACTTGGCTCCCTCGGACTACTATTTGTTCCCCAATTTGAAGAAATGGCTGGTGGGACAAAGATTTTGTTCAAACGAGGAGGTGATTGCAGACACTAATGGATATTTTGCAGACTTGGACAAATCCTATTATTTGGAAGGGATCAATAAACTAGAACATCGTTGGACGAAGTGTATAAGCCTAAAAGGAGACTATGTCGAAAAATAAAAAAGGTTTACCCAAACACATAAGTAGTTTTTATTTTTGCACGGACTTTTCAAACCAGCCTCGTATATATATATATATATATATATATATATATATATATATATATATATATATATATATATATATATATATATATCTATATATATATATATATATATATATATATATATATATATATATATATATATATATTATATATGTATACATAGATATATTTCAAGATTTTTCAACAAAGATCGGAAACAATCTTTGTTGAAAACTCATTTGAGGTGTGTTTTGTGAAGTCATTGATCATTTTATGCCTCCATAAAAAAAAGGTGTGTGATCTTTTTAAGAGGAGAGAGGTGCTGTAGAATGGCCTGCAAGAACTCCCGACCTTACACCACTCGATTTTTGAGAGTGAGAGTTTACTGAAGTCGACCTGAGACTGTAGAAGATTTACAACAAAGAATTCAATATAAAGTAGCACAGATCACCCCGGATTCTCTGCAAAACTCTGTTCAGCCTGTTTATGACAGATTGAGTCATTACCTCGCTGTTAACGGTACCCATTTTGAGCAATTGTAACCTTAAAAATAAACCTAGAGTATTTATTAATAGTTTTTTTGTCTTTTTAGTGTTCCGTACGGAACACTTATAAGATCACTTCGGTGTCTGTCTGTCTGTCTGTCTGTCTGTCACACCCGATTTTCTCCGAAACTATTTGACATAGAAAGGTGAAATTTGGTAATAATATAGGAATTGATGGCCTCATCAGAGCCATGTAGTTTTGAGAATTAAATTTTGACTTAAGGGGTTAGTTTTGGGGGGTGAAGTCGGAAGTGAAAAAAAAAAATTTTTACTAGGTCATCGAGTGTGGTGTCAAATGAAAGCTTGTGAAAACACGAGTAAAAAATGTATATATAATATTATACTTGCGCGCACTTTTCTTTGTATTATTTTTAAAAATTCGCGAAAAAAATCGCTGTCCCGGGCCTTATCTCGAAAAGTACTTATAAAAAATTTCGAAAAAATTCTAGAATATTCTCCACGGGGTGTAGATTGAACGAAAATTATCACGAGTGCAGTACCTTTAATAATTTATATGGTATATAAAAAAAAACAAAAATTTCGAGGTCATCAGATTTCAGTAAAGATTGGAAACAAACTTTGTTGAAAACTCATTTGGGGTGTATTTTGTGAAGTCACTGATCATTTTAACAATTTTTTTTTTATTTTAAAAGCAATCAACGTAGGGAACACTAATTGCGCAAGTTCAACTTACACTTGACCGGTTGTTTATATTTTAAATTTCAAATGACAATAATTCCAAAATAGTTCAATTTAGACATATGGAATGTGGACAAAATCAAGATGGCATAATTTCTTCTAACTGACAGTTCAAAACATTTTATTGTCAATGTCGGCATGTGCGCCGTATAACACCCTATGACTTTTATTTAAACATTTTTTTGATACACTGATTAATAAATGCTGTGGAATCATTATTCCATACGTATGGGACACCATATATATATATATATATATATATATATATATATATATATATATATATATATATATATATATATATATATATATATATATATATATATATATATAGATATATATACACACTCCTGGACAAAATTAACGCAACAATATATTAAATCATACAAAAAATCTCTATAATGAATTAATTTTAATAAATTTTTTATGAACATTGGTTACACTAAAAGTTAGAAAAAACTTATTCGAATACTTTAAAAGTGAATTAGCTACCACATTTCTCTATAAGATTCGAATTAAAATTATTCTTAAGACCTAATAACACAAAATCGTTGAAATTATGTAATAATGAAAAAAATAAACTGGGACACTAGTAGCAAAATTAATGGTGTAACTGGGACACTAGTAGCGTGTGTTGCCTCCTCGAGTTCGGATGACAGCGTTTATGCGCCTAGGCATGCTTCTAATTAAATTTGGATAAAATCTTGAGGAATTTGCTCCCATTCTGTGATAACTGCATTTTCAAGTTCCCTCAGGGTTCTAGGTGCAGGTATATGACGTTTCACATTTTTCTTAAGGTGATCCCATACATGTTCTATCGGATTCAGATCCGAGCTTTTTGGTGGCCATTGCATAATCGGTATATCAACTTGATTAAGATAATCGAATACCTCCCTAGCCACGTGAGGTCGAGCGTAGTTTGTAAACTTGGGCATGAAAAGGCATCATGTTCTATTACAATATTCTCAAGATAGTAGTCAGCATTCATGGATCTCGTACGGACAGGAACTAACTCTGTGCGAGCATCAAAGCAGATGCCACCCCAGAACATAACAGAGCCACCGCCGAATGGAATCCTTACAGAAATATTGCAAGGAACAAACCTCTCTCCTGGTCTTCGCCATACTCGCTCACGACCATCTGGATGTTTTAGACTAACCCTAGTTTCATCTATGAAGAAAACTTGTTTCCGATCATCCACAGACCAGTTTTCGTGATTTCGAGCAAAACGTAACCTGGCAACTCTGTTCTCTCTATCAAGCAAGGGCGCAGTGTCTGGTCTCCTACTGTTAAAGCTTCATTTAACCGTCTTCTAACTGTTTTAGAAGAAATTGTGACATTGCGAACAGTTTCGAGTTCGCTTTCTTATTATAGACCTAGTGACAGTCCTGTTTCTTAAAGCATATTGTCTTATAAAACGTTCATCTAGGTCGCTAGTGCATTGTTTTCGCCCTTGCCCTACCCTTCTAGAATCAGTTCATACTTCATTCAAGCGTCTTACCATACGACTTATTGTAAAACGATGTTTGCCTAACAAATTGGCAACATAACTCTGACCAATATCCCTCGTCCAATAAAACTGAGGCTCGCACTACCTCGTGTTCAGTTAAATTCCTTGTTCGATTCATTTTTCTAATTCTTCTGGGTCAAAAATAAAACAGTCTACCACAAAAACGTATTACTTTGAAAAAGGGAACAATTTATAAGCTTACTGTTCGACATCCACTTGTTTAGAAGGATTTCTTTATGTTTAATTATATCAGCAACTTGTGTTTTTCCAATATTAAAATGCTTGGATAAGTTCCTTTCACTTAACTTTTCCTCATTGTGAATTTCAACAATCTCAATTTTTTGTTTAAGCGTGAGAATTTTTCTATTTGTAGCCATTTCTACAATGAATGTGTCGCCCATTATGTGTCTTTTTCGCTTCGGCGTTAAACTAATATTAAATCCCCGCGTGGCACGACCGAAAATTGAGATCGGTAAATCTTCGGTTTACTGGAGAAAGTCCTAGTGAAGGCAGGCAGCAACGTTGCCGCGCGGCGCGATTGAGAAAGGCAACAGCGATACTCTCCACAGAAAAATGAGACAAGACTTTATTTTTTATTGTTTTTTGTCCGGTTAAGTGAACATTTTTTTGTGTTCGTATCCGTTCAAGAGAATCTCCGTCCAAGAGGGAATTAACACAATGCCAAGAGAGTCGATAATGAGAAATTGTCCGTTCAAGGGAAGTGTCTGTGTAAGAGGGGTGTCCGCGAAGGAGAATTTATATATATATATATATATATATATATATATATATATATATATATATATATATATATATATATATATATATATATATAATATATATATATATATATATATATATATATATATATATATATATATATATATATATTTATATACGTATATGTATATATATATATATATATATATATATATATTAGATATATATATATATATATATATATACACATATATATATATATATATATATATATATATATATATATATATATATATATATATATATATATATATCCTGACAACTTCCGCTCGGAATCCACGTCAAACTGTGAATCCTAGTATTGAAAGGCCTTAGACCATTAGGTATATGAGTCAATTACCTCTTTAACAAATACGCTATTTTCCTTTTTTTCTAAATTTAAAATGAGAGAACAACCGTGATGAAATTACTTCAATTAAATATCTAAATTAATCTTCAATTACTGGTAATACTGTTCGAGCCAGTGGAGCGTTTGATTCGCCAGAGGCGCAAAATTAAATTATGGATGACCTATTTCCCAACAAGCTTATTAATACAATAAAGGGTTTATTGTCGTGCAAATTTTAGCGATTTTGTTTTACCACTGTTAATAAAAAGAGAGATATAATGTAACAATTACATGACAGTAAAAGGTTTTTACTTTAAAAATCTCGGAAAGTTAATTAAAAGCAAATGAAAAAAATGCAATTTTTTCGAAGGTATGCTTAATTTTAGAAATGCGCAGTGAAATACTTTACGATTTTTTACTTGAGTAATTATTACTAATAATTAACGTAACTGACAGAAAATTACTTATTTGATTGCACAATATATGGAGATACGTAATGTAATGTAATGTAATGAAATATTGGCTCGAGGTGCTCTTAGTATTAAACTTGCTACCCTTCCAATTATCATAACATTACATAAAAAAAAAAAAAAGTTTGTTATTCTCTTAAAGTCATTAATGCACTAGAATTCATTGAATACCACATATGTGTGTTTCTGCACTATTCAATTTGCTTCACTGTCGCTAGCCATAATTGCGTTTTTAATTAGACTTATTTTGTATCCATCTTTTCCCATTTTTATATAATTTCGACGTATACTAATAACCTCAATTTTCTGACAAAGCCTTCCTTCATGAAGCATTTCTCTCCCTGATTCACCCCATCTAATCATCTCCTTCTTGATCTTCATCTGCTTCGCTTATCAACAGCTTCTATTTTTATTACTCATCTGTAATATAAACATTGTTACTTCTTGTATCTTTTTGGATATCTTAACGACCTAGGTGGCTCTTAAACTCTTTCATTTTTGATTTTATCTATTCTTGTGAAGCCTTAACACATTTCCTTATCAATCCCATTTAGCCTCTTTCATTGCAACTATTTGTGCTTTGTACGATTGCTGATGTAACCATTGTTTATAAATCAACCCCTTTTCTAACATTAATTCTACAGTCAAAAAATACCAAAAACATTTTTACAACATTTTTATCATGCTTGAATTCTATATTTGTCTAGTAAATATATGAAATTTTAATTTTAGTTTAAATTTAATTCTCTTTTATACAACATTACTTTTCCCTTTCCTTCTAGGCAATCCAATTTTCATTCTGTTTATTTTTCAGGCCGCTATCTTCTATATACCTCTCCCAATACTTTATTTTCTTCCCGTGGTCCCTGCCGCCGACATTCTCCAAATCAGAACTGTATGAAATTCTCTTTCAAATACTTTTTTCCAATCATAGTCCAAAAATTGTATATATTGGGCAATTGTGCTATTCTCCGCTATCGATTCAACTTGCTCTTCTCAAAGTGGTATTTCTTTTCCAAATTTCTATAGTTCTTTTTATTTTCCTTCTCTCTAATAATAGGATAATAAAGTTGTCTTATCATAGGGATGGTATTTTTTGTTTACAAAATATTGCATTAAATACTGTAGAATATTTATACTCTATTATACAAGAAACAGAATAAATACACCTAATTGGTGGGATACTAAAATCGAAAAAGGTATAGGACACAAAAGGAATCTGCATCAGAAATATTTAAGTACCAAAAAATTGGAAGATAAAATAAACTATAAAAAAATGCAAGCAGTAGTAACAAGAGACATATCTAAAAAAAGAAGGACTTTTGGGAAAGAAACTGTCGAACAATAAATACCTATTTAGCAACAACCAGAAGTACGGAAAAAGAGGATAAGATCAAAGACATAATAACAACTATAAAACCTCAAGATTGGGAGGAACAGTTCAGAAAGCTTTTGGTAGAGGGCAGAGGAAAATCTCAAGAGATCAGAGAACTAAATGAACAAAGAATTATAGTATCAGGATCATCAATAAGAATTACAGCAGAAGGAATAAAAACCGCGTGTAAAGTGCTAAAGAATAACAAGTCGCCCGAACCTAGGGATATCTCGAAAGAATTGTTTAAATATGGAACAACAAGTTTTACGAACCCCTTAGACAACTATTTCAAAAATGTATAGGTACAAATGAAATTCCCAAGAAATGAAAAGTGAGATCTAAGTACTATACACAAAAAAAGGTGACAAAACTATTTGTGATAATTACCGAGAAATATTAGTTACTTCATCCATGAGTATGGAGGAATATAAAGATCTCGGAGCAGAAGAACAAACAGGCTTTCACACGGGATAATCAACAATAGACCACATTCCTCCTTAACTCAACTGATAGAAAAAAAAAATGACATAAAATCAAAAAGTTCACTTATTATTCTTTAACTTGAGAAAAGCATATGACATAAATTGTGGCAATCAATGGAAAGTACGAATATTAGGAGAATTAATTAAAGCTGTCAGAACACTATATGATCAACTCATAACAAAACTTAAAACAGAAACACAGATAACAGCAGGGTTTATTAGATCAAAAGATCTGAAGCGGTTTATCCCCCATCCTTTTTAAGATATATCTGGAAAGCATAATAAAGAGATGAAAGCAGAAATGTAGACCATCAATTAACAGCATGTTGTACACGCTATGCTTCGCGAATGACCAAGTGGTAAGGGCTCAAGACTGCGACGACTCGAACTACATGACAAAAAAACTATTTGACGAATACAAAAACTTAGACTTAGAAGTATAAAGAGAACGGAATATCTATATATTGGAGCACAACAAAAATGTCTTATACTGGACGATCAAACCACGAGAAAACACTACTACGACAACAAGTATCTGAATATAGGAATTTCATAGAATGAAAAACTGGATAGGGTAATAAGAGAAAGAAATACGGCAATAAGACCAACAAAAAGAAGATATGTGATACCATAGTGAAAAATATCACATTATATGTCTATGAAGTATGGCCTCTGAAGAAAAGAACATTAGCGACGCTGAGGAGAACGGAAATGGACTTCTGAAGAAGAGCAGCAAAAAGGTCCAAAAGAGAAAGAGTCACCAACAAACGTATTAAAGAAGTCTTGGGAATTAAACACAGATGACATCCTAACCAAACAACTTATCTGGTTTGGGCACATCCAAAGAATGAACGAACATCAAATCTCAAAATAAATACTAAAGTGGCAACCAAGCCGAAAAAGATGAAAACTGGAAGTCGAAAAATGTTCTAAGCCGAAAGCCACTGATTTTCTTCATTTTAGGAGCTCTTTAACGTGGCTTTCTGATCACAACTTGCTTAAGTACTCAAATACTACCGACGAACAAGGTTGTGAAGCTAAATCATTTTCAATCAGTTGTGGCATAACTCAACTTATTGACGAGCCAACACGGATTCCTGAACGAGACGGAGAGTTCGCCAGTCTTGTTGATCTGTTTTTAACCACCAATCCAGAGATTTACACTATCAGTGAACATTTCCTTCCTGCTAGAAATGCGCCACAGTTCAGCCGATACCCAAAAAAGGCAAGAAAACCATGCCGAACAACTACCGACCAGTCGCACTGCTTTCAACGATATCGAAAGTCATGGACAAGGCTATCAATCAGCATCTTCTAAAATAACTTAAAAGATTCAATATTATTAGCGACTTTCGTAAACATAGATCTTCTAACTTATGTAATACATGTGGCGAATCTTAAGCGATTGCTCTTGTTGGCTAAGCTACGCTCTTCTGGTATGTCTGAAAAGTTCTGTTTATGGCTCTCAAGTTTCCTCAGAGAGCGTTCTTTACAAGTAGCAATCGACAGGTTTCTTTCTAACACCTTCACTATCAACGCCGGTGTGCCCCCGAGTTCCATACTGTCTCCCACTCGCTTTCTCATTTACATTAACAATCTGCTAGAAAAGACCAGGAATCCAATCTACAGCTTTGCAAATGAGAGTGCGCTAGTCTCATCATTCACTTTGAAGCAGAAGGTCGTTCAACTTAACAAAGACCTGGAATAAATTCTATCTTAGGGTGACAGTATCGAAGTAGAATTTAACGCTACAAAAACCCAGGCTTCAGTTTTGCCTAACAAAGTTAACTTTACTGAACCCGACATAGTTATGTCGGGGCACTAAAACTTAATTTAAATTAATTTCCATCTAACACATAGGCCGAAAAGTTTTTGGTCTGACACATAGACGTCACCCTTTTGAAAAAAATCATATGAATTTTGGGAAGCACCAACCTTCAAACGATAAGTGTCAAAATTTCATGACATTTCGACGATTAGTTTACAAGTTATAGTGGTTTTAGTGACGCTACTTTTTCATATTTTCAAAACAATGAAAAAAAATCGAACGTCGTGTGTTGATTAAACACTGTTTTTTGATGGAAAAAATTACCGTTCAAGCAAAGCAATGGCTTAATAAATGTTACGAGGACTCTACCCCTAGAAAATCACTCATCATTTACTGGTATGCTGAATTTAATCACAGTCGTATAGATACAAATGATGCTGAACGCTCTTGATGCCCAACTGAGTTGGTTACACCGGAAAACATCAAAAAAATTCATAAAATTGTTTTAGATGACTGTAAAGGGAAATTGCGTGATAACTGACACCCTAAAGATATCAAAAGAACGTGTTGGTAATATTTTGCATGAACATTTGGGCATGAAAAAGCTCTGATCGAAATGGGTACCGCGTTTGCTCACAGTGGACCAAAAATAACAACGTGTTGATGATTCTGAGCGCTGTTTGGACCTGTTTAAGCTCAATAAAAGGGATTTTTTTCATGCGATATGTGACAATGGATGAAACATGGATCCACCACTACACACCGGAATCAAATCGACAGTCAGCTGAGTGGACTGCAGCCGGTGAAAGCCGCCCGAAGCGATCAAAAACACAACATTCGGCTGGGAAGATTGTGGCCCCTGTATTTTGAAATGCGCATGGAATAATTTTCATCGACTATGCTGAGAAAGGAAAAACCATCGATAGCGAATATTATTGCCGAAACTGAGGCAAACAATTCCTTCTGATTGTATTTTTTTCGTCATCTCTGTACGTCTTCTTACTAATAACTAAGTAAAACCAACTAAGTTTTGATTAGAACAATATCAGATGGTATACCAAGGGTAATAGGACTCTTCTTTTTATTAGTATGTTTATTTATTGAATTATAAATCAAGTACTTGTATTCATTACCAAAAGATCATCTCTACCTCTCAAATTTTGTCAAATGGAATAAGCAGATGAATGATTGACCATAGTCATGAGGCACCTTTTATAATAAAGTCACATTAACTACACAACCACAAAACAAGTAACAACCGATATTTAAAATACAAAAGGAAGCAGTATATAATGGCATCAACATGTTCTACCAAACGAACCGCATCCTCTGTTATACGTCCCCTTAAAAATTAAAAATAACTCCTTTGCTAAAACTTTCGTGATTAAAATAATATTATTATTCTATTATCTATTTCTCATAATATTTTTAAAGTTTTGGAAAAATCGGTGATATGATTTACCCAGAATTTTCCCTAACAAATAACATTTCAAATTTTAATCACAATACCACTGAGTACTTTAATTAAGATAAAAATTACCCACTACCTTGAGATATAAAACCACTCATGAGCGTTCTCCCTTAAGAAATTTAGAATCCTTTCAAATTGCAAATACCAAATATAATCCCAATATAAAGTCAATATTTCGTTTTATTTAGAATTTATATTGACACTGGTCGGCAGAGAGACGTTGCATTTTATATATTATATTCTTTGCTACATGATATTGTTCGATATTTATTGGTTTAGCCAGTGTATTGCAAGAGAACGCGCTAGCGGCAAACTTTTTTCCGACGTGAATAAGTATTATCGTCACTGCTTATTCCTTATGTTACCTAATATAATAAAATATATCCTATAATCTGGCCAGGGAATATATGTACATATGTTCTAAAAAAAAAAGCACGTAAATCAGATAAGTGGTTCTCGAGTGACAAGCGCACTAACGGACAGACGGACAGAGAGACGTTTCATTTTATATATATTATAGGAGATTATAGATAACCTGGCCAGAAAACAAATGTATGAATTAAAAAAAAAAAAAAACACGTAAATTGGATAAGTGGTTCTCGAGTGACAAGCGCACTAACGGCAGACAGACAGACAGACAGACGTTACATTTTATATATGTTATAGAAGATTATAGTAACTTGGCCAGAGAACAAATATATGAATTAAAAAAAAAACTCGTAAATCGGATAAGTAATTCTCGAGTGTTAAGCGCCCTAACGGACAAACAGATAGATAGTCAGAGAGACGTTGCCTTTTATATATATTATAGAAGATTATAGACACCTGGCCAGAGAACAAATGTATGAATTTAAAAAAGAACGCGTCAATCGGATAAGTGGTTCTCGAGTGATAAGCGCACTAACGAACAAACAGACAGAGAGACAGAGAGACGTTGCGTTTTATATATTATAGAAGACTGTAGATAACCTAGCCAGAGAACAAACGTATGAATAAAAAAAAAAAACGTATAAATCGGATAAGTGTTTCTCAAGTCATAAGCTCACTAACGGACAGACAGACAGAGACCTTGCATTTTTATATATATTATATCTTTTGCTACATGATATTGTTCCATATTTAACGGTTTAGGCAGTGTATTGCAAGAAAACGCACTAGCGGCAAACTATTTCCGACTTGATTCACTATTATCTTGCCTGCTTATCTCTATCTTATCCTATAACCCGGCCAAAGTATGTTCAAAAAAAAAAGCACGTAAATCGGATAAGTGGTTCTCGAGTGATAAGCGAGGAATATTATCAAGTAATATTGGTGAAAATCCCCAAAATATATCAGTTTGCAGATATTTTATTCCCTTTCTCATTAGCGTTCTCTCTTAAGAAATTTAGAATCCTTTCAAATTGCAAATACCAAATATAATCCCAATTTAAAGTCAATATTTCGTTTTATTTAGAATTTATATTGACACTGGTCGGCAGACTGACCAACAATAAAATAGGTTTATTATGACCTAAGATGATTTATTAACATTTATAATACCTTCCTAAGAGTGATAGAAGTTACGATTTAAATTCCTTGACCCAAGGAAACCAGAAAAATGGCTATAATAAAACAGAATTAAGGCGACCCTACCTAATCCGGTCTTCCGCCTCTTAGAGATTTACTTTAATAGTAATACTTAAAATTGAGTTACATTCCCGATAAAAATATAAAAAATCAATGTCACGAAATCTCCCACCTTTTATACATTTATGTTAATAATTCTGCTTAAATTTAACTTACTACAAAATTTATGGATCCACAGTTTTTTTCCCTCGCAAATAGTTCTAAAAGAAACGCTGCATTTGACTTCCTAATACTGAAGAATAATTTAATCCAAGCATAATAATCCAAATCCATTAAATACCATACATTGTTGACAAAGAAAAGTTATCCAGAGATATTTACAATTGGAACCTTTATCATGCTCATGAACAGACAGACCAGCAGACTGCAAACTGATAAACCGAGAGCTCAGAAGACAGACTGAGAGACAGATAGACGGACAAACGGCCCGATAGATCAATGAAAATTGAAAGAGATTTTTTTGAACTAGGGACCCTGAAACGTGAAAAAAAATGCAAAAATCTCGGGGAGCGATACTTGCTTTACGGAGAAAAGTAAAAACTTATACCTACAATCAATAAAACTAAACAAATATAGTAGCATATAGACGGTCTGTGTTGCTTTATAAAACGAGGAAAAAAAATTAACAGATTTTGTTGTTGATTGAATATATAGTCTGTAGTCTTTATATAATCCTCTATCATTAAATCACCATATAATTTAATAAATGAAAATATTCTTGTGTTCCTTTCTATTTCCAAATACGTGGGTATAAAAAAACCCTATAATATAAAAATTGAATTATCTTCTAAATGCAAATACGTGTGTTGTATAAAATAGAAATCAACACTAACAATGTTAGCATTGCAAATTTTCCCTAATTAAGATGTTAATTTACTTCTTTCATCTCGCAATTTAGACACGCCAATCGGTATAAATTCATTACCGGAAATCTAAAATGTAAATTACTTTTTTGCTTAACTTAATATCACATTTTCAAATGCAAATACCAAAGAGGCCAAATACACGAATGTGTTTATTTGAACACAAATAAAGCAATTAAAAATTAGAAGAACTCTACAAAATCCAGTCTGAATTTCTGTATGTTACTATCAAATCGGTCAATAAGTTTTGAAAGCAACACCTATGGGGCATCACTTGAACCAAATATTTAACACCATTTTCACGCTTCATCTGTCCTATGAACATACCTTAAATTTCAATTCGATCGGTCAAATCATTCATTGTTTCTCAGCTGGTTAAAGTAGACGTGTTTCAGTATTTTTTTAAAAATGGAAAAAAATCGAATATCGTGCAATGATAAAATTCTTTGTTTTGGAAGGTTTATCATCAACTGAAATCTATGCAAAGGTAGTGAAAGTGTTAAAGAAGTCTGCTCTTTCATTTCCAACTATTCATAGCTGGACTCTAGAGTTTAAACGTGATCGTACAAGCGTCAATAATGATCCAAAACTGCAACAACTGAAGAAGCTGTTGTGTAAATACAAGATATGGTAATGGAAGACCGTCGATTAACTCTGGATGTTATAGGAATCTCACATGGATCAGTACATGAGATCTTAACTAATATTTTGGGTATGAGAAAGCTATTCACAAGATTGGTGCCGTATTTGCTAACATTGGAACAAAAACGCACTCGAGAGAAACTTTTTAAACAACATTTGGCTCGTTTCACAAAGAATAACACTGATTTTGTGAGTCGATTTGTAACTATGGATGAGACTTGAGTTTACTAGTATGTTCCTGAACTGTGACAACAAACCGCACAGTGAACCAGCCTGGTTGTTCGGCTCCAAAGCAACCGAAATAGTCAAAGTCGTCCAAAAAAAATTATGGCATCAGTTTTCTAAGATGTAAAAGGAATTTTGTTAATTGATTACCTTCAAACCGGTAAAACATTTACAAAAAAATGTTATTGGACTGGACCAGCTGGATGAGAAAATTCGTGAGAAAAGGCCCGGTTTGCAAAAGAAAAATATCATCTTTCATCATGACAATGTACTTGCTCACAGAAGGGCTTTGGCCACGGCAAAACTGGTCAGATTAAAGTACGACTTGTTGGAACATCCACCCTATTCGCCAGATCTGGCTCCATCTGACTTCCATCTGTTCCCAAACCTCAAAAATTCTAACGATGAGGTGATAGTATCGTTAGATGGGTATTTTGAAGGTCTTCCGGAAAACCACTTCAGAGATGGTGTTAATGAATTGGAAAATCGCTGGAAAAAATATATTGGGCTTAAGGGAGATTATACTGAAGAATAAATGTATTTCCAGTCATTAATTCATCTTGTTTCATTTCCGCTTTTAAAACTTATTGACTGACCTTATATAATTTAAAAATAAAGTTAACTTTCGAAGATATCGATACAAAAAAATTTATATTTTTTTACATTTTATCAAGTTTTAACTACCTGCATTTATTTTACTCTTAGTTTTTTATTCTCCCCCTACAAAAATGTCAATTTCCATTAACCAGACATATTAATTCCGTGCGGTCATATCCGAAAGGCTAATTAATACTCAATTAACCTGACTAATATATTTGCGATTCGATAATTAAAGGCTGAGAGAAACATGTAAGAAGAAGAAAAACTAGACTAGTTATACTTAGATTATAATTACTCAGGTATAACCCACAAATCACAAAGGTCGGATTAGTTTTGGCAAAATAACCAATGCCAGGATTCCAAGGAATACGTCCTCTGTGGTTATTTGACCATTTTTACATTTTATAATTTGAATAAGTCTCTAATAACCTCCTATCAGATGCATTTTTAATTAACCTTAAACTATGGATCTCATGTCACTATAGATTCAGTGAGATGTTCTACAATGCTTGCATTTTATAATCTGCCACTATGCTACAATTTTTCGCGATAATGGAATTTGTCCTTCGGGCTTTCTAATATATTTCTTAAGTTATCTCTGAATGATAGACTAACATGAGGCCTACCTTACTACAATATATTATTATTATTTTATATTAGTCTATAAGTCATCAGACAACCTGAAAAATTTCTTAGGAAGTCCAGAGGACAAATTCTGCGAACGTAAAAAAGCAGAATATACAAGATAAGTTTTAATGATAGCAAAAAGTATGTTGGATAAACTAGAATATCGTAATAAATAGGTCTAATTTTTAATTTTAGGTTTAGTCTATCATCGCTTCAGAGGATGCTAACGCGCTAGCTAAACGTGCGTCGAAGTGAAAAATAAAATATTTAGTGTAGCTGTGATAACTGTTCTGTAGTGTATGTAATAATGTCATCTATATGTGTACTCTGATGTTGCCGACAGTCTTCTAAGAAGGATCGTTTCAGTGATGTTATAATTGCTTGTCAAATATTTTCTTTCAATTCTTCCAGAGAGCCAGAATTGTTATTGTAAACCTTAGATTTGAAATATTTCCACAAGAAAGAATTCATCGGCGTCAAATTAGGGAAATGAGGAGACCAACTCATGTCACCTGCCTTAAAAACTTATTAGGAAAAACTGTTGATGGACAAAGATGCATTTAAACTACGCGATGTCGCCCATCTTGCTGAAATCAGACTCTCTGCTTATGACTATCAAAATATTGTAAAAAGGGTGTGAAGAAGTTTTTAATTATCTCCACATATCGGTCGGATCACCCACATATTTAATATCCAAATGGTTATCAAAAGAACTTGAGAAGTTACCGTTAAATACTTTCGCAGTGAAGAATTCGTTAGAATTCATTAATAAAACAAAAAATCTAGTTCTTAATGAGGTGAAGTCTTAATTTCTTTTGATGTTAGTTCTTTGTTCCCAAGTGTGCCAATTCCACAAACTTTACAATATCTCGAAGAATTACTTAGAATGAATGACTTTGAAGACGAAATTATTAGTGAATACTTAACATTATCTAAACTTTGTATGGAACAAAATTATTTCCAATATAACAATCAATTTTATGTTCAGAAAGAAGGAGCAGCTATGGGTAATTGCTTATCAGCTTTCATAGCCAATTTATTCATGAGTAAGTTTGAAATCGAAGCCAGTCAAGAATTCGAATATTTCCCAAGGATATAAGTATAGGTATGTGGATGATATTTTCGCGATTTTTGATACAAAGAAAGCAAACATTGATGATTTTGTTTCTAAATTAAATAGCCGGTATGATTCCATTAAATTGACTTACGAAGTTGAGAACAAAGGACAATTGCCTTTTCTAGATATTTTAATTATTAAAAATAATAATAGATTAGAATTTGATATCTATAGGAAGGACACAGTAACAGATAGATATATTCCTAATGATTCATTTCATTGCAAACAACATAAATTAGCCTCATTACATTTTTTAGTTCATCGTTTGGTCACTTTCCCTCTGAATAGAGTAAACTTTAATAAAGAAAGGAATCGTATTAGAAATATAACTAGAGTTAATGGTTATGACGATGACTTAGTAAATAAGCTAATAAATAGACATAAGTTTAGCTTTAATATTCAGAATTCCACCTTTTTTACACGCGAAGAAAATAACATCAAGTATGACTCCATACCACATAATCGGAAATATAGCAAGGGACTCGATAAGGTATTTAATAAGGTAGGCCTCACCTTAGTCTATAAGTCATCAGACTATCTGAGGAATATCTTAGGAAATCCCAAAGATAAGATTCCTAATTGTGAGAAAAGTGGAACACTTAGCACACTTAAAATACAATAGAACAGAAAAGTCTAGCATTGCCGAACATGCCCTTGAAGCTGATCATACTGTAACATTAGATAATCTACGATTAATAAAAAATGTATCTGATAGGAGATTGTTGAACGCATACGAAAGTATGGAAATCATAAAATGTAAAAGTAGTTTAAATAAAGACAGAGGGCCTATTCCTTATAGTCCCTCTACTGGTTACTTGACCGGAACTGATGGCCTTGCCTATGTCATTAGCTCCACTTGAGTAATTCAAGGGTTAGGCTAAGTATAAATAGGGTAGATTTGTAGTTTAGCTTTAGTCAATCATCACTCCTGATGAAGCTAACATGGTTAGCGAAACGCGCGTCGAGTGCAAAAATAAAGTGTTTGGTGTAGTGGTGATATATACTGAGTAGTCCACATATGGCTTCAAATAAAAAATTGTTGTGTGGAATTTGTCACTCGTAAAGCAGAACCAGCCAACTAATCCATGTACTGACCTTGCGCTCTAAACCATCAATCATTTAAAGGAAAAGTAAATGCTTTTAACGCTTTAATTTTGAGCTTGTCGGCCAGTATTGTGGCTCATCGGAAAATAAATTCTTGCGAATATTGATAACTGTTCAAACATTTGATTGACGAAATTGAACCTCTAAAAAGTATCCTTTCGCTTAATCTCTTACACCAGCTATGTCATGCAGGGGTGCAGTTTTCGACTAGTTTTCCATGTATACGTGGTGAGAAATTTTCAACAGTATTGTGGATGTTCTGTGTACAGTACCGAATCGTTCATTGTTTATTTTCCTGTAGAAAAAAAAATTAAATACGTGTTTATTAAATTTTACTTTAATGAAATAATCAAAACTTAGAAACGTATATATATATATATATATATATATATATATATATATATATATATATATATATATATATATATATATATATATATATATATATTAGAGTGACCGGATCTCATAAAGGGGAAAAAAAAATGTCGGAGTCTTGTTCGTCTGGACCCCACAAAACGATTCCCCTTTCCAGATATTGAGATAGCCGAAATTTGAGCTCGATTAAACGACGTTAGCCCGTGCCGCTCGTCGCTCAAAGTTTGAAAAAATCCAAATTTTTGGCCAAAAAGCTGACATATGGAGCCATAATTCCAGAACGGTAAATAATAGAAACACGCTTAATATCTCAAAAGAAAGCTAACGTTGTTCTTCAAAATTTATATTCTATACATAATTGTTGTTATTTTAAGTCAAACCGAGTTACAACAGCCTTTAGCCCCAAAAACGTGACCTGGTACCACTAGGAGCATACTTCGTATATTTTGTTATTAAGTGATAAATTTTGCTTTTTTTGGTATATTTTTGAGTTTAAAGTAGAAATATAATAAAAAAACAAGTAATACTGATAAGTCTAATGACATTTTTTATTTTTAAAATATAAAAATTAGGTATATAATACATACAAAACAGACACAGAAAAGATACAGACGTAGTACCTACATGAGTTGATAATTTTACATAGTTATCTAATCTATTCTAGAGCTTTTGTTAAAGTAGTTTTTGAAACGTCAGGATATAATGCTCGGCATTTACTTACAACTTGCAGGACATCTTGCTTTTGGTCTTCATCTTTTGTCAGAAGGTCGTTAAAGTCGGTTATTAATTTAACACCACGCTCAGCATATCATTAACTACTTTTAATGTTTTGACAATTTTCAATCCATTATTTTGAGTCCAGGTGTTTGGATGTTGTCTTAGGAAATCTGTTTTTATATTAAATTGGTCAAAGAACGTTTCTTTGGTAAGTAAATTTACCAATCCTCCATCAACTACCTCTTTTAAGTTTTCTTTCCTAACTTTTGGATTTACAACCCTAGCGTGCTGTGATGGTTCATTTGTGCTACTGAGCAATTTATTAGCCATTAACTACTTTTCATCGTCTGTAATGGTGGGAGCAAAAAACGATAATCCCACCAACTTTGCATTCAAATACCACAAATGGTTCGAAAATTTGGTCAGGGCTATTTCTGCAATGTCGTTGTCACATTCTTTATAGTCTAACAGACTATGCAAAATACCTAAATCTTGCTTTGGCGCAAGATCAGCTTTTGGAGAATTGAACCAAGCTTTACAATAAATTTTAACTAGGAAAACAAAAATGGCACGCACAGAACTTTCTTCTTCTTTAGACATCTTAAATTGACGACGAAAAATGAACATTTTTAAGCAGTAAATAGCCTTTGCCATCCACCTGGCGTGATGAATGGCTCCTGGAGTTCTAAAACCCACAACATTGCCTTCTAGTGATCCAACCAATACGAGAACCAACTGCAATAGCTCCTTGTAGTCATCTCTGGGGTGGCTCTCAGTTAATTTGGTCTCGAATTCAGCAGTAACATTTGCAATTACTTCTGGAGTTAGCTGCTTTTGTATTAGATTGTCACTGATACCTGTGTCGTATTTTCCTTTGTCTATCTTGGGCCACGCAGTGAGGAATCTCTTGAAAATGTCTGGATGAGGTCCAGTGGTTGATCCCATTTTTGTGTCGAATACGCCTCTTAACAGAATTTCCAAGATATGGTGACGGCAGGCTAGGTATAACAATTCTCTTCCTAACATTTGCTCCAATATGACGCATGCTCCTTTGAGTCTTCCCGTGTTGGATGCTGTAGTGTCGAAGCACATCGCCTTGACGGTGTTGAGAAGACCCCATTCATGTAGGCATTCATATACGGCTACGGCTTGCTCCTCTCCAGAGCTGTTTGCTGTTACAGGAACTCCCAGCAGCTGTGCCTTTTCGCCATATGAAATAGCTATAGCTATTCGCTCACATTGTTCATTTTTTAAAACACCCGGTAAAAGTTTACCGTCCCAATGGACAACCACGAGCTCTTTTTCAGGAATGTTTACTTTATCAAAAAATTTTTTATTATATTGTTCTCTGAACATTTGCCTTCTATCATGTAATAAAGTTTTCGAGACTTTGTACTCAAGAGGGTCAAGGTTTAGTGCTTCTAGAGTAGCTATTAAAATTCTCGTGGCATTTCTGTCGGATACCTTACATCGATCTAATAAAATGGACAATTTCATGTTTAAAATCTCTTTAACGCCCCTTGCAAATGAAACTTTCATCCTCTTGCTCTCAGATAGTCCTGGATCTTCTGCAGCTTCTTCAGGGATGTTCATTTCCTCCAAGCTCTCAAGTTCCTGGTAGATGCTGTCCTCTTCAGTGTCTTCTTCTCCTTCTTCGAACTTGTCTTCATCATCCGTCTCTAAGAAGCAACAAAAGAAAGAGAAAAAAAAAGACTATAAAAACTTGTCGTTTTAGCAGAATAGTAATAATACATAGGTACTAAATTACCTACTTCTAATTATCAAAAGGTATTATTTAAAAAATATAAACTCAATCAATAAAGATGCCAAATCATGCTCTCATGTACAATTTTCTTTCAATTATAATGAAACTATTTACTTATTTGTTTATCTATTTTTTTAGAATACTAATAATAAAAAAAAAACTCACCAATATCAAAAGTTGCTTCTTGGATTTGTCGGTTCATTTTTGCACCTTGATTTCTTCAACTCGAGACAACTTGAGATCCACTCCAGTCATGGAACCTGGGCGGCCCTTCTGCCTCTGTTTCACGAGAAACGCCTTATCTTCTTCCGATTTCATCAGAGCCAAGGCATCTTGTTGAGCAATATCAAAGAGATCATCCAACTTTTCAACAAACTGTTTAAATTTGTTCTTGGCCGTTTTCGATGTTTTCTTCCGGTCTTTTTGAAGAATTCTCCACTCGGCGTGAAGTTTTTTCCAGCTTAATAATTGCATCTTGCTCATGTTTAGTCGAGATTCGAGCTTTCTCCCAAAAAATGAACACTTGTATTGTAAGTTTTGCTGATTCTCTTACAGTTAATTTCACAGTACGTAAATTATAAAATAAAGCACACAAAACTTGACGATTTGAGGGTAGTTTACAACCGGTGATCTGGTGAATGGGATAGCCCACAAGAAATATTTTATCCTTGGTCCGGCTTTGTACACCTGATGTGGATGCCATTTCAGAGGCCAATAGGTAAATAACAGTTAACTTGGAAAATGAAACAAAATATATTGCAAACTTTAATTTCAATAAAATGTTTTCGAATGTCTTTTAAAATAATACTATAATAGTTATAAAAACAATAACACACACACTTGGAAAATTAAAAAAAAAAAAAAAACGTTAAAATATCTTCACTAGATAATTGTTCGATCTAACCAGCTCAAAGGCACTTTAGAAACTAAACTGAATAAATAAAAGGTCGGTTGTACGCTGAAGTAAAATCACCATCCCTAAAATAGAAATTAGATTCACCCTCCTTTTTACCTGTCAAACGGGTCTTTCTTTGGTAAACTAGTCAGGTAATCCCCGTATAATAAAAGATTAAATTTGAACAAAAGGCTCTTTATGTTTGAAAATTGAGTTCCAAAATACTTAACAAAAAAATGTTAATTCCGAGACACATTATGTAAAAACCCGTAAAATTCTTAGAATACTCCCAAACTGGCTCCTACTGGTACCAGGTCACGTTTTTTGGGGCTAAAGGCTGTTGTAACTCGGTTTGACTTAAAATAACAACAATTATGTATAAAATATAAATTTTGAAGAACAACATTAGCTTTCTTTTGAGATATTAAGCGTGTTTCTATTATATACCGTTCTGGAGTTATGGCTCCATATGTCAGCTTTTTGGCCAAAAATTTAGATTTTTTCAAACTTTGAGCGACGAGCGGCACGGGTTAACGTCGTTTAATCGAGCTCAAATTTCGGCTATCTCAATATCTGGAAAGGGGAATCGTTTTGTGGGGTCCAGACGAACAAAATCCCGACATCGATTTTTTGCGGTCATCCTAATATATATATATATATATATATATATATATATATATATATATATATATATATATATATATATATATATAAAGTTGTAATGATAGCGAAACATGTCGAAAAATTGTTCATTAAAATGTAATTTATTAAACAAGTGTTTAATTTACCGTATACTTACTACTCGTAGTTATAGAGTTCATTTCATAGAGAAATGTCTAATGCAGAGAAATCGCACTACCTTAGCGAATAGTTTTCATTACCATTTCTAGAAACAACTAACCCAGAAAACTTTTCTTGCAATAGTCCAATAATCCGGTTAAATGCGTAACAAATCACACCGTTTTCTTGGAAAAAAGAAAACATTACTTATGTGATCATTTACCAGTTTAGACCACAAATGTTCCCTCATTATATTCCCGTAGCCTTCGCCATTGATACTAACATGATTCCATGTTCGTCTTCAGTAAAACAAAGGCCGACCACGTCTTGAGCCCAGAACCACACCGCTGGAAATGGAGAAGCCACTCATGAATCACTTGAGGAATTTCAGTAGCCCAAATCCTGCAATTCGAGTCCACTTAATCAGAAATGCACTACATCCGAAAAGAATATTTCTTGAACAAAAATCCTTTGGAAATAAATTTGCCAAAACCCCACGCAAATGATGATCAGCTGTCGTTTTCCTGAGTCAATAAATTTTTATTAGCCGTCAATCGAAGACCGATATACAAAATCCTCCACATAGTCACCTGAGAAACGCCGAGTACCCGAGAATCATGTGGAACAGAGGTGTTCGGATCTTCTCTTATGTTCTAACTAACAGCAGCGATATTCTGCGCTAAATGGACGATTATATGATGCACAATTCTTCACTCCTCTACCACTAAGCTTAAACTGAACACAAAATTTCGTAGTAAATTCTAATATTTACTACTCGCTCCATGATAATTCGTTACACGCTACTGATCACAGTAGCGTGCTTTATTGTGTTTAACAATGGAACAAGGGTAGTGAAATCGCGCAGCTGATACAACGTAAACAATATTACATTAATTGTTATTTTTTTTTTTTCTAAATTTGACAAAAATAGACACCTTAAACCTATAAAATGAACAATCTTAGCAAATAAAGTTTGTGTTTGTTTTCTGAATTATCGGCTAATCATTAATATGTGGTAATCATTTAGAAATCATTTTTAGTTATCGGTACGGAACACTTATAAGATCCCTTCGGTGTCTGTCCGTCGGTCTGCCCGCCTGTCTGTCTGTGACACCCGATTTTCTCCGAAACTATTTGACATAGAAAATTTAAATTTGGTACTAATTGACGGCCTCATCACAGCCGTATAGTTCTGAAAGTCAAATCTTGACTTAGGGGGTTAGTTTTGGAAGGTGAAATCCGAAGTGAAAAAAAAATTTTGCCAGGTCATCGAGTGGGGCGTCAAATGAAAGCTTATAAAACTACGAGTTCAAAAATATATATAATGTAATACTTGCGCACACTTTTCTTTGCTGTCCCCCCCCTTATCTCGAAAAGTACTGATCTCAAAATTTTGCAAAAATTCTGGAATATTCTCCCACAAGGTGTAGTTTGAACGATAACTATCACCAGTACATTATCTTTAATAATGTATTTATAATATAAAAAAAAAATTCAGGGTCATTGGTTTTGTGGGGTACATGTACATTGCCTTCCGAAATAAAACTGGACCCTAAATAACAGGTAAATTGCCCCCATAAATTTTAGCTACCTGATATACATAGATGTGTAAATTGGGTCCCGGTTAATAAATAATAAACATAGTTTATAAGTTTGATTTTATAATACTAAAGTGTAAACGTACATGATGAGATTTCACAAATATATATAACAATATAATATGTGGTTGTCTATTAAATAATCAAAATATTTTTGAATATTTTCTAAGTTGGATGCGACTAATAGCAAGTCAAATACGAAACAATCGCTGACTTCATATGGTTTTAAAAAAGTAAGGGCGAATGTCATTCGTAACCATTTTCTAACTTCAGAAATTTCATCTTTATATGAACATGTTAAGCCGTATTCTTGGATTTTTCGACACCAACATTGTGAAAGATGAAACCGACATCCAACTTTTTTCGCTAGTGGCCAAGTTTGTTGAACAGTCTTGTGGATACCTTTTTCAGAATCAATTACAACTTCCAAAATTTATAGTTTGACAAAATTATATTTAAAAATATCCGTTATGAAATTAAATAATTTTACGTACGTCTCCGTCCGTTTATCAGGTAACAACGAAAAAAAAATGGAATATAATGTCCGTTGTAACACCCATGAATAGTATTAACAATTTGACGATGTAATTTTTCTATCTTTACGTCATGGCAATGTTCCTGCACATGTTTTGTAACAACAAATATGTTGTTGACTTCTCCCAAGTAACAAGGAAAGATCTACACGTTTTCTTTGTGCAAATTCAACGCTTTTCACCACTTTTTAAACACTTTCAGAAGCTGAAAAGGTTTGGAGTCGTTACTGATGGAATTTAAAAATCAAATTGACAAATGTTATAAGCTATATATCAGCTGTATATACCACACTTATTTGCAATGTTGTATACCTACCCTTAATTACCGGGAAATATCATTTAGGTAAAAGAAAGGTTTGAGAGGCAATCTACCTATAAATGAGGCTCATTATATCTGACCATTTTTTACTACTACCTGCGGGGAGGCAATTTACCAACATCCGTTTTGTGAAGTCATTAATTATTTTTATACATTTTTTATTTTTAAAGCAGTTAACGTACAGAACACTAATTGCGCAAGTTCAACTTGCACTTGACCGGTTATTTAGTTGCTTAATAGTTTCGTACAATATACCAAATTTAAAGCAATATATTTCACGTTGAAACTTTAATAAGACTCTGTCGACTAAATATAAGTCGTTCTTTATGTTATTATTTTATTAAAGATTAAATTACATGTAGGCGTTCTAGTTGGAAAATTAGCCAAAAAGGAGAAAGCAATCTTTTCTTAAGAAAGTAAATACTATAACAAATCTAAATTTTTTAAATTTAACTTATTTACTTTTATTTGTATGCACACCTCTAAATAAATTAAATCTGGAAACTGCGAGGACTTTACGGTAAATATTTGGAGATTTGACTAAAAGAGTCTAAACCTAAAATCTGATATAGTTTTAATTCCAGATGACTTTTGTTTTTTTTACATTGGTATATTTTATTTGATAAGTAAATGTAATCAAAGAAACGTTTTTATAAACAAAAATAACCGGTCAAGTGCAAGTTGAACTTGCGCAATTAGTGTTCCGTACGTTGATTGCTTTTCAAATAAAAAATTTTGTTACAGAAGTATAAAATGATCAGTGACTTCACAAAACACACCCCAAATGAGTTTTCAACAAAGTTTGTTTCCAATCTTTACTGAAATCTCATGACCTTGAAATTTTTGGTTTTTTTTATATACCAGATAAATTATTAAAGGTAATGCACTCGTGATAATTTTTGTTCAATCTACACCCCGTGGAGAATATTCCAGAATTTTTTCAAAATTTTTTGATGAGTACTTTTCGAGATAAGGCGGGTGGACAGCGATTTTTCGCTATTTTTTTAAAAATAATACAGAAAAAAGTGCGCGCAAGTATTACATTATATATATATTTTTTACTCGTGTTTTCACAAGCTTTCATTTGACACCACACTCGATTACCTAGTAAAAAAATTTTTTTTTTCACTTCCGATATCACCCCCCAAAACTAACCCGTTAAGTCAAAATTTAACTTTCAAAACTTATTTTTCGTGATTTTTTCAAAATAATACCAAGAAAAGTGTGCGCACGTAACACATTATATATATTTTTGAACTCGTGTTTTTACAAGCTTTCATTTGACACCCCACTCGATGACCTGGTAAAATTTTTTCTTTCACTTCCGGTTTTCACCCCCCAAAACTAACCCCTTAAGTCAAAATTTAACTCTCAAAAATACACTGCTCTGATGAGGCCATCAATTCCTATATTATTACCAAATTTCAACTTTCCATGACAAATAATTTCGGAGAAAATCGGGTGTGACAGACGGACAGACACCAAAGTGATCTTATAAGTGTTCCGTACGGAACACTAAAAATTAAAACAAAAATCGGAAAATAAAACCTTGAGATAGGAATGAAAATAAATGGTTTCTAAAATTTTAAAATAATTGTTCATTCTTATCGTTTTCTTTATAAGTAAAGGCGAACGTTTTGGTATTATACTGCTTAGAATTATAACATTAGTTGGCTCACTGGTGCTCTTGTGAATTTAAACTCCGAATTGTAAATTATAGCAATTTTAAAGTTAAACGAATTTTAATAAATAATGCAATAAGTGAGGTCGAATCTATGTATAAAAATTTTAGTTTTACTGATGAATTTTTGTTTGACAGTTGAAGGAATTTTGACGACATTTAGAACGAAAATATAATACACCCTACTTTAATACATTAGCTTCTTTTTATTAGGGTTTCGTACGGAACACTTATAAGATCACTTCGGTGAATTTCTGTCTGTCCGTCTGTCACACCCGATTTTCTCCGAAACTATTTGACGTAGAAAGTTGAAATTTGGTACTAATATAGAAATTGATGGCCTCATCAGAGCAGTGTATTTTTGAGAGTTAAATTTTGACTTAAGGGGTTAGTTTTGGGGGGTGAAACCGGAAGTGAAAGAAAAAATTTTACCAGGTCATCGAGTGGGGTGTCAAATGAAAGCTTGTAAAAACACGAGTTCAAAAATATATATAATGTGTTACGTGCGCACACTTTTCTTGGTATTATTTTGAAAAAATCACGAAAAATATCTCGAAAAGTACTGATCCAAAATTTTTGAAAAAATTTTGGAATATTCTCCACGGGGCGTAGATTGAAAAAAAAATTATTACGAGTGCATTAATTTATCTGGTACATAAAAAAACAACAATCTGCTTTCAGTAAAAATCGGAAACAAACTTTGTTGAAAAGTCATTTGGGGTGTGTTTTGTGATGTCACTGATAATTTTATACCTCCGTAACAAAAATTTTTATTTCATAAGCTTTCAACGTACGGAACAGTAATTGCGTTCAATTTGCACTTGACTGGTTATTTTTAGTGTTCCGTATGGAACACTTATAAGATGACTCCGGTATCCGTCTGTCTGTCCGTTTGTCTGTCACACCCCGATTTTCTCCGAAACTATTTGTCATAGAAAGTTGAAATTTGGTAATAATATAGGAATTGACGGCTTCATTAGAACCATCTAGTTCTGAAAGTTAAAAAAAGTAAAAAAAAAAAACTTACTAGGTCATCGAGTATGGTGTCAAATGAAAGCTTGTGAAAAAACGAATAAAATTTATATATATATATATATATATATATATATATATATATATATATATATATATATATATATATATATATATATATATATATATATGTATATATATATATATACATATATATATATATATATATATATATATATATATATATATACATATATATATATATATATATATATATATATATATATATATATATATATATAATGTAATACTTGCGCACACTTTTCTTTGCATTATTTTTAAAAAATCGCGGAAAATCGCTGTCCACCCGCCTTATCTCGAAAAGTACTTATCAAAAAATTTTAAAAAAAATTCTGGAATATTCGCCACAGGGTGTAGAATGAACGAAAATTATCACGAGTTCATTACCTTTCATAATTTATCTGGTATATAAAAAAAAAAACAAAAAAAAACAAAAATTTGAAGGTCATCAGTTTTCAGTAAAGATTGGAAACAAACTGAAGTTACTAATACCTTCGTAACAAATTTTTTTATTTTAAAAGCAATCAACGTACGGAATACTAATTGCGCAAGTTCAACTTGCACTTGACCGGTTATTTTACTTTAAAATGAGAAATATCTATTAGAAAACACAATTTATAAAATCACTTGTTTCTTACTTTTTAAAATCTGTATCTAAATTTTATGGTTTAGCGAATTTTTTGTTACAAAACAATAAGACATTCCTTTGAAAAATAAGGCGTACCCCTAATATTTTTTTTTCTGTGATATATTTAAAAATATTAAAATTTAGCCTTTTTTATACGCAGATAAGACGAAAATTTTAAAATGTAATTAAATAGAAGGATTTTTATATTGTTTGTTTTGGCTTTCGAGTTTTCTCAGAGGCCGTTGTTAGCGCGTGACAGTTGATGGATTTCTTTCCGACACTTTTGTGACAGATCGCATCTAGAGTCCGAAGCGGTGTTCTTAAAATCCTAATCTTTCACATTGAAGACTCTAGCAATTATGACACATTTTTAATCTAGCTAATTTATGGGAACTAAATAACATGTTATTGCAGAGAGAAGCACCCTGCTTTAAGGATCACTGCTGAACCTGAAAATTAATTAGGAGATTTTATTTTATAGCCATTTCTTACCCCCACCGGACGTTACGCAGAATACTGCTACGTCTCTTGATGTCTGGACCCCTTTTGTGGGTATTACAGAAAAAGCGTCCCAAGATAAATGAGAAATGCTTATAAAAGGGTTCTTGCTAATGACTGGACAGAGAAATAAAAAGAGGAATCTTCTTAACACTTGAAAACTATTTATTACAAAATTAATGGTACATGGATTAACAAATTAGAAAAAAAGAGAAATGACCTACTGTTTGAAAAATTGAATATTTAAAACTACAGAGAAAGTTATAAGTTGTAATTTGGAAGAAATTTTGAGGTGGCAAAATAAGTCGTAAAGAAAATTAAAAGAAAAGAAAGAAAATTAAAATAAAATCCCTTAAGATTCTGATAACGTAAAACTCACCCAAAAAAAAAGAAGGAATTGAGCTTCTTTATTTTTAAATTAAATTGCAATTTAAAATAATATTCTGAACCCAGATGAAATTAAAGGAAAAAAGGAAAAGAAAATTGATTGAACTGAATCAGATCTAAAACGAAATTGACGTCACAGGCTTTCTGAGGTTTCCTAGCTTGTTTCCGACAGTACTACCCGTCATAATGAATATCGGCTTATGGAAATACCCTCCAGCCAGTGACGATACTGGTTTCATTCTTGGGTCAACCCCTATTACGGGGCTGTTTCTCCTTTATAAAATTAGGTGACGCCAAATTCGAGACATTCTTATTTTTTTAGAAATACTGGTCATTTATATACCCATTAGTTAAAACTTTATACAATGTTTAGTGACAAAGCCTAAATTAAAACCTTGTGCCAACAGAATACGAAAAATGTTTGAAAATAAAACATTTTGGAGCTCCCTTTATATCTGTGATATTAGTAATAAATATATCACATCGATATATTGAGAATCTTCTCTTTTTTTCTATAATATACGAAAAAATGGCTTAAAAACATTTGAGAGGTCCAAATGCGTTATTCGATCATCTTGGTTGGTCGTAAAAATGGCCGTTTTAGACCGAATTTTATTATTATATATACGTTAAAACTTTACGAAATTTTTAAGTTTTATGAGAACTTTTAATTTTCATGACTTTTTTTTTCAAATTTTAAAGGCGTAAACGAAAGGGAATAAGGTATTAGTGCTACCAAGTTATTCATTCCAGCACCATCTGTTCCCCATGCCTTGATTTATTCTTAAATTTTCTAACAAGAGTTAGAATTCAATTTTTGTACAATATTAAGAATTCAACTTTTGTACACAATATTAATATATTTCTAAATATATTTAATAGTAATAACTTTTAGTATCATCAGTGATATATTTCATACACCTTTTTTTAGTATTCCATAAGGAACACTTATAAGATCACTTCGGTGTATGTCCGTCTGCCACACCTGATTTTCTCCTAAACTATTCGACATAGAAAGTTGAAATTTGGTACTAATATAAGAATTGACGGCCTCATCAGAGCCGTTTACTTTTGAAAGTTAAATTTTGACTTAAGGGTTTAGTTTGTAAAAAAAAATTACCAGGTCATCGAGTGCATTATCTTTCATAATTTATCTGGTATATAAAAAAAAACAAAAGTTTCAAAGTCAGCAGTTTTCAGTAAAAGTCAGAAAAAACTTTGTTGAAAACTCATTTGGGATGCGTTTTGTGAAGTCGTTTATCATTTTATACCTCCGTAACAAAAATTTTTATTTTAAAAGCAATCAAGGTACGGAATACTGATTGCGCAAGCCCAACTTGCACTTGACCGGTTATTTATACTAGGCAATTCAAAAATTTCTAGTAAACTTAACTTTCCGCATAGCTTTGCAATCATAGTGAAAATTTTGTTTAGATTTAATATTGCCTCAGATATTGATACCTGAACATGTCCCTTTAACATCTGTGTTTGAAAATTCAATAAAGAATTACAAAAATCTAGTTAACTTTTAAGCAAAAGTATTCTTTTCTCTATCCATATTATATATAATTTGACTTATAAGGAGAACATTTTTTTTAGTGTCTCTTAATAAAAATGTTTAAGTCGAGAAATCACGGAGCATCCACAGTAAACTTTTTCCTCCTCATACTTAATTATTGTATGTCTATCGGTATGGCCGATTTTTTTTGCATTTCTGTAAGTTTCTGGGTCCCTAGATCGCGTAAAACATAGTTTCGTATTTCCATCCGCCTGTTTACCTGTCTCACCGTCGGTTAATCTATTTGGTGACAAAATAACTAACAAACGAAATGAGATACCGCTTTCAAATTTGGAACTTCTTTATCTTATATATTTTTTAAAGATTAAGTTACCTGTTATACCAATTTTAAAGATAAACCAATTTTAATAAATGATGCAGTAACTAAGGTCGAATCTGGGCATAAAAATTTTAGTTTTACTGGTGAATTTTTGTTTGACAGCTTGTAACATTAATTTTTTCCTAGATTTTAAGATCATGTTACGACACTGTTTTTCTTCCTATAATTTATATTTTATTACACTTTTATATTTATTGCAGTGATTTCAATTTTTGAGCAGTGTAGCTTAAAACTGTGTTTTAAATTTTTGAGCAGTTTAATTTAAACCGGCAATGTGTAACGCGTGTTGCCGACTTTACTTTCGCATTGAATACGTCGAGATTTGCATGCCGGGAAGTAGACCCAAGGCGAAGGGACAAAGATATTTAAGCAGCCATTTCGAATTTTGAAAGGCTTTTTTCCACCATGAAGCAGTAACGGCTTTGTTCCGCCAATAGGCCGTAGTGGCTTTCTTCTCCAGCATGCCAGAGTGTTTTTTTTTAGTGATGTAATAGTGCAGTAACGATTTCTAGTTCTCAAGTTTAAGGCCTTTTCCTTTTCTTGAAATATCGTGCTCATCCCCAGGCATTTCGGGTCAAAAAGTGTTTGGATGGTAATGGCTGAGACAATATTTTTATGAGAATCTCACCAGGAGAGACCAAGTAACTTATGGAAAACCTACGAAGAGAAGCCAATCGTAAGTCATAAACACACCAGCCTAAATATCTCGCTTCCTGTGTCTACAAGTGATTCCAACGACTACTCAACACGTGTTATTCGCGGAATTAATTTCATAAACTTTTAATATCGTGTTTTATCAAGCCTTTTATTAAAAACTTAATAATCCTAACTTAAGGATGCAATAGTGTGCACTCTCATAGCCTAAAGGGTTTTTATTTAGTAGAAGTAATTTTAGAGTATAATAAAGGTAGGAATTTTTATTTTGTTAATATACTCTTCTTTATTTAAATGTGTAGCGTTTCAACGGACTACCCGCTTTATCTTTCAAGACGCAACGTTTGTACCATATTAAAATTTCTTTTAACAACTACATAACTATTCAGTATTTTTTTTTTTTCAATTTTTTGAGCTGAAGTTAGATTCATTTTATTCTAAAATGAATAGTGGCCAAAAATAATACAACCAAATTTTGAACAACTATAGAGACTATTTTCAAAAGGCGTACAAAAATTACCTCGATCTCCATGTTATCTCCAAACAAAACGAGCTAGCTGATATCTTAATTCTGTCCTCTATTAGTATTAGTATCCACTCAATCCATTCTTAAAATTAAGATATACCTAAGGGGCAAATAACGGCTTCTATTTAACAAAAAAAAAAATTATTAAAATCAAAGAAAGTTGGGGCTATACAAAAAAAGCGCTCCAACGTGACGCTATAAAAAAATGGCCCCGCTTATAGAAGTTATAAGGTTAGGGATTTTGACGATATTTAGAACGAAAATATAATACACCCTACTTTATTACATTAGCTTCTTTTTATTTATATAAGGCAATTCAAAAATTTCTAGTAAACTTAACTTTCTACATAGCTTTGCAATCATACTGAAAATTTTGAACAGTCTAGATATAATATTGTCTCAGATATTGATACCTAAACATGTGCCTTTAATATCTGTGTTTGAAAAATTCAATAAAGAATTACAAGAGTCTAGTTAATTTTCGAGCAAAACACTCTTTTCTCTATTGATGCATATAAAAAATATTATATATATTTTTGATTTATAAGGAGAACATTTTTTTAGTGTCTCTTAGTAAAAATGTTGGGAAAATCACGGAGTATCCACACTAAACGGTTTTCTTCTCATACTTAATTATTCTATTTCTATCGATATGACTCAATTTTCGTATATTTACCGATTTTTTTTTTTTCGCATTTCTGTAAGTTTCTGGGTCCTTGGATCACGTAAAATATAGTTTTATATTTCCATCGGCCTGTTACCAATTAATCTATTTGGTGGCAAAATAATTAACAAACGAAATACCGTCTTGAAATTTGGCCCTTCTTTCTGTTATTATTCTATTAAAGATTAAGTTACCTATAGGCGTTCTAATCGTAAAACGAGCCAAAGAAGGAAAAATAAATTTAACATATTCACTTTTATTTGTATGCACACCTCTAAATAAATTAAATTTGGAAACTGCAATTATAATTTCTAAAGACGTCAAAATTTTAAATTGTTTACCTTTTACTGAGTAACCTGGAATATAAATTGGTTCATGGTTTATACAAACGGTTAAAATTATCTCATTTTTCCTCAAATACAGTCTATGATAAAGCAAACAAATTCATATACATTCGTCTGGAAAATTATTACTTTCTCGTGATCTTTTAGGATTTCCTTTACTACGTCATTCAGTAAAATACAACCAATAATTATTCTGGCTAACAACCAGATTCATGGACTCGTGCCCCGTCAAATCGATCATCTATTTAAAATTTCGATGAGTTCGTTAAGAACAATTTTAAAACATTGGACAAAATTGCAAATCTACCCCCCAAGGAAAAACACCATCTACTGTTCCCACAGTGCAGTCAAGGATGCCCGATATGGTCTTCAGACAGCGTATCATAAACGTATTTTACGCTAGACACCAACAACGCTTCTGACGCTGACGGAATACCTGCCTGCCATAGTACTAAAAAACTGCGCCAGAGAACTATCAGTTTTCTGTAGACATTTCACCCTATCCTACAGAAATGGAATATTTCTTTTCTGCTGAAAATGCGCCACACTTCAACCTATATCCAAAAAAGGCAAGAAAATCTTACCAAACAACTACCGACCAGTCGCACTGCTCTCAATAATAACGAAAGTCATGGAAAAGGCTATCAATCAGCGTCTTCTAAAATATCTTGAAGATTTCAATATTATTAGCGACCATCAATATGGCTTTCGTAAACAAAGAGCGTTCTTTCCGAGTGGCAGTCGACGGATTTCTTTCTAACACCTTCACTATCAACGCCGGTGTGCCCCAAGACTCCATACTGTCTCATGCTCTCCAATCTACATCTTTGAAAATGACAGTACGCTTATCTCTTGATTCACTTTGAACGCTCGAACATCGGCTACTCATACTAATATCCGCAGACAGCAGAAGGTCGTTCAACTTAACAAAGACCTGGAAGAAATTCTATCTTAGAGTGACAGTAATCAAGTAAAATTTAACGCTATAAAAACTGAGGCGGCGCTTTTTTCTAAAAAAGTTGACGTTGGTGAACTAGACATAGTTATGTCGGGCACTCCATTCCTCTAGCATCGTCACTCAATTTGCTGGGCGTTAATTTGAGAGCAAATATGTCTTGGCATAAATATGTTGCAAGCATAACAAAGAGAGCTTCTGAAAGCTGGGAATATTATTTCGAGCTAGAAAGCTTTACACTCCACAACAACTATTAATTCTGCACAAAGCTAAAATTCGACCAACGATAGAATACTGCTCCGATGTTTGGGCTCTGCTCCCAAACATACACTGCATTTGTTGGATTCTATTCAGAAGAAAGCAGTTCATCTGATTGGAGTCACGGAACTGGCCAGCAACCTTGATTCATTGGAACATCGAAAAAAGTTAGCGACTTGAGTCTATTCTACAAATATTTTCATGGAAAGTGCTCGATGGATGTAGCCCGCTTAATTCCTCCCAGAGCAGTGGCTGTTAGAAATACTCTTTGCACTAATAGATCACATCCGTATGAGGTTCAGCATGTTACTCCTCGTGCAACCCTTTTCAAGCATTTTTTTTACATGGAGAGCCTCATCCCTCTGAAATAATTTGCCCAGGACTGTGTTTTCGATCGAGTACAATTTAGAGCGTTTCAAAACCAATATGAGACGCTTTTTCTGCACAGGTATAGCTCCTGTAGCACTCTAGGTATTTTCCGGCAGCACGTGTGCTAGTCTCATAAAAGAAAAAAACCTAACCTGTGCAAAGAGTTGCTCTCTCCATGCAATAGTGCAAGAAAAATAAATTTTCGAGTTGTGTTTTGTAGGCCCATAGATGAGAGAATAATTCCTAGCAAACTATGCAACTCAGTGTAAATTTCAGACAACCACAAGTCTGAGGTAAACTCCTTGCAACAGTTTAGACACGTTTGAAATTATTATGCCCTCCTAAATTTTTTTTCTTGTTGGGTAATATTTGAATATCAAGGTTATATTAGTTCATTCCTCTATGGTAGTACATAACGCTTCGATACCCTAACAGTGTTGCTACTTATATGTACTATTATAGAAGCTTAAGAGTTCGCCAGTCTTCTTGATCTGTTTTTAACCACCAATCCGGAGATTTACACGGTCACCGTAAATCCGCCGTTGGGTTCTTCCGACCATAAACTGCTTTCGACATCGAGTATCCTGCCAATCAGTGACAGAGAGGCGCCTAGGCAGCGCAAGATTTGGCACTACAAATCTGCCAAATAGAAAGATCTCATGGAATATTTTCGAACTTTCCCTTGGATGGACGTTTGTTTTCGATCCAACAACCCATCTGACTGCGCAAGAGAAGTCTCCGATGTTATTTTGGCTGGTATGGAAGCTTACATCCCTTTTTCGAAGAAATGCCCCTCCAACGGCAAGCCTTGGTTTGACCGAAAATGCAAAGAAGCTGTTGCTTCTAAACATCTTGCCTACCGACAATGACGTGAAAATCCTAACACCATAAATCGTAACACCTTTGTTCGTACCCGGAACAGATACAAAGGAATTATCGACGAAACCAAGAAGGCACACAATCAACGAATTGGAAACAAACTTCTCGCTTGTACCAACAATTCCAGGTCCTCTTGGGCAGTCGCTAAGGCAGTTAGTCAAAATTTCACCAAATCCACCATACTACCACTCACACGGCCAGATAATTCCATTGCAACCACACCTGTTGAGAGAGCGAACTTGTTGGCTGAACTCTTTGCTTTACATTCTACTGTCGATTTACAAGGAAAAACACCATCCACTATTCCCATATTGCAGTCAAAGATGCCCGATGTTGTCTTCAGACAGCGTATCATAAGGCGTGTTTTAATGAATCTAGACACCAAGAAGGCTTCTGGTGCTGACAGAATACCTGCCGTAGTTCTGAAAAACTGTGCAAGGGAACTAACACCAATTTTCTGTAGACTTTTCAACCTATCCTACAGAAAGGGAATATTTCCGTCCTGCTGGAAATGTGCGACAGTTCAGCCGATACCTAAAAAAGGCAAGAAGACCTTGCCAAATAATTACCGACCAGTTGCACTGCTTTCAATAATATCGAAAGTCATGGAAAAGGTTATCAATCAGCATCTTCTAAAATATCTTCAAATATTCAATATTATTAGCGATCACCAATATGGTTTTCGTAAACATAGATCAACAGGAGATTTTCTGACTTATGTAACACATGTTTGGAACAACGCAATTGAACACTTTAGAGAATCTCGAGCGTTGGGCAGGAGGTCGTTCAGCTTAACAAAGACCTGGAAAAAATTCTATCTTGGGGTGACAGTAACCAAGTGGAATTTAACGCTACAAAAACTCAGGCGGCAGTTTTTTCAAAAAAAGTTAACGTTGCTGAACCCATGATTATGTCGGGGCACTCCATTCCCCTAACATCGTCGCTCAATTTGTTGGGCGTTAATTGGGGAGCAAATATGTCTTGGCATGAACAAGCAAGGAGAGCTTCTCAAAAGTTGGGAATACTATTTCGAACCAGAAAGCTTTACACTCCTCAACAACTGTTAATTCTTTACATAGCTCAAATTCGACGATCTATGGAGTACTGCTTCCATGTTTGGGGCTCCGCTTCCAAACATACACTGCATTTGTTGGATTCTGTTCAGAGAAGAGCTGTTCGTCTGATTGGAGACCCGGAACTGACGGCGGCCTTGATTCGCTGGAACATCGAAGAACGGTTGGCGACTTGAGTCTGTTCTACAAGCTTAATTCCTCCCAAAGCGGTGCATGTTAGAAATACACGTCGCGCTGGTGCTTCACATCCGTATGAGGTTCAGCTTGTTACTCCGCGTACAACGCCTTTCAAGCAGTCTTTTATATGGAGAACATCGTCTCTTTGGAATAATTTACCCAGCGCTGTGTTTCCCACCGAGTACAATTTACAGCGATTCAAGAACAAAGTGAATCGCTTTTTCCTCACCTGTGCCGCCCCTGGAGCGCTTTAGGGACTTCCCTGCAGCACGTGTACTAGACCCATAAAAAAAAAATATTTATATATAACTTGCTAAAATACAAATTCAGAAAAAATATAAAATATTAATTATAATTATAATATTTACTTTCTCCTTTATTAAGGAGAACCATTATTATCATTAAGTTAGGTGAGATGTTGTAAATTTAACAAAGAACTCTTATTAATTTTGGAAGCTTCACGACATTTGAGCGATTCGTTAGTAGTCGATGCAGTTAATCAATTTTGGGAGGAAGTTGGGCTTTACGGTAAATATGCGGAGGTTTGACTAAAAGAGTCTAAAACTAAGATCTGATATTTAGTTTTAATTCCAGTATTCCAGATGACTTTGTTTTTTCAGATGGGTATATTTTATTTGGTAAACGTAATCAAAGAAACGTCTTTATAAAAAAATTTAAAACAAAAATCGGGAAACAAGATCTAGAAATAGGCATGAAAATAATTGATTTCTAAAATTTCAAAATAAATGTTGATCTTAAATAAAGGCGAATGTTTTGGTATTATACTGCATTGAATTATAATATTAGTTGGCTCACTGGTGCTCTTGTGAATCTAAACTCCCAATTGTAAATTATACCAACCTTAAAGTTAAACCAATTTTAATAAATGCAGTAACTGAGGTCGAATCTGCGCATAAAAATTTTAGTTTTACTGGTGAATTTTTGTTTGACGGCTGAAGGGATTTTGACGACATTTAGAACCAAAATATAATACACCCTACTATATTAGCTTCATATTAAATATAGGCCAATTCCTCCTAGATATGGGTAGTATCGGAGAAATGAAATGTCCGGTGGGGACCAAAATTAGTATGACTCACAATAAGCTGCAAAGAGCGTCCGCCTCCATGTTAGGAGCAGCTTAACTAATACTCGCCAACACGTACGGCCAGCGTGATTTTCTAAGGCCGATAGACCTTCATATACATCTATAATATATATAAAATGCAACGTCTTTCTGTCTGTCTGTCTGTCTGTCTATCTGTCTGTCTGTCCGTTAGTGCGTTTATCACTGGAGAACCACTTATCCGATTTACGTACGTTTTTTTTAAAACATACATATGTTCTCTGGCCAGGTTATAGGCTATATTTTATTACGATAGGTAGCACAAGGAATGAGCAGTGACGATAATAATGAATAAAGTCGGAAAAAAGTTTGCAGCTAGCGCCTTCCCTTGCAATACACAGCCTAAACCATTAAATATGGAACAATATTATGTAGCAGAGAATATCTATAATCTATAATCTATAATATATATAAAATGCACTGTCTCTCTGTCTGTCTGTCTGTCTATTAGTGCGTTTATCACGCGAGAACCACTTATCCGATTTACGTGTCTTTTTTTAAATTCATACGTATATTCTTTGGCCAGGTTATATAATAATAATAATAATCTATATCTATAATATATATAAAATGCAACGTATCTCTGTTTGTCTATCTGTTCGTTAGTGCGCTTATCCCTCGAGAACCACTTATCTGATTTAAGTGATTTTTTAAATTCACACATATGTTCTGTGACCAGGTTATAGATATATATTTTATTACATTTATAATATATATAAAATGCAACGTCTCTCTGCCTGACTGTCTGCCTGTCTCTCTGCCCGCCTGTATGTCTGTCCGTTCGTTAGTGCCTTACGTGCTTTTTTTTAAAACATACATATGTTCTCTGGCCTGGTTATAGGATATATTTTATTGCGTTAGGTAACATAAAGAATAAGCAGTGACGATAATAGTGAATCAAGTCGGAAAAAAAATTACCGTTAGCGCGGTCTCTTGCAATACACTGCCTAAACCATTAAATATGGAACAATATCATTTTGCAAAGAATATAATGTATATAAAAAGCAACGTCACTCTGTCTGTCTGTCTCTCCGTTAGTGCGCTTATCACTTGAGAACCACTTATCCGAATTACGTGTTTTTACACATTTATACATATGTCCTATATAATTCGATATAAGCCTAGATAATGGGAGATAAGGTGAGATAATGGGAGATAAGCAAAAATAATGGGAGATAAGGAGAAATAATGGGAGATAAGCAGAGATAAGTCTAGATAATGGGACTTTTGGTGAGATAATGGGAGATAAGGAGAAATAATGGGAGATAAGGGAAAATAATGGCAGATATTTTATTACGTTAGGTAACATAAGAAATAAACAGTGACGATAGTAGTGAATCAAGTCTACGCGAGCACGGCTAATATATAAATATATATATATATATATATATATATATATATATATATATATATATATATATATATATATATATATATATATAATTACAAGTCCCTTTTAAAATTCTCAAGTTAGAAATCACAAAATTTTCTAGAATGTGTGTGGGGAGGACATGAAAGGGGTGAGCGTTGTTATTATGGTATAGTTTCAGTTCATAATTGGTTTTTGATTGAGATATTGGACACAATTTTCGCTAATTATTTATAGTAAAAGATATATGGGATAGGTGGTTAGAGGGGTGGTTTTATATATATCGTAATATACATCTATTTTAGGGCTTTTGGAGTCGAGGATCTGAAAACTAAGTTATTTTTCATTGTATGTAGCCTGATTAGAAACACTCTGCTTAGTACTATTTTACTTATATCTCACTATAAGGTACCCATTGTGTAAAATAGAATTGTAAATGCTTGGATTATATTATTTTCTTTGTAGGAACATTAAATTTTGAGTTTATTTTAGAACTGCTTGTTTGCAAAGAAGTAAATCGCTCTACCAATTTTTTCAATTCATATTGCCATTTATAAACTTTTTAATGTTAACTATTTACTGTAAATGCAGGTATGTCTATATATATATATATATATATATATATATATATATATATATATATATATATATATATATATATATATATATATATATATATATATATATATACACAAATAACAATCACAAATTTCACTACTGGGGGACGCTCTTATGAGGAAAAGAGATGAGCAATCAAAGATCTGTAGTTTCTGTTTTTTTTATTTTTTTTATCAAGCTTTCGCTGCCTAATTGAATACTGAAATGCAAACAAAGGACAGAAAGAAAGTTAGGACGTTCGTTAGGAAGTGTGATTTATAAGTTTATGTAAGTTGTATAATAATTTTCTTACAAAAATTCAATAGGTTTTTTCTCTAATTATACGAAGTCAAAATTGCATTTCACTGACCAGGTCATACACTGAACACAAAAACAGCACATTTGGAGAATTATGCAGGTCTTAGAAGGTAGAATAATACTAATAACATTTTTTTAGAACCAAAAACAATTGTGAGAATTACCATGATGCCTAAAATGGTACTCCATTTTTTAAATTTATATTTGACATGACATTAGTAACTTTTAGTGATTTGATTGCTCATCTCTTTTCCTCATAAGAAGTTAAACTTCCGATTGTTTGTTACCAATGCCCTGTTACTGTCCTTCGTCCTTCCTATTATATATATATATATATATATATATATATATATATATATATATATATATATATATATGTCTCCTGTCGTCCTTGTCATCCTTCCTATATGGCGGTGGCCATGTGTGGTGGTCACAGGTGAAATAATTAACAATGTTTTCAACATCCAAGGTTCTCCATTACATCCATGTTTTAAATTTGGTTTTTATAATTTTGTCTACAGTGTTATAGTGTGTATTTTATATATTTTATGGATTAACCAACTTTTTATGTATAAGCTACCTACGGCCATTCACTCTAACGAAATCTTTGCACTTCTCATGTGAGTTTTTTTTGACTTTATTATGACTAATATCTTATTCTTGTTCTACACTAATTTTAAATTTAATTTAATTTTATTTATTATATCAACTTAATGATAACATCATAAATTTAAATTTGACCCAAACACGATCAGTGAATGAATATGTTTTGTTCTTCTTTCAGTTCTGCCCTGAAGAAGGTCCCAATCTAGGACCGAAATATTGGCTTAATGAAAATTGTGTGATCTCTTATCACGCCCTTTTTGCCGACTAAGATTTTATTTTTATGAATTTTGGTAGATACGGCAATCTTTTGCTTTCTTTCTTTATTCTATATATATATATCGTATGGCAGTTGTATGACCTATCCAGAGTGGAATTATTCGATATAGACTCCCTCAGCCGCAATGACCACCTCCATCCCTGGCCTGAAGCTCTCGCACGCTCTCTCTAAAGCAAGGCTGTCCATATTGGCAAATGCTGCTTCGATAACGGTGCGTAAAGATGCCACATTAGGGTGAACTATCGATTCTTGAATAGGTTTAGGTAAGAAACATAGTTGTATGCACTTCATTCCAAAAAAAAAAGGTTTTTTAGTATAAAAAGGAACGTGAGCATCGATCTGGGAGAAATATATATATATATATATATATATATATATATATATATATATATATATATATATATATATACACATATATATATATATATATATATATATATGTATATATATATATATATATATATATATATATATATATATATATATATATATATATATATATATATATTTATATAAATATATGTATATAAATATATATCATCGTCATCATCACCAGCCGTTCATCCATCGTCGGATGTAGGTCTCCCCCAGGCTTCTCCAATGTTGTCTATCTTGAACTTGTCTCATCCAATCATTGCCTACCAAATGCTTAATATCATCTATCCAACGAGTTTGTGGTCTTCCGACAGGTCTTCTGTGTCTTCGCGGTCTTCATTTCACAAGTCTCTTGTCCCACCGATTGTTTGTCATGCGGGCCACATGTCCTGCCCAATTCCATCTTAACCTGCAAACCCGCTCGATCAGGTCTGATACTTTGAATCTTGTTCTTATCTCTTTATTTCTTATGGGATCTCTTAGTTTTAATCCCAACATTCGCCTTACCATGGCCCTTTGTGCAATCTGCAACCTTTCTTTTATCCTGTTATTCATAGCCCACGTGTCTGTACCATATGTCAGAAGTGGCAGTATTTGCTGATCGAACACTTTCGCCTTGATGATGTTAGATAGATATGAGTTAAATACTTTTTGCAATTTGCCGAAACTAGTCCAAGCTAACGAAATACTGCTTTTCAAATCTGCTTTTAAATTATTCTTGCCAATTTCAATTTGCTATCCTAGATATACACACGATGTCCCTTTAAGTTTATATTAGCAGTGATTATTCTTTCATTTATGGCTTTTTAGTTTGTTTATTTGTTTTTGAGTTTTTCATTTATTGATATTAATATGCCCCTGTTACTCTTTTTGTCTTAAGTGCTTCACTATAAATATGAATAAATTCCTCCATCTGTTCTCCACCACTTTCTTTCTTTTTTAGTTTCCATTCACGCAGCGATATCTAACTTCGTTTATTTCAAAATTTTTACCACTTCTTCCGATAATCCCCTAAGACCTCGGATATTCCTTATTCCAAAAATCATCTTCATAGCTTGATCATTTGAGAAAATATATATTTCTTGTTTGCGGTAGGCCCATCTAATATTCTCTTGTCCCTGAACATTTTTTAAAGAAATTTAGGGGACTGATTCCTATATTTTCATTAATCTTCATAGAATTTTATAATGTTATTGTATTTCAATCTAATATGGAAATATTATTATTAGTTATTATAATTTTTCATTAATATTCTTATTAATAATATAGCAGTACTACAAATCCTTGCTCATAAAATTATTGTACGTTTTTATTAAATGAGTAATTAAAAAAAAGGATAGTAGGGTGTAAAATTTTATACTCTAAAATCATCTAACAAGCTCGTTACTCGTAGCAGTTTTTGTCTAGCACATGTAAGAACAAAATATTTTTTTCATTCTACATGGAAGAAAAAAACCAAATAAACAATGAAAGGTTTAATATTTTCTTCATAGTCCTCATGCGTTCACAACTTTCTCAATGAAAATTCTCGTAGGCGTCTGTTTACAACCTGTTTAAAATGTTTTAATTTCCAGACTAGCTTCCCGGCCACGGAACATGATTTTTCATCTCACTTTAATCAATCCAAGTCTTCGCTAGCGATTAGTTTGCCTTTAATATTCCCAAGGGAATCATCAAGTTGCGTCAGTAAACCGCGAGATTTAAAGAATTTTCATTATTTTTGAAGGGTTAATTTAAACCCGAGATTAAGAGTTCTATTGGTTTAGTAAAATATTTCGCAAATTTATTTTCTAAATATTTTTAATTTAACGGTGTTTTCTTTACCTCTAAGTTCGTTTCGTTACTTTAAGAGATATTGACAATATGGTGGTGTTAGACGAATCGAAGGAAAGTTTTGTTTTAGATGTTCCCGTTGTTCAAGAAGTAGACTCAAAACTGAGGGTAAGTATTATTTTTCTAATAAAACAGGAATGGATTTATTTCTACAGCAAATTAGCAAGTGAACCAAAGATGTTCTTGGTAGAATTTAATAAGCAAATGGTTACTAATTTAAAATGAGTTGTAAAAGCATAGTCAAGTATGTCTCTTTTATAAAGACTCTTTGGCGTTAATATAGTTTGCTTTTTTTCTGATTTTAGTTGTGTCTTGTTTTTTTAATTTTGGCTTGGGCAAAAAATTAGTTAATTTTCATTTTTAGTGTTCCGTACGGAACACTTATAAGATCACTTCGGTGTCTGTCTGTCTGTCTGTCTGTCACACCCGATTTTCTCTGAAACTATTTGACATAGAAAGTTGAAATTTGGTACTAATATAGGAATTGATGGCCTCATCAGAGCCCTGTAGTTTTGATAGTTAAATTTTAACTTAAGGGGTTAGTTTTGAGGGGTGAAATTGGAAGTGAAAAAAAAAATTTTTTACTAGGTCATCGAGTGTGGTGTCAAATGAAAGCTTGTGAAAACACGAGGTAAATATATATATATATATATATATATATATATATATATATATATATATATATATATATATATATATATATATATTTGCACACTTTTCTTTGTTCCCCACGGGGTATAGATTGAACGAAAATTATCACGAGTGTATTTACCTTTTTATTATTATTATTACCTTTTAGTATTACCTATTAGTATTACCTTTAATAATTTATCTGGTATATAAAAAAAAAAAAAAAATTTCTAGGTCATCAGTTTTCAGTAAAGATTGGAAACAAATTTTGTTGAAAACTGATTTGGGGTGTGTTTTGTGAAGTCACTGATCATTTTGTACCACCATAACAAAATAGGTGTAAAAAGAATACATCCGTACATATAATAAAACGCAACGTCTCTCTGTCTGTCCGTTAGTGCACTTATCACTCGAGAACCACTTCTCCGATTTACGTGTTTTTGTTAATTCATCCATATCTTCTCTGGCCAGGTTTTAGTATATATTTTGTTACGTTAGGTAACATAAGGAATAAGCAGTGACGATAAGAGTGAATCAAGTTGGAAGAAAGTTTGCAAAAAAACTTAAACAACAATTCTGTAGCCCACGCGAGCGGAGCCACGGGCACAGCTGGTTTGTAATGATTAAAAGTTTCATTTTCACGTACACCATAATAATTTATAACACAGAGGCTAATTGCAAAGACCTCTGTTCAAAAAAATTATGCTGAAAAATAATTCCTTCCTTAATGTTCAAGATCAATACTTCCTTTTTCTTCTGTTTTTTTAAAGTATTCATGCTCTATGAGAATAAAATAGTAGACCACGACTAAACATATTAAACGAATTTTACATTTTTTGATTTAAGCAAACTTCTGATAGAGTAGAAAGAAACTATATTTAGGATTAAATGTTTTCCAAAAAAAAAATATACTACTGTGATCACAAAATAGTATGACTTTTAAATTTAAATCGCCCGAGCATTTCCAAATTGGATTAATTTTTTTTCGTTAGGTTGGTATAACAGTTAACTGCCATCTGTGTCAAATTTTAAGACCATAGCGTCAGTAGTAAATAAGATTCGCTTGCATTCGTTCAACAACAAATGTGCGTTTTTCGATTTTTAACATGATTAAAAAAGTTCAGCAAAGAAGTTGCATTAAATTTTGTTTTAAAAATGGTTTTTCAGCTTCTCAAACGTCTCAAGAGGCCGGAATTATGGGCCGACAACTCTTTCATCTTTTTATCACGATAATGCGCCTTCTCACACAGCATTGGTTCTTCACGACTTCTTCATCAAAAATTCAACTCATATCATTCCGCAATCACCCTATTCGCCTGATTTAGCTCCGTCAGTCTTCTAGCTATTCCCTAAACTCACAAAAACCGCTTCGAGGATATCGTTTTGAGTCGATTGAGGAGATTAAAACCGAATCGAAGAAGGCTTTAAAGACCATTCCAGAAATCGAATTTAACAACTGTTTCGAAGACTGGAAAAAACGTTAGCATAAATGCATTGTAACCAAGCGGGATTACTTTGAAGGGGACGAAATAAATTTGGAAAAATAAATAACCCGTTTGCGTTTTATTTCAAAAGTCTTACTATTTTTTGACCACCGTGGTATATCAAAGAAACTAATACATGCACACAATTTTGTATCCAGAGTCGAGAACTACTATACTTCCGCTACTATAACTTCATTAAATACACAATTACAAAGTTTAAATCGATCCAAGCTATTATTATGTATTACCTATCAAAATTGAGGATAAAAACTTTTGTATGTTGTTTATTGACACAAATAGATCAAGAGGGAGCAACGTATTTCAAGTTGTCATATCAAGTTGTTCACGACATGTGACATGTCACATGTCGTGAAAATTTAGGTACTAAATCTTATATACCTGCTGAACAATAAAAGTCGATTTTGGCAGCCCCCTGCGGTCGGGGTATACTACCTCAAAATTACTAGGAGGGTAGGAAATAAGATTCAATTTATTTAGAGTAAGTCATGAAATTTCAGGAGGTTGCTTTCGATAATATATTTTATTTATAAAAATTATTGCCAGATTGCCCCCTCCTAAATGTTGACAGAACGCTGTAAATGTTTTTTTTTTTTAAAATACCATTTTTGTTATTTTAAAAGTCTTGAAATTTTAACAGATAAAAATAAAATAAATGTAGGATAGGTAATATAAGAAGTCAGAGCAAAATTCCATCACTGTCTGCCAGAGTGAAAAACGTTCCCACGTTAGTGCGAGCGAGACAGTTATATAGCGGCCTGCGGGTTAGAGAGAGAACATATATGGAGAGTAAAAACGGGCTATATAAAATTTATTGTAAAAATTAAAAAAAAAACATTTATTTAATATATCAAAAATTATTAATTTTTTATTTATCTTCTTCATCAGCTTGATCATCATCCTGATTGACGCCATCCTCAATAGATATGTAATCATTTGAATTTTCGATTAAATCAATTTGAGATATTAATATGTCATCATCTGTAAAAATAATTGTGCATATATATATATATATATATATATATATATATATATATATATATATATATATATATATATACATATATATTAAATTCTAAGTCTTAACTTTCTTTACTTTTAATAAATATTGTATTTATTAAATGGAAGCCGTTATTTGTCCCTTATGTATATCTTAATTTCTGAGAATGGACTGAGTGGATATTAATACTGAAAGAACTAATTGGAAATTAGACATAAGCTTTTTTTTTGGTTGAGAATATGGATAAGAGATAATTTTTGTACGTCTTTTGAAAATAGTCTCTATGGTTGTTAAAACTTGGCTGTACATATTTGGTCACCATTCATTTTAGAATAGAAAGAATCTAAGTTCAGCTCAAAAAATGAAAAAATACTGAAGAGTTATTTAGTTGTTGAAATAAAACTAATTTACGTACAACCGTTGCGTCCTGAAAGAAAGAGCAGGAATTGAGTGAGACACTACACATTTAAATAAAAAAGGGTATATTTATTAACAAAATAAAAATTCATACCTTTATTACACTCCTAAAAATTACTTCTACTAAATAAAAACCCCTTAAGCTAGAAGAGTGTAAACTGTGGCATAGAGTCTTTAATTTATGATTATTAAGTTTTTAATAAAAGGCTCGATAAAACACGATTTTAAAAGTTTGTGAAATTAACTCCGCGGTTTACAAGTGTTGAGTAGTCGTTGCAAACGCAATTTGTAGACAGGAGGTGAGATTTTTAGACTTGTGTACTACTGACTTACTGATTGGTTTCTCCTCGTGGGTTTTTCATAAGCTACTTGGCCTTCCCTGGTGGAATTTTCATAAAAATATTGTCTCGGCCATTGCCATCCTAGTTTCATTTGGGCATCTAAAGACTCTTTGACCCGAAATGCAGGATATTTTAAGGAAGAAAAAAGCCTTAAACTTGAGAGCTAGAAATCATTACTGCACTACTACATCACTAAAAAACACTATCTGGCGTGCTGAATCAGAAAACCACTACGGCCTACTGCTTCATGGTGGAAAAGGCCACTACCGCTTCATGATGGAAAAAAGCCCTTATAAATTCGAAAATGGCTCCTTAAATATCTTAGTCCCTTCTCCAAAGTGACGTCTTTAAAATAGCTCACTTACGAGCGAAAAATTAATGCAAACTAAATAAATGAAGTCGGCAACACGCGTTACACACTGCCGGTTTAAAAAACTGCTTAAAAATGTAATAAAATATAAATTATAGGGAGAAAAAACAGTGTCGTAACATGATCTTAAAATCTAGGAAAAAATGAATGTTACAATATATACATATATATATATATATATATATATATATATATATATATATATATATATATATATATATGTATATCAATAATTCATCATTAGAAACACTTACCATCGACACTGGCATCATCTGCTTTAATCTCGATGTTGTCGTTGGCGTCACATACTGTGGTTGACAGTTGATCTCCTTCGAATCATTTAAAATCATACTGGCCCTCATTTAACACCCAACCATTGTCTTCCGGACTCAAAATTGTTGGTATCTTCAGATGTGCATTCCTTCAAATACTTGCAATATATTTCTCTCTATCTACTTTTTCAATGACTTTCGAAACGATGAAAAAAGAATGGAGAACTACGTCATAGGTACAGAGGAATAAACAATGGACCATTTATGAATTGTACTCCCTAAAATTTAAGAATACTCAAAGTGGTAAGTTCTACAGTGGCCTTCAAAGCGACTTAGAGAATAATACCTGTGCACACAGGTACAGACGAATCTCCCTAAATGTGGCTCGTCAACAAAATTGACAAAGGGCCATTGTGGCCCATAGATCTCCGATATGCGTTCTCTCTCTAACCCACAGGCCGATATATACCTGTCTAGCTCATACTAACGTGGGAACGTTTTTCGCTCTGGCAGGCTGTTAGTGATAGAATTTTGTTCGGGCTTCTTATATTACCTATCCTACATATATTTTATTTACTTTGTTAAAATTTCAAGACATGAACATTTACATCGTTCTGTCAACATTTAGGAGGGAAATGTTCTGGCAATAATTTTTATAAATAAAAATACTATCGAAAGTAGCCTCCTGAAATTTTATGACTTGTACTTTAAATAAATTGAATCTTATTTCTCACCCTCTTAGTAATTCCAATGCTTTTCTAACATTTCTATACCTTTCTTGTAGAAGGATTTGTCTTTGCCTTCAAAATAGGCCTCAGTTTCGGCGATAACTTCTTCATTGGAGCCAAATCACTTTCCCGAGAGCATTTTTTTGAGGTTTGCGAATAGATAATAGTGGCTGGGAGACAAATCTGGAGAATACGGTGGATGAGGAAGCAATTCGAACTTCAATTCATGCAATTTTGCCATCCTAACCATTGACTTGTCACACGGTGCATAGTCTTGATGAAAGAGCACTTTTCTTGTTCATTTGGGGCCGTTTCTTTGCGATTTCTGCCTTCAAACGCACCAATAACTTCATATAATATTCGCTATTGATGGTTTTTCCCTTCTCAGCATAGTCGATGAAAATTATTCCATGCATATCCCAAAATACAGAAGCCAAAACCTTCCCAGCCGACTGTTGTGTCTTTGGTCGCTTCGGGCGGCTTTCACCAGCTGCTGGCCACTCAGCTGACTGCCCATTTGATTCTGGTGTGTAGTGGTGGATCCATGTTTTATCCATTGTCGCATTTCGCATGAAGAAGTCCTTTTTATTGTGCTTAAACAAGTTCAAATAGCGCTCAGAATCATCAACACGTTGTTATCTTTGGTTCAGGTGAGCAAACGCGTTATCCATTTCGAACAGAGCTTTCTCATGGTAAATATGACCAACACGTTCTTTTAGTACCATTAGAGTGTCAGCTATCTTACACAATTTCACTTTACAGTTATCCAGAACAATTTTCTGGATTTTTTTGATCTTTTCCGGTGTAACCACCTCATTTGGGCGTCCAGAGCGTTCAGCATCACTTGTATGTGGACGACCGCATTTAAATTCAGCATAACAGTAAATGATGAGTGATTTTCCGGTGGCAGTATTTTTTTTCCCATCAAAAACACACGAAATTCGATTTTCTTCCATTGTTTTGAAAATATCAAAAGTAGCGTCACTAAAACCCCCGTAACTTGTAAACTAATCGTCGAAATGTCAAGAAATTTTGACACGGATCGTTTGAAGGTTTGTACTTCCTACAAATCATATGGATCTTTTGAAAAGGGCGACATCTATGTGTCAGAGCAAAAACTTTTCAGCCTACGATTTATATATACAGTGGGTTGCCAAATTATTAGGGACAGTAAAAAAAAATTGTAAATTTGAAGTATTTATTACAAATATGAAAGATAACATGGTTATTTACTTACAAAATGTTTTTATTCATGCATTGTGATTATTAATATTAGATATTATAACCTAAGATAATTAATCAAGATAATATAAATATTATATATATATATATATATATATATATATATATATATATATATATATATATATGTATATATATATATATATATATATATATATATATATATATATATATATATATAACTAAAATGTGCTAATATCTGGTGATATTTCCTTTGGCCATTATTAATGCTTCAAGTCGTCTAGGCATGCTTTCTATGCACTTTTTGGCACTTTCTTTTATGTCAGTGTTATGGTGCCACACTCTAATTAGTTTTTCTGTCAATTGGGGTTTAGTTGTAATCATTTCTTTAGCGATTTCTCTCTTGGTTTTCTCCCAAAAATTTTCTATTGGGTTCATATCAGGAGAATTGCCGGGCCATGGTAATGCAGGTATGCTTTGGTTAGCTAGGAAAGTTGTAATGCTTCTAGCTTTATAGCATGGTGCTGAATCGTGCATAAAAATAAATTCCTCTGGATCTGGAAACCCTTCTTGAAGTGGGGGAATAAGACTAGTCTGCAGGACTGGTCTTGTTTCATGGTTCCCTGCACAATATGAAGCCTTCCAACCCCTTTGGCACTAATGACCGACCACACCATGACTTTGACAGGATATGTCACCTTCTCTACAATGCAGCCAGGGTGATATTTCTCGCCTGGTCGTCGTCGGACGAAGTTGCTCTTATCGGCCAAAATCTCAAATGTTGATTCATCTGAGAAACACACCTAAAATTATCGACCAAAAGTAAACAATACGAAAAATTAAGTCATAAACAAAGTAAATAACTATAGTTTTAGCAAATTACCTTACTCCAATCTCCAGTCCTGTGGCGGTGTTCTCTTGCCCAGGCAAGCCGTTTCTTCTTCATAGCTTCTGTGAGTTCTGGCTTTTTGACACGACGACCTGTTAACTTTTCCTCAGCCAATCGCCTCTGGATAGTTCTTTTTGAGACTGGGATCCCGGATTCCTGTACTTGGTGGGTTAAAACCTCAACACTTTTTTTTCTGTTTGCTAAGCAAATATCTCTGATTTTTCGATCAGAACGTGGGGTAGTAATTCTTTTTCTGCCATTTTTCCCTTTTCTTTTTGTAGAAAATGACTCATTTTTATCCAAATTCAGCTTTATTCTGTTGACAACTAATTTAGAAACACCAGCAATTTCTGCTATTTTCCTCTAAGAATGATTTGTGTGGAGTAAAAGAGTTTTTGCTTCGGATTTTTTTCGTAGAGAAAGGTCACCTCTTTTACCCATACTACAAATCAAAAAAAGTAAAAATAATTAATAATATTAATAATTAATAAATTAATGAAAAATATAATCGCCAAGAAAAAACGGTTAATACTTACATGTCATAAAATCCTTTATTTAAAAAGAGAAAAAGTAAATACATACAACAAACTTGAGAAATTACGATTACTCAGTAATAAACCTCTCTAGTACAACACCATTCACACACTAATAGAAACAAAAAATAAACTTTTGAACGTCATTCATCACTCGAAATTATGTTGAGGGAATAATAATTAATAAAAAAACTGCATTCCTGAGCCTCTAGTAAAACACTTAAAGACGCATGTATACATTCTAAAAATATTGTGTAGAAACAGGCGACTGTCCCTAATAATTTGGCAACCCACTGTATATATATATATATATATATATATATATATATATATATATATATATATATACACATATATATATATATATATATATATATATATATATATATATATATATATATATATACAAAGCGATATTTCCTATGCGTTAACATTTTATCAATTCATCCGAAAGCAATTGAAAAGGCATAAGTGAAATTTTGCAACTGAATTACCATCTTAAATGTTCAAAGGTTGTACTAACAGTTAGTTGGGTAATAAAACGATTTTATCTTTGGATCGTATACAATAAAATTTCCGATTCATAAAACTTCTGGAATTTTTCGAAAATTAATAAAGTTTTTAAAACCAATTTAATGATGGTAAATTGTTAAAATTAATCTGGTCATTAATTAACATATAAGAGTTCCAGAGTTTAACTTCAAGTGATTCAAGCGGATTTGGTTTCATACTTTTTATTTCAAAGGTAAGGTTTTATAATTCTCATGAAAAATACGTAGTAATTTATTCAAATGTTGCGTAAGTAGAGCCTCTTTTCCTTTTAGTAAAAAAGGCAAAGTATTCCTTTGTTCTTTCATCCAAACTTTTACCCGTTTCGCCTATTTGATATATTTTTGGTAATAGAAAAGTCTTTTTTACCTAAAACTCTAAAATTACAAAGATAAACACTAATAAATTATTTCAGTACGATGGTGAATATTTTTTCTATCGTCATTATTTTCTGTTTACTATAAACTAACACGTAGGCTGAAAAGTTTTTGGTCGCCCTTTTCAAAAAATCCGTATGATTTTTAGGAAGTACCAACCTTCAAACGATACTTGTCAAAATTTCATGACATTTCGACGATTAGTTTACAAGTTACAGTGATTTTAGTGCCGCTACTTTTGATATTTCCAAACACTGGAAAAAATCGAATTTCGTGTGTTGATTAAACACTGTTTTTTTTATGAGAAAAAATACCGTTCAAGCCAAGCAATGGCTTGATAAGTATTAAGGGGACTTTGCCCCTGGAAAATCACTTATCATTTACTGTTATCCTGAACTTAAACGCTTTCGTACAGATACAAATAATACTGAACGCTGTCGATGCCCAAATGAAGTGGTTACATCGAAAAACATCAAAAAAATCCACAAAATTGTTCTGGATGACCGTAAAGTGAAATTGTGTGAGATAGTCCACACCTTAACGATATCAAAAGAACATGGTGGTCATATTTTGCATGAACATTTGGACATGAGAAAACTCTGCTCAAAGTGGGTACCGCGTTTGCTCACATTGCACCAGAAACAACAACATGTTGATGATTCTGAGCGATGTTTAAGCGCAATAAAAAGAATTTTTTCATGCGATATGGGTAACAATGAATGAAACATGAATCCACCACTATACACCGGAATCAAATCAGCAGTCAGCTGAGTGGGCAGCAGCTGGTGAAAGCCGCTCGAAGCGACCAAAGACACAACAATAGGCTGGGAAGATTCTGGCCTCTGTATTTTGGGATGCACATGCAATAATTTTCATCGACTATGCTCAAAAGGGAAAAAAAACCATCAATAGTGAATATTATATAAAGTTATTGATGCTTTTGGAGGCAGAAATCTCAGAGAAACAGCCCCAAATGAACAAGAAAAAAGTACACTTTCATCAAGACAATGCACCGTGTCACAAGTCAATGGTTACGATGGCACAATTGAATGAACTGAAGTTCGAATTGCTTCCTCGTTCACCGTATTCTCCAGATTTGGCCCCCGTGACTATTATCTATTCGCAGACCTTAAAAAAATTCTCGCGGGGAAGAGATTTGGTTCCATTGATGAAGTTATCGCCGAAACTGAGGCCTATTTAGAAGGCAAAGACAAATCCTTCAACAAGAAAAGTATAGAAATGTTGAAAAAACGTTGGACTGAGTATATCGCTCTTGAAGGAGACTATATTGATAATTAAAGTCGAATTTTGCAAAAAAAAAATGTGTTTTAAGTAGCTAAACCAAAAACTCTTTAGCCTACGTGTTATTATGTAGTATGTATCATACTCTGTATATCTTTCAGAATTCTTTTCACAATAGTGGACAAATTTGTTCACAATACTTTGTAATTTTTTGCCGGTGTTATACAACTTTCTGTTTTATTTTATTTAGTAGTGACCCTGTTTTATTAATATTTAGTATGGTCATTACAGTTTTTTTTTACTAGAAAATGAGAAATATCTATTTATAAACCACAATTCATAAAATCATGCGTTTATTACTTTTTTAAATGTATATCTAATTTTTTAGTAATATGGTTTAGCAAATTTTTTGTTACAAAACATTAGGAAATTCTTTTGAAAAATAAGTCGTACCCTAATATTTTTTTTTTTTTAAATACTAAATTTTAGCCATTTTTATACGCAGACAAGACGAGAACTTTAAAATGTAATTAAATAGAAAGATTTTATATTGTTTGTTGTGTGGGTGTATTTGTTTTAGCTTTCGAGTTTTCTCAGAGGCCGTTGTTAGCGTGACAGTTGATGGATTTCTTTCCGGCACTTTTGTGACGGAACACATCTAGAGTCCGGAGCGGTGTTCTTAAAATCCTAATCTTTCATATTGAAAACTCTAGCAATAATGACACATTTTTAGCTAATCTATAGGAACTAGATAACATGTTATTACAGAAAGAAGCACCCTGCATTAAGGATCACTGCTAAACCTGAAAATTAATTAGGAGATTTTATTTTATAGCCATTTCTTACCCCACCGGACTTTATGCAGGATACTGCTACGTCTCTTGATGTCTGGAGCCCTTTTGTGGGTATTATAGAAAAAGCGTCCAGAGATAAATGCGAAATTCTTGGAAAAGGGTTTTTGCTAATGATTGAACAGAGAAATAAAAAGAGGAATCTTCTTAAAGCACTTAAAAACTATTTTTTACAAAATTAATGGTACATGGATTAACAAATTAGAAAAGAAGAGAAATGATCTACTGAGAAAATTATAAGTTGTAATTTGGAAGAAATTTTGAGGTGGCAAATAAAGCGTAAAGAAAACTAAAAGGAAAGAAAGAAAATTAAAATAAAATCTATTAAAATTCTGATAACGTGAAACTCACCCAAAAAAAGAGAGAAATGAACTTCTTTATTTTTAAATTTAATAGAAGTTTAAAATAATATTCTGAACCCCGAAGAAATTAAAGGAAAGAAGGAAGAGAAAATTGATTGAACGGGATCAGATCTAAAACGAAATTGATGTCACAGGGTTTCTGAGGTTTCCTAGCTCGTTTCCGACGATACTACCCTTCATAATGAATATCGGCTTATGGAAATACCCTCCAGACAGTGACTATACTGGTTTCATTCTTAGGTCAACCCTATTACGGGGCGGTTTCTCCGTAACTTCTTAATGTTTCTCCTTTATGAAACTAGGTGACGCCAAATTCGAGACATTCTTATTTTTTAAGAAAAACTGGCCGTTTATACACCAGGTAGTTAAAACTTTATATAATGTTTAGTGACAAAGTCTAAATTAAAACCTTATGCTAAAAGAATACGAAAAAAGTTTGAAAACAAAACATTTTGGAGATGCCCTTTATATTTATAGTATTAATAACGAATATATCACATCGATATATTGAGAGTTTTCTCCTTTTCTTCTAATTTTTCTACACTATACGAAAAAATGGCTTAAAAACTTTGGAGTAGTCCAAATGCGCTATTCGATCATTTTGGTTGGTCGTAAAATTGGACCGAATTTTATTATATATACGTTAAAACTTTACGAGCGGATACTTATCGGGAAATTTTCTACTTGGAAATTTTATGAGAACTTTTAATTTTCATGACTTGTATATTTTTTTCGAATTTTCAAGACATAAACGAAGGAAAATAAGGTATTGGTGCTTCCAAGATATTTAATCTACAACCATTTGTTCTCCATGCCTTGATTCATTCTTATATTTTCTAAAAATAGTTATAAGAACACTTCGGTGTCTGTTCGTCTTATAAGAGCACTTCGGCGTCTGTCCGCCTGTCTGTCTGTCTGTCACCTGATTTTCTCCGAAATTATTTGTCATAGGAAGTTGAAATTCGGTACTAATATAAGAATTGATGGCCTCATCAGAGCCGTTTACTTTTGAAAGTTAAATTTTGACTTAGGGTTTAGTTTTGGGGAGTAAAATTGGAAGTGAAAAAAAATGTACCAGGTCATCAAGTGGGGTGTCAAATGAAAGCTTGTAAAAATACGAGTTCAAGAATATATATAACGTAATACTTACGCATACTTTTCATTTTATTATTTGTAAAAAATAGCGAAAAATCTCTGTCCCTCCCTTTATCTCGAATAGTACTGATCGAAAAAATTTTGAAAAAATTCTGAAATATTCTCCACAGAGTGTAGATTGAACGAGAATTTTCACGAGTTCATTACTTTTAATAATTTATTTGGTATATAGAAAAAAATTTTCAAGGTTAGCAGTTTTTAGTAAAGGTCGGAGAAAAACATTGTTGAAAACTCATTTGAGACGCGTTTTGTGAAGTCATTTATCATTTTATACCTCCGTAACAAAAAATTTTATTTTAAAAGCAATCAACGTACGGAACATTAATTGCGCAAGTCTAACTTGCACTTGACCGGTTATTTCTTTATACTAACGTTATACTGGAAGAGACCAAAAACTCAATTTATGACATTGCTGATCGTAAACTCATTTCTTCAGTTACCTTAAATACTCGAACATCGGCATCCACACTCAGTGAACAACAAGAAATTACACAACCTAACAAGGACTTATAAGAAATTCTGTGTTAAAGTGACAGTAACCAAGTAGAAGTTAAGGCTAGCAAAATCCAGACAGCAGATAACATTATAGAAGCCAACATAGTTGTATCGGGACACTCTACTTCACCAGCATAGTCACTCAACTTACTAGGTGCTCGCTTGGAAGCAAATACGTCTTGGCATGATAATATTAAATGTATACCACGTGTACAAGTATAAAATGCGGATTTCAGACAACAGATGGTGCACCAATGCAGTTTGTACTATAAAGATTTGACACTGCGCCATTTTGTTGTATCATCAACAAGTATCAGACGCGCACGACTGATAAATTGGAAAAGGGTGTGCATAGTGTTTTGTTGTTGTGTTCAATATGTCGAAATTTATACCGAACAAAGAGCATTCGCGGACAGCATGAATTTTTTGTTTTCATTTGAAGAAAACTGCTGTTGAATCATACCGATTACTTCGAGAAGCTTATGGTGAACATGCTCCATCGCAAGATACGTGTGAACGATGGTTTCGGCGTTTCAAAAGTGGTGACTTTGAGGTTGCAGACAAGGAACGTGGAAAACCACCAAAAAAATACGAAGATGTGGAATTGCAAGCATTGTTGGACGAAGATGATTCGCAAACACAAAAACAACTTTCCGATCAATTGGGAGTTAGTCAACAAGCTGTTTCCAATCGGCTACTAGAGATGGGAAAAATTCAGAAGACCGGTAGATGGGTACCACATGAGTTGAACGACAGGCAAATGGAAAAGCGCAAAAACACGTGTGACATTTTGCTCGCGTTACAGAGGATGAAAAGTGGATTTATTTTGAGAATCCCAAGCACAAAAAAATCATGGGAGACCCAGGCGCACCATCCACATCGACCGCAAGACCGAATCGCTTTGGCAGAAAGACGCTCTGTGTTTAGTGGGACCAGAGGGGCGTGGTCTATTATGAGGTGTTAAAACCTGAGGAAATGGTTAATACTAAACGTTACCAACAACAATTGGCCGATTTGAACCGTTCGCTGCTTGAAAAAAGTCATTTTTCTTCATAACAATGCTCCATCACATACGGCAAAACCAGTTTGCGACATGTTGGAAGCACTCAGCTGGGAAGTTCTTCCCCATGCAGCTTACTTACTAGACTTGGCTCCTTCCGATTTCCACTTGTTTGCATCGATGGGTCACGCACTTGCTGAGCAGCGCTTTGGTCCGTAAGAAGATGGGAAAAAAATGGCTCGATAAATGGTTCACAGCAAAAGGGGAAGATTTTTACTGGCGTGGTATTCACAAATTGCCCGAAAGATGGGAACATTTAACATGGTTTTTTAGAAAAAAAATCCGCATTTCATACTTGTACACCTGGTAGCAAAGCAAACTTCTTAAAAGCTAGGAATATTAAGTTAGGAACATTATTTCATGCTAGAAATCTTTATACTGCACAACTTTTATTCCTGTATGAAGCTCAAATTCAACCATGTTTGTAGCTCTGCTCCCAAAGATACGCTGAATTAGTTGAATTCTATCCAGAAGATATAGTGCAATAAAACAAGCATTTGAAATTGCACAGTTTAGATACAGCAATATTATGATTTTATTCTCTCTGGGGTATGACCAAGAGTTTTGGACCTCGACAAACTTGTGTTCTTTTGTTTATGAACAATTGAGGTTTTCAAAACGCGTTTTTTTTTTAATGGCATCGGATAGCTGACGTCGAGACCTAAATCTGGAAAAAAATCCATTTTGGACTAAATGGCATAAAATGGCGGCAATTCAAATTTTAAATAATAAATTCAATTTTGTCCACTGAGTTCAATATTTTTGAACCAAAATTTCAGGGTGTTTTTGTTTATAACAAAAGGAGTATTCTCTGAAGGTTTCAAGCCGATCGGTTTACTTAGTCGACCTGTACAATAAAATGAAAAAAAAAGATTTTTGCCTGTTTTTTCAATTTTGTAGGTTATGTACTCATTTGAGCGATTTAAAACTAACGAGGATTTGTTGAAAAATTTCATTACAAAGAGTATAGTTTTTTATTTGTTTCGATCCGATATAACCGGAGTTATTCACATTTTAAGCTCAAAAAAAACGCGTTTTGAAAACTTCAGTTGTTTCTAAAGAAAAGAGTACAAGTTTTTCGAGGTCCAAAACTCAGGACAATACTTCTGATGATACCCGAGAGAGGATTCATAATATTGCTGTATCTAAACTATGCCTATCTCATCATTATTTTCACCGTTTTTTTACTGCAGTAAGAGCTATTCGTCTATATTGGTACCGTGAACTAACCAAGGAACTTGATTTTGTGGAACATCAAAGAAAGGTTAGGCACTTGAGTCTATTCTATAAATATTTCTTAGGTATAGCCCGCTCGATTCCGCCGAGAGCAGTATATGGTCGCAACACAGGTGATTCTAACCGATCTCTTCCTCATAAAGTTCAGCTTGTGACTCCTCGTACCACGCTGTTCAGAATTCTTTTATGTAGATAATCTCATCACTTTGGAATTGTGCCTCTCTTGTATTGTGTTACATTTGAAATTAAAGGCTAATTCAGAAATATTTTTAAGAGTATAATAAAAGCAGTCGAAAATTTATTTCAGTACTTTATTAAAGTATATTTAAGTGTCCAAAAATATATATTTTTATTTTCTTAATTCAAAATGGCCGCTTTATAATCCAAGACGACAAGGCATCTTTTATGCGAGGCCTTAAACGGACGAAACGATTGCTCCCGTATATTTCATGTCAAAAACTTGTGTATAAATAAAACGGAAATTTGAAAATATCCTTTTTTCAAAAAATGGTGCATATTTAAAAAAAAAAATCACGAAATATGGTTTATAAAAAAAGAAAGTTTATAACTTATCGCAAAATCAGTAAGCTTTCCCTTAGATCAGGGATGTCAAGGATACGGCCCGCGGGCCGCATCCGGCCCCCGGGACGTATCAATAAGGCCCGCGATCGCAATGTGTCACACAGAAAGAAGAGTATTATATACTACATAATTAAATAAATAAAATGTTATAATAATTCAGTACATTTTTTTTATTTGAATCTGGCCCGCCTACACATTCTAAATTTAATATATGGCCCTCTGCAAAATTGAGTTTGACACCTCTGCCTTAGATAATATATCTGAAAAGTTACTCTCAAAATTTCAAGCGAATTGATAAAGATTTGTGGCAGCTGTCATTTCGCCCGATTTGAAAAAAGTGTTATTGTCATTTTGGATTCTGAAGTGGCCATTTTGAATTAAAAAGTTAAAAAAAACCGGCCAAGTGCAAATCAAAGTTGCGCAATTAGTGTTCTGCTTTTAAAATAAAAATGGTAATATACTCGTGATAATTTTCGTTTAATCTCCACTCTGTGGAGAATATTCCAGAATTTTTTTAAAATTCTTTCATTAGTACTTTTCGAAATAAGGAGGGGACAGCGATTCTTAGTAGTTTTTAAAAATAATACAAAAAAGAGTGTGTGCAAGTATTACATTATGTATATTTTTGAACTCGTGTTTTCACAAGATTTCATTTGACACCCCACTCGGTGACCTGGTAATTTTTTTTTCACTTTATTTCACCCTCCAAAACTAACTCTTTAAGTCAAAATTTAACTTTCGAAACTACACGACTCTGATGGGGCAATCAGTTCCTATATCAGTGCCAAATCTCAAGTTTCTATGTCAAATAATCTCGGAGATAGTCGGGTGTATCAGATAGACAGATGGACGGACAGAGACCGAAGTGTTCTTATAAGTGTATGTATATATATATATATATATATATATATATATATATATATATATATATATATATATATATATATATATATATATATTCAGGTGTACAAAAAATATTTTTGTACACTTAAGTATTTGTTTAATAAAGTACCTCTAATAAATTTTCGACTGCTTTTATTAGTCCCTTGAAAAAAAATCCTGAAATTAACCTTTTTTTTTCCTAGAACTTGGAGTGGCCTTACCCCTTAGTCCTTTTATTCTGGTCACTTTATCTCCACGGCACATTTACACTAAAACTTTAAACTACTTAAAAGGTTGTTGTATTCTAAAAGTAGACAAAAGACATATTTATAAAATAAGGTTCAAAATAAACTATAGACTGATTTTCTGAAACGCAAGGGCAATTGGAAAAATATTTCCTAATATAACTTAAACAGAGTATTTTTTTAAATTAAAGCATTATAGGGGATGCATATATGCCAAGTCATTGGTAAAGTGATTTACCGTTTTTACCTTTTTTAAAAAGTAAAATTGTTGAAACTGTTTTCCAATTTTCTGGTATCTTCTTATCTTTTAGACATTTATTGAATAAGAGCTTCAGCACACGTACCACCAAATCTTTCTATGCGTTTGTTTATTTCTATTCTTCCTCGGACTATTCTGTGGTCACTTCCTGTATTTACTCTGTTTATAACTGTTACATCCTCTACTATATATATATATATATATATATATATATATATATATATATATATATATATATATATATATATATATATGTATATATATATATTTTTATAAATATATATATATATATATATATATATATATATATATATATATATATATATATATATATACATATATATATATATATATATATATATATATATATATATATATATATATATATATATATATATACATATATATATATATATATATATATACATATATATATATATATATATATATATATATATATATATATATATATATATAGGAAACATATAAGGAATTAACAAGGTGAGAGAAGGGGTTAAGAGAGGTGATGTCCTTTAAGGAGTTTTCGGAGCAGTAAATCTGAATCTCTTATACTAAAAAATAACTTAACTCAATCGTCACAAATGTTAAATGAATAAAATGAAAATGTTCAATAAAACAATAGCTATGATTTTGCGTATACCAAAAATATTTTAAATACGTGCAAGGAACAAAAGGGTAGAAGTTTTTATAAAAGTCTAAAGTAGCACTTTGCTTTCTTCATTAATTAGAAAAATAACTCGTAATTATGCAATTCATTTAAATAAATTACAAAACACTTTGGACCACAGTTTTAAAATTTTATCTTCTGAACAAAATAATTAACATTGCTTTTTTCTCTTCAAATGAATATACCCAAAAGCTTTAATATGTTACTTACTGACCAGATGAATGTAAGTAATTTGTTCGTATTAAACTTATTTCAGTAAGTTTATTAATTTAAAAAAAAAATGCTAGACGTTTTATGAGTTGGAATTTTTACCATATACCTTCTGAAGATAAAATCGTATTACTATCCAAAAAATATGAGTTCCAAAGTGCATTAAAAACTCATATATTTTATATTTTATTACACTCCTTAAGTAGTATTTGGATGTCACCATAAAATAATTTTAAAGTTACTATCTGAAAATCTACAGTGTAGTTAAACATGTTATGGGCATTCTGGTCAAATATAATCGAAACTTCGAATAAAAATAGTTTTATGTAACAGCGTTCTTCTAAAATTGCTTATGGATTTACACCAAGTAACGGCTGATTCAGACAAACTCAAACTTGACAACTTGAACTTGAATTATAGGGAGTTTATAGTCAGATATTTGTAAGAAAAGAAATATAGAGAAGAATTCCGTTAAAACAAGAGATAATGAAAAAAGTTCCCCAACTTCAAGCATCCCTGAAAAGGATATATAACTCTTCTTCTTCTTTTTATAAGACAAGATCCTGATTCATCTGTTTTTCAGCCTCTTGTGAGGTAGAGGTCCAGCTCTCGTGCCATCTTTTTGGTGGTCGACCGGAAGAGTCCCCTGTTTCTGGTTTTTCATCTTTTGCCCATCTTGGCCAACTATTAGCTGACATCCTACTTACGTAATCCTTCCAATATAGACGTCTTAATCTGACGAAATAGACGATGTCTTTAATCTTAAGTTCTTCTCGTATAGTGTACGCAGTGTTTTCATTTCTGTAGCTCTCATGAGACTTTTTATTTTTGATGTGTCTGCTCTTGTTTGTGCTGCAACGTTGGAACCGGTCTTACCACGGTTCTATATATACGCACTTTGCTTTCTGTAGACATGTAGACGTTTTTCCGTATTGAGTCCCTCAATCAGCTCTCGCTGCTTTATTTGCCTGATTGAATACTTCTTGACATAGATTTTTTGAGCTCGATAGCTATACTCTCAGGTATGTGCAGTGCATGTTCTGTGCTGCTGTTTTATTGTAGGCCGCGAATTTACATCTAATGGAGTCTTTAGCCATAAACATTGATTCTGTTTTTTTTCCACTGATATCCTCATGTTGTAAGTTTCTGCTATGGTTTAGAAACGATGTCTTAATCGCTGTAAGCCATTTTCATTTTCTGCGGTTAATATTGCATCATCAGCAAAGCACAATATTTTAAAAGTTTTTCGTCCCATTTTGTATCCGCTATTAACCTAGTTGACACTATTTATTATTGTGACCATTATTAAATTAAAAAGTGTTGGACTCATGCTATCGCCTTGTCCGATTTCAGATGATATTGGCACTTCTTGAGTTAGTCCTTGCTGTGTCTTGATACATGTCCTAGTGTTTTTATTGAGCTGTTCTATCATTTAATCTAGTTGTTGTTGAAGTTATGATCTCCTAAAATTTGTAACATGTCTCTCAACCGTACCCTATCGAATGCTTTTTTTAGATCAACTAAGCCCAGAAATAGAGGTTTACTGAATTCAACTGATTTTTTAATCAATTGTCAGATTGTAAATATAGCATCCACTGTCGATCTATTTTCTCTAAATCCTTGCTGCTCCTCGCTTATCTTGATCTATGATATATAACTGGATATATACAAAGCTACCGGTCTAATTTCCTCCCCAATAGCCTCTAACATCTACTACTATAAATAAATATTTTAAAAATTTGTTTATAAAATTACCCTAAAACAAGCAACTTGTGTCACTTCCTTTCCGTTCTTAAACTCCTTATTTGTTTGATTATAAATAACCATGCTTAAATTTTGATAATTCCCAGAAACCAAGAAAAATTCTCATATTACTATTAACATACATACAATTTGATGATATCTACTTTTTCACCCTCTTCCTCACTCAAAAACTATAGATTTTATTCCCAAATCAAGCTTTCTAAGTGTACCAAATTTTAAGGTAATATCTCATTTTGTTCTAGAGTTATCAACCAACATGTCCACAGACAGACAAACAGACGCAAGAAATTATATTTTCTGTAAACTGAATACCCTGAAACGTGAAGAAATGAAAAAATCCAGTAGGATTTTTCACTAATCCATTACTTTTCTTTAGTATAGGAAGTAAAATTTACGATCCTTTTATTCCTTACCGTAAAACCGTCCCACTTTGCTCCCACATGGGTAATTATGCTCAAATTCTATAAACTGTTTTACCGCCTATTTTGTCCATTTCTTTAAGACATTTCATAAAATTGTGAAAACACCCAAAACATTCGACTAGTAAATTGCAATACTGAAGTGACAAATTTTACATCCGCCATTTTTTTCTAATGACAGGTGTCACTTTTATGTGCTAAATTTTTTGTTTCTGAAAAAGCCATTTGTATCCCAAAAATAGTGCATTGTGGTAAGTATGTTTTTATCTTATTTTGTATATAATCAGGTAAAAGAAAATATAAATATTTCAGTGATTTATTAAGTTAGTGTCCACTTGAGACAAAGTCTCGAGAGAAAGTCTCGAGATTAGTTCCGAAGTGTTGTCCATTTGAGATCACTTGCGCTCTCGAGACAGCAGTTGGAGACTCGACAGTCACTGCAGTCTCGAGATCAGGAAATTTTGTGTACACTTGAGAGCTTACTCTCAAGTCTCAGTCGATTCTGTGACTTGGTTGCTAGTTTGAGATTTATTTTTTTCAAAATGGATTCACGCCAAATCCTAGCCTTTCTAATTGTGCATAAAATTAAACGGGAAGTGAAAAAAAGGCGTGTTGGGTAAGAAAATGGGTGGATCGACGAAATGCATTGGGAGCTTCTTCAACACTTGTGAACGAGTTGCGGTTGGAAGATGCACAACAGTTTAAAAATTTCATTAGGATGTCTGCAGTTCAATTTGAATTGGTTTTAAATTTGGTAAAACTCGATATTGTAAAGCAAGATACAAAGTTACGTGATGCGATTCCAGTCCATGATAGATTAATGGTCACACTTCGTTTTCTGGCTTCAGGTAAGCCTTTCAAGCGAATGTACAAATATTTTTCTCTAGAACATTACATTTTTATATTGAAATGAACTTTCAGGAGATGCTTATTGTAGTTTGCAATACCTTTTTCGCATTCCACCTTGTACAATAGGAAGAATAGTTCCCGAAGTGTGTAAAGCCATCTATCATCATTTAAAGGAAGAATATTTAAGGGTATGTATAAATTAAAAAACAACTTTAATTATAGAAGTATAATAACAGAAACTTTACAAATTAAGGCATGTTAATTAGTGAATATGAACTATTGTAAAAATGTTGGGTTGTTTCAGTCTCAATATTTTGTTGAGAAAAGTTGTCAACAACAATGGGTGGTGATGCAATTGGCGTACTGCATAAAGTACTTGCACTTGAAGAGGATGCAGTGGACCAGTAGCATTTTTCATCCATATCAGAAATATTTAATATCGCTTTACGAATCTCACTTTTTAATACTCCTCTGTAATAATCCGTTTTTTAGACTTTTTAGCTCCAACGCTACGTATTCTCCAAAGCGATCGAAATCGTCTTTTGGCTTCTTCATAATTTCTATTGCTTCCTTCAGAATGTTATCATCTTCTTAAGTTCTTGATGTTGCTTTGCTAATACGTTTTCTTTTTTGATCTTGTGTGGGCTCATTTTGTATGGACTCATCCTGTGAGATGTTCATGTTTTCGGGAATATTATTCTGAAAAGTTAAAAGCGCAATTAATATACTATGTTGTATAAACTTTTATGCATAGAAAAATAGAAAAATACAAGTAAATTTTTTTTATTTCAGTATCCTTCAAGTGCTGAAGAGTTGAAGAAATATGCAGATCAATTTGAATTAAAATGGCAATTTCCACATTGTTTCGGAGCTATTGACGGAAAGCATATTACAATGGTGACACCTGAGAACTGTGGAAGCCTTTACTATAACTATAAGGGTACACACAGCATAGTTTTGATGGGAGTCGCAGATGCCAATTATAAATTAATTTACGTTGATGTTGGTTGCAATGGTAGAATTTCTGATGGAGGTGTCTTTACAAACTGCTCCCTGCACGATGCTTTGGAAAGCAAGCAATTTTCACTTCCCGAACCAGAAGCATTGCCCCAAAGATGTTTGCCAGTGTCATACATAATGGTAGCTGACGATGCTTTTGCTATGACATCGTATATATTAAAGCCCTACGGGTACCGAAATCAACCTGCACCAAACAGAATTTTCAACTACAGATTAAGCAGAGCTCGTCGTATAATAGAAAATGTATTTGGCATTATGTCAGGTAAATTCAGAGTTATCCGAAAACCAATAAATGTAGCACCTAATAAAGTAATAGACGTTACTCTGGCCATATGTGCATTCCATAACTTTTTAGTATGTACTTCAAAAAATTATTTGAACCCTTGTTCAGTTGATTTTGAAGATCCTAATACACATGAAATTGTAAATGGCGAATGGCGGAATGAACCCCCACCACAAGGATCGTTTTTTTCCACTAGAGAGAGGCCAGCAGCGAAATTATGCAATCTCTCAAAAAGATGTGAGAGATGAGTTTAAAGAATACTTCATGACAACTGCAGGTGAAGTTCAGTGGCAATATCGTTAAATTGCTTAAATTTAGTACCTAATCACTTTGTTTAATTTGAATTTTTTATTTGTAATTTTATGATAAATAAAATTTCATTATGAAACATAGCAATAATTATATTAACTTACCATATTTGAAGTCGATGTTGTGGGTGTGAAGTTGGGTAAAATGAACTATAATGCAGTGAAAAACTTCCATTTACTGTCATACCTGTCATCAGCACCATCACCACTCTTCAATTTTTTTATCTTTTGCAGTTCATGAGAAACCTGAAAATAATATATTTGACTATTGACTAAGTCAATTTAAATAGTAATGTTAATAATAATTTTAGAGGATTATACATACCTGATTGCGTAAGTTATGGATCTTCCGCTGAATTTCATTTCCACTGCAATTTTCAAATTTCGAAGCAAATTCTTCGTACATTGCCATTTTTTTTTCGCGATTTCTATAAAGTTTATGTTTCACGTTCCATAAAAACTCTTCCTCCTCATAAAGTTCAATTAATTTGAACACTTCCTCGTCAGTCCACTCGCGATTATCCTTCATTTTTAAAAAATTAATTGGTTATTTAAATTAAACAAATATTTTAAATAAAAAGTCTCCAGTCGGGGTCTCAGCTCTTCAAACAATGACAGAAGACTAAGTCTCATGAGCAAGAATGAACATGTCCACTTGTGACACGTGCAGTGTCTGATACTCGCATCGGTTTGTCTCTGAGAGTGCTCTCAGCCACATATACATTTGTGAGTCTGGTCTCGAGACTGCTCTCGAAACCATTTTGTCTCAAGTGGACACTTTGCTTTAGGTTGGTCATGATCCTGACCTTACTTTTTTTGCACGTTCCTACTTTGCACCACATGGAAGGAAAACTTTGTACCTGGAGCAAAGTAAACACAAAAGTATGCGTTAATAAATAAACAGAAAATGATTCTTCTAAATAGTTATAAATACACTTTACTTGAAGATTTTATTGGTGTTCTTTCAGAAAAGATGCCAAGAAATTATAGAAAACGTTTAGGCTCCAGAAATTATAAAAATTACACCGATGAAACTCTAAGGCAGGGGTCGGCAACCTTTTAACTAAGGGGTGCCACTTTTCATCCATACATTTTGCGTGCCGACATAGGTACTTACTACAACTAAAATTAACAAAAATTAACTTAAATTAACTTAAAATATTGCTTTTAGAAGGTTTAATTACAAACATTTTTTAACATTTAACAAATAATGTTATTATACTAGTCCTAGGACCTAGTGTGAATCCTGTACTTGAAGTTCTTTAGAGAGTTTTCTTATATCCGGTTCATGTCTGGTTATTTTCAGTGTCACACATGCTTCGGAGTTGTCTGTTGTCAGCCTGCTTCGGTACGGGTTTAAAATCACTCTCATATGGGAAAAAGTTGTTCACAGATATAGGATGATCCGAAAGCTGTAAGCATGGCAAACGCTACTTTCTTAAGACAAATAAATTTCTTTGGTAAACTCATCCAACAACTGAGTATCTCGTTTGAATGGTTCTGGCAGTCACCTTCTAATAACCTTCTGAATTCTACAAATTTCGTGTTCCATAACTCGGAGCTTTTAAATTCAATGTATTGAAGATCAAAATCATTAATGTCCATCCATGAGAAAAGAGATATGTCAAAGCAACTGCTGGAAAAATCCATTAAATCTGGTTTGATTAAAAAAGCATAGGACCATCTATATCAAAATCCTGACCCCTCTCGATAAACTCCTCTTTTAGATTAGTCATATATTTAAGAATTTCGTCTATTAGTGCACCATCGTCGCCACTGGATATATAAGTTTTTAAATTTGGAAAATATTTATATGTGTTTGTAGTAATATCGCTTATAAATAAATCTATTTTTAATTTGAAAGATTTCCAGGATTTGTATAAATCCAGAACTGTTTTGCCTGAACCTGTGGAAGGCAAGTGAACAAGACAGTCGAGAAACAGTGGTACAAAAAAGCAGTTTTCAAGTTTTGCTAACCAGACTGGTTGATATTTTGGAATCAACGCAGGAGGTAAATCTGAGTTCAGGTTTTCGAAAATGTCTCCCTTTTTAAACATAAGAATTGTGATACTTATTCGCCATTCATTTGGAATTCGGTAGTGGTAGAATTAATTTCGGCAGTTGTTCAAGGCTTTCTTCCCCATATTTCAGAAATTCATTTGGAATACCGTCTTGTCCAGGGCTCTTTCTATTCTTCAGCTTCTCTAAAGCTCGCTGTATGTCCGATATTATAATTTCAGCGTTCTCATTAATCACTATTTCTGGTATATTTAGTGTTGCTTCTGTATCTTCTGCCTTATATAGATCAATTAGATAGTTGATCAAATTTTCCCTGGGTATTTGATTCGTTTCAACCAGCTCATTAACCTCCTTCTTTTGTGATCTAATCAATCACCATATTTGTTTCTGACAGCCGTAGAAATCTCTCTCCAATCTTTTCGAGAATGCTTCCCAGTATTGATCTGTTATTCGTCTTACTAAAGTTGTTGTTTCATTTCTAATTCTCTGATATTTGCCATACGATTCTGCTGTTCTCGTTGTTCGATATGTGAGGTATGCTTGTTTTTTCTCCTTGCACTTTTGTTTAACTTCCGGACAGAACCATGGAGTTTTATAGGTACTTTTATATTCATTCTTTACCGTTCTTGTACCAAGTGCTTCACATGCAGCATTCTTCATGTTGTTCTTAACTTTTTCCCATTTATGATCGTAAAAGGTATTATTAAAGCGTAATCCATTGAAGGCGCACATGTTGACCATAAGTTCTCCATTATTATTTAGTACGGTTTCGTTAAATCTTCGCTTAATCCCTGGTACTATTTCATTACCGATGCGGGCATTAAAGTCTCCGAGGATTATCGTTGGTTGGTCACGTGGTAGCTGGTCAATTACAGTTTGAAGCTGGCTAAAGAATGATTCCCTGTCAGTTTTTGGTTTATTGTCCTCAGGAGCATAAATCGATATAATATTTATATTTTGCTCTCCGGTATTCAATCTAACAGATAAAATTGGTGGGGTTATATAATTGCATTCCTGTATGCGGTTTTGGTATCTTGTATGCACTGCTATAGCAACCCCTTCCTTTGCTCTCTCATGCTTTGCCACTCCACTGTAAATCATTATGTTTTCGGCATTCTGTCTTTGGCCTTTACCTTTCTTCTTAGTCTTTTGTAGCGCGCATACATCAATTTTGTTGTCGCTAAGTTCCTTTAATATTTCCTGATCTTTGTTGTTAAGGGATTTTACGTTCCATGTGGCAAAACCTAATATATCTTTCCGTTTCCAACCCGTAGTGCTTTTTCTAGCTTGTGTCGTCGTAGGTAAATCCGTCCTATTCCGAGACAGGTTTCTGGTACTGTGAACCTTGATCTCTTTTACTCTGGGTAGGGAGCTAACCTGACCCAAGAACCTTCCTCCTTTATCCGGGCGTAGGACCGGGAACATGATCGGTGAGCTACTCAATCCACCTAACGGTCATGCAGGCGGAGTTTTTATAAATTTTTATTCATTTATAATTAATTGTAAAAAATTTTGAAAAAGTTTTTCGCATCGATTATCAATATTATTTAGGATAAAGTAAAAAAATCGATAATTATTTTTTATTCAAAAACCCAATTGGTTCGAACACATGCAAAAGTATATACATCTTAAAGACGAATACTTTGAGAAACAATAAAACGATTTATACCAATTTTTTTTTTCTTTCATTATTTTTGTAAAAACCCGCCCTCGTAATAATAAAAGTTCCTCAAGATTTCAGACAAAAAATGTACATACTTTTAATTTAAGAGTAGCTTTTAATAACGCACAAAATCGAAGAAACTCTTTATATTAATTTAGAATATTATCATTAACTATATTATTGTCAGCATAAAGTGTGAACTCCTAAATTTTCTGTCAACAAGATCCATATTGTTCTGCTCGGCTGGGTTGTGTAATTATTTGCATTGCTTTGGCCTAAAACCGCAACACGACGGTTTAGACCTCAGGGATGAAAGGAAGATTACATCAGTGGTGTAAATGTTATGTAAATTCGAATAAATATTTAGGATTGTGTGGAAGGTTTTATACTTTTAGCTATTAAATTTCTTCCCTCTTACTCCTATGCAATGATGTCAAAAAGTATGAAATAACGAATAATGAATTTCCAGATGTGATTTCCTACTTGTAAATTTGTGAGTATTAAAAGTTTTCTAAAAAGTTAATAGGCCAGTGTATGGTCTAAGGTTCTGTCCATATAGTAGCAGATTTTTCGCCATTTGTCGTTGAGTTGTTTATAACACTTTTCCTTAACGTAATTGGCTTTTATAATTACCTCCAAGTTCGCAGTAGGATGTTAATGTAGAATTTTAGGAAAATGTGCCTGAACGCGTTGCTCTTTTAGAGATAAGTGTTAGCTTCTTTCTTCTGGTAACAGCTAGATTTACCAATCTAGGTTATAAACTTTTTTTAAAAAAGTTTTTATCCATTCCTCAGGTCGGGTCGATTTAACCATTCGTAATGTCCATCCTGATCCTTATATTGTTATACTAATCATTAAGTTTCGACATTATAGAAACGAATATATTGTTTCAAACGCATTTTTTCCTTTTTGGCTGTCGAGACCAACCCTTTTTCAAACCACTGTTGGCTCTGACACTCTTAAAGTTGCTCCTTGCATTTTCATAAAGAGAAAAAAATAATCCACAAAAACTACTCTAACTAACCATGAGATATACGATTTCTAAGTACAAATTTATATATATATATATATATATATATATATATATATATATATCCTCCAGACTTAAAATCAAATAAACATTATATACTGAATAACAGAAACATTCTCAAAATGTGTATTATTTTTTGAAACATTTAATATTTTCTTTTTCTTTAACTAGCTTTTAACTAACTACTTTGCCTAGGTAATTTATAGCATACCCAGGAATTCTATAAAATTCCGATAAGAGATTAGGTAAAGGATAAAATGAAAGACAAATTACCAGAATACCAAACATACAACCGGCAAAATGTATAATAGATATTGAAAACAATAAGCATTAACTTTTACTCATCTTGCGGGTGACGGGCAAGCGCGGTGTGGGTAAAGTCAATACGTTTTCATGAACTAACCTGAACTAACAAGAGCTTATGTCTTAAGAAGAAGGTTCTGTATACTTTCAAGTGTCACAATAGTGCATCAGACGATATGTACAAAATGAAAGGCAAGTTATCATAATCATATATTTTGTTTATTTAAAATTAACACTATTAAGATTATCTGTCTAACACGTAGGCTGAAAAGTTTTGGTCTGACATATAGATATCGCTCTTTTCAAAAAGTCCATATGATTTTTAGGAAGTACCAACCTTCAAACGATACGTGTCAAAATTTTATGACATTAGACGATTAGTTTACAAATTATAGTAGTTTTAGAGACGCTACTTTTGATATTTTCAAAACAATGGAAAAAAAATCGAATTTCGTGTGTTGATTAATATTAATTAATCAATACTTTTTGATGGGAAAAAAAATACCGTTCAAGCAAAGCAATGGCTTGATAAGTGTTTACGGGGACTCTGCCCTTGGAAAATTACTCATCCTTTACTGGTATGCTGAATTTAAACGTGGTCTTACAGACACAAATGATACTGAACGCTCTGAACTCCCAAATGAGGTAGTTACACCGGAAAACATAAAAAAAAAAACACAAAATTGTTTTGGAAGGCCGTAAAAGTGAAATTGCGTGAGATAGTTCACACCCTAAAGATATCAAAAGAATGTTTTCATATTTTACATTACCATGTGAGCATGAGAAAGCTCTGTTCGAAATGGGTATCGCGTTTGCTCACAGTAGACCAAAAACAACAACGTGCTGATGATTCTGAGCGCTGTTTGGACCTATTTTAAGCGCAATAAAAAGGATTATTTCATGCGCTATGTGACAATGGATAAAACATGGATCCACCACTACACACCGGAATCAAATCGGCAGTCAGCTGAGGGGACAGCAGCCGGTGAAAGCTCCCCGAAGCGACCAAAGACACAACATTCGGCTGCTTAGGTTTTGGCCTCTGTATTTTGGCCACCGCGCCCCGCGCCCCCCACCACCCGCAACACGAGTAACAGTTAATGCTTATTATTTTCAATATGTATTATACACATTGCGTACGTTAGGTATTCTATAGAATGCCTATGTAAGGTATGCTGCGGTATATTGCTAGAAAGAGATATGTGACCTAGTTGTAAGTGTTAGGGTTACTTCGTTAATAAAGAATTAAGATTTTGTGCATGAAATCATGTTTTGTCAGTTAAAAAATTGCAAACTTAGCAAGTGACTAAATCGTGTAGAAATAAGTTCTCAAATCAACAAACAAAATATAATATGCTATTGTTGGCCTTGAATATGTCAAGTGCAATCTCAATGGCTTTGTTACCAACATATGTAACATAAGTTAGAAGATGACTTGTTAATCTCTGCTTACAAAAACCATATTGATCGCCGCTAATAATAATGTATCCTTGCAGAGGTTTTAAAAGGCGCTGATTGAAGACATTTTCTATAATATTCGATATTATTAAAAGCAGTGTGACTGATCGATAGTTGTATGACGAGGACTTCTTGTCTTTTTTTGTTAGGCTGAACTCTAGCGCATTTTCAATAGCAAGAAAATATATTTCATTTCTGTAGGGAAGGTTAAAAAGGGTACAGAAAACTGATGTTAACTCGTACATTTTTTAAGTATTGTGACAGATATTTCCATCGGCGCCAGAAGCTTGTTTGGTGTCTAGCTGTATTACAATAAATTTTATGTCATACCGCAACATCCACTGCATGTTGCGGTATGTATAGTCATTGCAAGATGAAAGTCAACAGAAAACATTAAATTTAAATTCAAACCGATTAGAGCAAAAAAAAGAAACACATTTTTGTATTATTTTGCCTTTTACTAGTCTGGTCGCCCACGGATATCGCTCATATAGAACACAGCGTAAGAGACATAGAAAATGAATCCTGTCGACTATTCCATAAGTTTTGGGTAACAAATTCTTTAAATAATCTTGAGGCTTACAAGGTTAATATAAAAGTTGGTTTATATAGAGAACCTCATACCTTTGGAATGATTTACCGAGAAGCGTGTTTCTCACCGACAGTGATCTCGAACGTCGAAATGCGAAATCGGTAGAGTTGCCCACTAATATCGCTATATTTGTACCCAAAATCGGTACATGAAAAAAAAAATACAATATTCAATCAAATTTGTTTATTTTAAACTTCTTTATCTTTGTAAAATAATACGAACTTACAGAATATACTAAGTATATTATTAAAACTAATAAAAGTAATTATTTTTTTTACAATATTTTATATATCAGTGAATACTAGTAAAACAAAATAAAATCGAAATAATAAAAACATAACAGACTAAGTAATTTGTAATTCGTTTATTACTAAAGATATCTATCATCAAATAGGTACTTAACTTAAATCTAATTAATTTTTACGATTTTTAGGATCATACCAATATTCTTTGGCCATAGCCGCAGTCATCTTTGAACTAATTTCGAAGTCATAACAATTAGCTTCGGTAAATAGTCGTTTTATAGACCAGTGATTGACTCAGTAGACAGCTTATTTCGCTGTTTTGTTTTCATGAAATTAATATGCGAGAATATGCGCTCAACATTAGCTGATGAGTGGGGCAGTAATAAAATAGTAAAGATGAAAGTAGACAACAAAGGAAACATTTGAGTGTCATCGCCATACTTTATCCCAAAATAGTTCTATGTCACTGGAAATGTTTTGATTTGTTCACAATTTCTTAAAATACGGCACTATGTTGGAAATCATTATCTGAACCATATTGAGAAAGAGTCTACTAACAGGAATTATCGAAGCAGTTTTGCACTTTTAACATTCGTTGGTTCAATTATGTCTAAACCTTTTATTGGATTATTTTTCAATGGACACCACACACAGCTTCGATATAAAAATCTAGGGATCTGTGTTTAAACGAATTTACTTGATCTGGGCTTAAATCTGAATTACTAAATAGTGTATTAGACGCCGTAGCGCCATAGTATACGGCATCGATATCCATAAAATGTCTAGGAATTTTAAAATCAACATTTTCGATTGGAGTACTTATTAAATATTCTCAAAAAAAAGTTCTTAATGTTTGACTTATTTTTTCATATAAAATATGAATTTTCGGGTGTTCTGGCTGCATGCCAACTTGGAAATGTAAATTCGGTAAAAAAAATCGGGAGAATTTCCTTGTATTCTCGGAAATCGTGGAAAAATCGTTAAATTTTAGTATTTCGGTAGGACAGACCCCATATATCGGTAGAAATACCGAAAAAATCGGTAGGTTCGAGACCACTGCCCACCGAATACAACTTACGGCTGTGTTTATTTTTTCCATACACGCATCAGTCCTGTTGCGATTTAGGGACTTCCCTGTAGCACGTGTGCGCCGACATTTTTTGAAGATGAAATCTTGTAGCAGGTGAAAAGATACTGTGTGGATATTAGTGGCGATTACGAATATGTAGAACACTAAAGTAAGTTTGTAGATTCTTTTGCTCTTATAAATTTTTCATGACTTCTAAGAATCTTTTTCGCTTGCGGCTGGGGTGGTGACGTCAAAAACTTTAAATTATATATATTATACAAGCTCGTGGCTTATACCACGAAAAAAATAGTACCGAAAGCTCGATATATTCTGTGCTCATACGCAAGTTCGTGAGGCCAATAAAAAAAAATAATCTTTTTCTATTCTGAAACGGACCTTACTTTAAAAACGAGCTCCGTACATTTCAAATTTTATATGGGTTATTGATAACGACTTTAATAAAGAAAATATCTGAAGTCCAAACAATTTTATGAAGATAATATTTTTTCTATATTTAAAAAATATTTTATAAACCCTTTCTGTTCAAAGAGAAATCGGACTCGGAGAATAGAAGAAAATAGCAGACATTTGTTCTATTAGATGCCTTATTATAACTCTTTCAGACAAAGAGCTGCGATGACATTTGTGATAAACTTGGTAAACCGGAATTCATTAAATGCTTCAAGTAGCAAAACCTAAAAATCATTAAAATTTGACAAAAATGAATCATAAAAAAAATATTAACATACAGTAAAAATGTACTTTTAAAAGTAAATATAGAGTTATTTTGTAAATTTAAAGACCTTTTGCAGCAAAAAAATGAAAGAGAATGCACCGTCCTACGGTAAATTGGGGAACTATTTTACATCAACTAACAATTGTATTTTACTGTAATTTACAAAATAGCCTCTGGAATGTTTGCTGTCTCTTTTATGCGATGATTCTCAATTCGACCTTTTCCGTTAAAAAAAATAAAAAAAAATTAAAAATCGGTCAAATGCTAGTTGGACTTGCACAATTAGTGTTCCGTACAGTAATTTCTTTTAAAATAAAATAAAATCCTTACATAGGTTAAGTTAATTAGACCCTGACATCTTAAAATATAATATGTATTTCACGTTTTTCCAATAAATTAATCTAGCTCAATCTAGAATCTAGTAATAAAAGTAGAAAACAAATATTTACTTACTACCTAAATATTTATTTAATTATAAACATGAAATAAATTTATTTTCTCTCGGTGCCTATTCATTGGTCGTGAAATGCTTAAAGTAGTGGCTTTTTGCCTCGATTATATGCACCTTCACCATTTTGTCGGTCAAGTAGTTTTTTTTTATATCAGATAAATTATAAAAACGTAATGCACTCGTGATACTTTTAGCTCAATTTACACACATCACACACACTGGAGAATATCCCAGAATTTTTTCAAAATTTTTTGATCAGTACTCTTCGAGATAAGGTGGGGGGACAATGATTTTTAAAAATAACACAAAGAAAAGTATACACAAGTATTACATCATATATATATTTTTGAACTCGCATTTTCACAAGCTTTCATGTGACACCCCACTCCACGACCTGGTAAAAAAAATTTTCACACCCCCCAAAACTAACTCTTAAGTCAAAGTTTAACTTTCAAAACGACACGGCTCCTGATTAGGACATCAATTCCTATATTTATGCCAAATTTCAACTTTATAAGTCAAATATTTCGGAGAAAATCGAGTGTGACAAACGGTCACCGAAGTGATCCCATATATGTGTTCCGTACGGAACACTAATAAAAATGAAGTGTGGAGAGAGATTTTGTAACAAATTTTCAAGGTTATATAGGTGGTTTCATTATTCCAAACTTTATTAACGCCCTTTATAAATAAATTATATAAATGTTTCTTTGTTGCTTTAAAGTAGAGAATAATATAATATTAATTTATTCCTTCTAACCTCATATATGTCAAATTAGAGATTAAGATCTATCAACACTACGTAAATTTCTACATATTTATCCATTATATACATACAAACAAAACCCTTTCCATTTTTTGCGGTCTGAAAACGTGATTTCCAGTCAGAACAATTTACAAATCGTTACACAAACCAGCTGGTTTCACCACTGTTAATTTAAATGTTGATTTAAATTTCCGGTATTTTCCCTTGACAAAACATGAATAAACTATAGACATGAAACTGTTAAAACTTTTTTTAAATTTCATGTTTGATAATATTTTTTACAGCATTTTAAAATTCTTTGTTACTATAATACCCATAAAAATGCATGTTTTCAGTGTTAGCACAGTAAACATAAAACTCGGTAGCGACAGGGCCGACTCGGCACCTTTGATCTCATTGAGTTCGAGTTTGTAATGATCACATGTCCTGTCGCCATTATTGCTGGTATGATGGCCGCAAGTTTGTGAAATATAATTCCTTCTTTCAAGAATAAATCCTATTCTACAGAATAAAAATGAATTTTGCTGATTGGAAGGAAACGTGAAAAGTTTTTTTAGAAACATTTTTTATCAAGTTCTTATTAAAACAGATATATAAAAAAACAGAGAAAACGGCAAAAAATACAAGGAAAAAATACATTTGGCTTCAACGCTGTTTTTGCACGTTATTCATTTAAATATCTCATCGTTAAATTTATATTTCTTAACGATTAGAAATATTATCCGGGGGGAAAAATGTTCATTTTGAGAATAAACTCTGCACACCTTCAGCTTCGCGCGTATAATGCCAATAATCATCAATCCTTATATCTCAACGAATTCCAGTAATTCTGGAGAGATTGAAAATAATTATAATCATTTTAAGATGAGATCGTCTTTCATCTTAATTTAAAAA
>CM032453.1:116099901-116439901 GCA_019049505.1 Pachyrhynchus sulphureomaculatus
CATCCTATTCTCGGACAAAAACATTTTTTCACCTTAACGGTCCCATGAATAAACTGATTTGTTTTAAATACAGTCCATTAATTCAAAAGTAAAGCAACAAAAGCCTTTACATTCCCTAAGGTGACTGCTTGCTGGTAACTGGAGGAAATATGTGACAATAATTGGGAATCTCTTTACACTCGCTTTACAAATATTGATGGTTTTTTCTTGTGGAGATATCTCAAAACTAAAGTTTAAAAAAACAATTTTTTCTACGAGAACAATTTAAAAAAATATTCGGCAAGAAATGGTAAAGATCCCGAGAATTAACAGGGTCAGTAATTTGTTCGCTGACTTAGTAGAGTACCGAGACACAAAGATTCATATTTAGACGACATGATTTTTAAAAATATTTTTTTCGCACTGTAGTTTTATACACCGTAATTTTTTTTTATCATAAATGTTTTAACATTAAGCTTTTTTATGAAAGGTCTTGTATTTATTTTCATACATTTGTCTATGTAATTTTAATAATACAGTATTTCCTAAGTTAAAAACTGTTTCCTCTTGTATAATTTAAATTATGTTTGGTTTTTCTTCCCACGGAGTTTCTTGCTTTTGTATAATTTTACAACAATGATGAAAACATTGTTAAGGGTAAATAAAATTAACAATAAAGGAATTTTTAGGTGCGACAATGTCGGCTACAACAATATTTAAAACTTTATCAATCAACAACCACCCTATCGCTGAATGACACCACTGTTTCCGTGTATAAGCAATTCCTGTCTAACCATTAAAGTCTTAACGTTTTCCAGTTATTATAAAATATAATGATATATCTTATAATTATTATTTTACAAATACCAGTGTAAAATATTAAAACCGTTGTTTAATAAAAGAAGATTGATTTTGTAAGATTTTAATTCTTGGGCTTCCTTTTCATCCCTCGTCTCGCCGGTTGACTGTTTTTTTTTTTTTAATTAAATTTGGGATCTTGCTCTAGGTTTTGATGCTGCCCTGTATATTTTTTAATGTATAAATAATAATCTGCAATTAAAGTGGTATTCCTTCTGTCATAAGTTAAAATTAGGCGAAGCAATTTTTTATTTACTTTACCTATTACCAATATTATTGAAAAGAGCATTAAAAAATGTATGATTTTTTAAGGATAAATTTGGCACTTTTTACTAGGTGTTTACCGTTGAATTTTAGATTGAGTGCTTAGTCCTGACTGTTTTTTATAATGGCCGGTTTTTGTGAGCTTCAATTGATATATTTGTACAGTTTAATTAGTAGCTTGGATACTATATTTACAGACAACGCTACCCCTTATCTTTTTTTCGATTCGATTTTTCATATCAAGTGTTCTTTTTGGTCTGAAGATGATAGGTTTTGAACTGTTTGATGGCTGAAATAATAAGACCATAAAATCATGCTAATTAAACGTTCAAATAATGAAAATTGACCATTATATTTTATTAAAATTAATATTTTCTCTAAAAGCCCCACTAATAGGTACGGCAGACCGTAAAAAAATATGTTTTTTTCTAACAAGTCCTTGGAAATAAGTTGCGCCAATTCAACATATACTTTTTGTTAAAGAGTAATCTAGCAAGGGGATCGGTCCTGTCTTATAGGAATGATCTTTTTATTACTCGTTTTTGAAGAATTTGTCACTGTGTATGTTAAAATTTTAATTTGTCAGCAAGGGGGCACGGAGTGATTATGTCAAAAAAATATATAAAAGGCATTAAAAATAAGCAATAATCAATAAGCAGGTTCTTATAAAGGTATTAATAATACTGTATTTTACTTACGTTTTCTCTTTGAACCAAATTTCTTACAAACTCTTAAGTTTTTACTTACAAACATGTTTGGTTTCTAATAATAATAAATTTTGGTTTTAAATAGCTTTTAGCCTCATAAAATACTGGCTATAAATGTTATTTCCTTAAATTTACAATATTATATCATGTTACTATATATACTTTTTTGTAAAATCTTCCATATTTTTTGAATTCTAAACTGTTTTAAAGCAGTTTTTAATGAAAAATAGTTTTGACGTAATAGCATTGACTGATCATATCAAATTTCAATATACATCAACATAAAATCTTAAGGAATTTGACTTGATAGATTAGTTAGTCTCCCCAAAAATTTGACCTTGACTAAGGATATATAAAAAAACAGATTTTATGTAGATAGATGTAGCTGTAAGTACTAAAAGATAAAAATTAATAACACTGAAAGCCAAACTTGAAACTCGAAATACGTTTTTTCCGAAGCAACATTTTTTGAGCGGCGGAAGCGAAGAAGAAAAAGCACACCATAATCAACAAACACTCCAATATATTTTTAAATGTAACAGTTTTTATAGTAACCTGAAGCTAAAAATTGAACAGAAAAAAATCTCTTTAAAAAAGCCAGCATTTTATTAATTTACATACGAGTTAATTTCTCCTAGTCATATTGGTCAAAAAATAATTTGTTTGGTTAATTCAGGCGATTAATACTCCTTTTGGACATGTTCTGCACGCAGACGTTTCGACCGTCTGACTTTCCGCCACAAATAAATAAAATTAAATTCAGAAAAATAATGCATATACATAAAAGTATGATAAATAAAATACAAAAACGGAGGGAACTATCTTCTTTAGTTTTTCCAAAAAATACAAAAATTCCTTTGAAAATAGGCCGTAAAGTAGAATGGTCCACTAGTTACAGTAGTAATTTACGTTGATCTATTTTACTTATTTAAGTACATAACAGTTAAGATGGTGGAAAAGCAATTTTTATACTCTGACAGATGGTCTTTTTCAAGATCGCATGACTAAGATTTACATAACTGAAAACATTTCGGCATGATTGCAACAGACTGTTACAAAATACGAGTGGTTTTCTAAAAGTGATCAACAAGTACGCCATACTGGTAGTTTACTACTACTTACTAATTCGAAAAAATCACAAATTGTATGTAGTGACAGTCAAAATGGCATAGAATTTTTATAATCTGACGCTCTGACTAAAATTCATGTGATGTAATTACAAAAGCATACGTCATATTTGACCATTTTAACTGCTTTATAGCATTAGTATCTAAATTAAATTTGTTTGTTTCTCTGGGTTAATCTTTTCTTCTTCTTAGTGCGCCGTCTCCTGTCTGAGGTTGGCGATTCATGGTTTTGGAAACAGCTCTTCTAAGTATGTCTGTAGATGTACAATTGAATCATCTCCTTAAATCTTTCAGACAGAATTATGACGGCTTCCGACCGATCTTTTCCTTCAGTTTTACCTCTGTGATAAGTCTTAGGAGCGTATATCTATCGCCTCTCATTACGTGTCTCAGATACTGAGTTATTCTTTCTTTAATAATAGTTCTTGTTTTTTGGGACACGGTTAAGTACTTCCTGGTTGGTTACTCTTTGCACCCATGAGATACGTAACATTTGTCTGTATAAATATATTTCGAAGGCCACCAAGCGTTTTCCTGTGTGATCGAGATTCCAACTTTCGTATTCTTACAATAGAACTGGATATATATATATATATATATATATATATATATATATATATATATATATATATATATATATATATATATAGCAACTTATCATGCGGAGTCTCAGTTCGAGACTAAAATCCTGCAGTGTGAAAAACGTTTTCATATCTATGAAGATCCTTCTGACCTGCTCTATTCTCAATCTGATCTCCTTCCTCGGATCACATTAGTCATTAATAGTTATACCCAAGTACTTGAATGTTCTACAGCTTCTCCATTTATGGAGAAGATACTAGTTATTTGTTGCTTGGAAAACACTAGCACTTGAGTTTTGAGATATTTAGATAGAGTCCAAACATCTCACTATGCCGAACGATACGATCCATTACGTGTTGTAGATCTTTTGGATGGTTTGCCAGTATCGTCCGCATAAGTGATGTTGTATATCATAAAACTGTTTATGTTGATTTCTCCTGTAACTCTATCTAGTGCTTCTTTAAATATGGCCTCCGAATACAGATTGAACAGGACCGGAGGAAGAACACATTACTGTCGCATGCCTGTTTTGATTAGTATGGCTTCCGTTGCTCGTTTCATCTTGACTTCTGCTATTGGTGCCAATAGAAGTTAGCGATGATGCGTAAGTTGCCTTCGTCAGTTCCCGCCGATCTCAAAATCACAATCATCTTTTGATGATTGACGCAGTCGAAGGCCTTGCGGTAATCGATGAAATACGAGCGTATGTTGACGTTCTCTCTCTACATCTTCGGGCAAATGTTTAGTGTACATAGTGCCTCCCGCGTGCCACGACCATTTCAGAACCCAAATCGTGTATCATCAATTTTATATTCACAGGCTAATCTGCAAAGAAATGTTATTCTTATACGATATTACTAAAGTAATATTGGATTTTAAGGTCTGAAGTTATTTATAATTAAAGTTAAAAAGTACAAAATTTTTAATGTATTAAAATCGTTTGCCATTAAAATAATTTGGTAGAGAAACGAACTCCCACTAAAACCATGCATGATAAGCTGCGCAACTGAGCCAAATGAAAAAAAGTTATTATCCGGTTCATATCCCTTCCATTCGATCATTTTGTTTCTTCGATATAACCGGATAAAAGTAATAAAATTAGAAAAAATTGCATTCAACATGACAAATAATCCATAAAACTAAGAAAAAGGTCCTGATATTTTATTTATCTGAATGTTCTTATATTGCATTTTGACACAGTAATTGAGTTATCTGATTATTTTTTTTACATTTGTTGCTGAAATGCCTGAACGCGACTTTCAATTATTATTTATTAAGACGTTAGTTAACAATTTTTGAGTAGTATCTAATTTGGTGAAAAGGTATGTTTTGGTCGTAATCCAGATATGCTAGCCCAGCCATCGCCCCCCATACTCCCGTGTGTGTCCGTTTTTGTGAGGAGCTTCGCTTGACTATTACGCACCTGCGCGATGCGTGGCCGAAAAAATTATGGAGTTTGATCAGTTTTTGACTGCCCTCGCATTAATTAAATTCATTATATTTCCCACTCTGGGAATTTTTGTTATAAAAAGTTTTTGTTTTGGTATGCAACATTATTAATTAAATATACTATCGAAACCTGAGGAAAAGCCCAAAATTAATAACCCTAAACTAATTTCGCTTGCATTCTGGTCGTTATTTTAATTTTATAAAGCCTTGCATATAACATTAAACCAAACCTAATGCATTTCTCGACTAATAGAATATCGAGTGTATTTTTCTTAAACTAAATTTGAATGTTTAGACCATTGTTTTTCTACTTGTCTTTACCGCACTTATTGAATGTTTAAATTGATGTAGACACGGCCTTGTCTTCCCTTGACACCATAGTCGTATATAAAATATCTTTAGTCAGGGTCAGAATATAAGCGTACATCGTATCTCGAATAATTGGCACAGAACAGATAATTTTGTTTACTTGAAAAATTCATTCACTACCAAAGTTAGTGTGTGATATAAATAATATAGGTACTGGACTTAATTAATGTTTGTGTGTTGGTGTTTGTGTGTTGTGTGTGTGTGTGTGTGTGTGTGTGCGGTCAAATGCTAAAGAAAACAGTGGAATAAATCGCACCCGCTATGAAAAATTGAATGGTCGCCTGTTCTCTCCGCCTTGGATGTAAAGGTGTCGCCACTAACTTTATTAAGTTTAGGTGGTTATATGTGGTAATATATAATTTATTAAGATACAAATTTAGAAAATATTCAGCTGTTACTTTTAAATATAATATTTATTCTCTTCTCTATTACCTAAAACTACGCACTTCATTTGATTAGACGTTTAGTAATATTGAGAAAGCCGGTTAAAAGGATTTTTTTTTTAAATTCTGGACGTCTGACAACACCATATATTTGACTAATTCGTTAGCAGCCGATCTAGTCAACCTATTTTCAGGACAGATTAGATGTGTTTCGTGATAGGTTTAAGAGAAAATAAGAGTAGGAAGTATTTTAATTAAGAATATGTTAAAGAAAGGAAAGTGTAAAGATAAAAGAGACAGAGTTTATACAAACACTTAATCCCACAAACTTTCTAAAACTCCTTTGTTTTTTTTTTTTAAGTTCGACCAAGACAAATACAAATGTCACTAAGTTAAGAGTCACTAAAATTATAACGACAATAAAAACAACCAAATGAAACAGAGACAGAATTGCCAAGAACTTCAATAGTTTGAAGGACTGTACACCGAAAAACTCCTTGGATTGCAAATGAACAATAAAGGATGTCTCTTATCTTTTCAAAGGGGGGAAAATGGATGAGTTCATTATTATTTATTTTAAGAGTTATTTAACAATTTTTTGAGTATCTTTTTGTGAAAGGTACGTTATCCAGATATGCTAGCGACTCGTTATTGGGATGAGAGCTTCGCTTGGCACTTAGTACCACCTGCCGTGGCGAAAAAAGTTATGGAGTGGCCGAGTGATCGGTTTTACTTGCCTCTCATTTAATTAAATTCAATTTATATTTCCCACCTGGGGAATTTAGTTAATAAAAAAAAAGTGTTTGGTATGCCTACAGTATTATTTTAAATTATTCACTATCGAAACCACAGAAACGCTAAAAGTATTCACCTAAACAGCTCTCTTTTTTTTTCCGCCCCTTGTATTTTGGTCGCTATTTTTAATTTTATTAAAGCCCTTGCGTATAATAAACCTAACCTAATGAACGTCTCGCTAATAGTGAATCGTGTATTTGACTTATAACTAAATTGACTGTTTAGCACCAATTAGCTTCTTCCTACTCGTCTTTTTCGCACTTATTGAAATTTTAAAAGGATGAATGACACGGCTTGTCTCCCCTTGAACACTTAGTCCGTATATTAAATATCTTTAGTTCAGGGTGGGTTCAGAATATACTGTGCTTATTTACATCATTAATCTTCGAAAAATTATGCACAGAACAGATTAAGTTTGGTTACTTGGAAAAAATTCATTCACTAAACAAAAGATTTTGTGTGTTATGATAAAATAATTATAGTTACTGGACCAAATGACATGGATAGGTGTGTGTGTGTGCGGGTGTGGTGTGTGTTGTGTGCCGGTAAAGGCTAATAGATACAACCAGTGGTATATAAATCCGCAGCGCTATGAAAAATTGAATGGTCGCCTGTTCTCTCCGCCGTGGATGTAAACCGGTATCGCCCCCCCACTAACTATATTTACAGTTTCAGGTGGTTTATATGTGGTAATATATAATTTTTTTAAGATACAAATTTTAGAAATATTCAGCTGTTTCTTTTAAATATAATGGTAATTTATTTCTCTTCTCTAGTTACCTAAAACCGAACGCACTTCATTTTGGCTCGCTAGACGTTTAGTAAATATTGATGGAAAAGCCGGTTAAACACAAGGATTTTTTATTTTTTTTTTTAAATTCTGGACGTATGGACAACACCATATATTTGAATGATTCGTTAGCAGCCGATCTAGTTAACCTATTTCCAGGACAGATTATATGTGTGTTTCGTGTGATAGGTTTAAGGAAGAAAATATAAGAGTAGGAAGTATTTTTAATTAAGAATATGTTTAAAGAAAGGAAAGTTGGTTGCAAAGATAAAAGAGACAGACAGTTTATACAAACACTTAATCCCACAAACCTTTCTAAACCTTCTTTGTTTTTTTTTTAAAGTTTGACCAAGGACAAATACAAATGTCACTAAAGTTAAAGTAGTCCCTTAAAATGATAACGGACTCAATTATTAACAACAAATGAAACAATGCAAAACTTCAATAGTAAACGTACACCGAACAACTCCTTGAAGCAAATGACAATAAGGATGTTTTTGATCTTTTTTCAAAAGAATGAGAATTTTTTTATGGTTTTAATTGACAGCCATTCGTATCTGGGATTGTTTGCCTCGCCCATATTTCACGGAATTCCTTAAAAAGGATTCAGGTTCCTTCGGGTTCGAGATTTCGATCGATAGCCACTTAGCAAACAAAAAAAGACTACCTCGCCTCCCAATTCCGCCGCGCTCTCCTCTGCAACGAAGAATGATCTGGGAAAGAGAAAAACTGAGGGTCTACCAAATCTTTTTTCGATCTGCCAGTTATCAGTAATGCAAATCAGACAGGAGGCAGTGATAAGAAGTCACCGATAAAAAAAAAATCATCTATCTGTTGGAATCAGACTGACCGCTTCAAATAACTCGAATTACATACATTAAAGGCGGGAAAAAAATGCCTAGTTTAATCGGAAACTGGTGGACACTCGAGCAGCTACGGAGACTATACGGATATTTATATATATATATATATATATATTATATCTCGCTCTATATCTCTAGTATAATATATAACTATATATATATATGGTTATATAAATATTTATATATTTATCTTATTATATATAGATATATATATAAGTTTTATATGTATAAATATATTTATGATATATTATAATTAATATATATATAATTGATATAGTAATTTTATATATATATAAATTACACATTCGTCGCACTAATATCTCGCTCGCTCTATATTATATTTAATATATATATTATATATAATTGGATATATCTTATTTATCGGTTATTGCGACGGTAACGTGGGGGGAGGCACCCATATAACTCGGATAACTAAATAAACTCGGATAATCCAAAACTTTAAACCGATGTTTATTAACCGTTTTTTTTTAAAATAATAAATAGGTTCATACATTATAAACAGTTTAAAATAGGAACCTATGGCGCGTTCTGTTTCATATTGGCATCTTGCTGTTTTCCGCCGCTGCAATGTTTCTCCATCTATTAAGAAGAAGCAAAATCCGCTGGGGTTTGCCGCTGGTTTTGTTGTTCGAGTATTACCGCAAATCTTTTTCCAAAGAAGGCAAAACGCGTCTTGATGAGAGATCTTCAGTGGGAGGGTGTGTGTTCATCGAACCGCCGCTTTCATCATCGTCCATTCGTCATCTGATTTTTTCGGTTTTTCCAGAAAGGCCATTCGTTATTTCTTCAATGCTTGGCATTTCTTCTTCCTAAATCGATCTGCTAGAACCCTTTCACACAACCCCCATCTTCTCTTGTACCATTCCTATTTCGACAACCTTTTAACTTTTTGCCATTAATTCACATTAATAGACTTTTTTTCTTTGTTCTTCTATCTCGCTGTCAGAATTCGAACAGGACCATTTCTCCATGGCTTCTCAATTTTCAAAAGCTAATTTCATTTATTGGAGTAACATCTTCAATGTCAGTATAATAGCTCTTCAAAATCAAAAACAGTTTGACCAAGATTTTGAACGCTGTTGGTAAGTACGGGGCAACCGAATCCCCAAGCTTGACTTTTACCCAAGTAGAAATATACATTTTTTTCAATGTAACACCTTTCTAATCCCTTTGATATAATTATCCAGAAGTTCATGATATAAACCGCCTATCAATTTTTTTCATCATGTTTGTCCGAGGATGCCTTTGATCCATGTGTGTATGCATTATTGGTGGGTTACATTTGGGAGAAAGTAAATTTTTACAACCAAGTCCGTCTCAGGTTGAGAGGGGACAATATCCCCTCGCTAACAAAATTGCTTTAATAGGAAGACGGTTTTCTGTTTCAAAAAATTTATGTCACAGACGATGGCACGATACTCTTCTGCAAAATAGTTTAGTAAATAAGGTCGTTTCAATCCATGCGCTCTTCAGACTTGTGTAATAGACTGTGCTAGGGCTTTGGGAGAAGATTCTTTTAAAGACGGTATTGGACGTGCAGATTTGCCAATCCATTCCGTGGGATTTGGCTGCAGCGCGCCAGATGGCATTGGTACATACCTTTTATAGTTAATCTTTTCCCTTACTTCATTTTCAGTTGCTCACACAGGAGCTGATTTTTCTTGTCGCGACATCCAATGTCTGTGTTTGAAGGCCATTTGATCACATGTTTTATTCCTACAACTCTCTCGATGAGCTTTTTTTTAAAAGTCCTGCTTTAAACTTCTCAGTTGATAACACATCAGCAAAAGTTTTTTACCCACAACAGGGCATCGTCGTAACACCGTACCGTTTTTTCAGCGTCAAGCCATCCAGAACTGGAGGTAAACCGATCTATCCGTTGGGAATTGCCTCTAATCAGTATTGCTTTCTGTTGTAAAATTGGACCTGACAGAGGCACATCTTTTGACTCTTTGGTTAAACCACATGAATAAAGCTTCCTAACCTTTTTATAGTCGCCGGTTTTCATTGATTTTCTTCCTGAGACGAGGAGGCTTGATTTATACACCACTCTTCTATTTTTGTGCCGTTTCTTTTCAAATCTCCAACTGTTACCTCACCTACTCCATAATCTCGTGCAACAACTTTAATTGTTTCTCCTGCTTCAATTCTTCTGATGGCTTTAATTTTTCTCTAGAACGACGATTCTTTTACGCTTGTTTTGCTCCATTATAATACGACAAACAAATTCAAACAAAGTAGTTCGTATTAATTACACTTAACTACCAGAACTCCAACCAAATAAATTATGTGAGTATACTCGTACTTCTCTGTATTGTGACGTCTTTTTATGACATCTAAACTGTCCTCAGTTTGAGGCATCTTTTTCCGTACCCTGTGAGAAGTTGTTTGTCCCACGCTTGAGCGCAATTTTGTAAGGTGTGCTAATTTTGCTTTATTTTTCGCCCATGTAGACTGCGTCATTTTGTAACATTTTTAAATACTGGACGCCCCAAGCTTGAGCACAATTTTCTTGCAACCCCCCGCTTTAATTTCTGATAATGAATTGAGTGAGACCTGATTTTAAAAGAACTAAAGAAATTAAAGAAATACTAGCTCAGTTTTCCTTGGTAGAGAGATATGGGTAAGAGATAATTTTTGTACGTCTTTTTTGGAATTTAATTCTATTTTTAAAGAAACCTCAGTTGTACGACTTTTTTTTGGGCACCACTCATTTTAAAATGGAAACGGTTTAACTTCAGCTAAGAAAAATGAGAAAAAACTGAAGTGTTTTATGGATATTACTAAAAAGAAATTAGTCTAGCACAACTGATCCTGAAAAGAAAAATAAATATTCAGTGAGACACTAGCTTTAATCAACAAAAAAAGAATTTATTCATGTTTTAAAATGAAAATAAAAAGTTCTAACCTTTACAGTTATACCAAAAAATTCTAGCCTAAATAGTAGTTGTTACATTTAAATTTTAAAACCTTTACAACCCCCGAAGGCGAGACATCGTGTTTTACACTTCACTTTTTTGTCTGTTATACGTTGCTGTTAATGCACTACTCTCAAATAAGTCTCTTGGAGGGAGTTTTGTTGACTTACTGTTTTTCAGTCCTGCTGTGATGGACTTCGCCCGATTTCACTCTTTTTCTTAACACTTAGAAAGCTCACTACAGCTTTTATTGTCGAAACTGGTACTTTTACTTAGCGGCTTCTGAAGAAAATTAGCCTACTTCGGCTAGATGGAAAATAGCCTCTCGGCTAGACGGTACTGCCTGGTCTGCGGCTCGATCGAAAAAAGCCCTTACTGGTAGTTTCTCAGGCCCTTAAATAATCGTGCGATTTTTACCGGTAATATCCGGACGCTCCAATCAAAACTCCGGGTCAAACATTTCGCCAATCGCGGCCTGGCGGTAGGTTCGATCAGCAACCCGCACTACACAGTATATACTGAATGTCCTGAAACTTTTGTTTAATATACCGGTCGATATTTTAAAATAAAAATAAATACAATTTGAAGTGAAGAATCAGTAACATTGCATGGTCTTAAAATCCAGGAAAAAATGAATGTTACATTTACCCCCTTCCAAAAGAAATAGACTACACTAGTCTATTAAACTAAGGCTACTGATGAAAAGGTACAAAGTGGTACACTATCACTTAATACTAAGGTCAGAACTTAAAACAAAATTACAAACTTCGGTCCTTACTACTAGACTTAATTCTATTAAGCACTAATATTTAGTACAATGAAAACCAAATGAAAATCTTTGCATGATCACAAGAATCTTATAACTAGACTTAACTTAATTAAACACTAAGGTTAAGTACATCAAAAGCAAATAAAAATTCTTGCATGAACATAAGAAATACCTGTTCAAAGTAACAATCGCGGCCTTCTTATATAAAAGAATCAGCTCTGTTATTGTTACCAAAACAAAAAAAATTTAACTTTGTCTAGACTCTTGTCTAAATCAAAAAAGTGAACTGAAATAAAATATGAACACCCCCCTTAAAATATTTTAAGGATTGTCTGAAAATTTTCTATATCAGCAAAAGAAATTTAGAAAAATTCTTAAATAAAGAAAAATAAAAAAATGATTCTAGTGCAAACACTTACACTAAAAAGAAAAAGTCTTGTCAGACCATTTAGCACAAGGCTAAGAAAAAAAATATCTGGATAAATATCCAGACGAACGCTCGGGAAAAATCGCCATCCATGCTCTAGCTCATCACTAAGAGAACATTCTAAATCTAGTATCACTACTAGTCGCACTCAGAGAATAATCGCACTCTATAACGCAATGTCGACGTCCTAAGACATCTAGACATGCTAAAATCGCCAGGGAAAACGCTCTGGTTGATCGCCAGATAATCGCACTCTATAACGCAATGTCGACGTCCTAAGACATCCAGACATGCTAAAATCGCCAGGGAAAACGCTCTGGTTGATCGCCAGAAAACACGTCAGATCATCGCCAACAAAACGCTCTGGTATATCGCCAGAAAAAACTCGGCTCCTCGCCAAGAAAACACTCTGGCATATCGCCAGAAAAAAGCCTCAGCTCCTCGCCAAAGAAAACACTCTGTAAGTAGTCCTCGACTACACAAAGTCTGCGTTCTAAAAGAACAATCTCGCCTTTAACATAGTGAGCAGCTATAAAAGCTAACAATATCACTATAGGCACAGTGAATAGCTATAAGAGCTAAAATTCACCCTAAACACAGTGAATAGCTATAAAAGCTAAAATTCACCAAACTGAATGATCCTGCTTCAAAAAGCAATGTTCACAAAGAACAGAATGATTAGTCCACGCGCAACTAACATTCAAGGAAACATTCCCAACATAACTATATGAGACAACAAGTCTCGAAATAGGACCTCCCTAAAGTCATAATCCTATATATGGGGAGTCCATAAACAAAACGACTCAAAATCACGCATTTTGAGCACATGCCCTCAGGCAACCAACATACACCGAAATATACACAGAAATATATACAGAAATATATACAGAAATATATACAGGAGTTCAAATCCCAAACTCTTGGTCATGGTAACTCCATACTGAGCTTGGTGAAAGCTCTTAGCAAAAGCTAATCAAATATTTCGGCACATCGCACCAAAGTGACAAATCTGCCTAGAAACATGAGCCAGAAGAAACGCCCTCCGTCATTCTTCAGGGTGGCTACACTGAAATATAAAACTTAACCAGCATTGCGCCTCTTCAAGTTGCATGAAGAACCCTCGTGTACTGGTCTCGCCCTAGAACAACAACGAAAAACATTCAATCCATCCCACATAACAGGAGACAAACACTTCACCACGATATACTGAAAGGTGGAGACAAAAAAATACAGAATTGGTGACCCTGGAGTCCACCAACAAAAGGGAGTAGATTATAGCATCCACTAAACTAAAACGGTGTCTACCACACCACCATAAGTCAAAAAAAATTAATCAATAGGGTGTTCCGAAATACACTACTGCCAACAGCCTGTCACCACTAATAGGCTAATTGGAGCTGAGGTCGACTACAGTAGTTAGGGTCTCCTTTGGTTCAAATAGAAAAAACCACTGGGTAACAAAACCCCTAAAGGTCCCAAAGGTCAAACGTTCACCCCCCGTAGACTACCCTTCCAATCAGTCTGTTCCTCAGGAAGACTAACTCCCTGCCAAACGTCGTAACGGCATCTGTTAGCACCCGGTGCATCACAGCCTGTAAAAACAAATAACTTACGGGATACAACCTAAAAGGTTTACAAGGTTGACTTAACCAAGCTTCTAACGAAATTTTAAAAAACGAAAATGAGCTTAAAAAGGCTACATGAAACAAAAATTGCTCAATTTTCCGGTGGCAACGCAACAAAACTTTTGAAGACGACAAGAGCTTTCCCAGCTTAATCAGAAACAAGAAGAAAACATCGTTGACAGCTAAAATATTCGATCATGGTGTTAATCGTCTCCCTAAACAATAGCCTCTAGAAGAAACTGCTACAGGTATCAGGCATAACCGTTTTCTGTCAGCCCAAACTTCTAGATTACCTCTTGGAAATCTAAAAATTCGGTTAGGAATCTTCCTTCACTGCGCTTAGCCTCTCTTGACAAGGTTCTCATCTCGGTATCAGATTTTGATCATTTTTTTTGTGAAACGACTGTCTTACTCTGCTCTCATCTCCTGTAAATGATCAGCCTTTAGTTCTCCTGCAGAACTTCAATTTTCTATCAATCTGATAGTAAACCGAAAAAACTCAACATACGCCTATGAGTCCATGCAAAAAAATTTAAAAAAATAGTGACTCAAAGGTAACGTTTTTTTAAACGGCTCTGAAAAAAATAGAAAATACCCTCAGTTTGTCAACTCAGAAGAAGATCTAAATCAAAATAATCCAAGTCTTAGACTTACTGGATAAACCAAAATCAATTTACTCTTAATTGCACCCAAAACATACCATTAAGGTAATAGAAACACACCCACTCGGGTAACAAACTTTGAAATTGCTCATAAAAATTTTGACTCTACATCATACCACGCGAGCTACATCTTGCGCTTGTCCTAACTCAAGATCACCTTGGATTGCCTCTAATCAAAATTTCGCTTCCAAGTGTCAAGAACTGGATATTATTTGGGGTCATAAGCAAATCAAATCCCGCGACCACCGACATACCAGTCTTATGATATATCCTGAGTGTGACTCCTTCGCAAGCTCGCAACAGCTGAGTCGATGCTAAACATCAACCACAATCAACCTAAGTTTGGGATATGGCCAATACCCAAAACCTTAGCAAACTATAAAAGTAAGCTATCCTCAGCTCAACTTTTATAACTGTCAAAAAAACCGAGGTCGTCACCTCTACAGAGCAACATCAAAAAAAAATAAAGTAAAGCAATTAAGATAATGTAAATATAAATTATTCTTCTTCTGACAAACTTTCATTAGGGTTAGGTTCATTGAATGGTTTTAAGTCTTTAATATGCCATCGTCCTATTTTAGTCCCATCTAAATTAACTAAACCATAAACCAAATCTGAAATCTTTTCTCTAATCACGCAATGCACATACTTAGGTACCAACTTAGATGTGAATTTATCAGCTGCACTGGAAAGAATTTTATTTTTTCGCCAAACGTGATCACCTATATTAAAGGCAAAATCCCTTTTCCTAAGATTGTAAGACTTACTGTTCCGTTCATAAGCCTTATGTATCCTACTACGCACGTCGGTGAAAATATCCTTTAAACCCTTTAAATTTTCGGCGTACGCACCCCTGTTACTCGGAATTATTTCGCTGTCAACATTGACATCCAAATCTAAATTTTTATAATAATGATCCAGATAGAGGTATATGTCTGCCGTAAACCAAGAAAGACGGTGTAAACCCGGTTACTTCGTGTTTGAATCTTTGAAATTCCTTTATCCCGAATTATCACGTGAATCAACGAATATTACTTTGAACGAAATTATATTGTAGAGGGCACACGGGATTGAAACGTATGTTAAAACTATATGTCTCACTTAGGCTCTTAAAACTCTTAGAGGTAAACTGAGTACCGTTATCGCATATTGAAAGCGATGAAACTCCGCGGATTAGAAAAATATCGTTTTCTAAAATTTTCAAAAAGCATTCGGCTTTAGAGCTTTTCAAAGGAAATAACGCGGTATACTTTGGTAACCAGCAGGAAATTACGAAAAGTCATCTATTTCCTTGTTTTGAACGTGGAAATGGACCTACTAGATCAGCTGCTATGACTTGAAAAGGGTAATTAACCGTTTTCTCTTTTCCCATCAGTCCCATAGGTAGTGTATTTGGAGATTTCTGCGCTCCACATATTTCACAAGTCCTCACAAACTTTAAGTAATCAAAACGCATTTTAAACGCATGTTGTCTCAGCCTAATCGCCCAACGTGCTAGTTTGCCACTAGGGTTTTTAATAGAATTAAGCCACAATAAACTATAACGATCTGTTATGACCGTGAAAGGAACACCTTCTATGTAAGGTCGAAACTTTTCGATGTTAAAGAGTACTGCTAAACATTCTTTTTCAACAATCGAATAGTTACGTTCAGCCTTTGACAAAGTTCTACTGGCATACGCTATCACTCTTTCCTCACCATTGATTTTCTGTGTTAGGACGCCCCCTAAACCGGTATTAGAAGCATCACTAGAAATATAAAACGGTTGGGAAAAATTTGGTTGGGATAAAATGGGAGCTGAAACCAATAGCTCTTTAATCTTTATAAAAAATTCTTCGGCTGCCTTTGTCCAATCTATCGATTGTCCTTTTTTTTTTGTCCTTTCAAAAGATCATTAATAGGCGACAACAGGGTAGAAAAATTCTCAATAGAACGTCTGTACCATGAACACATTCCTACGAAGCGCTTAACTTCCGTAGTATTAGTAGGTCTCGCATAATTAACCATGCTTGCTACTTTGTCCGGATCGGTACGCAAGGAATTTGAGCCTACAATATAGCCTAAAAACTTTAGAGAAGTTTTGAAAAAATCACATTTGCTCAAATTTATCGTCAGTCCGGCCTCTTTCAATTTATCTTTTACTTCCTTAAGTAAGCGAATATGCGATTCGAAGTCTTCCGATGTTACTAAAATATCATCGAGATAGGTAAAAATATGTGGCTCATATTTCGGACCAAATATAGCGTCCACTAAACGTTGCTGAGTTTGAGCAGCGTTCTTTAGACCAAACGGCATAGTGACGAACTGAAATAGACCTCGGCCTACTACTGCAAAAGCGGTCTTTTCCTTAGAGGATTTGTCTAAAGGAATTTGCCAGAAAGCCTTTCTAAGATCTATCGAAGATACATACTTAGCATTCCTGAGTGATGTCAAAAATCTGTCGATGTTCGGTAAGGGATAGTTATCAAATTTGCTGACCTCGTTGAGCTTTCTTCCGTCGAAGCATAGACGATTTCACTCCGAGTTTCAACATTTCGTCTAACTCCTTATTCAATACTTTTGACAAGTTCGGAGACATGGCGATGGGCCTTGTCTTTACAGGACTGGCATCAGCCGTATTTATAGACATGGTGATTTTATTCGTTCGGCCTAACCTATCTTTACTACTTATTTCATTGAAAGAGCTTATTACTTTTTCTGCTTTTAAGCGTTCCGTCCGCGAGAGATCATCTAGGGTACATAGACGCGAGAAAAGGTTTTCAAAAGAACTTTCTGAATAACAATCTTTAAAACTTGTTTGAGAATTGTCTTCTAGGGACTGTGGATACCACGAATTATTTTTAAAATTTACTAGAATTCCGAATTTTTGTGCGAAATCACATCCTAAAACCAAAGTATGTGATAGAGAAGGTACTACTAGAGCAGAGATTACTAAACAATGACCATTGCAGACTAGCGGCAACTCAACCGTACCTAAAACTTTTAGACGGCTGCCATCTGCAGTGGTAACACTTCTATTTTTGACGTGGCATATTTTTATACTTAAACGACTTAAAATCTTAATACCATTCTGACCTATAACGGAGGCATTTGCACCAGAGTCAAATAAAGCCGAGAAATGGGCACCTAATAGATCTATCTTTATATGCGGTCCATTATCTAAATATTTATGCACGAATAAAGGAGACATGTGACCATTTGGAGAAGCAGGAGTTTTTAACTTGAGGAGAATTTTTATTAGACTTAAAAAAATCAGAAACTTTTTGTAACTATTTAGTCCTACCTGATCTATTGGAATATTTCTTTACTTAAGATCCTCGTTAGAATCTTTTCTTTTATCCGCGACCGGACGTTCTGAGAAAGTACGACGGATTTTCAGTTCATAGTCTAATTCATTTTCCAGTAAGTGAGTGACTTTAAAATTGAAGGCTTCCATGATAAATATATTTAGATTATAAAATTTAAAAGAATTGTTTAAAAAGTCGTAAAAATATTCCTCCTGTGCTCCCAATAGTCAAAAAAAAATAAAAAATATGTAAAGGCACTTAAAATATTTAAACTTCTTTACCAAACATTAAAAAAAATCTTCAACAATTTCAAAAAAATTTCTAAGTATCGCCTTGTATTAATATTCTTTTACCAAATATGTTAAGAATTTACAACAAAAAAATCTCCAGATATCGTTTTCGTATCAGCTAAGTATTTTTAATATTCATGCAAAATATAGGTGAGAAAAAAGAACAGTTTTTTGTTCGGTTATCCGCAAAATAAATCAACAATGCAAAATTAAAGTCGACCAACACATCTGCTAATCTGAATTATAAAGTCAGCTTTTAAGAAAAAAGTAGGAATCTCTTATCTTAGAGTCAACAACAAAATTCAAATATCTATATCAGATAAATTGAAATAAAAAAAATTCTACAAATTTCCTGCTTTTGTCTTACTGCTATAGTGTAGTTTCGTTTAATAAATATTATGAAATAAAAATATCTGCAAAGTTAGAGCTTTTATTTTGTTCGAAAGCTAGTACACTGAACCCTTTAAAAAATAAAATTCCAAAAGCCCCGCGTTGACAGCGCTATTTTTATGTGACGTCTTTTTATGACATGCTAAACTGTCCTCAGTTTGAGGCATCTTTTTCCGTACCCTGTGAGAAGTTGTTTGTCCCACGCTTGAGCGCAATTTTGTAAGGTGTGCTAATTTTGCTTTATTTTTCGCCCCATGTAGACTGCGTCATTTTGTAACATTTTTAAATACTGGACGCCCCAAGCTTGAGCACAATTTTCTTGCAACCCCGCTTTAATTTCTGATAATGAATTGAGTGAGACCTGATTTTAAAAGAACTAAAGAAATTAAAGAAATACTAGCTCAGTTTTCCTTGGTAGAGAGATATGGGTAAGAGATAATTTTTGTACGTCTTTTTGGAATTTAATTCTATTTTTAAAGAAACCTCAGTTGTACGACTTTTTTTTGGGCACCACTCATTTTAAAATGGAAACGGTTTAACTTCAGCTAAGAAAAATGAGAAAAAACTGAAGTGTTTTATGGATATTACTAAAAAGAAATTAGTCTAGCACAACTGATCCTGAAAAGAAAAATAAATATTCAGTGAGACACTAGCTTTAATCAACAAAAAAAGAATTTATTCATGTTTTTAAAATGAAAATAAAAAGTTCTAACCTTTACAGTTATACCAAAAAATTCTAGCCTAAATAGTAGTTGTTACATTTAAATTTTAAACCTTTACAACCCCCGAAGGCGAGACATCGTGTTTTACACTTCACTTTTTTGTCTGTTATACGTTGCTGTTAATGCACTACTCTCAAATAAGTCTCTTGGAGGGAGTTTTGTTGACTTACTGTTTTTCAGTCCTGCTGTGATGGACTTCGCCCGATTTCACTCTTTTTCTTAACACTTAGAAAGCTCACTACAGCTTTTATTGTCGAAACTGGTACTTTTACTTAGCGGCTTCTGAAGAAAATTAGCCTACTTCGGCTAGATGGAAAATAGCCTCTCGGCTAGACGGTACTGCCTGGTCTGCGGCTCGATCGAAAAAAGCCCTTACTGGTAGTTTTTCTCAGGCCCTTAAATAATCGTGCGATTTTTACCGGTAATATCCGGACGCTCCAATCAAAACTCCGGGTCAAACATTTCGCCAATCGCGGCCTGGCGGTAGGTTCGATCAGCAACCCGCACTACACAGTATATACTGAATGTCCTGAAACTTTTGTTTAATATACCGGTCGATATTTTAAAATAAAAATAAATACAATTTGAAGTGAAGAATCAGTAACATTGCATGGTCTTAAAATTCAGGAAAAAATGAATGTTACTATATTATATATATATATATATATATATATATATATATATATATATATATATATATATATATATATATATGTATATATATATGTATATATATATGTATATATATGTATATATGTATATATATATATATATATATATATATATATATATATATATATATATATATATATATAATATATATATATATATATATATATATATATATATATATATATATATATATATATATATATATATATATATATATATATATATATACATATATATCAAATAAATTTCTAGAATTTTATACGGCAGGTCGCTAATCCCTTCATATAGCTATTTACATAAACGAAGGCGGAGAATACCGGGGTGTTAATTAATACATTTAAAATTATATAATGAGTTTATTCGTAAAGGTTACAAATCTCAAATATGTAGGAAGCAAGGTTGCAAAATTCGTTCATATTTAGAGAGTTTATTATATTAGGAATTTTATTCTTTCTCTAAATTGCGCACTACAGGAAAATAAGAAGTAGAGCTTAAGACCAGCAGAGTTAACTTTCTCTACCCTCGGTACAGCAAAACTGTACAAAGATTACATAGTAATCAATAGCGTAGCTAGGTCCAAGTGGCAAGGTCTGTGAGGAAAAAAAGATAATCCCGAAGATAGAGTTGCTTATAGACGGGGAGTCACCAATCTAAAAACAGGGGGGGGGGAAATGGCAACCGGAGAGCAAAACTTCTTGAAGAAACAAAAATTCTCTTTCACTGGAATCCTAAGAGTTTAGCTTAGTCATAGAACTAGAATTCGACCAACGATGGACTACTGCTCCAAAACATACACTGTATTTGTTGGATTCTGTTCAGAAGAGAGCTGTTCGCCTGATTGGAGATTCCGGAATTGGCCAGCAAACTTGATTTATTCAAGTATTCGTTGAAGAACGGTTGGTGACTTGATTCTGGATGTAGCCCGCTTAATTCCTCCTAAAGCGGTGCATGCTAGAAATACACGTTGAGCTGATACTTCACATCCGTATGAAGCTCAGCTTTTACTCCTCGTACAATCCTTTTCAAGCAGTCTTTTATATAGAGAACCTCATGCCCTTGAAATAATTTGCCCGAGACTGTGTTTCCGATCGAGTACAATTTACAGCTATGCAAGGTCATCGTGAATCGCTTTTTCCGCACAAGTACGCTTCTGTAGCGCTTTAGGGAATTCTCTGCGGCACGTATGCTAGCCCATAAAAAGAAAGTGGCAATAGCAATTCACAAAAGATACCAAGACCAAATAGGATGGAAATATGTCTTTTCAGGCATTCAAAAACAACAGATAAATCCAATAATTTCAAGAGTAATGTAAACATTCAATGAGGAGGAACTACGTAAATGATAATGGCAACCTAATGCCTCTGTATACTTAAAGTCCCAAAAATAAACAGCATATTCTTTGACCATAAACCCGAACATAAATACACCTTTAACAATACTCAAGGACAAAAATCAATAATCGACTACAATGTCACAAAGATACTTTACAAATAATAGACGTCAGGAGTCTAAACACTGTTGAGATAACCAACGACCTCAATTTACTATTAGTAAAAATGAAATCATAAAAAGGAGTTTAAAACTTATGCAATATGTACATAAAATTTACATTCAGTTATTTCGGGATACAATTAAAAAATATGAAACATTTTTTAACAAGACCGATCAAAAGATATGATTTACGAAAGAGAAGAAGAAAAAGATGTCAATATTAAATTAGGAAATAATAAAGACGCACCAGCTGAAGGACTGAGAATAAGCAACCCCACGGTTTCGCAAGAAATTCCAAGAGCCCTGCAAAAAGCAAAAGGAATCTTACCAAGATTCCACCACATTCAATTTACCAATATTTTTGAAATAAATTTTGTCTGTTTATTGTACTTAGTTTTAAGATATCTGTTATTTTATTTTAAATATTGACTAGTATATATTAAATTGGTACACTTCATATTGTCTATTTTATTATTTATATGTATATTTATTTTCATCTAGTATTCTTCTTCTTCTTCTTCCTGTCCCATGTATTCACATACGTCGCGGTCTCTGTACCATTTCTTCATTTTATATTGAAGCTGTTATCCTCTGCTATTCGAAAAATGGACGCAGCGTGCGGAACGCAATACCAGTTCCTGATATTCCGGAGCCATGAGTACTCTTTCTTCCGGGCCCTCGCCGACCCTCTATTTTTCCTTGAAGACTAAGTTTTGGAATCGAGCAGCGGTCACTGCTTAGTACATGTCCAAAATAAGACGCCTTTCTTTGTTTTACAATATTAAGCAGTTGCCTCTCCATCCCGGCCCTTTGAAGCACTTGTTCATTGTTCAGGTGTTCTGTCAAAAAAATTCGTAGCAAACGTCGCAGTATCCATAGCTAGAAAGCTTCGATACGATTCAATGATCTCACTTTTAACGATCATGTCTCTACACCATATAAGAGGACCGGCCAGATATAGCATTTTATTACTCGCATGTGGATGCAGGGCGAGTGGCAATTGTCTTTGAAGCAGTATATTTTTCAATTTTAGAAAGGTATCCTTTGCCATGCCAATTCGCAGTTTAATCTTCTCATCACAATTCTATCGTTCGTTGACGACAGAGCTAAGATATTTGAATTTAATAACCCCCTCAATCTCTTGATCTTTTATAAAGAGAGGTACATCTAGTCGCTATTCTCAAAATTTGTTAATTTAATTTTTCCGTTATATATACATACTAGCCGTGCCCGCGGCTCCGCTCGCGTAGACTTGATTCATCTTTATCGTCACTGCTTATTCGTTAAGTTTATATTATTATATAGCTCAAGGGACCTTGGAGGCCCATGGCTTGGCTGCATACTTGTCTCCACTTCTTTTTGTCTCCTGTTAGCTTTTCCCAGTGCGGGATTCCCATCAACTCCGGATCTTGCTTTACTGCTTGAATCCATGTAGATCGAGGTCTACCCATGCCTCTTCTTCCAACCACTTGGCTTGCTTTACCTGTCTTTCTTCCTTCATCCTTGCCACGTGTCCCAACCATCCTAATCGCTGGCTTATTATGATTTGGCTTGTAAGGGGTTTCGTATATAGGCATTTTAATTCGTAGTTTGTTCTTCTTCTCCACAGTCCCTCTTCTTTCCTTCCTCCGTAGATTCTTCTCAAAGTTTTCCTTTCCCACACCTCCAACGTCTCCTTTTCTCTTGCATTCAGTTTCCACGTTTCGCATCTATATGTCACCGTGGGTCTGAAAACTGTCGTATATATTCTTTCTTTTGCTTTTCTTGATACATTCTTTGATTTCAATATTGGATTCATTGCCCCCAAACATCTCTGTCCTTTCGCTATTCTTTCTTGTATCTCCGTCCTTTCTTGTCCACTCTCTGTTATTGTTACTTCCAGATAATTAAATTTGTCTACTTTTTCAAACATATATCTTTTCCCTAAGTTGTTTATGATATCTAAACTTTTGTTGCTTTTATTATCCTTCTTCTTTGTAATTTGCATGTATTTTATTTTTTCCTCATTTATCTTTAGTCCTCTCATCCTTCCCCCTTTTCTTCTATCCTACTTATGGCTTTTTTGAGGTTCTCTTTTGCTCTTGCAATCACTGCTACATCATCCGCATAGGCCAAGCATTGGCAGGTTTGTTGGTATATCGTTCCATTTGCTTTTATTTCTGACTCCCGGATTATCTTCTCTAGTACCAAATTAAATAGACATGTCGACACTGGTTCCCCCTGTCTTAATCCTCTTTTCACCTTAAACTTGTCTGATACTTTGCCCTCAACCAACACTCTATTTTCTGTGTCATTCAGGGTTATTCTCACCATGCGAATCAATTTACTTGGAATTTTTAGTTCTTCCATTATCTTGTAGAGTCCTTCTCTATTTACAGAGTCATATGCTTCTCTGAAATCCACAAAGACCAAGTGTAGTGCCAAATTTTGCTCTAAGCTATTATCTTGGATTTGCTTAATCGAAAATATCTGGTCCGTAACCGATCTATTTTTCCTGAACCCACACTGGTACTCTCCCAGAATAGACTCGGCTTTCTCTGCTAGTCTGTTTTTGATAGTCAACACTACTATCTTGTACACGACATCCAGTAAGGCTATTGGTCTATAATTAGCGCATATAGTTTTTTCTCCTTTTTTGTATATTGGACAAATGAGCGACTCTCTCCAGCTCACTGGCATCTTTTCTGATTCCCATATTTCTTGCACCAATCGGCATTTTCCAGATCTACTCCTCCAGCTTTTATCAGTTCTACAATTTCCACCCGGGGCCTTATTTTTTGGGGGTTCTGAGTATTTCTCTTATTTCTTCTTTGCAGGGTTTATTTGTCTCCTCCTGCCCTTCAGTTAATTTTGCTTCCTATTTCTCATTCAACTCATTTTCATCTCTATTTAGTGTTTCTTTAAAATATTCCCCCCATCTATTCAGTCTTTCTTCGAAGCTTACTGCTATACTTCCATCTTTTTTCCTACATATTAGCATTTTGTCTCTGTTTATTCCCTTTGTATTTTATAAAAAAAAACTCGTAAATCGGATGAGTGGTTCTTGAGTGCTAAGCGCAGTAATGGATAGACAGACAGACAGAGAGACGTTACGTTTTATATATATTATGGATTTTTTTTTTTACATATATTAAATTAAGAATTAAAAAGAAATCACGTAAATCGGATGAGTGGTTCTCGAATGATAAGCACACTAACGGACAGACAGACAGGCAGAGAGACGCTGCGTTTTATATATATTATATAGATTATTATTATTATTATATAACCTGGTCAGAGAACATATATATGAATTTAAAAAATCACGTAAATCGGATAAGTGGTTCTCGAGGGATAAGCGCACTAACGGACAGACAGATAGACAGAGAGACGTTGCATTTTACATATATTATAGATATAGATTATTATTATTACTATATAACCTGGCCAAAGAATATATGTATGAATTTAAAAAAAGACACGTAAATCGGATAAGTGGTTCTCGCCTGATAAGCGCACTAATGGACAGACTGACAGAGAGACACTGCATTTTATATATTATAGATTATAGATATTCTCTGCTACATAATATTGTTCCAAATTTAGTGGTTTAGGCTGTGTACTGCAAAGGAACGCGCTAGCGGCAAACTTTTTTCCGATTTCATTCACTATTATCGTCACTGCTCATTTCCTATGCTACCTATCGTAATAAATTATAGCCTATAACCTGGTCAGAGAACATATGTATGTTTTAAAAAAAAAGTACTTAAATCGGATAAGTGGTTCTCCAGTGATAAGCGCACTAACGGACAGACAGACAGAGAGACGTTGCATTTTATATATATTATAGATATATATATATATATATATATATATATATATATATATATATGTATATATATATATATATATATATATATATATATATATATATATATATATATATATATGTATATATATATATATATATATATATATATATATATATATATATATATATATGTATATAAATATATATATATATATGTATATATATATTATATATATATATATATATATATATATATATATATATATATATATATACATATATATATATATATATATATATATATATATACATATATATATATATATATATATATATATATATATATATATATATATATATATATATATATATATATATATACATATATATATATATATATATATATATATATATATATATATATATATATATATACATATATATATATATATATATATATGTATATATATATATATAACGGACAGACAGACAGAGAGACGTTGCATTTTATATATATTATAGATATATATATATATATATATATATATATATATATATATATATATATATATATATATATATATATATATATATATATATATATATATATATATATATATATATATATATATATATATATATATATATATATATATATATATATATATATATATATATATATATATATATATATATATATATATGTATATAAATATATATATATATATGTATATATATATATATATATATATATATATATATATATATATATATATATATATATATATATATATATATATATATATATATATATATATATATATACATATATATATATATATATATATATATATATATATATATATATATATATATATATATATACATATATATATATATATATATATATATATATATATATATATATATATATATATATATATATATATATATATATATATATATATATATATATATATATATATATATATATATATATATATATCGGGAATCGGTCTGGACTGTAAATAAAACTCTTTTCTTCTTTAAAACTCAATATTTCGTTATCGTTTGATAACTTCTTCAGGAGTAACTACAAAATTAATACACCTATATTAACACACTATTCTCTTTCGTCAAGGCATTAAAATATTGAAATATAAAACAAACAATTATGAAACAAACGAACAATCAATTAAAACACGTACGAAAATGCGAGTTTGTCCTGGAAACCAACATTCAACATCTCAATTTACTACAACAAACTGAGAGTAAATAGCCTCAGTACATATGCACTGCCGTGAATTCCAAACGAAACGGAAAAACAGCAACAGAAAAACGTCTTTAATTTACTTTATACTAAGAGGTGGTAAATCTTTATTTGTTATTATTGCTGTAATTGTAAATGATTAATACCTATTAATTATGTTGCTATATATAATACTAAGTTGATTAGTGTCTGATTTATAGTTAATTGACTTTGGGTCCCTGTTGATATGGTACATTTCTTTAAAAAGTCTCCCTTTATAGGGAGCTAAGATTTTAACGTTGTTATAGTCAAAATTATGACCCGTTTTCAAATTATGTTGCACCACAGCACACGTATTCTTTCCCAATCGGGAGTCACTCCTGTGCTATGTGAGTCTCTGTTTCAACCACTGACCTGTCTGCCCAATATAACACGCTTCACATTGTAAACAAGATAATCTATAAACTACAGAGTTATTATATAAAATAGGTGTTCTATCCTTTATTTTTGAAAACAGGTCAGAACCTCGTATGCTGTTATATTTCGCAATTTTTATATTTGGAAAATCTCTGAATAAGGCGACAATTGAGTTTGTGATTGGCTTTATAAATTGTAGCTTCCTGTATATCCTATGCTGCGCAGGCGTCTCGTCAGTAGGGGCATCAACACTATCCGAATTATAAATTAATTTTCGTAAAATGTGTTTAGGGTAGGCATTGTTGACAAAAATGTTATACAGCTCGTCTAGGTTTCTTTTTCGAAACCTATCATCACTGATGCGTATGACCCTGTTTTTCATTGCTATTACGGTGTTAAATTTTTGATTTTTTGGGTGATTAGAGAAATAATTAATGAATCTGCCTGACGCTGTGGGTTTTTTATACCAGTCAAGTATAATACTGTCGTCACTCGTTCTTATTACTTTAGTGTCCAAAAAAGGAACACTGAAGTCCTGTTCTATTTCGATAGTGAATTGTATATGTGTGTTGAATGCATTAAAATGGTTTAAAATGATTTCTGTATTACCCTTGGGTACAGCGCAAATCAGATCATCAACATACTTGTACAAAAAGGGTAGGTTGAATGGTAATTGAGGAACCACCGTTTCCAAAAGATGGTCCAACACCACCTTGGCCAAAACAGGACTGATAGGAGACCCCATTGGAGTTCCAAAAATTTGTTTGAAAAATTTTTGGTTGAAAGTAAAATATGTGTTGTTGAAGATGAATTTAATGAGAATCAAGAAATTATGCTTTGAAATCATGGTTTTTGTTTGAATCAGTTCCCACTTTTTTTCCAAAATAGTTAGGATTAAGTCTAGAGGTATATTTGTAAACAACGATACTACATCCAAAGATATTAATACATACTCTTCTGGTAATGTCACTCCCTTTATTTTGATGACAAACGAGAAGGTGTCTCTAACATTGTAATCCGTCTCATCCTCAAAAGCAACACTCAAAATTTTAGCTAAGTATTTTGATAGATTGTATGTCGTTGAATTCACTGAACTTATAATTGGTCTCAGAGGAGTGTTTGTTTTGTGAAATTTGGGTAAACAGATCTCATCCGGAGATTTACATTCTTCAATCGGACAAGGGGGGTTGCACTGTTGCAATGGACAAAAATGAGTATATTCATAAGACTGAAACTTTACTACAAGACGAGACTACATACACTTCACTATCTAAAGACCCTACCAGTACTATACAAACTAGCTTTAATGATTTAATAAAATTTTTAAAGAACAAAGGCGAAATAGATGGACAACTGTACAAGAAGTTAGTAATTTACAATTCCACATTTCCCAAACTCTACTGTTTACCCAAAATTCACAAAACAAACACTCCTCTGAGACCAATTATAAGTTCAGTGAATTCAACGACATACAATCTATCAAAATACTTAGCTAAAATTTTGAGTGTTGCTTTTGAGGATGAGACGGATTACAATGTTAGAGACACCTTCTCGTTTGTCAACAAAATAAAGGGAGTGACATTACCAGAAGAGTATGTATTAATATCTTTGGATGTAGTATCGTTGTTTACAAATATACCTCTAGACTTAATCCTAACTATTTTGGAAAAAAAGTGGGAACTGATTCAAACAAAAACCATGATTTCAAAGCATAATTTCTTGATTCTCATTAAATTCATCTTCAACAACACACATTTTACTTTCAACTAAAAATTTTTCAAACAAATTTTTGGAACTCCAATGGGGTCTCCTATCAGTCCTGTTTTGGCCAAGGTGGTGTTGGACCATTTTTTGGAAACGGTGGTTCCTCAATTACCATTCAACCTACCCTTTTTGTACAAGTATGTTGATGATCTGATTTGCGCTGTACCCAAGGGTAATACAGAAATCATTTTAAACCATTTTAATGCATTCAACACACATATACAATTCACTATCGAAATAGAACAGGACTTCAGTGTTCCTTTTTTGGACACTAAAGTAATAAGAACGAGTGACAACAGTATTACACTTGACTGGTATAAAAAACCCACAGCGTCAGGCAGATTCATTAATTATTTCTCTAATCACCCAAAAAATCAAAAATTTAACACCGTAATAGCAATGAAAAACAGGGTCATACGCATCCGTGATGATAGGTTTCGAAAAAGAAACCTAGACGAGCTGTATAACATTTTTGTCAACAATGCCTACCCTAAACACATTTTACGAAAATTAATTTATAATTCGGATAGTGTTGATGCCCCTACTGACGAGACGCCTGCGCAGCATAGGATATACAGGAAGCTACAATTTATAAAGCCAATCACAAACTCAATTGTCGCCTTATTCAGAGATTTTCCAAATATAAAAATTGCGAAATATAACAGCATACGAGGTTCTGACCTGTTTTCAAAAATAAAGGATAGAACACCTACTTTATATAATAACTCTGTAGTTTATAGATTATCTTGTTTACAATGTGAAGCGTGTTATATTGGGCAGACAGGTCAGTGGTTGAAACAGAGACTCACACAGCACAGGAGTGACTCCCGATTGGGAAAGAATACGTGTGCTGTGGTGCAACATAATTTGAAAACGGGTCATAATTTTGACTATAACAACGTTAAAATCTTAGCTCATGACAGCAACTATAAAGGGAGACTTTTTAAAGAAATGTACCATATCAACAGGGACCCAAAGTCAATTAACTATAAATCAGACACTAATCAACTTAGTATTATATATAGCAACATAATTAATAGGTATTAATCATTTACAATTACAGCAATAATAACAAATAAAGATTTGCCACCTCTTAGTATAAAGTAAATTAAAGACGTTTTTCTGTTGCTGTTTTTCCGTTTCGTTTGGAATTCACGGCAGTGCATATGTACCGAGGCTATTTACTCTCAGTTTGTTGTAGTAAATCGAGATGTTGAATGTTGGTTTCCAGGACAAACTCGCATTTTCGTACGTGTTTTAATTGATTGTTCGTTTGTTTCATAATTGTTTGTTTTATATTTCAATATTTTAATGCCTTGACGAAAGAGAATAGTGTGTTAATATAGGTGTATTAATTTTGTAGTTACTCCTGAAGAAGTTATCAAACGATAACGAAATATTGAGTTTTAAAGAAGAAAAGAGTTTTATTTACAGTCCAGACCGATTCCCGATAATCATATATATATATATATATATATATATATATATATATATATATATATATATATATATATATATATATCAGATTGATGCACGGTCGATAACATATCACCAAATCTTATATATATATATATATATATATATATATATATATATATATATATACACATATATATATATATATATATATATATATATATATATATATATATATATATATATATATATATATATACATATATATATATATATATATATATATATATATATATATATATATATATATATATATATATATATATATATATATATATATATATATATATATATATATATTTCTTTTAAATTTTTTTTATGTTCAGCATTTCGATATAATGCATGGTTTTGACTTTCACGGCGATAAAGAAATAAAAATACCATACTAGGTTGATAACGTTCTGCTGATAGCAGAAAAGGAAGAAAATCTTTAGAAGATACTTTATTAACTGAACAAAACAGCAAACAAATTTGGAATCACAATATTAGCAACGTACATAAATTGCTTAACAATTTCTTAAACGCCATTAAGATGATAAAAAATAGATATGGTAAAAAATGAAGTTTGAGTATTTCGCCTTAGATATATCGAGTTCTGATAATACCTACACAAAAGTGAGAAAGCAAACCGCAATGTGGCATTCCTAAACTTACTTAAAGTAAATATTGAAACCAACACCTAAGAACTGAACAGAAATTTCAAATTTACATGGTTACAATAACACCTATACTAATTTACACAGCGGAAGGCCCTATCGTATAAAGAGAGAATTGGTAACGTGGGATAAATTTAAAGATAGAAAAGTGACAAACACCTATAACATCAGAAGAAGGTCAGAAGAGAATCACAAAAGATAAGTCAGCAATACGAAGCAGTGCTACCACAATTCCAATGTACGATAGAAGCAGACGGTAATAAACAGATAATGAGGATCAAAAAATTCTGGAGGAAAAATAGCCTCCCGTTCGGATCTCGGGTGGGGGCTGATTCGGGGGAGTCAATATGGGGAAATCGCAATTTTGAAATGGATTTTTGTAACATACTAAGTTTAAACTCTACCATAAATTTAATGCGTTAACACCTGCAATTAAATAAGCCTCATGAACTCACTTTCTGCAAAACCAAGGACAGTTCATCGACCAGCAGAGTCAACTTTCTCTATCTTCGGTACGACTTCTATTCCCGGTTTAGGCGTAACTTTGGAATCTGTGTTTTTGCCAGAAGCGATCTCTCTTGCCAAGGAGAGGAGGCTCTGGATGTTATGTGGTTAAAAATAACGACTCGACAAATCACAAGAGTTATCTGCTGCCTCTATCGGCCACGAAATGATACTAACTTTCAAACAATTTCGCCTCTCTTGTAGACACCATCGATCATTTAAAGATTAATTATCCAAGTGGTGAAATTGCCATTCTGGGTGACTTTGGTGTCCGTCCAACATCAACTGGCTTACGTATTCAAATACGACCGACGAACAAGGTCTTGAAGCTCAATCATTCTCAATCAATAGTAGTTTTATTCAGCCTATCTATGCACTAACACAGATTCCTGGTTGAGATGGAGACTTCGCAGGTTTTCTCGATCTGTTTTTAATCATCAGCCAAGAGACCTACAGTGTCACCGTAAATCCACGGCAATGCCCTTCCAACGACGAGCCTTGGTTCGACCTAAAATGCAAAGAAGCTGTTACGTTGGGAATTTGGAATCTTTGGCACAATAACGCTACTCAGTATATATCACCACTACACTAAACACTTTATTCTTGCCCTTGACGCATGTTTCGCTGACCGTCTTAGCTTTACCAGGAGCAATGAAGAGTTAATCATCGCACCTGATGAAATTAAAATGGTCAGCGAAACGCGCGTCGAGTGTAAAAATAAAGTGTTTGGTGTAGTGGGGATATATACTGAGTAAAGAAGTTGTTGCCTACCGACAATGGCGTGAAAACCTTAACGTGCTAACCGTAAAATCTGTGTTTGTGGCTGGAACAGATCCCAAGAAATTATTGCCGAAACCAAGGAGGCAAAAAATCAATGCATTAAAAATTAACTTCTTGCCTGCCCCAACTACCATTCCCACGGCCAGATTATACTATTGCAACAAGATCTGTTGAGAAAGCTAACTTATTAGCTGAACTCTTTGCTTCTCATCCTAGTATCGATTTCCAAGGAAAAACACTACCTACTATTCCCACAGTGCAGTTAAGTATGCCCGATATTGTCTTCAGACAGCGGCAGCGTATCATTTTAATGAAGCTAAAAATGAAAAAAGCGTTTGGGGCCGTAGCACTTAAAAAATGAGCAAAGGAATTAACTCCAGTTTTCTTTAGATTCTTCAACCTATCCTATAAAAAGGGAATATCTTCTTTCTATTGAAAATGCGCTACAGTTCAGCTGATACCCAAAAAGTGGCAAGAAGACCTTGCCAAAAGCTACCGACTGGTCGCACTGGTTTCAATAATATCGAAAGTTAAGGGAAAGGCTATCAATTAGCAAATAAAAATATCTTGAAGGATTTAATATTATGGGCGGCCATTAATTAGGCTTTCGTAAGCAAAGATCACCAGAAAATCTTCCAATTTATGTCACACATGTTTACAACAATGCCATTGAACATTTTGGAGAATCTCCAGCTCTTAATATATCCAAAGCATTCGACCGTGTTTGGCATGGTGGATTTTTGGTTAAGCTATGCTCTTATGGTATGTCTGAAAGGTTCTGTTGATGGATCTTGGGTTTCCTCAGAGAGCGTTTTTTACGAGTGACAGTCGACGGATTTCTTTCTAATACCTATAGTATTAACGCCGGTGTACCTCAAGGCTCTATACTATCTCCTACTCTCTTTCTCATTTATATTAACGATCTGGAAAGGATCAGGAATCCAATCTCCTGATGATAGTACGCTTATTTCTTTATTTACTTTGACTGCTCGCACATTGGCTGCTCTTGCAAATATCCCCAAACAGCAGAGAGTCGTTTCACTTAACAAAGATCTGGAAGAATTTCTATGTTGGGGCGACAGATGACAGAACATTTATTTCTTTATTCATTTTGAACCTTCAAACATCAGCGACTCATGTAAATCTCCGCAGACAGCAGGAAGTTGGCCAACTTAACAAAGACCTGGAAGAAATTCTATCTTCGGGTGACAGTAACTAACTAGAATTTAATGCTACAAAAACCAAAGCGGTATTTTTTTCTAATTAACTGGTCAAGTGCAAGTTGAACTTGTGTATTCCGAACGTTGATGCTTTTAAAATAAAAAATTTTGTTACGGTAGTATAAAATGATCAATGAATTCACAAAACACACTCCAAATGAGTTTTCAACAAAGTTTGTTTCCAATCTTTACTGAAAACTGATGACCTTGATTTTTTTTTTTTTTTATATACCAGATAAATTATTAAAGGTAATGCACTCGTGATAATTTTCGGTCAATCTACACCCCATGGAGAATATTCCAGAATTTTTTCAAAATTTTTTGATAAGTACTTTTCGAGATAAGGTGGGGGGCAGCGATTTTTTGCGATTTTTTAAAAATAATACAGAGAAAAGTGTGCGCAAGTATTAGATTGTTTATATATTTTTTACTCGTGTTTTCACAAGCTTTCATTTGACATCACACTCGACCTAGTAAAAAATTTTTTTTTCACTTCCGATTTCACCCTTCAAAACTAATCCCTTAAGTCAAAATTTAACTTTCAAAACTACATGGCTCTGATGAGGCCATCAATTCCTATATTAGTACCAAATTTCAACTTTCTATGTCAAATAGTTTCGGAGAAAATCGGCTGTGACAGACAGACAGACGAGAGACAGACACCGAAGTGATCTTATAAGTGTTCCGTACGGAACACTAAAAAATTAACACTACTGAACCCGACATAGTTATTAAGGATGTCCCATTCTTTTAGCATCGTCATTTAAGTTGTTGAGCATAAATTTGGGAGCAAATAGGTCTTGTAAAGTTTTCTAGTACTAAATCGTGCTCCTAGATCTTTTTGCTGTGCATGATACATGTTCATCTCATGCATAGCACAGAGATCTGCTCAAAAGCTAGGAGCACTATCTCGAACTATAAAACTTTACACTCCACAACAACTTTCGGAACAAAGCTCAAATTCGACCAACGATGCTCCAAAACATACACACAGTTGTTGGATTCCATTCAGAAGAGAGCGGCTCTCCTGAACGGAGACCCAGAACTCAATAGAACCCTTGATGTCTTGGAACATCGACTTAAGTCTATTCTACAAGTATTTTCATGAAAAATGTTCGATAGATGTGGCCCGCTTATTTCTTCCCAGAGTGGTGCATGCTATTAATACACGTTGCTCCATTACCTCACATCCTTATGAGGTTCAGCTTATTACTCCTCGTACAACACATTTTAAGCTGTCTTTTATATGAAGAACATCATTCCTTTAGAATGATTTGGTCAGTACAGTGTTTTCCACCGAGTACAAGCAATTCAAGGCCAATGTTAATCGCTTCTTCCGCTCACGCATTGCTCCTGTGATGCTTTCGGGATTTCTCTGCAGCACGTGCGCTACGCTCATAAAAAATAAAGAAAAGAGGAAAGAAGGGTTAACCTTTTCAGGAATAGTCGATAGATTCCATAACCGAAGATTCTGGTTGGTCTCTTTAGGAAATTTGAGACAATAGCCTTAGAAGGTAAAATGCCTAAGCCGGTATTTTATAGCCGGTACTGACAATCGCATTGTTTCAATTAAATATTAAAATGCACTTTTAAATCAAATAGAAATAGCAAGCAAGTAGGATGTAGTAGAAATATCTAGAAATGAAGATTCTATGAAAAAGAATAAAAAAAAGGTCTGTAGTTTTTGAAATGTTCTAGGATTGCATTATGAATAAAAATCAATTTTTAAGTGTATACTTTAAGAAAGATCGTAATTTCAAGAGACTTATTCCTTGTTGGTTTTTCTGTAGACTTCCCAACTATTTATCGTCGCAACAGCTTGGCACACATGTTGATTCCACTAGAGACGCATAGCAAAGCGCAATCGCATCCCGGACCCGAAAACCGAGCTCCGGGAACAGTGTTAAGCTTGCCGCCAACCTGTTGGTCCGGATAGCTAGCGCAGAACTATATATTCGTTAATTTTCGGTAAATAAATTATATATTATTATAAATTTTCAAAAGTATTTTATTGGTAAAATATAAAATAGATCTTTCCGTGAATATCTGGAGTACCGGAAAAGTGGTATTTGCCAGGCTGTCAAGTTCTGGTAAGTTTTCAACTATTTTTTTTTTCCCAATTAAAAAAAAAAATTGGTCATTCAAAATCAGGGGGTAATGTGGTATTGAACTAATTTTTAGGAAGTATTAATTGCTTAAGATTTGGAGTATTTTGGGAGTATTTTACTTTTTCAAATAAATTTTAAACTTTGTAAACAAGGTGTATGAAGTCATATTTATAAATGAGTTATACCGAAAATCAAAGATATCTTTTATGTATTTCTTGTTAATATTATGGTTTGTTATTTATTTAGTATAATCTATATTTGAAAAGATTTTCTCTTGTAAAATTTTGTTTTAATTGGACTATGACGCGAGGAGAATTTTCTTTTGATGTTAAAAAACGAAAAACAAGTAAATAATTAATAAAACTTGATGAAATTAAACGTTGATGAAATTGAAAGTACGGAGAGAAAATCCTATATTGTAATTTATATATATTCTACTATATTAAATTCTCCCCAAAAATCGAAAATTTTTCGGTGTGCTCAGTTTGAAGATGTAATAATACGAGAGCTTTAAATTTCACAAAATTTGCATCTTGTAAATATTGTTTTCTAAAATATGTAAAACGCATGTCGATTGCTGAATATTGCGTCGAGATTATTAGATTAAAAGTAAAATTTCAAAAAAGAACTTTTAGGTAAATTATTTGATAAATATCGACACTCTAGTAGTATACATATCAAGAATATTTAGCTTTTTATCAGGTATGGATATCGAGACTTCAAAATTATCTTTGGAAAACATTTTTCAAGCGAAAAATCAGGAGGATTCAATACTAAATTATTCTGATGCTCACTATGATTTATTTACTTGGGGTGTATTTCCGGGTGGATTCCATAGAACCAAAAATCAATGGCAATCATCACGTTAACATCACATCAACTATGTACCTGACAATTTTTGGTGCATTGTTCGTTATTTGGTTCCTTCGGCTGGTCGCCAGGTATTTATGGAAGGTAATCGACACCTACCTCGATTAGCACTAGGATGAGTAGGAACGCAAAGTGTTTGAAGACAGTAGCTTAGGTAGAGTGTAATTTTAATAATGTTTATGGCAGCACTATCGCCTTTTCTAAAAAGTGCCGAATGTATGTTCGGCAACTTGCATAACGCTGACTACCTACATGATAGAATTAATAACTGTTGAGACGGAAAGTTGAACTCCAATGTAAATATATATTGTATATATATATATATATATATATATATATATATATATAATATGTATATATATATATATATATATATATATATATATATATATATATATATATATATATATATATATATATTAAATAAAGAAATATAATTGACTTGTGCAGTAAGTAAAATGTGACTGTATAATGCGTTAATAAATAAGCAGTCTTGAATTCAGAGGAAGATTACTGGCTACTCTTGAAAAGAAGAAAAGTTTCTTGGCAATTTTCTTCTGAATGTAAAGCAGGGATCTATGACAGCCTAACTTTTTAATTTCTAAAATAACTTGCAATTTTTGGTTGTAAATGAAAACGTTTAGATTATTTAAATCAATCCGCGACAGTCTATATTTAGTAGTCAGGAACATGGTGTTATGAAAATCGTTTAATATACTAAAATCAGTAAATTCTTATAAAATGGGCATTAAAAAAAAATAGGGATAAATGGCACCTGAAAACTCGGATGGAGACTGGCTTTTTTAAGTCGCTGCTAGTGGCGAACTTATTACAAAAATTGGCATTAATAATTGTAGGTTATGCAGACATTTTCAAGCAATGTTGCGGTTGTTGAATTGGAACTATCACATCCTTTTATAAATGTAATATAGTATATATATATATATATATATATATATATATATATATATATATATATATATATATATATATATACTATATATACATATATCTATATATATATATATATATATATAGAAAAATACAAAAAGGTTTTTACTACATTAATAAAAAAAAACAATTACAGACAGAGGAATCAATTAAAATTCAAGTTTTATATTTCAATATTCCAATTACGGAAGAAGATGAAGAAAGAGTTTCAATAATATTACATCAATTGCATTAAAAACTTTAATCCATTTATCCCAGAACAGAATATTCTTTTAAAAATCACTGTATAAGACTATCTGGCTGCAATAAGTCACAAAAAACATACAATTCCTAAACAACTCCGCAAAATCGTAATTATTCAATGTAAGGAACAAGTTAATTTTTGGTTCAGCTGCGTGCCTTTACCGCAGTAATCCAATTTATTTCAGCTTATTTTTTGTTTGATGGAACTGAATTTAAAAAAACACTTTATAATCACATAATGGATAATCCTCACTCTATAATAATACTAAGAGTTTAAATTTTAGACGGTTTATTAAACAATTCTTGGCAACGACGTTCATTTCAACAATTTTTAAGCATATGATTATGCTATTATAGTTAAACACGTAAGGGGATAAAGGGTAAAAGAGGATGGTAAAGAGGTTACTTCGTATATTTTTATTATATCATGTATTATATTATATCATTTTGAGACTTGAAACCGAGAAATCTGAAAACTGTGATTTTTTTTTATTATGTTCAATTATTTATGGTCAAGCATGTAAGAATATGTTTAGAACAATGTGTATTTTTTCAATATTTTAAAGTGTATATCGTCAAAGATACATGGGGTATAATGTGGTAGTGAAGGCAGTTAGAGGAGATATTTTGTATATATCATGTTATACGTTCTCTTAAACCCGTCTTCTGCTCAACTTTTTTCGTAATTATTATTTTACTATAATTTTATATGTGTGTAACCTTTTTAGCCCTTATTACTTCCTACTACTAATGGATATACTCAGTATGTATTTAAGTATATTACAAGCGACTTAAGCAATTTTAGCTAACCATCTAACACAGAGGAATCATTGGTAGAACTAGAGATGATACTTACGCCTCTCACCAAGTACCACCTTTTTAATCACGTATATATATATATATATATATATATATATATATATATATATATATATATATATATATATATATATATATATATATATATATATGGGTTTAATGCTTAATAATTTAAAGACTTGTTTTACATCATAATATATATTTTTGTCAAAACGTTTCAACTATACACTCTGGTCTATATCAGTTGTTTACAATAAACATTTTTTTTTTTTGGGTTTTTTTTTCCCTTTTTTAGTTATGTTTTATTGTCTCTACGAGGCTGGTTTGAAAAGTCCGTGCAAAAATAAAAACTACTTATGTGTTTGGGGTAAACCTTTTTTATTTTTCGACATAGTCTCCTTTTAGGCTTATACACTTCGTCCAACGATGTTCTAGTTTGTTGATCCCTTCCGAATAATAGGATTTGTCCAAGTCTGCAAAATATCCATTAGTGTCCAATAACGATGAATAATATTCACCTGTAATAGTTTTACCCTTTCCCAGATAGTCGATGAGGATTATCCCTTGCGAATCCCAAAAGACAGTCGCTATAACCTTTCCGGCCGAAGGAACGGTCTTCGCCTTTTTTGGTGCAGATTCCCCCTTGGTAACCCATTGTTGTTTAGTCTCAGGAGTATAGTAATGTATCCATGTTTCATCCACAGTGACGAAATGACGCTTAAAGTCCTCCGGATTCTTCTGGAACAGCTGCAAACCATCCTTGCAACACTTCACACGATTCCGTTTTTGGTCAAGCGTGAGCAATCGCGGCACGCATCTTGCGGATAGCTTTCTCATGTCCAAATGTTTATGCAAAATATTATGTATCCGTTCAGTCGAGATGCCCACAGTACTAGCAATCTCACGCACCTTACCTCTTCTGTCATCCATCACCATATCATGGATTTGATCAATGATTTCTGGAGTAACCTCCGTAACCTCCACAGGCCGTCCAGAACGTTCAGCGTCACTTGTGCCCATATGGCCAGTCCGAAAATTTTGAAACCACTTATAAACTGTTCTAATCGAAGGTGCAGAGTCACCATAATATTTATCAAGCTTCTCTTTAGTCACCTGAGGCGTTTTGCCTTTCATGAAGTAATGTTTAATCACCACACGAAATTCTTTTTCGTCCATTTCTTGAAAATCACTCGACTTCCTTGATTCACACGAATGCCAAACACAAAGAAATAGACCAATATGGCTGAAACTTGGTGTGCGTTCATTCAAGAGATGCTACTAACTAAACATGACCTCGATACGCGCCGGTGGTGCCATCTCTCGGACTTTGCACGGACTTTTAAACCAGCCTCGTATTTACATTGTGTCTATCCTACCTACTATTATTGATTTTCGGCTATTTTTTCCTATAGGTTTTATAATTCTAATACTAGCTAAGTTAGCAAGCTATTAAATAAATATTGGAAATACCTTAGCATGCTTCTTTCTATCCTGAGTTAAAGAAGTAATTTGTCACACAGGGTGTATGTTTTGTGAGTCATTATTTAATAGTGTTACTCCGAAGAAAGGAGAAACTTTTAATTCTTTAAAAATATTAGGGATAGAAAAACTTTAAATACAAATACTTTTCAATTTCTATTATATGGGAGTGTAGGACTTCTTCACAGATTTTTTTACAAAGCTAGGGTCCCTTCTGTGGTTATTGTTTTATATAGTTAATAATACATTTAAAATATGCACCATTAATAATTGAAAATTTCATAATGCTATATAGGAGCACAATGAATACATTAAAGTATTTGTGGATAAATTGAAAAATCATACTCATTATTGTAAACTTGGTTGATGGATATTAGAATGTTTAAGAAATCGGTTAGTTTGTTATATAAAATCTGATGGTATATAACCAAAGTTACTATCAGAATATAGTTTAATACTGTCGTGGAAATTCGCAAAGCGACAAGTTAAGAGCAGAGAGTATTAATACTGAAAATTAAGTAAATTGTCGATTCTGGAAACAGATGAAAATTAATTAGATAAAGAACAATTATAAAAAGGAAAATCTTACTTTAGTTGCACAATAAAAATGATCCAAGCAAATGTTCATCAAGGAATTGTTTTAAGTGTAAGAATGCCTTGCAAAAGCTTAAACATCAATCCAGTTAAAGAAGAATCTCAGCATAGGTGAGGGGATTGACATTTCCGCGTTCAAATTCTTATTATCGTTGAAGATAGGACCAGAAAAAGTTACACTAGATATCGAAAGCAGGAAAATAACTTTTCAAATTAATTCAGGAGTGTACTGTTCACTCATGAATTTAGATGAAGCACTTCTCTTGGCTTCCCGTGAAGTATGATTTCAAAGTGCTTATAGGTGTTTACTGTACACTGCCAGAATAGGTTTAAAAAAAATTAAAATTTTTTGTAAACTTATTATTAAAGCAAAATGAAGCAAGTAAAATCTGTATATTACCTAGGCTGACTGAAATGGTCTCGGTCTGACACATAGATGGCATTAGAAACTGTGAAACCATAATTGTATTGGAAAGTTCCATCCTTTATATAAACACATGTAAAATTTTACTTCGATCTGCAGCTGTTTAATATTGACGTAACATCGATTTTTTTAAACAGAAAAAATTGTATATCGTGCAGTGATTTAATTCTTTGTTTTAGATGGTTTATCACCAACAGAAATTTATCTAAAATTGTTAAAAGTGTATAAGGATGCATCACCTTTACTTTCCACTGTGAAAAAAATAGGCTGCTCTTTTTAATCTGGTCGTACAAGCCTCGAACATGACTCATGCGAAGGTCGTCCAAAAACTGCTACAACACCACAGACCATGATATGATGTAAGACGATCGACGAGTGAAAGTGAGTGAGATGAGGCCATAGGCATCTCGAAAGAATGAATTGGAAATATTTTGCATAAAGAATTACATATGAAAAAGCTTTGTGCAAGATGGGTGCCACATTTGCTGACAATTCACCAAAAATGCATTCGAATGCGTTTTTCTCAAGCGCGTTTGGATAAAATGAATTTCAAGCATCGTTTCATAACTATTGATGAAACTTAGATCCACCACTATACACCAGAGCGAAAAGAACAGTCGAAACAATGGATTGAAGCAGGTGCACCAAAGAAGGTAAAGACGGTTCCATCTGGGAAGGTTATAGCAGCAGTTTTTGGGATTACAAAGGTGTTTTGTTGATCAATTATTTTTAGGAAGGTAAAAAAATTAACTCTGAATATCATCGTAATCTTTTGCATCAGTCGAATGCAAAAATTCGTGAGAAAACACTTGGTTTAAAGAAGAAAAGAATAATTTTTCATCAAGACAATGCACGTGTTCACACAAGTGTTTTGACGATGGCCAAATTCAACGATGTAAAGTACGAATTGCTTGAACATCAAGCGTATTCACCAGATTTAGCTCCCTCTGATTATTATCTGTTTCCAAACTTGAAAAAAATTCCTGGCTGGAAAGTATTGTACATCAAATGACGAAGCTATTCCAGCCAGCAGTGGATGAATATTTTGCAGACATTCCGGAATCACACTTTAATGATGGTATTGAATTATTGGAAAAATGTTGGAATAATTGTTTTAAAGTTTCAGGAGACTATATTGAAAAATAATATTTCACATCAAAAAAAAAATTCTTTCATTGTTAGGCCGAGAACTTTTCAGAGAGCCCACTACTAGGTACACAATTTTTGTATGAATCCTTTACAATGATCTTTTTTTAAAGAACTATAATTCAACTGGGAATCTACTGTATTGACACTAGAAAATGATTTATATCATAGGTTTCCAACGGGGGCGATACCGCTCCGTGTGGGCGCTAGAGCCTTCTATGGGGGCGGTAGCGGTTCCAGAATGGGGGAGGAAATTAATATCATAAAATACTTTGAAAATACTTATGTTTTCATTAATAAATATTTTATCTAGCTATCTAAAATTTTTATCTTATTTTTATCTCGTAAATAAGCATCAAAAAATTTAAATTAGCATTAGGTATACGTTTGCTTAATTCGGTTTAGTATTGTCGGTGACAAGTCTTTGCAAGTTGGTAAGCAAAGACGAGATTCACGCAATCAAGCATGTTTCGATAAAAATATGGGAGCTTTGTTGAGAGGGCGAGTGCAGAGGCATCACAAACAAGCAAAGGCATACAACTTGATGCCTGCGCCAAATCAATTCTATAAAAGGCAGGGATAGATCCAGGAATGTCTTATTATTCTTGTGTGCTTCGCCAATAATCCATATTCGTGAGTGAAAGTGAAGAAGTCATTATAGCCATTATTTTTATAACTGTCTACAAATCTGTTGAAAAGTTAGTTTACTTAAACTATGGCAAATTTTATATTTCAAAATGTCTGAAACTAAGAAGAAATGCCGGCAGTACAGGGTGAGTAAACGATAGGGTAAAGTTCATTATCTCATTTGTTTCGGGAATGACGAGAAAATGTTAAATACAATAGTTTTAGGGAATGTTAAGGTGCACAGTTTAAAATTATTTTTGAGTATACAGGGTACTTCAAAAAAGTGTGGCCGATATAATATGTTTTTTTAAATGGAACATCCCATTCTCTAATTTATTTTTAAATTCTGCATAAAATTTTATAACTTTTTTATTAATAATTTTATATACCTAAACCTAGTAGTTTTTCTAATATTTTACTTTTTTTTTTTTAAATATTAGTTTTCAGTTTTGTAAAAAATTGCCAGTAGCATCATTGTTTTTGAAGCTGGAATATTCATAATTGGTACGAGCGCGTTCTATAGAGATGAAGAAAAGATATATGTAAAGAAAAAAATTTATGCATTTGGACTATTTTAAATTGAAAAATCCCAAATTTTTAAAACGGCACACCCTGTATATTATTATTTTTTCTGATAGATTTATTTTGAATTTTTCAATTTTTACCCTTGTTACGCTACTGTGAAAACCTAAACAAATAGTTAATAATAATAATAATATAGTTTAACTTATCTAATGATTAATTATAAGGATGTAATAAATATTCAAAAATATGCCCGTCTGCTTGAATACACATGTTTAGTCGTTTTACTATATTTTCCTTCACTTCCCTCAGCATAAAGGGCGTTATTGTCCTGCACGCATCCCGTATCCTATTTTCCATATCTACTGGTGTTGTAGGGGGATTCACATAATTACGATCTTTAATGTAGTCCCACAAAAAGAAGTCTAAATGTGTTAAGTCACATGATCGAGGGGGCCACTGAATGTATCCATCCCTACCGATCCATTTTTGTTGGTAACGATCGTTTAAAAATTCCCAAACTACCCGGTGGTAGTGAGCAGGAGCTCCGTCTTGTTGAATCCACATTTGTTCCCTTTCAAAGTTATCAACTTCTTCAAGAAGCTGGGGTAATTCATTTTTACATATCTGGGCCCGTTACGCGGTTCGTGGAAAAACTACGGATCAATAATTCAAAAATTTAATATTCCACACTACACATTAAGCGACCAATGGTTTTGGTTTTGAACTTCTCGGGCCCAAAATGGTTTAACTGTTGAATATTAATGCATGTTATGGGTGTTATCTGCTCCATTACTGTGAAAAGTAGCTTCATCAGAAAACATTATTTTGGATAAAAAATTTGGATCGGCCTCTAATGCTCTATTCACGGTGATATAAAAGTTTACTCGTCGTTCAAAATCACGGTCTTGAAGATCTTGGTGTAGTTCCATATGAAAGGGATGATACTTGTATTTTCTCGTGTTGCGATTAGCCGTAAATTGGGATGTGTCAGATAACTCAGCTAGTTGACGGCTGCTGACTTGGGGATTGTCTTCAACATGAAGTAAATTCTCCGTTTCTTTTTTCTCATTGGTAGCATTCTGGTTTACTACTTTCCGTTTCGCATACTCAACGCTACCACTACTGAAAAGATTTTCTAGATGGTATACGTCTATTAGGGTACTTCGCTCCGTAAAGCCTTACTGACTGACAATTTTTTCCCGCCTCGCCCAGCATATAAACCATATCAATTAATTCATTTTTAGGAAAATCCATAACTATTACATTTATTCGTCACTTACTACAACAAATTAAACTATTTTTACTTGCTTAATAGACATGTCAAAATTTGACAATACCTACATTTTGTCTTGTTTTGACAACTATGTGCATCGAAAACTATTAGAAATAGGTATATGGCATACTTAATAAAAGTTGAAGGGTTTTGTAAAACCTATCAGAAAAAATAATAATAAACAGAGTGTGCCATTTAAAAAATTTGAGATTTTTCAATTTAAAATAGTCGAAATGCATAAATTTATTTTGAACTCCCGGTAGCATCTAACTCAAATTTCTTTACACCTATCTTTTTTCCATCTCTATAGAACGCTCGTAGGAATTATGAGTATTCCACTTTCAGAAACAATGGCACTACTGGCCATTTTTTACAAAACTGAAAACTAATATTTAAAAAAAAAATGAAATGTTAGAAAAACTACTAGGTTTAAATATATAACATTATTAATAAAAAAGTTATAAAATTTTACGCAAAATTTAAAAATAAATTAGAAAATAGGATGTTTCATTTAAAAAAAAATATATGTTATATCGGCCACACTTTTTTGAAGTACCCTGTATACTCAAAAATAATTTTAAACTGTTTATCTTAACATTCCCTAAAACTATTGTATTCAACATTTTTTCGTCATTCCCGAAACAAATGAGATAATGAACTTCCTATCGTTGACTCACCCTGTACAGTACTGAGTATTTGAAATATGGATTTATGCACTCTCCTACAAACCAATCATTACCTATGTGTTTAATTTGCCAAAAAGTTTTTTCAAATAAAGCCATGAAGCTTTGTAGGCTTCACGAGCATTTGAATAAAATGTATGCTGATAAAAAGGACGAAGATTTATCCTGTTTTCAGGGACTGGAAAAAGAAATATTTAAAGCAGCCAACTATATCAAACCTTTCTGGGTCGCCTTCTAAACAAGAAAATGATGGACTACGAGCCTTATATAATATTTCATAGTTAATCGCAAAAGCGGGAAAATAACACAAAATTGGCGAGGAATTAACCTTGCCGGCACTCAAAGAGGTAATAAAAACTGTTCTTCATCATGAGATACCGTCAGATATCATCAGAAAAATTCCTCTGAGTAATAATTCGGTGCAAAGAAGAATAGATGAAACGGTTTAAAGCGATATCATTATGCGATTACTTAAAGACTTTCAAATTTTTTATTCAACTCGATGAATCAACTCTACCAAATAACGAAACACTACTTTTATCATACGTTCGATTCATAAAGGGAGAAAAAAATTGTCAAGAGTTATTATTTGCTAAAAATTTGGTAACCGATACAAAGAAAGAATCGATATTAAATGTTTCTTCAAGAAAAAGAAATTACTATTCGTAATATTTTGTCAGCTGCTATTGATGGTGCTTCAGCAATGACGGGGCGTCATAAGGGTTTCATAGCCCATGAAACAAGCAGTACCAAATGTACTTGCTGTACATTCTGTTATTCATCGTCAGTATTTGGTTGCAACAAATCTGAATGAACACCTGCATACATGGTTTCGTTACGATATTAGAGCAGTCAGTCAATAAAATTAGAAGCAATTTATTGCATGACATATTATTTGGCCAACTTTATAGTGAAAATGATGAAGATTACAATCGCTTGCTGTTGCACACAGAAGTTTGTTAGCTCTTTCAAAAAGTATTTGTCTGAATCGTTTTTTCAATCTATTTGACTCAGTACTGGACTTCCTTGAAAATAGAGACGAAAAACTGCGGGAAAACCTGATTACATTCTGTTTAAAATATTTAATGAACTTAATTTACAATTACAAGGTAATGAGTTGAACTTAATTAAAACAAAAATTTCTTTTGTTTAAACAATATCTAGGTAGAGGTGAATACAGCCACTTTCCTACATTATCAGCAGTCTCTGTAAAACAGGAAGATATACTTACTTATTGCCAACACTTGGACATTCTTCATGCTGGAGCTGCTGCTTATGGAGCGATTCCAGGATATTTTAAACGTGAATATATCGAGTTGGGTTTTAGATCATTTCGCAAATGCAGATACAGTAGAATCATCAAATTTAGAAGAGGAACTCGTAGAACTTACAACTAACGAAAAACTAAAAGTAAAATTCAGAAATGGATACCAAGAGTTCTGGCTTCAAAAATCAATACCAGCTCTTTACCCTGAATTGCCGGCAAGAGTACAGAAACTTTTAATTGCTTTTTCTTCATCGTATTTGGCTGAGCGTGGGTTCAGTGCAGTAGCTAATTTACTGTCTCAGAAAAGGATCAGACTGCACATCACTGAACGTGGTAATTTGCGACTGATATTAACGAAATTGGAACCCGACATTAACAAATTGTTAAAACTCCTTAAATATCTCATTAATTTTTTTTGTTTCTTATTGATTTTGTGTTTAATTTTAAATTTTTAATAAACAATCTTTTACTACATTTGATGGTCGTTTTAATTAATTTCTACTTTGGGATTCTTAATAGATAGATAGACAGATAAAATAGGTATAGATAATATGCAACAATATTTTAGTATTTCGTATAATTAACTATTATGCAATTGTTGGAATTTTTTTCTGGGAAAGGGGGCGGTGATCCAGAAAAAGTTGGTAACCTTCGATCTGTATGCTCTAAGGAAATAATAAAATTTATGTGAGTATTTTTAGGCAAAATCGTATTCTTTTATTTCTTAGCTAGTCTTATGGTAAACAATAAATAAAAGTAATGGACCAATAACATAAAATTTCTACATGAATCTACCAAGAGCCAAACATTTTCGTGGCAATATCGATATTATTCTCCAAGTTTCCAAGGACATGTTTTTGAAAGTTCTAATAACTATAAAATAAGATAATAAACATTAAAAAAAAATAATAAAATATTTGAGCCCAAAAGCCTCTTTTGGGCTCAAAAATAAGAACTTCGCCATTAAAACAAGAATATTTCAGTTAATGTATAATCTCCAGTGGTGCGAACTTCAATTAAAAAACTACTACCCTAAAAAACTGATTTGATAGGGCACAGATGAATTTATGAAACGTCCAAACACTCTAGCTCAATCTCTTATTATTTGAAAAAAATGCATTAATAGAAATAATTAGAGAAGCGGAGAAGTTAAGTAAATTCTTAAATAAAATATCTAGAGGATTATTTAAACCTACTTGGTCAAATCCAAATTGCGACTTTGATCAAGGCCTCTAGCCTGACATCTCAAAAAAGAAATCCATTGAACCGATCAACTGGAAGATCCTTTGAGTTTATCGGTTTCCAAAACTTCTTACAGTCAGTTTAGCACATTTTCTAACCACCAGTGTAGTAGTGTTGTCAACATACGAGGACGGTAAGTACCTTGCAAATTTCTTAAATTCATTTAAGGTTAGTTCAGGTCAGGTAATTCCTATACTTAAAATTCAAAATATTTTATTTAAAATATGAATATTCTAAAGTGGGACCCTGAGTTTTTTTAATGTTAAATCATCAAATCAATACAAATTTTCCAATCAACGACTCAGTTTATAAAATATCAAACTTATTTAGATAAAATAATCTTGAATCATTTTTTTTTGATATAACAGGAACATGTACATATATCGTTCAAATATTTACATACACCTGGAATTTTCAAAAATTCTATTTTTTACGGATTTTTATTCTCTATACTTCTAAGAATTATTAAAAAAAATTAAGTAAATTCCATTCCGTTACAAAGTTACAGCATTAAGTATGACCTGGCGTCGGATTGGGATCGCTACCTGTTTTTTAGACACAATTTGCAATATTACTCGGTTAGTTTTTAAGATTTTTTAACATTTTTTTTAAAATCTTAATAATTACTTTTTCTATAAAATATCGAGAGGTTTTTTATATCTTTTTAATAGACTTTTTTTTATAAATAATTAAATTAAAGTTTTGAATACCGTACATTTTTTATTTTTGAAAAAAAAACTTTCGACAATTTGTAACTACTACTTTATTTTACAAGATTAATTTTTATTTTTGCAAATTCGATTATTTTTTATGAAGTTATCCTGCAGACAAGGAGACGCCATGGTTTTCATCAGTGGTCCATTTAACCCGATAGAAAATAATGTTAACATTTAAAACATAGTAAAAAAAAATTCTTATAATTTAAGATACAATAAAAATAATCTCCATTCTTTTGCATTATTCACTTAATAACCTTATAGATATATATATATATATATATATATATATATATATATATATATATATATATATATATAAATATAAACAAAAATTGTGAGTTTCGCAGGGTTGCAGCCAGATTATAAGGTATTTTCTAGGGCATTCACAAAAAATAACACTCTTTTTACTTAGTGAAAGCTTTCGGATATATTCAATCCTTCTACAGTCACTCTACAAAAGGGGACGGTGGTCATTAAAAAAAGGCTTTAAAAAAATTATTAAAAAACTTACTGTAAGTGAGGTTACGAACATAAATTAGGCTCTTCCAACATACTTTCTTTCTCGAAAAAAAAACCTTTTGTCTCTTTCACCACACAGTGTACATGTAAACAATAAAAACATTCAAAAGGAAAAAGAGTCATTAATTAAAATATTCAAAATTTAACACCATTATACATGTATATACTCAGGACGCACAGAGAGCGGTATAGCACTGCCAGTCGTGGTCAATATGCACTTTTTTTGAAGATGTTTGTTAGATTTAGGAATTTTTCTCTAGAAGAAGATAGAGGATATACGGTTTATTTTAAAATTAATTATAATTTATGCTATATAATAAGATGTCCATCTTTTTATTTTTGAAAAACATATATGAGAAGAATAAAAATTAATTACACACACAGTGAGAAGAAGAAGAAAAAAAAAGAAATGTAAAAAAGGGGAAGAAAAAAGGAAAAAAAAAGGGGGAAATATATTTTATGTTAAGTTTGGGGTAGCTGACGGCATCTCACTTCCTCCCTATTACTAATCTGAAGTAGGTTAGAGTAAATTACGTTTAAATGTTGAACATCTGATCTTTTGTTCATGTAATTTTTTTGGTTATTGATGTAAACTATTTCAAGAAAATTTCTTTTAAAGTAGTTTTTTTCAAAATCTATTATTTTTACGTTTTCAAAATCAGGCAAGTGCCCGGTATTATTTGTGTGTTAAGACAGGGCATAAGCATCTGGTCTCAGTCTGATATCACTTTTATGTGATGCCAGTCTATCCTTTAAGCACCTGGAAGTTTGTCCTATATATTTTTTTATCACAGTTATGGCAACTAATTTGATACACCAAGTTAGATTTGTTAATGTTGTTTGTTTTATCTTTTAAACGAGTAAAAAGTGCTGTCGTGGTTTTTAATGTTTTGTTGGCTACAATCAGGTCCTTGCCTTTAAATATATTTGCAAGTTTGGGGGTTAAGTCTCTTATATAAGGAAAAGATACATAATGCTTTCTTGGGTTAGAATTGGCTGTTCGGTTTTGATCAGTGTTATCAGCTATAACTGTTTCACTTGTAGAGAAAAGAAGTTTGTTTAAAAGATGTTTCGGATAGGAGTTGTCTAAGAGTAAGTTATAGACCCTTCTTAAGTTGTTGACTATTAATGTGGGATGGCTTATAGAGGTCACTCGGTTTTTTAAACATAGAATTAAGTTTATTTTCATTCTTTCTGGGTGGTATGAGAAATAATTAAGATATCTACCAGAACTACTAGGCTTAATGTACCAGTCTAGAATGATTTTTTGTTGTTTTCTTCGCATCTGATAAGTTTATTATCTAGAAATGGCACGCTGTTGTTGTTTTCTGTTTCCATTGTGAACTGAATATATTTGTTATAATTGTTAAAGACTCTAAGTATTTGTTCTTCGCCATTAAGTGGTATTGCACATATCAAATCATCAACATACTTTTTTGGAAATGGTAATTTATAAGATAATTTTGGAATACATTCTTGTAATAAATCATCTAACACGTATTGTGCTAGAATGGGAGAAATTTTTGAGCCCATTGAAGTACCAAATGTTTGTTCATAGAACTGATTGTTGTAAACGAAGCAGATATTATTAAAAATGAACCGAATTATTTCAAGAAAATTGGACTGACTTATGTCAGTATTATTTCCTATTTTTGTCCAGTTTTTTAATGATTTTCGAGTACCAACTCCAAAGAAAGATTCGTAAATAGGGAAACAACGTCCAGACTTATAATTTTAAAATTGTTTGGTAATTGGAAATCGTTGATAAAGCTTAAAAATTTGAAAGAATCCGTCACATAATATTCATTGTTATAGTCATAGGATGTAGCTAAAATTTGATCAATCATCTCCTCTATAGATTCACCAACATCAAAACTAACTGGTTTTATAACTCAAATTTTAGCTACATCCTATGACTATAACAATGAATATTATGTGACGGATTCTTTCAAATTTTCAAGCTTTATCAACGATTTCCAATTACCAAACAATTTTCAAATTATAAGTCTGGACGTTGTTTCCCTATTTACGAATCTCTCTTTGGAGTTGGTACTCGAGAGCATCACTAAAAACTGGACAAGAATATTAAATAATACTGACATAAGTCAGTCCAATATTCTTGAAATAATTCGGTTCATTTTTAATAATACATGCTTTGTTTACAACAATCAGTTCTATAAACAAACATTTGGTACTCCAATGGGCTCAAAAATTTCTCCCATTCTAGCACAATACGTGTTAGATGATTTATTACAAGAATGTATTCCAAAATTATCTTATAAATTACCATTTCTATAAAAGTATGTTGATGATTTGATATGTACGATACCATACTTTAACAAATATATTCAGTTCACAATGGAAACAGAAAACAACAATAGCGTGCCATTTCTAGATACTAAACTTATCAGATGCGAAGGAAACAACAAAATCATTCTAGACTGGTACATTAAGCCTAGTAGTTCTGGTAGATATCTTAATTATTTCTCATACCACCCAGAAAGAATGAAAATAAACTTAATTCTATATGTAAAAAACTGAGTGACCTCTATAAGGCATCCCACATTAAGAGTCAACAACTCAGGAAGGGTCTATAACTTACTCTTAGACAACTCCTATCCGAAACATCTTTTAAACAAACTTCTTTTCTCTACAAGTGAAACAGTTATAGCTGATAACACTGATCAAAACCGAACAGCCAATTCTAACCCAAGAAAGCATAATGTATCTTTTCCTTATATAAGAGACTTAACCCCCAAACTTGCAAATATATTTAAAGGCAAGGACCTGATTGTAGCCAACAAAACATTAAAAACCACGACAACACTTTTTACTCGTTTAAAAGATAAAACAAACAACATTAACAAATCTAAATTGGTGTATCAAATTAGTTGTCATAACTGTGATAAAAAATATATAGGACAGACTTCCAGGTGCTTAAAGGATAGACTGGCATCACATAAAAGTGATATCAGACCAGATGCTTGTGCCCTGTCTCAACACACAAATAATACCGGGCACTTGCCTGATTTTGAAAACGTAAAAAAATAATAGATTTTGAAAAAAAAACTACTTTAAAAGAAATTTTCTTGAAATGGTTCAATCAATAACCAAAAAAATTACATGAACAAAAGATTAGATGTTCAACATTTAAACTTAATTTACTATAACCTACTTCAGATTATTAATAGGGAGGAAGTGAGATGCCGTCAGCTACCCCAAACTTAGCATAAAATATATTTCCCCCTTTTTTTTTTCTTCTCTTCCTTTTTTCTTCCCCTTTTTTACATTTCTTTTTTTCTTCTTCTTCTTCTCACTGTGTGTGTAATTAATTTTTATTCTTCTCATATATGTTCTTCAAAAATAAAAAGATGGACATCTTATTATATAACATAAATTATAATTAATTTTAAAATAAACCGTATATCCTCTATCTTCTTCTAGAGAGAAATTCCTAAATCTAAAAAACATCTTCAAGAAAAGTGCATATTGACCACGACTGGCAGTGCTATACCGCTCTCTGTGCGTCCTGAGTATATAGATGTATAATGGTGTTAAATTTTGAATATTTTAATTAATGACTCTTTTTCCTTTTGAATGTTTTTATTGTTTACATGTACACTGTGTGGTGAAAGAGACAAAAGGTTTTTTTTTTTGAGAATGAAAGTATGTTGGAAGAGCCTAGTTTATGTTTGTAACCTAACTTACAGTAAGTTTTTTAATAATTTTTTTAAAGCCTTTTTTTTAATGACCACCGTCCCCTTTTGTATAGTGACTAAAGAAGGATTGAATATATCCGAAAGCTTTCACCAAGTAAAAAGAGTATTATTTTTTGTGAATGCCCTAGAAAATACTTTATAATCTGGCTGCTACCCTGCGAAACTCACAATTTTTATTTAAATACACAGCCGTGAAATTGATAACTCTTATATAAAATATATATATATATATATATATATATATATATATATATATATATATATATATATATATATATATATATATATATATATTATAAATATATATATATATATATATATATATATATATATATATATATATATATATATATATATATATATATATATATTTGCATATACATAATTTCTGCAGCGCCCAGGTGTATGTAACCCCTTAAAGTATTTGAGAAAAATATATTGACTTCTTGTTTTCTAAAATTTGTGGATGTCACCATTATTATTCGTTTATCTCTGTGTAGATAGATCAATCATCAACATCCAAGTATAAGATTTGAATTGGAAATTGAACCAAGTGATGCTAGTCTCTTACTGGTAAGCAATAATGGTAACAGAATCCTGAGGCATGGACTTTAAAGAAAAGGAGCTCCTTACTAACATAAATTCATTAGTATTTGGAGCTCTGTCAAGATGTAATGGACATTTTATCTCCTCAGAAACAGATTAACATACTAATGCTCTACAAATTAATGAATATAAGGCGATAATATCAGATTCCTTTTAGTCTCTTTACTACGTACAGACGAAATTTAGCCAAGTCATCAGAGGCAAATTTTGACGAAAAGTTCTCATTAAATGTTAACAGGCTGTATTTTGGCATACAGGTAGTTTTTGGGACGTAGAATACGACAAAAAAAATTTGCTGCTCTAAAGTGTACGCTAAGCCTACAAAATCGAAAATAAAATGAAAAATTAAGTTTTTCGCAAATATCTCGAAAAATGAAAAAATATATTGAAAAGCTAATAGCACCACGTGAAAGAACGGGAAATTCTACAAAAAAATAGTATACAGATTATTTTTTTTTAGTTTTACCGTAATTTAAAAAAATATTTAAAATAAAATGGTTGTTTTAACCCCTTCAGTTATAGTGGGAATCATGTTTCCAATCTCATTTATGATTAAATTAACGTTTCTCTATAGCGCTAAATATTTCGAAATTGGCTATTAAGAGGTTTCTCGGGGTACTGATTTGAAAAATTCAAAATGGCGGATCCAATATGTTGGCCAGAGAGTACATAATTCAGTTAATTTCCCAATTTTCTTTTTAATGTGCCTACTAAGGAGTTTTTTGCGGTGCTGATTAAGAACCAGATAGAAAAATTCAAAATGGGTAATCCAAAATGTCAATCGGCGTTTATAAAGAAAATTAATGAAACTATATCTATTTATATAAAAAATGAATATATTTAATAACACAAGTCTGCAAAAAAAAAAATTGAGAGCTGTTTTGGTTTTTTTTGCGTAATTCTTATGTTTTTGGGTGTACTGAATCCGAAAATGACTTTCATTTTTTCATAGAACGTCACGTTTTCTGACAATGTAGGTATCTATGTTAAACAAGTTATCATCTTAAAATAAAAGATAAGAACCTAAAAAAAATTTTTTAAATTATAATAGCGTAACAAAACTTTTTTTTTTTTATCTAAAACACATTCATTAGTAAGCACTAAACACATTTCTTTTTCCCAGTGAGACTCCTTTTGCTACATTCTCGCTTGTTGGAAGCATCTGGAAGGTGTCTCTGTAGCGTCCAACAGTAGTCTGCCATCATTGAGACGCTCCATCTTCCCTGGTATCTTTTTTCCATCTCCTTAATATCTTGGTGAAATCGTTCACCTTGCTCTTCACTCAGATCTCCTAAATTTTCTGGAAAGTAGTCGAGGTGGGAATGAAGAAAATGTACTTTTAAACTCATTAGGCAACCTAAAGCTTGAAATGCTTTTAACATTCTTTTGACGATTTGTTTGTAGTTAGGGTCTTTGTTACTGCCTAAAAATTTCTCTATGACCTCTTTAAAGGCAATCCACCCTTCTCTTTGAGGATCCGTCATGGTTGTGATGAATTGTGGATCAGCCATAAGCCGTCTAATATCTGGTCCGACGAAAACACCTTCCTTCAACTTTGCCTCCGAGAGGCCTGGAAACTTTAATATTAAGTATTTGAAGCAATTTCCATCTCTTGGAAGTGACTTTACAAATTGCTTCATCAATCCCAGCTTTATGTGAAGCGGTGGTAGAAGAACTTTATGAGGAGGCACCAAAGTTTCATGCAGGACGTTCTTTTCGTCAACTTTAAGCACCCTCGGAGGCCAACACTTTTTGGTCCAGTGATTTGCTCGGTCTCTACTATCCCATAGGCACAAAAAGCAAGGGAATTTGGTAAACCCAGATTGTTGTCCGAGCAACATGCCCAAGATTTTTAAATCACCGCACACTTGCCAACCGTGGTCTTTATATTTTAATTTGCAAAGAACCAATTCTAAGTTCTTGTAGGTTTCCTTGAGGTGTACGGAATGACCGACAGAAATGGAAGCATAGAAACCGCCATTGTGAAGCAGAACTGCTTTACGGCTTCTTTTTGAAGAATCTATGAAAATACGCCACTGTGCTGGGTCGTATGAGATCTTAAAGGTATCCATCAAACCTTCAATATTGGTACAATAAACCAACTCGTCCTCTTGGGCAAAGTAGGAAGTGAACTGCTTCTCTCGATATCTAAACCAGGAGGAAGACACTCCCGGCAAAAGTAAGTTCCTGCTTTTGAGCCTTGATCCAAGCAACTCAGCAGCGTTTTTGGGAAGATTCAAGTCTCTTACCGAATCATTTAGCTCGCCCTGGGAAAACAATTTGGGACTGCTGTCATCTTCAAATTAAAAACTTGACTTGTCATCGGGTTCAGGTACAGCACCATCTTCGTCAGAACTTGGAATCTCTTCCAAGGTAGCAGGGGCCTTGGGCACTGGTATTTCGGTCCCATGGGGATGGGACGAATAGCTGATTGCAGATTGGGGTATGAAATGGAATGCTTCCATTTTGAATTATACCCTTTCACATTACACGAACAAAAGTAACAATCATCACTATGGTTCTTTTGCTCGTGCCATACCATAGGAATCGCATATCGGAAAGCTTTTTTCTTGCCATTAAACTAATTTCGAAGGTCTTCAACACATCGTTTGCAGACTTTATGAGGTGCCCAAACTTTATCCTGATCTCCAAGTTTTACGCCAAAATACGTGAAGTATACTTTTTTACAAAGTCCGTAATATTAAGTTGTTGCTTTAATACCATATATTCGCCACAAATATAACAGAAACTGTCAGACGAATTCACACACTTCCGCACAGATGACATTGCACTATATTGAACCAAGATCTATAAAACAATGACGAGTTAACACGTAATTGTACCGCGCCACTTTCTACACTATCGGAGCGCGCACGTTCTGGTTACAACGTTTATGTTTGTTAATTTAGCTCACACAGGGCGTTCTTTATTTAGAAAGTAATGATAGTTATGGCCTGTATACATTTAAAAACAGTAATCAAAATAAAATTGTACCTATTTATTTATGACTTCAAGTTAGCCCAAAAAAAAAACCCTTTTTTATAATAAAATTTTGCGTTTTGCAAAATAACCTGACGTTCTGGAATTTTTTGAGTATTTTTTTAGTTTTCAGAACACCTAAATACATAGAAATCAGTTGAAAACATCCAGACAGCATTTTTGTTGCAGACCTGTGTAATCATTGAATAAATACAAAAAGCAACCAACACTTAATTTACACTTAAAGTAAATTAATTTTCATTTAAAAGTTTATTTAATAATATACATTATATAAGCTACGTGAGCGTCGTACAGATAACAGAAAGGGCTGGTGGCACTGCGCGCGCGTTTAACAAGATTCCTTCGAGTAATTTAGCATTTCTGCATTTTCAGCAACTGTTTTCTTTGTACCTAGATGTTTAAATGAAATACGCTTAAAGCTTAGACTTTTATCTTTTATTTCTCACCTTCAAATATATATTTTTTTATTTTAAGTGTAAGTGGTTTGATTAATAATAAGCAAAAAAAAAATTAAGAGCAAAATTATAAAAAAGAGAAAGTCTTTTTAAAGTTTTTAATGATTTTCTAATATCAAGTACACTTTTAACTGTAACTAAAAAAAAATGTCAGACTTTTTTTTGACTATTTCGTATTGTTTTGAATGTAACATTGCCGGGGCGTACTACAAAGGGCAAATTTTTATTTCCACAATGTGGGATTTTTAATTATTCTTATATGGAAACTTAAGGTATAATAATGATATATGCACAAGGATTTTTTTTCAATACTATATTTTATTAAATATTTTGTAATTTACTGAAGGCCCGTTAAAATCATGCAAACAAAAATTTCGTTTTAAGTTCTACAAATTATAAAATAAAAACTATTAGTATCATCGGAAAGCTGAAAGTCTCCTCTTCAAAAAGTTATCTTCTAATTTTTTTTTTATACTCTGAAAACAAGTACATCAAACTTTAGCAAACTTTTTTTTATCGTATTCTATATCCAAGAAATTACCTGTGTGCCAAAATGCAGCCTGTTAAAATTTAATGAGAGCTCAAAACCCTTGGTGATTGCGCTAATTGTAACATTGGCTTTAAAGATACGGTTTATGGTCTGCATCAAACGTAAGCACTTAGTGTGTGCCTCTCTAAGCTCATTCAGCATTCTAATATTAAAGACTAAATATCCCTGAAGATACTTTGTGTGCTAGCAAACAGTTGGAAACGTATTCTGATTTAATTTCCAGAACTTCAAATGAAATAATATTTATTTTCACAATATCACAACTGTAATTGAAAATTGGTTTAAAAAATATACAATCTGTCTTAAAAAACACTAATATGACATATTTTTGGCATTGGCAATTTTAAATTTTCGTGTTTTACGCTACGGTTAGACAGCAGCTTAATGGACTTTTGAGGCTTATTTTCTTTGTATGTTGAATGATGAGATTATTTTTGAATAAATGGTACAAAATTAATTTACATTGAAGATAAAAGGTTATTGATAATTTTTCTGTTCATGGCCTATCCAAAAAAGTGATTTCCTCATTTTTTCCCACGCAAACACGAAGTTCATTTTAAAATCAATAATGAATTTAATTATCCCACACTAAAGAATAAATGAATTCAAGCAACTTGATATTTTAAATGGTTTGTATTTTATGGTGATTAATTCCAAAGAAGAGTTGTGCAGAGGAAGAATTTTAGGGATTTTTACAACATATGATTTCTGCTAAAAATGGAGATGAGAAATAACATTTTCAGATTAACCCAAAGAAACCTCAAAATATCGTAATATGACATATTCAAAGCAGCTTCAAATATCCCTAAATATTTTACTATAAATAATTATGCTTAAAATCTGTTTAATATTTCAATATAGAGCCAAGAAAATTTATTATAACTTTATTAAAAACATAGCAAATTTATTTACTTCAATCTATTTCCCTGAAGCGACATCGCTTAAAAATTATACGTTCCTTTCCTACTTGAATTATATATGTGTACAAAATTTTTATTTCAAATTGTTGTCTCTACTGAACGACAGACAAACACATAAATCGATGGAACTTGGAAACTAAGTTTCTTCTGATCTAGTTACCCTAAAACTTAAAGAAATATAATAATCAAGATTGATTTTTTTTATATTATATTCACAATACGTAGCTAGTACTCTACCGTCATCAGTAGATGAGGCGCATGTGTAGCACACGATATACAGGAAGCTACAATTTATAAAGCCAATCACAAACTCAATCGTCGCCTTATTCAAAGCCTTTCCAAATATAAAACTTGCGAAATATAACAGCATACGAGCTTCTGAAATGTTTTCAAAAATAAAGGATAGAACGCCTATTTTGTACAATAATTGCGTAGTTTATTGACTGTCTTTTTGGAAATGTGAAGCTTGTTACATTGAATAGACATCTCAGTGGTTTAAAAACTGGCTCACACAACACAGGGAAAGAATTCCTGTGCCATAGTGTAACATTATCTGAAAACAGGTCATAATTTTAACTATAACAAAGTTAAAATTTTAGCTCACGACAACAATTATAAAGGGAGACTTTTTAAAGAAATGTACCACATAAACCAGGACCCCAACTTACTTAACTATAAATCAGAGTGTAATTAACGTAGTAATAGCTACAGCAACATAATCATTTACAATTACAACATTAATAATTAAAAATTTTCCACCTCTTAGTATGAAATAAGTAAATAAAGTTGTTTTGCTGTTTTTCTGTTCATTTGGAATTCACGTCAGTACATATGCATCGAGGTTGTTTACTCTAAGTTTGTGTAGAAAACGTGAAATGTTGAGTTTTGATTTCGAGGACTAACTAAGTTATCATACAATAACGAAATATTGAGTATTAAAGAAGAAGAAAAAGTTTTATTTACAGTCCAGACGGATTCTCGATAATCAAACACACATCGGTATATATCTAAATATATTTTATAAATATATATATATATATATATATATATATATATATATATATATATATATATATATATATATACATATATGCATATATACAAAATAGAAAAATGAAACAAGTTCTATGTTGAAGCGACCTAAACATAGACCTCCCAGTAAGTATGATTGATGTTATGTTTTTCCTGTACCATTATATGGAGTAGAAGCGTGGACGGTCACGGACACGCTAGTTAGGCGCTTGGAGGCCTTCGAAATGTGGACTTACCGACGGATGTTGAAAATCAATATATAGGTAATAAGCTGCAAAATTTGAAATTGGTTAATAATAATAAATGGCTTTATTTGCGCCAATAACAACAATGGTAAGTTAATAGTTAGTATACAAAATATTAAAAACGGAAACATATTTAAATAAATAAAACGCTATAGAAATAGGTTGAATTTTGATTAAAAATTAATCATTCTTTTAATCCGACTCCACATAGATCATTTTTAAATTTTATTATAAAAGTGCTGTACTTCAAATATCTTAGATAATAAATATATTTAAATAAAGATTCATGTTTTTTAATATGGACTTCACATCTATGCTATAGTTTTATTAAGTTTAATAATATTGGTGAAATATGATCGTCTTTTTTGAGCCTTATTGAAAATCAATTATTTTGTAGTTTTTATTTGTTAGTACAACTGTTATAAATAAAGTCATAGTAACTCAAAACATTAGAAACTATAGTTTTAAATTTTGGTTCAGCAATCTTTAAAATTTCATAAAATTCTTTAATTTTGAATTTATATTTTATATGTATTTTATGTATTCATCCAAATTTAAATATTGATCACAAATTACTTAATATATTTTCCAGATTGTATTATGTGTTTAAAATAACCATTACTTGACTTTAGTTAGTTGGTGACTTTAGAATCTGAATGTTCTTTTTCACTTTTGTGTTTATGATGTTTGAGCTCAGGAAAACTAAGTTAGTTTTCAAACTAAAACCGATATTTGTAAGTTTTGCTAATGATATTTCATATTTTAAAAAATCAAAACTTCAGCTGGATCAAGGGAAAGTATATTGGTGGTAAACTCTGAATCTCAATTATCCATTATATCATTTTTTAAGTTTGCAAAGTAAAGTTGTTGTACTAATATTTACCCTAAAACTTGGTTGGTTACAAGATCAAATATTAAATTTCCACTCCTTGATTAAATATAAGCCGAATGTCACTCTTCGGATATTACGATTTTTTGGAATTAGGCAGTCTTAGTTAATTTAAAAATTTAATATTTTTATAGTTATATCATCGTTGTTATAAGAATCTGTATTAATTTTGGATTAAATATTTACAATATCGAAATTTAAAATATGTTTTAAATGTAGGGACGCCTCTTCATTGATATTAGGATATTTGTAGCATTAAAAGTTGTAAAAATATTTATGGCAGAGTTTACAAAGATATTACTTAAACTCTAAGCAGTAGGATATTCAGTGGTAGTTTCAAATCCTTTTAAATTGATACAATATTTTTTTTAAAACCATTCCGGAATAATTATGTGGTATTTGAATTTAAATTATGAATTTTTTTTTAAAATTACTTTGTTAAATTATTCTTATGAATTTTCGTAATTATTCTAAGAGGATTGAGTTTTATTTTTCCAATATTTCTGAAAAGCTAGTATTTTAATTTTGATAATTTTTATATGATGGAACTACTGCACATCTCTTTTTAGTTTTTAATAATTTGCTGCGGTACATCCCAATTAAACAAATTTGTTTTATTATTGGTATATATTATATATTATATATATTCTTTTTCTGTTAATGTTTTATAAATCTTAATAAAATAATTTAAAACTGATATTATAAAAGCTTCTAAAATACTAGGAGACTAGGAATTTTATTACATATATTATACTTTTACATAATATCATAGAATGATCAGATAGAAAATGACCATTGGAATTTTGTAGATTTTAAATAAAATTATGTGTTTTGGTCAGATGCGGCAATTTACTATAATATTTATACGTGATAAATTTGGTCGCACTCTCGGTAATAATCTAACAACCTAGAAGCTGAACAGCCAATGGTTCAGCAATATTGGTTAAGAATATCTGACACTTACATGAAACCATAAGCAGTATTATTAATAATAGGAGACCTAGAACTGACCGGCGGCCTTGATTTGCTGGAATATCGAAGAACGGTTGGCGACTTGAGTCTTTTCTACAAGTATTTTCATGGAGAGTGTTGGAAGGATGTAGCCCGCTTAGTTCCTCCCAGAGCGGTGCATGTTAGAAGTACACGTCGCGCTGGTACTTCACATCCGTATGAGGTTCAGCTTGTTACTCCTCGTACAACGCTTTTCAAGCAGTCTTTTATATGGAGAACATCATCACTTTGGAATGGCTTACCCAGGACTGTGTTTCCCACCAAGTACAATTTACAGCGATTTAAGAACAACGTGAATGGCTTTTTCCGCACACGTGTCGCTCCTGTAGCGCTTTAGGGACTTCCCTGCAGCACGTGTGCTAGACCCATAAAAAAAAGGAAAAAGTAGAAACTCATTATTAATATAAGTAACACCAAACTGACGTTAGTAGTTGATAAACGTGATAATATTTAGGAAATTTAAATACTTTTGCGCAATATTGAAGGAAATTCAATACCCGTCTACTGCGTCAACTTTAGATTGCGAGTAATTAAATATTACTTTCGATTAATATTACTCTGTGTAGCAGAAACTTAATCTCTGAAAGACAATTCTCTTACTAGAGTATGTCTGTTTGAAACGTAGACACTAAAAACACTACTGAAAACATCTTATATAGACCACCTAACTAACGAAAAATTTTTTAGAGAACAAATGTCGAGCAACAGCTTATTGATGGAAAACAATGGAAAATGTCGTAGCTGAGCTACCCATTGAGAGTTAAGTGAACAGTAAAACAAACAATTATTTTAGTGTTCCGTACGGAACACTTATAAGATGACTTCGGTGTCTGTCCGTCTGTTTGTCTGTCTGTCTGTCACACCTGATTTTCTCCGAAACTATCTGTCATAGAAGTTGAGATTTGGTAATAATATAGGAATTGATGGCCTCATCAAAGCCTTGTAGTTTCGAAAGTCAAATTTTGACTTAAGGGATTAGTTTTGGGGGGTGAAATCGGAAGTGAAAAAAAAAATTTAGGAGGTCATCGAGTGTGGTGTCAAATGAAAGCTTGTGAAAACACGATTAAAAAACATATACATAATGTAATACTTGCGCACACTTTTCTATGTCTGTCCCCCACCTTATCTCGAAAAGTACTGATCAAAAAATTTCGAAAAAATTCTGGAATATTCTCTACGGCAGGGGTGCTCAAACTTGAAATGTTGGCGATCTACCTCAATATTGTTAGACTACGATCGATCGACTCTGAGAGGCTGCAAGTAAGTGTGATGCAGGATTGTCGTCTAGGTAGGGTGTATCGTGGCATAGATATTAGTTTTCCGCACAATATGCACTTTTTTAGTCAAGGTAAGTGTAGGTCTGCTCTAAAATGTCAATGAAAAAACTCATAATTATTCAAAATTGCGAGTTCTAGTGTCTAAACTTAACTAAAGAGTGACTTTGAATGTTGAAGCGTGGCACTGCATGTCCTCAGCATACTTTTTATAAGATGGTACGCAATTACCGAGTGCTAATCGCAAGCATGATGACATATGTTCGTCAGTTAGTCGATTGCGATATTTTGATTTAATTATCTTCATTTCAGAAAATGCAGACTCGCACAAGTAAGTTGACCCAAACATTGCCGTCAGTTGAAGGGCGATTTGCCTTAGATTCGGATATTTATCTGTTATAAAACACCAGAATTCTGTATCAGATGCTGTGGCTTTGAGATGTATATCTGATATAATCTGCACTAACTCATTTTCAATAGAACATGAGTCCATGTTAAACTGACTTGCTAATTCCTCAATGTTTTTACACGAATAAGGATAACTCACAAATGATGCGATATTTGCCAATTTACTGAAATCATAAAAACGTATTTCGAATTGGCCCAAAATATTTGATAATTCTGCCTCATAAATATCATAATTCAACTAAGGAATCCTTGCTATCAAAGACGGAAAATTTTTCAGATCCTTTCTTTTCAGTTGATCTATCATAAGTTGCAATTTACTTTTGAATGCGTTTATTGCGCTAATCATCTCAATAATAGTGTTTAAATGCATTGTGATGTCTGTCAAACATGCCAAATCAGTCAGCCATTTTCCGTTTTTCAGCATCTGAGTGTCATCACCTCTTTCGTCCAGAAAAGCTGTTATTTCGGGCAATAATTCTTGAAACCTTTCTAGGAATTTTCCGCGACTCAACCACCTGACGTCCTTGTGAAGAACTAAATCAGTGTGTTCAGCTGACTCACTATCTTTCAACTGCAATTTAAAGAGCCGTCGTTGCAAGCTACGTGCACGGATAGAATTCACAATTTTTATTGCAATGCCTATAATCTCCTCCATGTTTATAACTTTTGAACACAAAGCTTGTTGATGTATAATGCAATGGAAGGAGAAAAATGAAGGGAAATCATCATTAGCTCGACACAATGCCACAAAACCGTGTTTGTTTCCAGTTATTGCTGGTGTGCTCCATCGGTTGTAATGCACACTAGTTTTATATATTGGTAGCTTGTAGTTTGTCACAAAATTGAAGAAAACGTCATATATATCTTCGCCACGGGTCTGTCCTTTCAGAGGAATCATTGTCAAAAACTCTTCCTTAGCTGATATGTCATTGAATACCTTTCGAATAAAAAATACACAGCTGGGCAGTGTCTGTCATATCGGTGGATTCGTCGAACTGTAAAGAAAAGTATGTACATTCCATGATATCATGTTTTAGTTTATCTGCCATGTCGTGACTCATGACTTCAACACGCCTTATGACAGTCAGACGAGATAACTGAAGTTCTCTAATAGCAGACATAATCTCTGTTTTATTTTTAAAATCTCCAAATAAAGTCTCACTTACTTCAATAAATGCTCCCTTCACAACCAATCCATCATCAAATGGTTTCTTGTGTTTCGCCAATATATGAGATATTTTAAATGGCGCGATCGTTGCAGCTTTTGATTGTTTGGCTGGTCTTGTGAACATGGTTTGTTCTTTTTTCAAACAAGTTATCAAATCACGTACTTTTCATTTTCTTAATTCACTCTGTGATGGAAAATCCTTTTCATAGTTCTTATGAACCGATTTATGATGCCTCTCTAAGTTCCCACGCTTAGGTATTGCAACTGATGCACGGCAAATGAGACAAATGCACTTATCCTTTACCATACAAAAGAAAAATTCTTCCTCCCAATCGTTATTAAAATGATAAGTTTTACTTTTCTTCGCCGCACTGATTTTGGACTATTTATTAATAAATTTTGCATCGATGTATCGCCTTCAAGTTACAACTCAGACTGACTCCTATTCCTGCAGGCGCAACATTTATATCGGCGCGAATGAAGTCTCGAATGTTCCCGTCAAACACACCGCCCGAAGTTTTTTAGAAAAATCGGCGGGAATCAAAAACGCGGCTTTTCTTTGACAACTACCGCGCGTTCCTTTGATAAAGCCGCCTTTTGCCGCTAGCAGGGGGTTATTACGATAAAAGAAAGTGATGAGGGGGTTATTCTGGCCTAATTGTGGATCGAATAAATTTTAGTAGTTTATTCATTACATTTTGTTTTAGTTACCTAAAACAAAATCTGTGAATAGTTCTATATCGGAATTTTTTCTCGAGATCGACTCAAAAAGCACTCGCGCTCGACTTGTCGATCGCGATCGACCGCTTGAGCACCCCTGCTCTACAGGGTGTAGATTGAACGAAAATTATCACGAGTGCATTACCTTTAATAATTTATCTGGTATATAAAAAAACAAAAATTTCAAGGTCCTCAGTTTTCAGTACAGATTGGAAACAAACTTTGCTGAAAACTCATTTGGGGTGAGTTTTATGAAGTTACTGCTCGTTTTATACCACCCTAACAACATTTTTTATTTTAAAAGCAATCAACGTACGGCACACTAATTGTGTTCAACTTGCACTTGACCGGTTATTTCATTTACTCTTGATAAAACTACAGTGATAGCGAAACATGTTGAAATATTAAAATAAATGTGGAGTTTACCAGTAAATGAAAAAACAATTGATTATTTTACTGTTCACTTAAGTTTAATGGATCTCCACCAAGTATCGGCCAAAACAATACACCCATTGAGAGATCTTAAATACAATCTTCTGAAGACCATGCTCATAAAAAATATCCACTAAAGAGATTTTGCAAAAAGCAGGCACCTTACTGACGTCAAACATCACCCCGACTCATGGGGATCGAAGAAAAAATAATACAAGGTCAAAAAGAACACAAGTTGTCCTTTAATTTTCAAAGATTTGTATCTACAATAATTATTTTTAATCCTTTTCTCTAAGGTACATTCATAATTTTTCCTAATGATTTTCTACAGGCAAATTTAATTTGACCAGTTTCCATTTGAAGCTGTTCGTAAGGCACGTGACTAATTTTACACTCTAAATAATAAATCATACAATAATTTTATGGAAATATGTGCTCTGCATTCACTAGACAGTGCCTTCTCTACGGAATGTCGATTTTCATTACATAAAAATGAAATGTTATTTATCAGCTGAAGTTCATCGCCTTTGAATATCGTGTATTTGTTCGGTTTTCATCGATTAAATAAAAAATGAGTTTACGCAATCGATCCATGGATTGAAAAATCACCTTGGTTGAGCAAGAGTTTTTGATATATATTATATATTAGAAGCTTTAGTTTTCAATAGAAAACTAGGTAAAATATTTATCCTAAAATACAAACCTTTCTCAGAAACAGCAGTTTTTGAACGAATTTTGAGATATGTACATTTTATAACAACTAAAAAGTGTCTAATCTTTTCTATATTACTTTTATTTTAGTTGTTCTTTCTATCTTATATCTATCAATAAATAATTTTTTGCTAAAATTTTTCTATAGTCGTTATTACAAATGAATTAAAACCCACAATTAAACATCAAAAATTAGTGAGAGTTTTGTTAATATTTCATCACTTTTTCAGTTATTGTTTTTTACATTAGGAAAATAAAAATCTGCTTTTTACCTCTTTTCATATTACAAATATTTTTTATCGTTTTATTTATATTTCAGGTAAGGATATCCGGTACAAACTCTCATCTCAGTCAGCTTCTCATTCAGCAAAATACCTTTTCATATTATTTTATCACGTTTTTTTACTTTTTCGTTACACAAACAAGAGTTTTTTTATTTTTTTTTTTTAAATTCAAGCGTATTGAGAATACGAGAGCACAAATGTCTATATTTGGTAACTGGCGAAATTTGTTTTGCATTCGTCCGGAAAAATACCTTTTTCTGAACAATTTTTTTTATGAAAAATATCATTGTCTAGAGAGTGAAGTAAAATTTTCTATAATATTGTATTTGACACTACACTAATAGAGAATCCATGGGAAAAATTACTTTAATTTTTCATGGAATTTTACATTTATTCTTTCCAAGAAATATTTTTAAAAATCTCGAAATGTAAACAGTAAAACTTCTAATATATACATTGTAGGTTAAAGATTGTATTTTAAAGGATCTATTAATATCTATTTTGCACTCATTGATGTTTCATATGACAGTCTAAGCTACTATCAATAATTAAATGATAAGATTTTTTGACCATAAGCAACAATATAAATATACATTCGAGAACACTAGAGGTAACATATCAATAATAGCTTATGTCCTAACAAACAGAGGAATACATCCACGCCATATATTAGATGTAAGAAGCTTGACATCAGCAAACGTAGGGAGTGATCATAATTTAGTTATTTGTAAACTAAGGTGGAACATAAGAAACACAAAGCAACACCAAAATGAGGAGCTGGAAACAAAGATAAGAATAGAAAATCTACAAGAAGAATCAACGAGAGGCCTGTACCAGAGAAGACTGAAAAAAAAAATCAGAACAAATCAAATAAATGACCATGATAACATAAATGATGGTTGGTTAAAAATAAAAACAAATGTATTAGAAGCTACATATGAGACACTGGGGACTAAAACTGTCGATAAAAATAAAAAATGGAGGACGAAAACACCATGGTTCAGTGCAGAAATCAAAGAGAAATGCCGTGAAAAGAAGGAAAGTTATCTAAAGTACAGGTCAATCAGGAGAGATGAAGCCTACCAAAGATATAAAAGAATACGAACAGAAATCCACAAATTAGTAAAATGAACAAAAATGGAATACTGGGACAGATACACAAGAAAATCAGACTTCTGTGGTCAACAAAAACAAATTTGAAGATTCATAAGACAGAATTGAGATGAAAGAACTAATACAGTATACACACGAGAAGCAAGAGAATAGAGTATCACACTGTCACAAACACCAGATATAGCGATAAACGAAGAAACATATATAACGGAAGCAGACGTAATAAAAGCACTGGAAAAAACCGTAAATCTCCCGGCAAAGACCAAATAGCTAATGAACTATTAAAATATGGGGGATACTTTCTGGTTAAGCAACTTCAGACACTTATACAGAGAATTATAAGATCTAATAGAATCCCAGATGAATGTAGAACAGCGACAGTTATATTAATGCAGAAGAAGGACATAAATCTACTAAACTGTACACTAAAATTAACAACAAAGATTATTGCAACAAAAATAAACGCGAGAATACAACTGGAAGAAGAAGAGCAAGGATTCAGGAGGGGCGCTCACGCACCGATACCGTATTCATTGTGAGACAGGTAAAAGAAAAATCCATAGAATACAACATTTCAGCATACTTGTGCCTGATAGACTTAAAAAAAACTTTCGACAACGTGCAAATAGAAGATATTATTCATCTATTATATAAAAGGAACATCCCATTAGACCTAATTAAAACTATCGAGAATATATATAAAGACAATAAAGTAGTCGCAAGATTAGCAGAAGGAATGACAGAACCAATCAACTATGAATCTGGAATCAGGCAGAGAGACCCTTTAAGTCCACTTCTGTTTAATATTGTCATGGATGAAATTATAAAGAATGTCAAATAAAGAAGGGATATAGAATGGGTAACAGAGAATTTAAAATTATATGTTATGCAGATGACGCTATAATAATGGCTGAGACCGAGAACAATCTGCAAAGGCTGCTATATGAATTCTACATAGCAGCAAAACAATATAATATGTCAATCTCAACTGAAAAAACCAAGACAATAGTAATAGCAAAAGAGCCGATTAGGTCTAAGCTGGTGGTGGAAGATAAACCAATAGAACAAGTCATGGAAGTCAATTACTTGGGCATCAAAATATCTAGTATCGGAAAAATCGAGGAAGAAGTAAAAGATTAAGTTAACAAGGCTAATAGGATAGCGGGATACCTCAATGATTCCATATTTAGAAATAAATTCCTCTCCATGGAGACCAAAACAAGAATATGCAAGAGCGTAATACGACCAGTAATGACTCACACATCTGAAACCAGATCCGATACAAGTATAACACAGATGATGCTGGAATCAACATAAATGAGAATACTTAGGAGATGTACAAACAAGACACTGATGGATAGAGATAATAGTGAAGATATAAGACGCACATGTAATATAGAAAATATCAACCAGTGGATAAGAGGAAGAAAAGTGGAATGGGATCAACACATAGAAAGAATGGCAAACAAGTCATCGAATGGAAGACGATCAATGGGACGTCCAAGAAAGAGATGGAGCGATGATCTATAGAGCAGGAAACAAAGAAAACAGGCAATAGTGCCTAGCTATAACTCGGAAGAAGAAGAAGAAGAAGACTTTTTTAATCGGAAGTAACATAAGGAAATAATTCCATCATACATAGGAGGTACTGATAGTAGGCAAAAAAGTAACTATTTTTTTATATAAATATTACTAAGCCAGAATTATTTATTAATATTTGATTTATGGCAAAAGCACATCAGGTTAATCTGTAAGTAAAAATGATGCCAGAAATCACTATCCCATAAATTCGACATCGACTACAATATGTTTACTGTTACTAATAAAATCGCGTTCTAAAGGAAGGCCTCCGACTGTAGCATATGCATAATTTTTTCTTATGGGCGTAGTACACAGGCTACAGGGAAGTCCCTAAAGTATTACAGGAGCGGCGCGTGTGTGAAAAAAGTGATTCACGTTGGTCTTGAATGACTGAAAGTAGTACTCGGTGCGAAAGACAGTTTTGGGCAAATCATTCCAAAGGGATGATGTTCTCCATATAAAAGACTGCTTAAAAAGTGTTATACGTGAAGTAACAAGCTGAACCTCATACTGATCTGATGTATTAGCGCGACATGTATTAATACAATGCACCGGGAGGAACTAAGCTGGTTACAGCCCTCGAACACTTTCCATAAAAATACTGGTAGAATATACTCAAGTCACCAACAGTTCGTCGATATTCTAAGGTGTGAATGTTTCTTGTGAGTTCTGGGTCTTCAATCAGGCGGACAGTTCTCTTTTGAATATAATTCAAAGAATGCAGTATATGTTTGGAAGGTGAGCCCGAAATATGGGTGCAGTATTCCATCGTTGGTCGAATTTGAGCTTTGTACAGAATCCCAAGAGATATTTGCTCCCAACGCTCAGCAAGTTAAGTGACGATGCTAGAGGAATGGTAACTTTTTTTAGAAGAAACTGCTGTCTGGGTTTTTGCAGAGTTAAATTCTACTTGGTTACTGTCATCGGTAAATGGAATGACTTCTTGCTTTCTGCGTATATTTTGATTAATAATCGACGTTCGAGCGTTCAAAGTAAATGAAAAAATGCACGTACTCTCATCTGCAAAGCTGTAGATTGGATTTCTAGTCCTTTCCAGCAGGTCGTTAATGTAAATGGGACAGAGAGAAATAAATAGTATGGGGCTTTGGGGTACCCGGCGTTAATAGTGGAAGTATTAGAAAAAAATCCGTCGACCACCACTTACAAAGACGTCCTCTGAGGAAACCCAAAAACAAAAGCTTTCAAACATACCATAAGCGCGTAACTTAGGCAACAATCCGTTATGCCAAACACAGTCGAATTCCTTGGATATATCAAGTTAAGACAATATCAGGCATCTTTGACTGTAGTATGAGAATAGTGGGTCGTGTTTTTCCTTGAAAATCGACAGAAGAATGTGAAGCCAAGAGTTTAGTCAACAAGTTGGTTTTTACAGAAGCTGTTGTTGCAATAGTATTACCTGACCCTGTGAGTGGTGATATATTTGGTGAAATTATGACTAATTACCTTAGCGACTGAACAAAAGAATCTGGAATTGTTGTGGCAGACAAGAAGTTTGTTTTTAATTCGTTCTTGGTTTCGTCGATGATTTTTTTTGAATTTGTTCCAGGAACGAAGAAATATGTTACGATTTATGACGTTAGGATATTCACGCGATTATCGGTAGACAAGATCTTTAGAAGGAACAGCGTCTTTGCATTTTCTAGAGGACCAAGGCATCGCCTTTCTTCGAGAAAGGGATGTAAGCTTCTATATTAGCCGAAATTACATCGAAAACCTCCTTAGTTTAGTCAGATGGGTCGACGCATCTAAAACAAAAGTTTAGTGGTCTATGACGTCTCCATGATTTTGCCTTTGTGGGTAAAATCTCATGTCATTAAACCTATTTCATATCTTATAGTTAACATACATAGTTGTTTGTTTTTTAATAATTTATATTTATTATAGTTGTTAGCTTTAAGTAAAAAATACCTACTATATATATATATATATATATATATATATATATATATATATATATATATATATATATATATATATATATATATATATATATATATATATATATATATATATATATATATATATATATGTATATATATATATATATATATATATATATATATATATATATATATATATATATATATATATATATGTATATATGTGTATATATATATATATATATATATATATATATATATATATATATATATATATATATATAATAAGTGCCTCGATATTTGCGAGGTGCCTGGAAACTGAGATAATGCCATGAAGGTTCTGTTGTTCAAAAAAGGAGATAGGTCTAAACTAACCAACTATAAACCGATCAGTCTGCTATCCTCAATGTACAAGTTATTTATGAAAATAATAACTGAGAGTATCGCAAAGAAATTGGACGCTTACCAACCCAGAGAACAAGCGGGATTTAGAAAAGGCTCTAACACACCGGACCACCTTCAAGTATTAGGAATAGAAAATTCAAATGAATATAATTTCAAGATTTGGATGACTTATGTGGATTAGGAGAAAGCGTATGACTCCCTTGACATCTGAGCAACATTGAATAGTTTAAGTAACTGTAAATTTGACACCAGATATTCGCAGATTAATGATATTGAAAGAAAACACTGACAAGATAGAAACGAAAAGAGGTGTACGTCAGAGAGACACACATCGCCGAAATTATTTACGTTGACGCTAGACGATATGTTCCTCTTCTGCATAAATAAGGGTGTATATATAGGAGGAGAGCAACTAAATCATTTGTGGTTCGCGGACGATATTGTACTTATATCTGCCAGCAAAGAAGAATTGGAAGAAATGCTGTACGAACTTAACAACTAATCCAGAGTGATTGGCTTGAAGATAAACATCGCCAAAACCAGGTTCACAACAAATGAAAATAACTACGTTAAGGAAACAATGGTAAACATTGAAAATACGAAAATCACAGGAACGCATTCATTCATATATCTTAGACAAAAAATAGAAATATCCAAAGAAGACTTAAGAGCAGAACTATCAAGGAGCATATCATTAGCTTGGTCAATGTTTGGCAAACTGCGGAACAACTTCCTTTCCAATGTTCCAGGTATATTAAAAGCGAACACATTTGACCAATAGCCAGTATTGATATACGCAACGGAAATGTGGGATCTGAATCGAGCAATTTGAAATCGCCTACAAGTAGCTCAGTGAGCAATGGAAAGGAGAATGTTGGGTGTATCATTGAGAGATAGGCTGACTAATGAGGAAATTCAAAGTAGAATCGAAGATAACTGATGTAGCTGAGAGGGCCAGCAAATTGAAGTCAAGCAGGACAAGCTATATTGTTAGACTTTCTGATAATCGATGGATACATAGAATAATCAAATGGAAGCCCTGAAATGAAAAAAGAAGTAGGGGACACCCCACAAACCTGGTCTGGTCTGACGATATTAAAAGATTTGCGGGATACAACTGGATAAACAAGGCCCAAGATCAAAGAAGATGGACGTACCTAGGGGAGGTTTATGTCCTACAATTGACTACACAGCTGAAGTGATGATATATATACATATACATGTATATATATATATATATATATATATATATATATATATATATAGAATATATATTATGTATATATATATATATATATATATATAAATATATATATATATATATATATATATATATATATATATATATAAACATATATATATATATATATATATATATATATATATATATATATGTGTATATATATATATATATATATATATATATATATATATATATATATATATATATATATATATATATATATATGTATATATATATATATATATATGTATATATATATATATATATATATATATATATATATATATGTATATATATATATATATATAATATATATATATATATATATATATATATATATGTATATATATATATATATATATATATATATATATATATATATATATATGTATATATATATATATGTGTATATATGTGTATATATATATATATATATATATATATATATATATATATATATATATATATATTTACAATACCTTTCTGTGTATGAATATCATAACAACAAGTAATACTTTCAGAATTTTGTAAATACACATAGGTAAAAAAATTGCCCATGTAGTAAGAGTTTGCATCCGCAAATACTCTTAAAACAAACCTTGGCTGGATAAGATTAAACGTGCACGACTTACCGCATTAATAATTGATATCTAAAGACCTTAAGATGGTCCATTTTTGTTTTGTCAAAAGCAAGATGTTTTTTCCAGTCGATACGAGTTTAATAATGTAGAAGTTATTGGTATTCTTTAAAACAAATAAAAAACTGAAATATAACTAAACCTCAATATCAGATAAATAATAATATATTTTCAAATTAATTTTAAACATTAATAAATATGTTGTATTTGTTGGTTTTTTATTCAACAAAAATGTAATTGTTGTCAAAATTAAATAACACTTTCTGGCTCTAAACAGATCTAATGAAAGAAATAGTAAACAAAATAATACATTCAATATATAAGGTGCACAAATCAGGATTGAGAAGGAATGTTTAATAGCGATTGTAGGCTCATTTTAAAAAATTTTGGCTCTTCAATCCAAAAATTGATTCAATATACTTTCTTGCTGTTCTACGATGAAGTATATAATCTTAGGTTTCCACAATATTTTGAAACATGCGTCTGGGTGGTATAATCCTTATTAAAAATTTATTCAATTTTCATATAGATTTTCACCCAGACATCTTTTGATTCTTCTATATACAAGTGTCCCCTAAGTCATAGGTTAGTTATAAATGTGAATGTGAAACTTTAGTAACTACTAATTTATATTTAAAAAATCAAAAAACTAATTGCCTTTTTAAAGTGACCTGTTGATTTCTAAGATTATTATTTTAATTTTTCTTCTACAGCTTTTTTATACGCTTGCTAAAAGAAAGTCTTGTACTCATAAAAAATCAACTTTCAAGTTATTTGGATTTCTTCATTTTTTTGTATTCTTATATTACGGCGTTCTCCTCATTTCCGTTGGCCTGTTTGCATGCTCAACTCAAACGAAATGAGACATCGATTTTAATTTCGGCAACTGTATATAGTACTTAAAGTAGATCTTTATTGATATTAGGATATTTGTTATCCGAATAAAATATACAGTCTATTAAGTAAGAACGTGACTGCTCATATTCTTGAAAAAATGTGTTTCGTGAAAATTTTTTGCCATCAGTGAATTCTTTGGTATGCTAACAATTACGCAATTATCTTAGTAAGTTGTCTAATCGCCTCGGGCATCAATAATCACCTGGCATTTTCGAGGCATGCCATCGACGAGATTTTCTGGTTACTCTGCAAATTTTTCAAATCTCGCGAGACAACTGAGTCAAAGTCCTCAGAGCCTTTCCTCTGAGCTTTCTCTTTACAAGAGATTAAACGTTTTCAATAGGGTTGGCGTCCGGCGATTGTGAAGGCCACCCTAGTTTCTTATCGTGAGCCCAAATGAGCCGCTTGGCGTCATGATTTTCGTCCAGCAAAGGTTTCTTCAACGTGCTTCGGAATTTGATATTATGAGCACGAATATGTTGTAGAATGGTCTCATGGGTTACAGTCAAACCCGATTTTCTTAATTGAGACACGATTGATTTTTCGACTTTTGGAGTGACTTTTTGTCAAGTCGTCGACATTTATCGTTTCGTTAAAACAATTTACCCACTTCTTCACAACTGACGCGCAAACAAGTGACTCATTCTGCATTCTACGTGATTTCGAAGAAACATCGGAATCGACTGATACTTTTACTAAAATGTGTCATAGACAAAGGTTCCCTCTACCGATTTTTTTTGAATCGCTAGAATCGCATCTACCAAAAATGAATTATCATGGACAAGTTCTTAATTTTTTGAACAATGTCACTTCAGGTATAGTTGGTAAATATTATGTACATTCAATAGTATTAGGATATTTTTTTCGTGTTTTTCCGGTGGAGATAAAAGATGCATTGTAAGCATAATTATTTTAATTATTTATAGTACAACATGTAAAGGGTTAAAGGTGTGAGGAAGGGAGTTAGGGATTGCTTCGTATATATATTGTTACTTACCCTTTGTCTGAATACAATCTTTTTTTTAGTAATCCTTATCTCAGCATTCCTATCATTTAAAATATTAAGTTGCAATGCTTGGATTATATTTGTATGACCTGTGAGCAAGTAATATTCAGTATTTATTATAGAACTGTATGTGCGGGGGGAGGGAAGGTTAGGATATCTGTTATATAATAAAAGTGCCATATCTCTATATCATTTCTATTCTGCGCTTACCAAACCCAGAAACTCCTACAGAAAAATGGAAGTTTTTAGGGGAGTGGATAAATAAAGAAAACGTCTTTATTGGGTCTGTGCAAAAACTGACATGTCGTTAAAATTTGTCTTTCTGCGCCCTAATATAGAACCGAAGACTTAGATGATTTGATCAAGATATTACTTCCTAAGCCCGCTTTCTAGCTTTAAAAGTTATGGGAATGGAAAATAAAGGAACCAATCAGCTCTGAGTTATGAGGTCAAACAATAATCCTGGTTCATAGAATTTCTTGGGCACGTGGATATACTTGACATGGCTATGGGCAAAAGTAAGTTTGTCAAACGATTCTGGCTGAGCTAATGTTGTTTATATATTAGACTTAGAAAGACACATTTGAGCCTCTGTAAATAAAATTTGTTTATAAACTTAATAAGAAAAAAGTTGTTTCCGTTTTGATTAAGTTTTCTGTTTGAAATTGTTTTTTTTATTCGAACATCGCGTTGGTTCTTTTTGAGACAAAAACATAATTAAAAATTCTTGTAACTTTTATAATATGATAACAAATCACAGAAGAGTCTATAGTACCTAGAAATCTCATTTTATAAAACTCTTTCAAAAATAATTAGTATTTGTAAAAAAGTATATTTATGCGGTTACATACACCTGGGTACTGCAAAAAGTGTGTATATTTAAAAAAAAATATGTATTTTAAAGGTTATTAAGTGAATAATACAAAATAATGGCGACTATATATTTTTATTGTACTTTAAGTTGTAAGAAAATTTTTTAAAAATATGTTTAACATTATTTTTTATGGGATTAAATTGATCATCCTCATCATCTGTCTTATACTGTCCACTGCTGGATGAAAGTCTGCTGAAATTTTAAATTATGTTTATGGTGTGCGAAACCAGGGAAAGTATTGTGTCATTGTACAATGTGATTTATCGAAAGCTTTTGATGTAGTATATCATAATATTTTATTACAGAAACTCGAGAAATATGTCATGAGAGGCGTAGCAGTGCCTTGGTTTTGTTCCTGTTTGTCTGATCGAAAACAATATGTTTCAATTCTTACTGACGGGTGTCGCTATGATTCTGATCTTGGGGATGTGACTGCTGGGGGTTCCTCAGGGATCTGTGCTTGTGCCTTTGTTATTCAGTATTTATACAAATGATCTTCCTAAACATATCAAGGCAAAAGTTGTAATGTATGCTGACGACACAACTTGTCTCCTGAGTGACGACAATCCCGAAAAATTGTAGATAGCGACCAAAGATTGTATAAATGAATTAACTAACTGGTTCGCTGCAAACAAGCTAAAGCTTAATGTTGATAAAATCTGTCTCTTGGTCTTCAAAAATAGAAATTCGGAACCGCTATGTGAAAACATGTTTACAAGTGATTATAAAATCAACCCCATTTTAGAGTCAAAAATCTTGGGTTTAACTGTTGATGTAAACCTTAAATTTGAAACACACCTGAGAGAACTTAAACTAAAACTTAATGCAGTATGCTTCTCTATACGTGTTCTGAGAAATGTAGTGACTCTCAAGGTTTTGAAACTGGATTTACTATGGATATTTCTATTCAAGGATGGTTTATGGAGTTCAGTTCTGGGGGGATGAGCCTGGAAGTATGAGCATTTTTCGTGCTCAAAAGAGGTGTGTGAGAGCAATTAATAATGTAAAACCTAGAGATTCATGTAAAGAATATTTTAAAAAAGATCGCATTATGACATTACCGTCTTGTTACATGTATAAGAGCTTATTAACAATGCAAAAAATGAAGAACCAATATATTTCTGGCTCTAGGATTGCGGCATATCCTCTTAGAAGAGACCTCATTCGCTCGGTCCTGCCAAATACAGCCAAATACTATAATAGTACATTTTACCAAAGTATTGTACTGTATAACCTATTGCCTGTGTCTATGAAAAAATCTGGGCATTAACCGATTTAAAAAGAGACTAAAGAATATTTTATTGGAAGAGGCATTTTACAATGTACAAGAATTTAAGGATTATCTTGGTCTCCTCTGAAACGAAAAACTTTTAATTAATTCAGTATGTGTATTGTGTATCATGTATTTGTAGTTATTGTTGTTTATCTGACCTATACTTGTTTTATGTAATTAACTGATAATTTTATATATGTATGTAGTTTAGAACCAAATTTAAGTCTTAACCCTGTCTAAAGCTATTGCAAAATGGACAATAAAGATTATTATTATTATTATTATTATTATAAGTCTTGCCACCTTTTTCTGTTCTGGGCTACTTGTACCCAATTTCCAGCCACTCTCTTCAAATCATCAGTCCACCAACTTGGTGGTCTACCTCTACTCCGATAGGCTTTGGATCTTGGTCGCCACTCTATAATTCTCTTTGTCCATCGTTCATCCTTAAACCTAGGACCATGCCCAACTCAGTTCCATTTCCGGTGTCGAATGAATTTGGCTGCGTCTTGTACCTCTGTTCTCTTCCTGATAATGTGATTTGGGATGTGATCTCTAAGAGTGACGCTTAACATTGACCTCTCCATTTTTCGTTGCATGACACATATTTTATTGATGTCTTTCTTCGTCGTTGTGAGAGTATCGGCCCAGTACGTAAGAACGGGGACTATGCATCTGTTGAATACTTTTCTTTTTAAACACATAGGAAGGTTAGATTTGAATATATAGGCCAGTTTGCCATATGCAGCCCAGGAGAGACCTATTCTCCACTGAATTTCATGTGTTTGGTTATCTCGTCCTATGCTGATTCCATGTCCCAAGTATTTATATTGGTCTACTTGCTCGATTTCTACGTTATTCAGTTTTATGGTGTCGCTTAATATAAGATTTGTGATAAACTGGGTCGTGGATGAATTAATGTTTAGACCAACCTCATCTAAAGCTTCCTGAAGCATGTGTAGCATAGTTTGTGCTTCTTGTGTTTTGTCTGTTATTAAGACAATGTTGTCGGCGACACAGAGGTAATTTAACTTTTCACCGTCAATGTTAAGTCCCATTCCCCCCAGTTTATTGATTTTAGAGTGTTACGAAAAGCTTGGGAGAGAGCGTATCACCCTGCCGTACTCCTCTTTCGATTCGAAATTTGCAGGTGGATTGGTTAGGTCTGCTGATTTACAGGATCAAAAGCCTTTTCAAAGTCTACAAATATGAGCACAAGAGGCTTATTATATTCCATACATCTTTCAATGAGGATTTTAACTGTAAAGCAGATGGTCGTTTGTTCCATACGCCGAGCAGAAACTTGTCTGTTTGCTAGACCTTTCGTAAGTATTTTCGTGAATAACTGAATACATGGCTCAGGAGGCTAATGGCTCGAGAGTTTGTAAGATTTGAAGTATCTCCCTTTTTATGCATGATGACGATAGTTGCATTATTCCATTGCGATGGAGTTATTCCTTCCACGAGGCATTTATTGAATGACATTTAAGAGAGATGTTAATTTGTTGTCCTCCTTGTTTAATTGGCTCTAATATAATATTGTCTTCACCCGGAGCTTTGTTATTTTTCATGTCTTTTAAGGCTGATGTGATTTCTTCTTCCATGATGTCTGGGATATCCTCCGACTTGTGGTATGTTGATTTATGTTCTTTTATCTTGTAAGGTATATAATTGTTGATAAGATAATTCGATGATCTCTAAAATATCTCTTTTGTTTGTTATATATCTTTACTTATGTTCTTCTTTCTCAATACCTTTAAGCTTTTATTCTGTTAAATTTACCACTCTGATGAAAATTATGGCGCCTCATTTTCTGGAGGATAACTTAATGAAAAATAATCCTAGTTGCAAAAAAAAAAATTAATTTTGAAAAATGTAGTAGTTAAAAATTGTTAAAGGGTTTCATTTTTTAAAATAAAAAATTTATGCTCTTTCAAACTTTAGTATGCAATTTTCGACCAAAAAATTTATGTTTAATTATTTATAAAAAATTGTCTATAAGAAAAAGTGAAAGAAACATTTTGTAGGAAAAGTAATTACTAAGATTAAAAAAAAAGGTAAAAAATAGTAAAAATTGACTGAGTAATATTGCAGGCGGTGTCTGAAAATACAGTTTAAAAAAAACGCGTTTGAAGTTTCGGGTAGATAAGAAATGAACTTATGGCTAGTGTCCCATTCCAGCTTCGTACTGTATACCTTCTTCCTTTTGCATCTTGGTGTTATCTATAGTTTCCAGTTTTTTTTTTTTTGGTTAACTCTGGCTTCTTTTGTGGATTAAATTGATTTTTATCCTGGCATGTTTTAAACGATTAGCATCCTCTTTTCGACAATAACTATGCGCTTCAGCCCCAATGCTGTCTTAGCAATCCTAACATTTGTAAATACCTGTTAGCTTTATCGTTAAATGTACACACTGCAAGACTGGTCCCAATTTCAACAATTTGATGACTACCTGGCATACACTTTGGAGCAATTTTCCAAATTTTTGCATTTAAACTCTCATTATTGCTTTGAGTGAATCCACCTAAGCAGTTTCTGATAAATCGTCGCTACTTAATGATATGTAAATAGGTTTAATTGCCGTTTGTACTATCTCAGGTAATGGAGCCTTATGGACAAAAGTTGTTAATGACCCTTTAGCTCTAGCTCACTACGTGGAGGTCTATAAGAATGCTGAGGATTCTCGTCTGTAGATATTTTATGGTAATAGGTCGCCCATATCGCTTTCTTAATATCCTCCAAAAATTTATATTATTTCTTATTACCAATCCATAGTAAATGGTTAGTTCATCTATGAATTTCGCTGTCTCCTTCTTCTTTACTTCTATGTTGTTGTAGGGCTCCGCTTTTGCGATCGCAGAAAATGTTTTTGAATCTCCATCTCCAATATAGTACTGGTATTTTACACCAAGTAACACTTCCGACCTTTGAAACATAGTTACTACGGCGTCGGACTCCATTTTTCCTGCGTTCCCGTTGTGCTTTACAGAGCACGATTCTTTATGTTCACCAAACCACGATTCATACTCTGCAGTGTCCTTATCTTTTTTATGACTTTCACATTCTTTCCAGTAACCAATTTTTACAACAAAGTTCACCACTTTTCCAGCGAAATGTCCAATGTAGCTACACCAAAGAGAGATGGATATCCTCTTTTTATCCACGTGCTATCACCAGATATAATTATTCCTTCACTACATAATTTTAATGTCTTTTCTTTTCCAACTTCTTATTGTTCATTTTTACCAGCAAGCTTAATTGACGCTACCATAACAGTTTCCGCCGCTTCTCCGACATGACACATAATCATAAGTTTTTTGGGTAATACAAGTCGGTAGATCCATAAGACCACAAAAAAGTTGCATGGCCTTCAATCCATTACCGAGGAGGCGCATAGTACATGCAAATCGTTTATTCTTTCATATGCCGTTAAGTTGATTAGTGGTGATGAATTTATGCTTTTAATAACTTCATTACACTTTGTACAAAATACAAGTTTAAACTCACGCCCACGTATACCATTTTAACAAATTTTACATCACTAGCATATTCTCGGTAAACAAGACACTCAACGATTCCCAAAAAAATTGTAGCAAAATGAATAATGCAATACGAACAAGTTTCATCATACGAAACATTCACTGATTGTCCTCGTAATTTTTTCGCGACTGTATTTGTAAATTGCATTATTACTGCAGCTGTAGGAGGACCTCGCTTCTTCTTCGGACGAATATATCGTTGAACTCTTTTTTCTTTGAGATCAGTGGAATGACTTTTCAACATTTTTATAATTTGCTAGAAAATACACTACTTTACACTTCGAAAGACGACAGACAACTAACGTTAGAATCATAAACTCCACCAATGGATGCAAAATTCTAACGACTTTAATTTAAAAAAAAAGATTGACAGTAGAAATCCGAAGCGCAGCTGCTGAAAGGCGCGGCATTGAGACAGGTAGCGGTCCCACTCCGATGCCAGATCACATTTAATGCTATAACTTTGTAATGGAATGGAGTTTTTAAAATTTTTTTTTTTGAATAATTCTAGAAGTATAGAGAATAAAAAATCCGATAAAAAAAAATCGAATTTTTGAAAATTCGAGGTGTATGTAACCCCTTATAACTGATCCGCAAATAATCGAAATACTACTTATATGACTTTTTTGTTACAAATCATTCTATTCTCTGTCGCTTCCTTCCGTTTGATTATGTCTAATGGAACATCTCATATATTACACTGGTCAACACAAGTCTTGTTTCCTTTATTTTTTTTTTCTGTTATTGAGTATTTCTATGGCCCTGACTATGAAAAAATACTGGGAGATTGCTAACAGATTTACCTTTTGAAATATACAGTTTTTTATTATTTTGCCAAAAAAATACAAAAAATAATACATTATGTTAACAAAATTTCTATTGAACACTAGCAAATGATCTTTTATAAGATTTCCTTGAATGAACGACTTTAGGTAGATCTCGTTGCAAACTCCAGCAGTAGTCTGCCATTATATATGAGTCCCACCGCCCCCTGATAACGCTCTTCTATTGTCCGAAGATCCTGATGAAATCTTTCACCCTGCTCCTCACTAAAATCACCCAGATTTTGTGGAAATCGGTCTAAACGCGAGTACAGGAAGTGGATTTTTTATGCTCATGTTGCACCCTAGCTCTTGCAAGTTCGTTAGCATGCACTCAACAAGCTCGACATGGTCGTCAGATTTTTTTTTGCCTAGGAAGCTACTCATAACCAAAACAAATGAATTCCAAGCTTTGGATTCGACTTCAGTCATTGATTTGACAAAATTAGGATCTTTCACGAGTTGCCTAATCTGTGGCCCATCAAAAAATACCAGCTTTCAATTTTTCTGAACTTAATCCTGGAAACTTGCGTGAAAGAAAATTAAAACATTCGCCACTTTTGTCAAGTGCCTTCACAAACTGTTTCATTATGCCGAGTTTTAATATGAAGTGGTGGAAGTATGATGCGGTCTCGGCTAACTAAAGGCACGTTTATAACATTTTTTGTATCAACTTTTAGCTCTTCCCGCACTGGCCAAACTTTTTGTGACCAATGGTGTTGTTTGTCACGACTATCCCAGAGACACATGAAACAAGGGAACTTTGTGTACCCCCCTTGTTGACCTAAAAGAAAGTTAACCATTTTCAGATCAACACAAATGACCCCATTTGTGGTCTTGATACTTAATTTTTTCCATAACCTTAGAAATATTTACGTATTCTTCTTTTAAAGTCGTCGAATGTGCAATAGGTATAGATCCGTACTTGTTACCGTTATGAAGCAAAACACACTTTAAACTTCTGAATTTTTTTTTTTTCTGAAAAGACGTAAATCACTAGGTTGGTACTGTTTTAATCCCATCTGCTGCAAAATACCATCAACATCGTTACAAAAAAAACTAAATCCTTCTCTTGAGAAAAATACGGTAACAGATTTTTTTTCTCGGGTACGATAAAATGTAATGTTGGTTTCCGGAGTAAGCAAATTTTTTTCTTTTAAACGAGATGCTAAAATTTCAGAAGCTCTTTTGGTAAGTTCAGATCTCTTACTAAGTCATTTAGTTCTTTCTGATTTAAATGGTTGAGGTTCTGAAAGGCTATATTTGTAGACTGAATCAGAGTCTTCACTTGATGTATTTCGTTCGGGTTCACAGAAATTTGGATCATCAAAATATTTATGTGCTGGGTTGTACCTCTTGTGATTTTAATTGAGGTCGTTGAGTAGAAGATAAGTTAGGATATGACCACTTACTTCGATTTCCAGGGTTAATTCCGTTTATTTTCACAACGCAGAAGTAGCAATCGTCATGATGGTTTCGAGGTTCTCGTCAAATCATGGGTGTTACGAACATTATTGCATCTCTTTTTCCACTGGACCATAACCGTAGACATACCACACATTTCTGGCATACAATATGAGGAACCCATGGCTTGTCCTGATTACACAATTTTATTTTAAAGTATTGATGATACGCAGTTTTCACAAAGTCCGAAATAGGTTTTCGATATTTTGCAAATATATATTCACCACAAATATAGCAAAAACAATCGGGATTAAGCACACAACATCTTCTTGACGAAGCCATATCTAAAACAACAACAAAATATATTTTAGTGTCCAATAAAAAACGAAAATCTAAGTAAAAATAGTAAATGAGGGTAGTTAGCTATAACTCAAAAACAAAAGCTGTTAGAGAAAAATTGTTGCCATATTTAAAAAATACGCGTCAATTTGAGATAGAAAAAAAAAAAAAAAATCACAGGACACAAGCAATTTTCTTTTTTTTGTTGACCAGTGTTATTTACTTGTGTAATCTTTATTTTCTTTTACTTAAAAAGACAGAGTTAGTTAGAAGCTTTCATGTTCTAATTCTCACAATACATTATTCCACACTCTAACGCGTAAAAAACAAAATTAATAACCCAGGTTAGCAGCTGTGGCTAATTTCTCCGACATCCGGAAGAGTAATTTCCCAGAATATATCCATTTAATTATTTTCAGTTTTTGCTTAAATTTCCGCTTGACAGTTTCAATTCGCTTATAATTTTAGAAATCATTTTGTATAGGGCGTTTTATTAATGATATGAATGATAGGTGTATGTTGATAATGTTGGAGATAATGGAAAAATTATGGTTAACTTTTATCAAAAATCTTCGAATTTTTAATTATTTTTATTTTCATCTGGTGATGTAAGGAGCGGAACGTAGGTCAACCTTTTTTTTAGTGTTCCGTACGGAACATTTATAAGATCACTTCGGTGTCTGTCCGTTTGTCTGTCCGTCTGTTATACCTGATTTTTCCGAAACTATTTGACATAGACGCTACACAGTTTTGGTTTTGCATTAAAAGTATGGAAAGATCAAGACCAAGAATAACTTTGGTATGTTGTACAGGGTGAGTCAACGATAGAGTAAAGTACATTATCTCATTTGTTTTGGGAATGACGAAAAAATGTTAAATACAATAGTTTTAGGGAATATTAAGGTGCACACTTTGAAAATTATTTTTGAGTATACAGGCTACTTCAAAAAAGTGTGGCCGATATAACATATGTTTTTTCTAAATGGAACATCCCATTTTCTAATATATTTTTAAATTCTGCGTAGAATTTTATAACTCTTTTATAAATAATATTATATACCTAATCCTAGAAGTTTTTCTAATATTTCAATTTTTTTAAAAAAATACTAATTTTCAGTTTTGTAAAAAATTGCCAGTAGCGCCATTGTTTTTGAAGATGCAATACTCATAATTGGTACGAGCGTTCTATAGAGATAAAAAAAAGATATATGTAAAGAAATTTTGAGTTAGATGCTATAGGGTGTTCAAAATAAATTTATATATTTCGACTATTTTAAACTGAAAATTCTCAAATTTTTTAAAAGGCTCCCCTGTAAATTATTATTTTTTCTGATAGATTTTACAAAACCCTTCAACTTTTATTAAGTATGTCATATACCAATTTCTAATAGTTTTAGATTTATTTTGAATTTTTGCCCTTGTTTTTAATACACTTACGCTATAACATCATAGTTGCTAAGACAAAACAAAAATGTAGGCATTGTCAAATTTTGACATGTCTATTAAGCAAGTAAAAATAATTTAATTTGTGTTAGTAAGTGACGTATAAAGTTAATAGTTATGAATTTTCCTAAAAATGAATTAATTGATATGGTTTATATACTGGGCGAGGCAGGAAAAAAATTGTTTTTTGGCAGTAAGGCTTTACGGAGCGAAGTACCCTAATAGACGTATACCAGCTAGAAAATCTTTTTAGTGCTTAATGAAACGGTTTGATGGTAATGGTAGCATTGAGTATACGAAACGGAAAGTAGTAAACCAGAATGCTACCAAAGAGGAAAAAGAAATGGAGATTTTACTTTATGTTGAAGATAATTTCCAGGTCAGCAGCCGTCAACTATCTGACTTATCTGATACATCTACGGCTAATCGCACCACGAGAAAATACAAGTATCGTCCCTTTCATATGGAACTACATCAAGAACTTCAAGACCGTGATTTTGAACGACGAGTAAACTTTTGTACCACCATGAATGGAGCAATAGGGGCCGATCCAAATTTTTTATCCAAAATAGTGTTTTCTGATAAAGCTACTTATCGCAGAACAGTTAATTCATTTTGGGTCCGGGAAGTTCAAAACCAAAACCACTGGTCGCTTATTGTATGGTGTAGAATATTAAATTCTCAAATTATTGGTCCATATTTTTTTCGCGAATCGCTTAACGGGCCTAGGTATCTAAATTTTTTGCAAAACGAATTACTCCAGCTTCTTGAAGAAGTTGATTATTTTTAAAAGGAACAAATGTGGATTCAGCAAGACGGAGCTCCTGCTCATTACCACGGGAAGTTCGGGAATTTTTAAATGATCGTTACCCATAAGAACGGATCGGTAGAAATGGATTCATTCGGTGGCCCCCTCGACCAATTAACACCTTTAGATTTTTTTTTGTGGGGCTACATTAAAGATCTTATTTATGTGAATCCCCTTACAACACCAGTAGATATGGAAAATAGGATACGGGATGCGGGCGGGACAATAAAAAAATTGAAAAATTCAAAATAAATCGAAAACCATTAGAAATAAGTATATGATATACTTAATAAAAGTTGGAGGATTTTGTAAAATTTATCAAAAAAATAATAACGTACCATTTAAAAAATTTGAGATTTTTCAGTTTAAAATAGTCGAAATGCACAAATTTATTTTGAACCTGTAGAATCTTACTCAAATTTCTTTACATATATCTTTTTTTCATCCCTATAGAACGCTCGTACCAATTATGAGTATTCCACCTTCAGAATCAGTGGCGCTACTGGTAATTTTTTATAAAATTGAAAGCTAGCATTTTTTTTTAAATTGAAATATTAGAAAAACCACTAGGTTTAGGGATATATCATTATTTATAAAAAAAAGTTATAAAATTTTACGCAGAATTTAAAAATAAATTAGAAAATAGGATGTTCTATTTAAAAAAACATATGTTATGTCGGCCATACTTTTTTGTAGTACCCCGTATATTCAAAAATAATTTTAAATTGTGCATCTTAACATTTCCTAAAACTATTGTATTTATCATTTTTTTCGTCATTCCCGAAACAAATGAGATAATGAATTTTACTCTATCGTTGACTCACTCTGTATATAATCATCAAATGATTACATTACATGTTTTGCCTCATGCAGAGCTTGTTAGGTAGCTTTAGGTAAAGATGATTATATTTGCTTCTCGTAGCCCAATTACAATAGCTGTAAATATAAAAGGAAAACATCTCAACAGATATCGAGGCCTCAGTGGCATCTGACTTAAAATAGTGGAAACTTTTCTTCTAAGAGCTAGAAAAGAGGACATCGTACTACTAGGGGTATAGGAATATAGAGGACTACTGGGTCAGTTAACCGTTTAACGGTGGCTCTGATTAACCAACTGTGGGGGTATGGAATCGGGGGCTTTTTTATAGTCTATGTAACCGATGTGAAGGTTTCTGTGTTCTTTTCTTATTTGTCCCATAATCACGCTATCTATGATCAGCTGCTCTTTTGCATCCTCGGCTATCTTTCCTGCACCCTTCTACTTTCCTGTGAGAATATTGTTGTCTATTAGGTGTTGTTCTATTTTCTTGGAAATTGTGGCTGTGATGATCTTGTATAGGGTTGGAAGACAGGTCGGTAGTTTGACGGGTTTATGGTGGCTGAGCTTTTGGGTTTGACGTATGTTATTCCTTGTGTAAGGAAAGTGGGGAATGTGTGCGGTTGTAGAATGGCTTTGTTGATTTGTGTGCTTCGTGTGTGGTGATAAACTGTTTGTACCGGAAGTTTTGTATATTGTCCGTTCCAGGGCATTTCCAGTGTGTTTGATTGTTTCTGTAATTTCTTGTGTAGTTAATGAGGAATTTTCTTGTTCTGTCACATAGTTATGTTTGTCTTCTTCGGCTTTGATTCAGGGGGTGTTATTATTATGAAGTTCGGGTTCTGACCAGGTACTTTTCCAATAATCTGTAAGTTCTTGTTTGTTTGGTAGTTGAGTCACTGCTGTCTCTTTGCTATGCAAAACTTTTCGGTAGAACTGTTTTCGCTTCTTCGGAAGAGGTGGTGGTCTTTCCTCTCGTTTGATTCTTTGTATCTACGGTGTCTTGCGGCATATACGGATAGTTTTTGTTTCAAAGTATCGAGGATTTCTGGCGGTATTCTTTTGGGAGACTTGGATTTGATCTTGTCTACATCCTGTGTGACACGTTTGGATGCGTTCCCGTTTATAAACTAAGTAAAGTGTCCTAGCTCTCTCCTGATGTTGATTTTGTTTTCTATTCTTATTTGCCATTTGAGTTTTGGTTTTGTTCTGTTGGGGTTTCTTTGTCGGAGTTTTTGATTATTTTGTGTTAGAGTGGTGGTTGCTGCTGCGTATATTATTGTGTGAACGTCTTCGATTGTGCTTAAGCCAGTTATGTACTTGGGTATTATGAGCTTGTTTATTATGTTGAGGATTGGTTGCGTGCTCTGTTTGTAGATTAAACGAGGGATGGGATTTCTTGTTGTGGGGTCGGTACCATTGAGCAAGATGTGACTCCATATTTATACTAATATATTATTAGTATTGTTATTAATATTATTATCTTTATACCCTTAAACTTGTATTGATATTTTACACCTATCTCGGGTTTAGCAAATCGTTGTGTAAGAATCTCCTTATCATGTGGCATGTACTAAGAATGACTGCCTTCGGGATATCAATAAAAGTATTCTTATGCAATTCCAGTTTTGTCATTCACTTTTTCAAGATTTTTGGAAATAAGGCCTGTTGAAGATACGATGATTGGTATCCCTTCCATTCGGTCAAGTTGCCTCATGGACTTTATTTTCAGTTCCAATTCACCATAATTAGTTTTCTTTTTTTCGATATTTTTCTCACCATGTTGTTAGTATTAGGCACCGCGGTATTTATCAGGTAAGCAGTTTTGATTCACTTATCAAACAACACGATGCTGAGTCGGTTATTCATCACCTGTCTATCAGTGATAATCACCCAATCAGAATACAGTCTATAGGAGTAATTTTTCAACACTGGCATTTGTTAGTATTTGGAATATGGGTTATAAGTATTTAGAAGACCATATTTATTATTATTATTAATATAATTTTTATATTTATTAATAACTAGCCGGGCCGGCGGCTCCGCTCGCGTGGACTTGATTCACTACTATCGTCACTGCTTATTCCTTATGTTACCCAACGTAATAAAATATCTCCCATTATTTCTCCTTTTCTCCCAATATTTCTCCTTATTTCCCATTATATCTAAATAATTTCCATTATCTAGGCTTATCTCTGCTCATCTTCCATGATTTATCCTTATCTCCCATTATTTCTCCTTATCTCCCATTATCTCACCTTATTTCCCATTATCTAGGCTTATCTCGACTTATCTCCCATTATTTATCTTTATCTTCCATTATTTCTCCTTATCTCCCATTATCTCACCATAACTCCCATTACCTAGACTTATCTCTGCTTTTCTCCCATTATCTCTCTTATCTCCCATTATTTATACTTATCTCCCATTATCGAGGCTTATCTCGACTTATCTCCCATTATTTCTCCTTATCTCCCATTATCTCACCTTATCTCCCATTATCTAGGCTTATATCGAATTATATAGAACATATGTATAAATTTATAAAAACACGTAAATCGGATAAGTGGTTCTCGAGTGATAAGCGCACTAACGGACAGACAGACAGACAGAGAGACGTTGCATTTTATATATATTGTATTCTTTGCTACATGTTATTGTTCCATATTTAATGTTTTTAGGGAGTGTATTGCAAGAGAACGCGTTAGCGGCAAACTTTTCTCCGACTTGATTCACTATTATCGTCACTGCTTATTCCTTATGTCACCTATTAAAATATATCCTATAACCTGGCCAGAGAACATACGTATGTTTAAAAAAGAAGCGCTCAAATCGGATAAGTGGTTCTCCAGGGATAAGCACACTAACGGACGGACAGACAGACAGACGGACAGATAGACATTGCATTTTATATATATTACAGATATTCTCTGCTACATAATACTGTTCCATATTTAATGGTTTGGACTATGTATTGCAAGAGAACGCGCTAGCGGCAAACTTTGTCCGACTTCATTTATTATTATTGTCACTGCTCATTCCTGATGCTACCTATCGTAATAAAATATGGCCTATAACCTGGCCGGAGAACATATGTATGTTTTTTAAAAAAAAGTACGAAAATCGAATAAGCGGTTCTCCAGTGATAAGCGCACTAACGGATAGACAGACAGACAGAGATACGTTGCATTTTATATATTATAGATGTAATAAAATATATACCTATAACCTGGTCAGAGAACATATGTGAATTTAAAAAAATCACGTAAATCGGATAAGTGGTTCTCGAGGGATAAGCGCATTAACGGACCAGACAGACAGGCAGACAAACATTGCATTTTATATATTATAGATATAGATTATTATTATTATTACATAACCTGGCCCAAGATATATATGTATGAATTTAAAAAAAGACAGGTAAATCGGATAAGTGGTTCCCGCGTGATAAACGCACTAATGGACAGACAGACAGACAGAGAGACATTGCATTTTATATATTACTATAGATTATACATTACAGATATTCTTTGCTACATAATATTGTTCCATGTTTAATGGTTTAGGCTGTGTATTGCAAAGGCACGCGCTAGCGGCAAACTTATTTCCGACATCATTCACTATTTTACGTCACTGCTCATTCCTTATGCTACCTAACCTATCGTAATAAAATATAGCCTATAACCTGGCCAGAGAACATATGTATGTTTTTTAAAAAAAGGTACGTAAATCGGATAAGTGGTTCTTCAGTGATAGGCGCACTAACGAACAGACAGACAGACAGGCAGAGAGACGTTGCATTTTATATATATTATAGATGATATTGTCATTATGGACATCATATGGCGAGGAAAAATTCGGTGAGACAAATTCTATGGTTCCTAACCACCAAAGTCCGGTCAGTTAGTGAGGATCCACCAAACTCCTCTGCCTGAGCAATTTGAGAGTACCAAAGATAACCACTCTCCCTGCATTGTACGCGAATCATTTGAGATAGAGTAAGCTAATATCTTCTTTAGGTTTTCTAGAAATGTTTTATACATTCTTCTTAAAACTTCGATAGTTAAGATCACCAATGTTAGTGATAATAATAAAATAATATTGAAAACTGTCATTTCTTAAACTGTCCTTCTTCCTCTTTTATTACTACAACTATTTCCTCAGGTGCCAAAAATTCATTTGGAATTTTTTTTTATTTTATCGGGTACTATATGACTTGTTTTGGCATGTAAACGCCCTATTATTAAAAATACAGTATATATATGACAGACTGCCAACATCGTATGTGTGTCTAAGATGGTAATTCATGATACGTAACTATTATTCAAGGAATTGCTATGTGTCCTTCCATACATACATCTGAAATAATTATTTTTTTTATTAGTCCGGTAATTATTTATAAATAAGTAATTATTTATTTATACTAATATTACAAAAAGTTTTGTACAGGTAATGTCCAAAAACTTATAATATGCTATAACCCCTGATCGAGACGGAGAGTTCGCCAGTCTTCTTGATCTGTTTTTAACCACCAATCCGGAGATTTACACGGTCAGCGTAAATCCACCGTTAGGTTCTTCCGACCATAAACTGCTTTCGACATCGAGTATTCTACCAATCAGTGACAGAGAGGCGCCCAAACCGCGCAAGATTTGGCACTACAAATCTGCTAAATGGGAAGATCTCATGGAATATTTTCGAACTTTCCTTGGTTGGACGTTTGTTTTCGATCCGACGACCCATCTGACTGCGCCAGGGAGGTTTCCGATGTTATTTTGGCCGGTATGGATGCTTACATCCCTTTTTCGAAGAAATGCCCTTCCAACGGCAAGCCTTGGTTTGACCTAAAATGCAAAGAAGCTGTTGCTTCTAAACATCTTGCATACCGACAGTGGCGTGAAGATCCTAACACCATAAATCGTAACATCTTTGTTCGTACCAGGAACAGATGCAAAGAAATTATCGACGAAACCAAGGAGGTACACAATCAACGGATTAGAAACAAACTTCTCGCTTGTCCCGGCAATTCCAGGTCTTTTTGGTCGGTCGCTAAGGCAGTTAGTCAAAATTTCACCAAATCCACCATACCGCCACTCACACGGCCGGATAATTCTATTGCAACGACACCTGTTGAGAAAGCGAACTTGTTGGCTGAACTCTTTGCTTCACATTCTACTGTCGATTTCCAAGGAAAAACACCACCTACTATTCCCATAGTGCAGTCAAGGATGCCCGATATTGTTTTCAGACAGCGTATCATAAAACGTATTTTGATGAAGCTAGACACCAAAAAGGCTTCAGGCGCTGACGGAATACCTGCCATAGTTCTTAAGAACTGTGCGAGGGAACTAACACCAGTTTTCTGTAGACTTTTCAACCTATCCTACAGAAAGGGAATATTTCCTTCCTGCTGGAAATGTGCCACAGTTCAGCCGATACCTAAAAAGGCAAGAAGACCTTGCCAAATAACTACCGACCAATCGCACTACTCTCAATAATATCGAAAGTCATGGAAAAGGCTATCAATCAGCATCTTCTAAAAATATCTTGAAGGATTCAACATTATTAGTGATCACCAATATGGCTTTCGTAAAAATAGATCAACAGGAGATCTTCTGACTTATGTAACACATGTTTGGAACAACGCAATTGAACACTTTGGAGAATCTCGAGCGGTTGCTCTTGACATATCCAAGGCATTTGACCGTGTTTGGCACGATGGGCTGTTGGCTAAGCTACGTTCTTATGGTATGTCTGAAAAGTTCTGTTTGTGGCTCTCATGTTTCCTCAGAGAGCGTTCTTTACGAGTGGCGATTGACGGATTTCTTTCTAACACCTTCACTATCAACGCCGGTGTGCCCCAAGGTTCCATACTGTCTCCTACTCTCTTCCTCATTTATATTAACGATCTGCTGGAAAAGACCGAGAATCCAATCTACAGCTTTGCAGATGACAGTACACTTATCTCTTCATTCACTTTGAAACGCTCGGACATCGACTACTCAGACGAATATCCGCAGACAGCAGGAAGTCATTCAACTTAACAAAGACCTGGAAGAAATTCTATCTTGGGGTGACAGTAACCAAGTGGAATTTAACGCTACAAAAACCCAGGCGGCAGTTTTTTCTAAAAAAAGTTAACGTTGCAGAACCCGACATAGTTATGTCGGGGTACTCCATCCCTCTAACATCGTCACTCAATCTGTTAGGCGTTAATTTGGGAGCAAATATGTCCTGGCATGAACATGTTGCAGGCATAGCAAGAAGAGCTTCTCAAAAGTTGGGAATATTGTTTCGAACCAGAAAGCTCTACACTCCACAACAACTGTTAATTCTTTACAAAGCTCAAATTCGACCAACTATGGAATACTGCTCCCATGTTTGGAGCTCCGCTCCCAAACATACACTGCATTTGTTGGATTCTATCCAGAGAAGAGCTGTTCGTCTGATTGGACACCCGGAACTGACCGACGGCCTTGATTCGCTGGAACATCGAAGAACGGTTGGCGACTTGAGCCTATTCTACAAGTACTTTCATGGAAAGTGTTCGAAAGATGTGGCCCGTTTAATTCCTCCAGAGCGGTGCATATTAGAAGTACACGTCGCGCTAATGCTTCACATCCGTATGAGGTTCAGCTTGTTACTCCTCGTACAACGCTTTTCAAGCAGTCTTTTATATGGAGAACATCATGCCTTTGGAATGGTTTACCCAGGACTGTGTTTCCCATCGAGTACAATCTACAGCGATTCAAGAACAACGTGAATCGCTTTCTCCGCACACGTGTCGCTCCTGTAGCGCTTTAGGGACTTCCCTGTAGCACGTGTGCTAGACCCATAAAAAAAAAAAAAAAAAAAAAAAAAAAAAAAAAACCGGACTCGTAAGTTTTAGAAGTTCCCGAATTTAAGATCTAAATAAAATAAAAAATTTATACTTCTTTATTAAATTTTTCTTTTCAAATATATTTCTTTTATTAGAAATTAATATATTTTGTCTGTAAAAACCCAAGAAAGTACTCGTTAATTATTAAAGTATTTATGATGAATGAAGCAATTTTATTTCTAAGAAACGGGCAATTTTTTGCACTAATTTTTTAATAAATAATCAGAAATAGTTAAAACTGAATCTCACTCTCAAGTTTTAACTTTGACATTTTACTTGAAAAATGGGACAATATTAATGTTGATTGGTAATACTTCAACTACAAAACATTGATCGATTTAGCAGTCTTTTCTTGTTTATGTCAACAATTTATCATATTATTTATCACCGACAAAATTTATTCAATTATCACTGAATGTTGCCTTTGTAATTGATCCTAAAAACTTACTTTTATTATTAATTGATAATTAAGAGCTATTTTCTAAAATAATAGGTATGATGTCAGACTTCTTTTTATTATAAAACAATAAAATAGCTGTTTTACTGTGGTCTGAGATTATATTGTTTTTCTAATATATGTATATATATATATATATATATATATATATATATATATATATATATATATATATATATTATATATATATATATTATATATATATATATATATATATATATATATATACAATATATATATATATATATAAAATATTGTAGGCGACGGAAAATAATGTTTGATGGCACAAATTATTCGGAATACAAAGCAATCAAAAGCAAAGTAGAAGTCCAAACCACTTAATTCATGATTCCTTGATATCGGACATTACTTTTTATATAGTTATAAACGATGATCTTCCAACATCAGCTTCGGTACCTTAACGAAACTTTATGTATTTAATATAAACGTTATTTGGTAGTTCTATTTCAACTATAGCTTTAGGAAAAATTACTGGTTATATACTAGAATATACTAAAATTATTTTAACTTAAGGATAAAGATAGTTGAAGTAAACGTAAATAACGAATAGTAAAAAGTGAATTCAGAATTCGATTGCTTTGTGAGTTCATTGTGACAATAAAATATTGTGGTAATTCTTTATTTATGAATAGTGTCCTGATTAAGTAAATTAGTTGTTAAGACTTTTAAATTTAAAATAGTTCCCGGCTGCTATGCCTAATCAATACTCTAGTGCTATATGGAGACATATTATCCTTTACTTTTTTAGTTAACTAGCAACGCAGTAATGAGCTTATATTTGTTCGAAATATTCTATTTGATATTTCACCAGTAAGGTTATAAACATTTTTGGGTTTTCTTGTTAGATTAAAAGGACTTGACGATATTTTTTAATCAAATATATGTAAGTTATTTCAGATTATCTTATAAAATTCGTACCGTTAATTAAAATACTGTGACAAAGATATTTTATTTAATACTTAACTTGATAGATATTAAAATTTTTTGGTTCTTATTACATCGCGGTAAGTTACAACAGATTGTATCTCTTACTCTTAAAAGCCTGAACTTTAAAAGCATAATTATCTTCCGTTGGTGGCTTTTAAGGTTACCGACCGACAGAGGATTGTCCAACTGATCTGATCACAATTAGTGCGAGGCAGCGCGATGGTCAGGTTTCCACGCTATCCATATAAAAATCAGTATTAACTACTCAGTCCATGTTTCAGCAGTTACCTACTATTCTCTTATTTGTTAACACGTATCGGGACGCATTTCGCTGCTCATCAGCTACTATCGACAAAAGACAGAACTTGCAGTACTTACTGCACTACTACTGTAGCACGGCGGTAAGATACAAGAAATGGTATCTCTGGCTGGTGAAAACCCAATGTTTAAAAGCATATCTGCCATCCGTCGGGGGCTGCCAGGCAAGGCAATCGTCGGGGTTGCACCCTACGTATATAAAAATCAGTTTCAACTACTAAAAATGAACAAAGTGCATATTTCAGCAGTGACTAACTGAAATATTTTTTATTTGTCGTAAATAATTAATTAAAAATAAATCTATATATAAGTTTCCTTCTAAAGGGATGTGATATTCGCAAAAAAAAATTACTCTCCAAAATGTTTGGGCACGTTTTAAAAGATTATAAAAAATGCCATATTGAGTATTTTTTGCGCGGATTTATGATGTCACCACAAAATATACGAGGTATGAAAAAAATGCATGTCAAATATAAAAATTACACAGGTATACACAAAAATTCTTAGTCTTTTAAGTGAGACCCTTGTTTTCTTAAGTATTTTTTTATGCTGAATCCAAAGAAAAGATAAAAAAAAAAAGGCATCTACCATGAGGTTTTTTCAAAAAACACACTTAAAGTTGCCAGAAAACTCTATTAAATTGAAAAAAAAAATACATTTTAATAAATGATGTAAAACTGTATAATCATTAAAATTATGGAATAAAACTATTATTTCGGACATCTTTAAATGTTCTGAATCTACATTTATCATAAAAACTTAAAAATATTAGGATGCTATGTGGTTGGTAAAATGCTTTTTTAAGTAAATAAATGCAATGAAATAATAGTTTTTTTGTTCAATATTAATAAAAATTAAAAACAATTTTTTAATTTAGGGTTGCACATTTTGCTACGTAGCTTAGTTAAAAGTGGTGTTCGCGTGTTTTTTGTTAAACATGAACACTAAAACCTAATATTTTTTAAGTTTTTATGACAAATGTAGATTCAGAACATTTAAAGATGTCCGAAATAATGATTTTTATTCCATAATTTTAATGATTATACAGTTTTACAATATTTATTAAAATGTATTTTTTTTCAATTTAATAGTTCTCTGGAAACTTTCAGTGTGTTTTCTGAAAAAAATCTCCCGGTGGATGTCTCTTTTTTATGATTTTTTTGGTTTCAGTATAAAAAAATATTTAAGAAAACACGTGTGTCACTTAAAAGACATAATTTTTTTTTGTATACCTGTGTTATTTATTATAATCAGTCCTAATAATAAGTAACCTGTTTTGTGTATTAGTTCAAATAATTCTTTATGATGTGTGCTTGTTTTAAGAAGATCAGAACCAAAATTTCATAGAAAAATATTGATTTTAGCGGAGATACTGCCAGTGTTAAAAATGTCACGACTAGTACTTTTGAAATAAATTATTCACATACAAAAGTTTTTTATATTTGTTATAGTTTCGTAATTTAAAATTTACCACTTGAGACCTACTAAACTTCCAAAGAAGGCACATAGATAGTGATAACCAAAAAAATAAATTAATTTTTGTTTGTAGAATATGGTAATATGTTTTGCTATATCTACCCTCACTGGGGCGCAACATCAGTTATCGCGATCGTATTTCCCACACCCGACACAACGTAGGACATTAACGCGTATAGAAATTTCTATAAAGCATTTTAAGGCATTCTAATATAAAATATGGTTTTTACTTAACCCAACCCAACTTTTGAAATAAACAATTTTCAGCAACATAAACAAAACCAAAACGGCACTAGTTCTTATTAGAAAAAATATGTTAAGTAAATAATTTTTGTTTTCTTTCTCTTACATTGTTCGTAAACAAATGTAAGATATTCTTACATGTTTGTCCTTCATTCTTACGGTAATCAATTATTAGTAGCATTAAGTATTGCGCAACTATATTACTTCCCGTAAGTTGTATTTTTTTTTTGAAGAAAAATATATACGTTGTCACTATTATCGTTTGATCTTTGCTTTGATACGTACAAATTTCTTTTCAAAATGATGCCCCAAAACTCTTAAATTATACCGATATCATCCACTTACTTACGGTGAGCACAGTATCTGGCCTCAAGGGAGCGGCAATAATCTACCCAAATATAACCAGTATTTATGCTTAAATTCATTTAGTTTCTATTAGTAGAAATCAGATATGTGCAACCATATTATCCTTATAAGTTATTTTTCCTTTTTTATTTTTAGAAAAAAAGGAAGGAAATTTGCAATAGATTATTGTAACCACGCGTAGTTTTACCGCATGTTATGTCTTTACTGCTTTGTTGCCAGCAGACGAGAGGATTATGACGAATTATTAAATAGATTAGAAAATGCTCGTAGCACAAAAGTATATTACTATAATGTATGTAAAATGGGTTTTTATAATAAAATAACATCATTTAGCATAAAAATGATAAAAAGTGCTTGGCACGAACATCGACAGTACCATTAAATTGCATTTGATTAAATGAGTGAAGAAAGAATAAAAGGTACACAAAATCGCAGACAACAAAGTGTATTAGTGGACGAAAACGGCAAGCCAATAAGAAAAATTGAAAATATGGGAGAAATATGTGAAAAAACTTTTTAGAGACGAAAGAAATCAAAGCACTATTGAATACACTTAGAGAGATGAAGGGCCAGAAGTAACAAAGGAAGAAATTATGTATGCTATAAAAACAATGAAGAACAGAAAGCCAGGTAGACCGTATGAACTCTCAGCCGGAAATCCTTAAGCTTACAGAGGAAGACCAAATACAAATATTAGTTGACTTATACAACACAATATATACAACCGGAATAATACCCAACAAAGGGCTCCTCTCAACATTAGTAATACTGCCTAAGAAAACAAATGCTAGAGGCTGCAGTCACTACCGGATAATAAGTCTGATAAGTCACACATTGAAAGACTTTTTGAACGTCATACATAATAGAATATACAAGACACTAGAACGAGATATAAGTGAAAACCAGTTTGGATTTAGAAACTGCCTGGGCACAAGAGAGGCACTCTTTGTTCTCGATGTAATATCACAAAAATGTCTAGATATGAACAAAGACCTGTATATATGCTTTATATACTGTAATAAAGCATTTAACAAAGTCAGACTTGACAATTTAATGAGAAAGGTATAGATGATAGAGATGTCAGAATAATCTCGAGACTGTATTACAATCAAAGGCCAACATACGAATAGACCAGAATACCTCTAAAGAAATTGACATAGAAAGAGGCGTAAGACAGGGATGTCTTTTATCACCAACACTATTCAATCGCAACTTCGAGGATATAATTAGCAGAGCATTAGAAACAGTTGAAAATCGGGACATTGACTTTAAAATAAACGGCACACCAATAAATAATCTAAGATACGCTGGCGACACGGCTCTTTTAGCAGAAACTCTCCCAGACTTACAAGCTCCACTAACTGAAATAGTAGAGATGAGTAAGAAATATGGTCTTTCAATAAACATAAAAAAAACAAAATATATGTTAGTATCAAAATCAACAGAAAACATCGAAAACTTATATGTCCTTGAACAGACAGTTGAAAGAGTATATAAGTATAACTATCTTGGAACCTGGGTGAATGAACACAACGACAGCTCTATGGAGATGAAAACACGAAGAAAAAAAGCCAGAAATACGTTTATGAAAATAAAGAAAGCTTTGTGCGGTCGGGATCTGAATCTAGATCTAAAAGTCCGACTAGTAAGATGCTACGTATTGCCAGTACTGTACTATGGAATGGAGACGTGGACAATGAGGAAAACGGATATTGGAAGAGTAGAGAGTTTCGAATTATGGATGTTCCGTAGGATTTTAAGAATACCATTGGTAGATAAAGTTGCAAACAACAGTGAAAAAAGATAATGAAGCCTTACTAACTATTAAGAGGAGCTAGATGCAATATCTGGCACATATTATGAACGGAGAGAAGTATGGCCTGTCGCAGCTTATTATAAAAGGAAAGATCGTCGGAAAAAAGAAGTATAGGTGGTTAAAGAATCTCAGAGATCGTTATCACTGCTCCAATAACCAGCTCTTTAGATCAGCGGCTTCAAAAGTTAAAATTGCCTTGATGATTGCCAACCTTCGGAAGGAAGACGGCACTTAAAGAAGAAGAAATAAGTGATGTCATACAAACAATGTGATCGAGATAGGGCGTTGTTATTTTTTAACTTATTTACACAGGTATACAAGTATGAAATGCGGATTTTTTTTTCTAAAAAAAACATGTTAAATTTAGAAGAATGATAAAAAGTGTTTTATTCAAAGTATGCTCCATCGCTTGTTATACATTTTTCCCATCTTTCGGGCAATTTGTGAATACCACGCCAGTAAAAATCTTTCCCTTTTGCTGCAAACGATTTATAGAGCCATTTTTTCACATCTTCGTACGAACCATAGCGCTGCTAAGCAAGTGCGTGACCCATCGATTCAAACAAGTGGTAATCGGAAGGAGTCAAGTCTTGTGAGTAAGCCGCATGGGGTAGAACTTCCCAGCTAAGTGCTTCCAACGTGTCGCGAACTGGTTTTGCCGTATGTGATGGAGCATGGTCATGAAGAAAAAGGACTTTGTGTTGCCTCTTTCGGTATTCTGGCCTTTTTTCAAGCAGCGAACGGTTCAAATCGGTCAATTGTTGGTAACGTTTAGTATTAACACAGACCACGCCCCTCTGGTCCCACCAAACACAGAGCATCGTCTTTCTGCCAAAGCGATTCGGTCTTGCGGTCGATGTGGATGGTGCGCCTGGGTCTACCCATGATTTTTTGTGCTTGGAATTCTCAAAATAAATTCACTTTTCATCCCCTGTAACTATACGACGCAAAAACGACTTCCTTTTGTACCGAGCGAGCAAAATGTCACACGTGTTTTTGCGCCATTCCATTTGCCTGTCGTTCAACTCATGTGGTACCCATCTACCAGTCTTCTGAATCTTTCCCATCTCTCGTAGAGCCGATTGGAAACAGCTTGTTGACTAACGCCCAATTGCTCGGCGAGTTGTTTTTGGATTTGCGAATCATCTTCGTCCAACAATGCTTGCAATTCCACATCCTCGTATTTTTTTTGGCGGTTTTTCCACGTTCTTTGTCTGCAACATCGGAGACACCTCTTTTGAAACGCCGAAACCATCGTTCACACGTATCTTGCGATGGAGCATGTTCACCATAAGCTTCTCGAAGTAATCGGTATGATTTAACATGCAGTTTTCTTCAAATGAATACAAAAAACTAATGCTGTCCGCGAATGCTCTTTGTTCGGTATAAATTTCGACATATTGAACACAACAACACAACACTATGCACACACTTTTCCAACTTATCACTCGTGCACGTCTGACACTTGTTGATGACAGAACAAAGTGGCGCAGTGTCAAATGTTTATAGTACAAACTGCATTGGTGCACCATCTGTTGTCTGAAATCCGCATTTTTTACTTGTACACCATAGATACTACATGTACTCGTTAGAGAGAATTGCAGTTGAAAATTCTGCAAAAATAGGCGTGACTTTCACACCGCAGCATTTAGAAGATAAAGTAATGAAAGTATTTAAAAAAGACATGGAGTTTTTCACCACATACAATAAAAAACTAGCGCCAAAATATTTGAGAGTATTAGATGATGTATCATTTAAAAACTTAAATGAAATTCTACAGAAAGGCGTATTACTTTTAAGAAAATCAATATTAAAAATAGAAAAAAAAATAGCTAAAATTATTTTTACATGGCATTTAATAGAAGAAGAAGGATCATTACCACAATATTTATTAAACTTTTATTTTACTCTCCTTAAAGGTTGTAATCGGAAACGAAAGAATAGTACAAAATACGTACGTCAAGTTCGTTCTTAGAGTGAAGATATAGGGTATGGAGTGCACAATGGTAAGATCAAAACATCAAAGCATATCATGCTGGGAATGACGTTAAAAATCTTAACTAGTAGCAGATAATTTATTGATATTAGTTGTTAAGGAATTGAAGAACTGGCAACAGAAACGACATATACTTCAATAGAAAAATCTAGTTTATGTCCATGTATGATGACATGGAAAACATTGATAATGATGAACTATTAAAAATTTACTACATTTATGTACTGATGCTTACGATAATTTTGACCAAGTCTTGGAAACTTTAAGTAGCAAGGATACATTACACGATACGGTAGGAATAATTTACCAAAATATTGCCTTAACTATTATACATATGTCGGAAATATCAGATCCACATACTTTGAACGAGGAACCTGAAGGAGAAACAGTAAAAGAAGGAGAACTTTTGAGGACATATTTAGAGAAGAAATTTTTTACTCTTAAAAACCGAAGATGACAGATGCTTTGCAATCAACAGTTCTTGAAGTACAAAACTTACATACTATCAATTTTCAATTATACATTGCAATAGATATGATTAGCTATGCTTTACAATTATCTAAAGTTTCCCATATTTGGTGATACTGAGTACCTTGATAATGACAACGAGAAAAAAATGTGTTTGACACAATACAAAAATTTATGTGCGTTGTGTACAATGTAGCAGGAATAGTATGAAGAATAGATGTAAATGCTGCCTGACTTCAGCTATTCATCAATATTTATGTGGTTTCAGATGTGAACGAACACCAACAAGTTAGGAAATTTTGTCATAAGTAATCTACCACCATGCAAAGACCTCTACCAACAATTTCTCAGAGGCAAATTATATTGGAACTGTTTGGAATAATGCTCATATAAAATATTCGAACATTTATCATCCTGAAGGTAATGGTTGGATAGTGGAAGAGAATCGTATAATTTTTGATGGCAATCAATTATAAAGCTTTGTAAGTGATTTACTGCAATTTCCATCAGTTACTTTACTTTCACTTCAAATTATTTTACACAGATTTGTAGGTTTTCGCAACTTAATTAAATTGCTTATGTTTTTATAGAAATGTCAGAAGACGAGCCAGATGATGATAACTTTGATAATATAAAATCAAATGACTAGAATGATGATGACATGGAAAACATTGATAATGTGGCGATAATGAAGATATATAATTATTGTGGTATATAAATATAAATGCTGTACAATAATATTAATAATATAATATAATTTCTCTTGAAGCGTCTGTTCTTTTCTCATTTTTAATATATTTTTATACCTTTGCAAAGTTCCCTTAGTAAACAATTATTTTCCCACTAGTCTTTTTACAAAAAAAAAAAACACAATTTAACTCATCTACTATATTTTTACGTTGATCTTTAAAAATTTCAAATGTATGTATTTTTATTTCACAAAACTGCGTAGTCAAATGCATGCTGTACGATCAAAGACTGGCACTATCACTCACGCTAAACCCAACTAATGCTCTCACTCGCACTCGCTTGCAAGGGTAATGCCTCCTCGTTCGCACCAACGGCTGATCAATTATGTCTGGGAGATGTTAGATCCTTCGGATGGGTCTGGTAATATCGTCAAATAAGTCGCCCGAATAACATATATAAAATTTCGATTTGTTACTGTAACGTAAATTACGAGATTAGTTATAGAGCTGAAAACCGTCGGGCGATAGCTATGACAAGCGAAAAGCGTCTGGCAATTGTCACTATGAATTTATAATACTGTTCCGTTGAACATATTAAAAAATCAGACTTGTTATTTTAACATTTTTCTCTTATCTTTTTACGTTTCTTTAGTGCCTGTTACCGGTCAAAACCACCCTGACTCAAACTTCATTGCATTCAAACATTCTTACCTACCTACAGAAAAAATCTTAATCTCTAACGTACATCTGGCATCGCTGGCGCTTAGTTTATAAAATATCTCAATTGTACTCTGCTGCCAATAAATTGACTGAAATAACGTCATTTCACCTAACTAAAATATTTACTTGTAACTAAAAAACTAAATGACTGACGTAAACTTCTTTCATACGAGATAAATCTGTGCAGAAAGCGAACGGTGTGGAAACTGTAGACAACGAGAGTTCTAGTGTGGTACATTTACCATATAGCTAACAATAAATTGACTCCTAACAGTTTCTGTAGCAAAAATTATCAACCGCACGGCACCTCATATTTTTTCCAAAATGTGCTAATAAACTTACTAATTGTGCAAAATATTAACGCTGATAAGTAGAGATATGCCATTCCATCCTTTTAAAATTTGATATCGTCCCTATTTTTCCGATCTTCTTCCTTTCCTTTACTTTCGTCTACTTCCCTTATTTCCCACAAGTCTTCTTGCCTCCCACTGAATGATTCACAAAAGAAGACATCAACGACATGTAATAACTTACATGTCCTTATTTTTGACTTCATATATCACAAAAACGCTTTGCTTGCGAATTTTTGATTAACAGGATGAGTTGGAAGTGATAATGCAAGGTGAAAGAGTATAACAAGAACCATACGAATTATGCTTGATTCTTTCTAATAAGACCTTGATTTAGTTCTTTTTAGGCGTACTCTGTAGCAGCAAGTCTTGTTAAAAAAAGTCTTTTCGCGATGTTAATGTAAAATTTTTAATCTCGAAAACTATAATATCACTATATCACCATAAGCCTAGTTCTATCCAATGATGGATGTAGGCCGTCGCCCTGAATTCTCATCTCAATTTATTTGCAGCTGTTATCATCCATCGAATGCTCACAACCCTCTGTATATCATCCTGATATCTTATTTTCGGACGTTCTACGCTCCTTCTCTGTTTTCGCGGTCTCCAATCTAATGTTCGCTTAGTCTATCGATCATCGGCGGCTCGTCCAGCCCATTGCCACTTTATTTCTGCTACGTGCTCTGTAATGTCCTTTAATTTCATTTGTTCACGTATCCACTTGTTTCTTATTCTGTCTTTAAGTTTTATCCCAATCATCTGTCTTTCGTGTGCTCTCTGGGTCCGAGCTAATTTTTGTATATTGACTTTATTCAGTGTCCAAGTTTCAACGCAATATGTAATTACGGGTAGGATGCACTTCTCGTAAACTTTGGCTTTTAACTTATTTGTGATGGCTTTATCTTTAAATATATAACTTAATTTCCCGAATGCGCACTATCCAAGCCTGATTATTCTTGAAATTTCATCCGAGATACTGTCCCTCGTCGTAGTAATTTTTTGCCCCAGATACACATAATTCTTGATAATCTCGAGGGCGGATCCTTCTAAATTTATAGTTGTTTTTAGTGTTGGTTAATATTTCTATCTTACTTTTATTCGTCTTAAGACCAATTGTCTTTGAGTGGTAATTTAACTTAGCATTTCTTGTAACTCATGTGGATTACTACCGATATTAATATAACATTTTTAATCTCAAAAATTTTAATATACACTTGTTTATTATAGATTTCTAGAATCCTAATAAACAAAATTACATTATTCTTGTTTCTTTATAATGCCAGTGACAAGAAAGCCTATAATTGCTTTTTCCCCGTTTCACGAAAGGTCAAGCAACATCTGACAATCGTCGATAGATCTTCACTTTAAAAAGAAATTCTTTCTCATATTACCTCTTTAAAAAGGCGTTCAGAGTAATATTTTTTAAATTTTTTTTAAAAAAATAAAAAGATATAAGTGGAAGAAAAATAATCCGTATAACATTATCTCAGTGAAGAAGAAAATAGTATTTTTATCATTTGTGGGTTGTTACAATTTAGTGTTAATACAATATGAATTACTGATTGTTATTAGAATATCTTGTAGAGCTTTAATAAATTCCCAAAGAAGATTTTTAATTTTAATGTAGCAAATGGACTGATCGGTGCATATTTAAACATACACTCTTTGCCCAAAAAAACCTAAACTGCAGAGCAGGAATAGTCTTAAAATATACATATGAAGCATGTTTCATCACCACTAGCGATCGTTTGGAGAAGTTTGAGTCATTACGAATAGCCAAAAAATTGATTGAATTTTTTTAAAATTTAAAATCGCCGATTCATTCTAATCGATCTTACGGACGATTTAGGATTTTCTTTAATGGAATCATGCACTTTCTGAATAATAACATCGCTCCGTCCAAGTTCAACTTTTTGTTGTCCTCAAGCGTTAACCTTTGAAATTGCTTAAACTATTCCTGTACTTAAGTACTGGATATAAATTTATCATAACAGGCTGAAAGTTTTTAGTCTAGCTATTTAAAACACATTTTTTTTTGCAAAATGCGACTTTATTCATCAACATAGTCTACTTCAAGAGCTATACAATCAGTCCAACGCTTTTCTCACATTTCTATACCTTTCTTGTAGAAGGAATTGTCTTTGCCTTCAAAATAGGCCTCAGTTTCGGTGATAACTTCTTCATTGGACCCAAATATCTTTCCCGCAAGAAGTTTTTTTGAGGTCTGCGAATAAATAGTAGTTACTGGGGGGCCAAATCTGGAGAATATGGTGGATGAGGAAGCAATTCGAACTTCAATTCATGCAATTTTGCTATCGTAACCATTGACTTGTGAGCACTCTTTTCTTGTTCCTTTGGGGACGTTTCTTTGCGATTTCTGGCTTCAAACGCACCATTAACTTTATATAATATTCGCTATTGATGGTTTTTTCCCTTCTCAGCATAAATATATAATAAAAGACATAGATCCAAAGAAGCTGCATCGACACTGAAACGCGTCATCACAATAATAAATAAACCAGTGGAAATTGACTAAACACAGTCTTTATTATATATTTATAATGAATTTCCATCAAGTAGAAGCTACAACCAGTCGAGGGCGAAAAATCCTTCGTATCCCAAAATACAGCAAAACCTTAGTCGAGGGCGAAAATTATTCCATGCGTATCCCCATAAATACAGAAGCCTTAAACAGGTCCCTTCCACAGAATCATCAACCGACTGTGAGTAAACGCGGTACCCATTTCGAACAGAACTTTCTCATGCCCAAATGTTCATGCAAAATATGACCAACATGTTTTTTTGATGTCTTTAGATTGTCAGCTATCTCACGCAAGTTCCCTTTACGGTCATCCAAAACAGTTTTGTGGATTTTTTTTTTATGTTTTCAGGTGTAACCACCTTATTTGGGCGTCCAGAGCGCTTAGCATCATTTGTATCTGTACGACCGCGTTTAAATTCAGCATACCAGTAAATGATGGGTGATTTTCCAAGGGCAGAGTCCCCGTAACACTTATCAAGGCATTGCTTTGCTTGAACGATATTTTTTCCCATCAAAAAACAGTGTTTAATCCACACACTAAATGCGATTTTTTCCATTGTTTTGAAAATATGAAAAGTAGCGCCACTAAAACCACTGTAATTTCTAAACTAATCGTCGAAATGTCATGAAATTTTGACTCGTATTGTTTGGTACTTTCTAAAAATCGTATGAATTTTTTGAAAAGGGCGATATCTATGTGTCAGACCAAAAACTTTTCACTCTATCTGTTATAATCCATAAGATTTTGACATACATTTGCAGTTCATGTCTCTCATTTTAACATTTTTTGTGAATATTTAATTTCATCTAACAACCTTTAAAAAAATAACGAAAAATATTGATTTTTGGCCTAGATAAAGCCAGCGTTAAAACTTCTGAGCAGATCATTCTTTGGAAAATCGTGGATACACGATGATCACAGCTAGCAAATACGAGGCTGGTTTGAAAAGTCCGTGCAAAAATAAAAACTACTTATGTGTTTGGGGTAAACCTTTTTTATTTTTCGACATAGTCTCCTTTTAGGCTTATACACTTCGTCCAACGATGTTCTAGTTTGTTGATCCCTTCCGAATAATAGGATTTGTCCAAGTCTGCAAAATATCCATTAGTGTCTGCAATCACCTCCTCGTTTGAATAAATCTTTGTCCCGCCAGCCATTTCTTAAAATTGGGGAACAATTAGTAGTCCGAGGGAGCCAAGTCTGGAGAATAGGGGGGATGTGAAACGAGTTGGAATCCTATTTCCATTAATTTTGCGACCACAACTGCTGAGGTGTATGCGCCTTTTTTTTGGTGCAGATTCCCAATTGGTAACCCATTGTTTAGATTGTTGTTTGGTCTCAGGAGTATAGTAATGTATCCATGTTTCATCCACAGTGACGAAACGACGCTTAAAGTCCTCCGGATTCTTCTGGAACAGCTGCAAACCATCCTTGCAACACTTCACACGATTCCGTTTTTTGGTCAAGCATGAGCAATCGCGGCACCCAGAACGTTCAGCGTCACTTGTGCCCATATGGCCAGTCCGAAAATTTTGAAACCACTTATGAACTGTTCTAATCGAAGGTGCAGAGTCACCATAATGTTTATCAAGCTTCTCTTTAGTCTCCTGAGGCGTTTTGCCTTTCATAAAGTAATGTTTAATCACCACACGAAATTCTTTTTCGTCCATTTCTTGAAATTCACTCGACTTCCTTTATTCACACGAGTGGCAAACACAAAGAAATAGACCAATATGGCTGAAACTTGGTGTGCGTTCATTCAAGAGATGCTACTAACTAAACATGACCTCGATACGCGCCGGTGGTGCCATCTCTCGGACTTTGCACGGACTTTTTAAACCAGTCTCGTAGTTTTGTTATATTTTAAAATCGTTTAAAAATTTCGAAAACCGTGAACTTAACTTTTTCAAAAACGCCATTTTATATTTTTTCTTCAGAATTTTATGTTTTTAATCCAATAATTTAATTTACTAAATGACCAAACTAGAAAAATGGATGGCGTCATCCAACAGAAAAATTATATTTTGTTTGCATCCCGCTGTAGGGTGTTTTGGTGCTATGTTCGTCTGCATCAGGGTACCACGTCTGCCGTTTTACTTCGGGACAACCCAACCCCACTTCTTTTTCAGTATTCCCGGTCCTCTTCGATCATCCATTGCCTGCCTCCTTTAACTTCCGTGTTCCTTTTGTATGCATTCGCGCGTGGATTTTGCATGTGGCATTCTCGTACACAGAGTTGCCCTCGCTTGCGTCGGCTGTAGGATTTAGTCATGACGTTGGTCCTTGTAGTGCATATTTCCCCTCCCGTTGCTCTCCTTTCTGTCCAGTCTCTTAATTTCCAAGGGTCGAATGTTTAACATGCCGGTTATTCCAATCTTCGAAACCACCATAGCTTCCCCATATCTAACCCAAATTCTCTCTGATTATTTTTCATCTTCTTCCGTCACTCTTACTTTTTACATCTCTTCCCTATCTTTTTCGAATGCATCTGAGCTTAGATTTCCAAAGTCAGCTTCTCCTATACGTGAAATCGACCTCATTCTTGCCTGCTCTACTTCATCTTTCTGCCCACGTTTGCATTTGCGGCTTTTTTTAATAGTATGACGAAAAAAACGAAAAAATAATTTAGGTTTTAAGTTATTTAATTCGATTTGTAATAAAATTTTGGGGTATACAGAAATTATTCATTACTTGTAACAATATAAGCAAGAATGGCTAGCTCAGTGTTTGTTCGACTAATATATACGAGTAGTAGTTAAAAACTTAGTATTCAAACAGTTTGGGTTGTTGTAAATCATGACTACCTGACCTGAACTAAAAAATTTAGGATGTAAGAGTTTACTATCAAAAAATAAGTTTGGCGCACCCCTACAAGATGCACTACTTACATACTGCAAATTTATGTTTAATAAATCATCTTAATGAGAAAAGATAAATAGTTTGTCAGCTAATAAAAAGCATTTTATTAGGTCAGTATTTCATAGTTTGGATAAACAATTTGCGTTAGTTATTAAGAGTTATAATTTGAAAAATGTCGGACTACGGTACGGTTTATCTACACATATATATATATATATATATATATATATATATATATATATATATATATATATATATATATATATATATATATAGTAGTGGTTTTTCGGGTATCCCGTGTTAGCTTAAAGCCGCTTAATGGACGGTTTCGCTGACGTTTCGATAGAATCTCATCCATTTTTTTCAAAGCGTTGATCACTAGATGATGTTTTGGCGACAAAATCGATTTTGAAAAAACTAGAACTCTACAAGAAATAGAGAAGAGGCCCAACAACTCTAATAACCGGGATGATAGCCAACGTTTACCAAAATCTCGGGAAAATATCCTGTCTCAATATCAAATAAAACCAAGAGATACAACAATTCAACCGTATGTTACTCCACCAACACAAATTTCACACAGAACCGCAGGATATATATATATATATATATATATATATATATATATATATATATATATATATATATATATATATATATATATATATATATATATATATATATATATATATATATATATATATATATATATATATATATATATATATATATATATATATATATATATATATATATATATATATATATATATATATATATATATATATATATATATATATATATATATATATATATATATATATATATATATATATATATATATATATATATATATATATATATATATATATATATATATATATATATATGTAACATTCATTTTTTCCTAGATTTTAAGACCATATAATGTTACTGATTTTTCACTTTATAAAGTACTTCTTTTCATTTTTGTATCGAGCGGTATATTAATCAGAAATTCCTAGCCGCTCGTTATATAGTGTGCTGTGCGGGTTTGCGACCGAATCTATCGATACGCCGGGATTGGTCAAATGTTTGTATCCGGAGTTTTGGTTCCGGCGTCGCCATATTACAGACAGAGTGCCCACGGCTTATTTAAGGGTCCGGAGGACGCGAATCTTGGCTTAGAACACGGAGCCGCCGCCAGGCAGTACCATCAAGCCGCCGAGAGGCTTAGTACCATCAAGCCGCAGCCAGGCTAATTTCCACCGAGCCGCAGTAGAGGCTTACGACAATATCTACGAGAGCCAAGTTAAGCACGAGTTTTTTTTATCATAAAGCCGTAGTGGGCGTTGTGTGTTTTCTAAATGGAGTAGCTAAAGTAGGCTCTTCTCAAAAGTGTGAAATCGGTTTAGTGTTGCATTGAAGGCCTAGAAGCCCATAGGAAGACCGTAAGTTACCAGAACATACATCAATAAATATATTCCCCGCAAATAAGTGTATTAACAGCAATTTGAACTGAAAAATCGCGAAGTGAAAATCACGACTCTTCGATTTCGGGTGTAGTCAAAATTTAGAAGTAAAATCTCTGATTTAGGGACTCTAATTTATAAAAACTACTTTTAGGCTAAAATTTTTTTTGTATTCCTTAAAACTGCAAAGGTTGGAACTTTTATTTTAAACCATGAATAAATTTTCTTTTTTTGTTGATTAAAGCTAGTGTCTCACTGAATACCTATTTTTCTTTTCAGGATAAGAAAAGTTGTACTAGTATAATTCTTTTTAGTAATATCCGTAAAACACTTCAGTATTTTTTCATTTTTTTTAACTGAAGTTAGATCCTTTCTATTTTAAAATGAATGGTGCCCAAAAATTTGTACGACTGAAGCTTTTTTAAAAATAGAAAATAATTCCAAAAAGACGTATAACAATTATCTCTTACCCATATTTCTCTACCAAGGAAAACTGAGCTAGTGTTTGTTTAATTTCTTTAGTTCTTTTAAAATCATTATTCACTCAATTCATTCTCAGAAATTAAAAAGAGGTTGCAAGAAAATTGCGCCCAAGCGTGGGAAAAACAATTTTCACAGGGTACAAAATGACGCCGCAAAATGCGGGCGAGTAAAAAAACGGTACAATATATATATATATATATATATATATATATATATATATATATATATATATATATATATATATATATATATACAGTGACTCACAGCTTAAATGATGCAGTCGTTTATAAGAAAAGACTAACTGGTCTCAGTGCCTCTTTATTTATTTGGAAAAAAACAACTTATTGAAATTAACTTAGTAAAGAGTCTTCTAAAAAAGTATGAATTACTTTTTGTCTTAAATATGCCTTACTTAATTATCAATAAATAATTAATCAAATCATATACAATTTTAACGTCACAGCTTCAATGATGCAAAATAACAACAGGGGTCAAAACTTATCGCATTTTGAAATTTACGAAGGGGGCGTTGCTTTGATTTCTTAGTGCAATTGTTTTTTGTTTAGTTTGACATTTTTTCATTCAATAAAACGAAATTGTTTAAGAATGGGTCGTCGAACTACAATTTCTGAGAGAAATTTAATTATTACTCATTACAGGAATGGATACAACCAAAGAGACATAGCCAAAATGGTAAATAAATGTCCGTCAGCTGTTCAACATATCATTGAACGTTACCGGAATGAAAATAGAGTCGAGAATAAATCAAGGTTGGCTCCATATAAGATCTTCAATGAACGGGAAGAAAGATGGATTTTAAGAGAGGTATCAAATAATCCAAAAAAAAGTGCGCCAAAGTTGTGCGCCGAGGTGGAAAGACAGTTTGGAAAAAGGTGTAACCCCGAAACAGTTCGACGGATCTCGCGAAGTAATACTTTACATGGTCGAACTGCTAGAAATAAGCCTTTCATTAGCCAAAGAAATAGACGCGTGAGATTGGAATTTGCCAGAGAGCATATCAATAAAGACTTGACCTTCTGGAATTCAGTAATATTTGCTGATGAGACCAAAATAAACTTATTTGGATTCGATGGAAAAATATCAGTGTGGAGACAGCCTAACGAAGAATTAAAATTGAAAAATGTGAAAGCTACAGTAAAGCACGGTGGAGGTGAAGTGATGTTATGGGGCTGTATGTCATCTGCAGGAGTAGGTAACATGCATTTCGTCGAAGGGAATATGAACCAATATGTGTACTTGGATATACTAAGGCAGCATCTCGTCGCTAGTGCCCAAAAATTAGATATTGAAAACAATTATCGGTTCTATCACGACAATGATCCAAAGCACACGTCATTTCGAGTCCGCAGTTGGTTGCTTTATAACTGTCCAGATGTTATTAAAACACCAGCCCAGTCACCAGACTTAAATGCAATTGCAAATTTGTGGCTGACATTAAAAAATAAAGTAAATAGTGCCCCAATATCAAATAAAACTGAATTAAAAGTAAAAATTACTGAAGCATGGAACAGTATACTAGAAAGTTAGTTGAATCAATGTCCAGAAGATTACAAGCCGTTATTGATAATGAGGGAGGCCCGACCAAATATTAGCAGGCTTATTTCAAATTCTACAGTTTGTTTTCTCTAATAATTTTGGTATATTGAATTTTGCATCATTTAAGCTGTGACGTTATATATATATATATATATATATATATATATATATATATATATATATATATATATATATATATATATAATCTGTGATGCATTTATTGTATTTATAATTAACTATCAAACTTTCTCTCATTTGGCACTTAACAGAACTTGAAGCCTTTTAATCTTTTTAATCTAATCTTCTGGCTAAAAGATATTAAAACCAGTTTTAATTGTCTGGCCTTAAACAAAGCGTATTTAATGAAGAATTGAAAAAGCATTTTCATGGAGTATTTTAGATGCTTTTTAAGCTGCTTGCTTAGGATACGAAAAATAAAGCGAACAGATAATTGTATTTTCTACGAGAGTTAAATTAAGCAAAAAATATAGTTAGGGTTGCGTTAAATAATACTTTTTCATAAAAAAAAGTTCTTTGTTTTATCGAAGCTCCAGACAAAATATAATTAACTAATTTGGTTTTGCATGTTAAGGTAACGAAGTTAGTTCTATAAATAAGAGTTTATTTAATTGAAATTTATTTTTCTTACCAATTAGGTTTGGACTTTGGGTTATGGTGGTATTATGGTACTATCGTTGTAAACACTCGCTTCTGAAATAAATAAAAAAATCTGACTTTCTCTCTCTCTCGAACCAAGATATCTTATTCTAAATGACAGTTATCTCAAAGTAAGAGCTTCAGGGAAACTTATTATTGAGACGAAATACCTGACCCTGAACTAATCTTTACATACTTATTCTGTTAAAATTAGTAATAATGAAAAAAATATAATAATTTTCAGATTTATCGACTTCCATTATCCTGAAGAGGACATGTCTATATATATATATATATATATATATTATATATATATATATATATATATATATATATATATATATATATATATATATATATATATACGTATGTATGTTCTCTGGTCAGGTTATAGGATATATTTTATTACGTTAGGTAACATAAGGAATAAGCAGTGACAATAATAGTGAATCGAGTCGAGTCGGAAAAAAAGGTTACCGCTAGCGCGTTCTCTTGCAATACACTGCCTAAACTATTAAATATGGAGCAATATCATGTAGCAAAGAATATAATATTTATAAAATGCAACGTCTCTCTGTCTGTTTGTTTGTTAGTGCGCTTATGACTTGAAAACCACAGATTTACATGTTTTTTTTTAATTCATACATTTATTCTCTGGTCAAGTTATGTAATAGTAATAAGAATAATCTATAATCTATAATATATATAAAATGCAAAGTCTTTCTGTTGGTTTATCCGATTTATACATATGTTCTCTGGCTAGGTTATAGGATATATTTTATTACGTTAGTTAATATAAGAAATAAGCAGTGACGATAATAGTGAATCAAGTCAGAAAAAAGTTTGCCGCTAGGGCACTCTCTTGCAATACGCTGCTTAAAACCATTTAATATGGAACAATATCATGTAACAAAGAAAACAATATATATATATATATATATATATATATATATATATATATATATATATATATATATATATATAATGCAACGTCCCTCTGTCTATCCGTCTATCCGTTAGTGCGCTTATCACTCGAGAACCACCTTATCGCATTTACGTATTTTTTTTTTAATTCATACATATGTTCTCTGGCCAGGTTATATAACAATAATGATCTATATAATATATATGAAACGCAATGTCTGTCTGTCTGTCCATTAGTGTGCTTATCATTCGAGAACCACTTATCCGATTTACGTGTTTTTTTTTTATCCTTAACTTAACGTTTATCAAAAAAAAATCTATAGTATATATAGAACGCAACGTCCCTCCGTCTGTCTGCCTATCTGTGCGCTTAGCACTCAAGAACCACACTTTACGTGTTTTTTTATAAATGTATACATATGTTTTATATAAGTCGATATAAGCCTAGATAATGGGAGATAAGGCTAGATAATGGGAGATAAGGAGAAATAATGGGAGATGAGCAGAGATAAGCCTAGATAATGGGAATAATGTTGAGGTAATGGGAGATAAGGAGAAATAATGGGAGATATTTTATTACGTTAGGTAACATAAGGAATAAGCAGTGACCATAGTAGTGAATTAAGCCCACGCGAGCGGAGCCGCCGGCACTGCTAGTAACACGTAGTATATAGGAAAAAAACTCCTATTTTTTACATCTACTTATGGTTAAAATTTCCTCGTTATCTCAATCAAGCATTATGAATAATTAGCACAATAATTAGCACAATAATTAGCACAATATTACTGAAATTATGAAATATTTACCGACCGAACTCTTTTAACTTTTCTTCTGAAGGGCAGTTACTCATAAACTATAAGTTTGTCCTACTTTAAGTATTATACTAAAAACAGAGTTATCGTGGCAACAGACAGACAGTTAGACAGAAATGGAAAACTATATAGAGACCGTGAAACGTTAAGAAATTCAAATACGTCAGAGGGTGAACTTTTCATGCAGTCAATAATTCCTTTTAGTAAGGTAAATAAAATTTATTTCTAAAAAAAAATACAGATCAGAAAGGTAATTTAAGAATGCAAACATCGCCCAACCTTTGAGTGAAAAACAACAAGTTTGGGATCTTACGTCATTCAAAATGTTTTTTCCCATGTTTTGGGTCTTTCGATGGATTCTCTTACTTTGATTAAATTCTTGTAAAACGGTCCCAAAAATATTTGAAAATTAGCAATTTAGAAGAATTACTAAAAAAGTTTGCCTTACACCATACAGTAGAAGGAATATACGATTATATATATATATATATATATATATATATATATATATATATATATATATATATATATAACACATGGGCTGAAAAGTCCCGGGCCTAACAAAGAAAACACGGTTTTTTTGGTTCAAAATTAGCTTTATTCATCAACGTAATCTCCATCAAGAGCAACGCAATCATTCCAGCGCCGCTCTAACATTTCAATACCACTTTTGTAGAACGATTTATCTTTTGCCTCAAAATAGGCCTCAGTTTCAGCGATAACCTCTTCATTCGTGCGAAATTTCTTACCGGCGAGCATTTTTTTCAGGTCTGCGAACAGCCAGTAGTCGCTGGGAGCCAAATCTGGCGAATACGGTGGATGTGGGAGCAATTCGAAGTTCAATTCATGTAGTTTTGCCATTGTTTTGATTGACCTGTGACACGGTGCGTTGTCTTGATGAAACAAAATTTTTTTCTTTGCCATATGCGGTCGTTTCTTTGCAATTTCGGCCTTCAAACGCTCCAATAACGCTATATAATATTCACTGTTGATGGTATTTCCTTTCCTAAGATAGTCGATGAATATTACACCACGCACATCCCAAAATACCGAGGCCATAACCTTTCCAGCCGATTGTTGTGCTTTCGGGCGCTTTGGACGAGGTTCACCAGTTGCTGTCCACTCAGATGACGATCGTTTTGATTCCGGAGTGAAGTGATGGATCCATGTTTCATCCATTGTCACATATCGACGCAAAAATTCCGGTTTGTTACGTTTAAACATGGCCAAACACTGCTCAGAATCATCAACACGTTCTTGTTTTTGATCAACAGTGAGCAAACGCGGCACCCACTTTGAACAGAGCTTTCTCATAGTCAAATGTTCATGCAATATAAAGCCAACACGTTCTTTTGATATCTTTACGATGTCAGCTAACTCACGCAACTTCACTTTTCGATCATTCAAAACGATTTTATGGATTTTTTTGATGTTTTCTGGTGTTACCGCCTCATTTGGACGTCCACTGCGTTCTGCATCATCGGTGTCTCTACGACCACGTTTGAAGTCAGCAAACCAACGTTTTATTGTTGTTTCTGATGGAGCGGAGTCCCCATAACCCTTTTCAAGCCATTGCTTCGCTTGAACGGTATTTTTTTCCCATCAAGAAGCAGTGTAAAATTAAAACACGAAATTGTTTTTGATCCATTGTTTTGAAAATAACAAAAGTAGCGTCACTCTTAGCACAATAACTCACAAACTAATGAATAGAATATCATGAAATTTTAACAGCTGTCTTTTGAAGGTTAGTATTAACTGAAAAAAAGGTGACTGCAATAAAACTAGCGCCATCTATGTGTTAGGCCCGGGACTTTTCAGCCCATGTGTTATACTAAAAAGTTCGGTGTCATTTCGTATATGAAATACCAATGAGATTTCTTCTAAATGAAGGATAGTTTTATGTGTAGATAACTGAACAGTATAAGTGTTCCTATATAGTGACAATATTGGTTGATTTGATTTATTTATTTGTTCGTCATAATTATTGTTTCTCTTTGACATCAAATATGCAGATTAATTAAATACTTTCCAGTATTTTGTCGTTGAGCTTCTTCTTCTTCTGTATACTTGAGTTTAATAGTTTCTTGTTTGGGAAATAGAACTATCCATTGATTGATATTAATTACAATTTTTGTATTTCTTGATAATTATGATCTCGGCGAAGTAGACAAATATGTATTTGTAAACTAGCTCGGTGGTTTCATCATAAAATTTATTTATTATCGAGTTAGAAATTGATAAATATTGATGTAGTCCGTTTGGATTTGAATCGAATCCCGACACGCACTGCAAATATTCTGGTTTGAATTAATATGTTTTGGAAATATTTAGATGTTCTGAAATTTCGTTTTGTACTATACTTGTTACGTCGTTAATATTAACGATGAAAGATTGACTAGGTATATTGAAGTTTTAAATATGATTACTAAAATCTTCGGAAAGATTCTTAAAATCAAAAAAGTGGCGAAGTTTTCTGAAATATTGTTACAATATAAAGTAATATGATTTTCTACTGGATTGACAGTGGATTGAAGAATATTGCTAATGTTTAAATTCTTTAGAAAATCCGTTAGAGTCTAAATTAATATTGAATTAAAAGAATTACCTTGACATTGTCAACAGGATGTTAGAAGCATTTTTCTGAACTAACCTGAACTATGAAAATTCGTTTTCTAGTAAGGAGATGCTTCCCTTTCTCAAGACGTTCACCAAATTGGGCGATGCTTGTTTAATTTTTGTCGAATTTCTCGACTAGCTAGGGTAGCAGGTTTCGATAGATGATCGCGTCTGATTGATGATCTGAATTACACTATCTTCGATTAATTTGATTCTCCTAAATTGATTTCCCGAGAGTCGTCACTACACTAACATTATTTCGTTGATGCTGGGTGGTTTACAGGTCTTCGATAGGCTGGACGACTTGTCCTCGATTGATTTCCCGAATGTCGTTTTTTCTTCGCTAACACCTTCATTATTTTTCGCTAGCTGTTCGGTATCCGGTTCTATTCTATCGATTTCCGATATTTGATTAATACAGTGATTCTGAATATCCGGACTGCCATATTTATAATTCGTAAGACGAATTATTTGTTTTTAAAGAGAAATAACCGGCCAAGTAAAAGTTGGATTTGCGCAATTAATGTTCCGTCCTTGATTGCTTTTAAAATAATTTTTTTTACAGAAGTGTAAAATGATCAGTGACTGCACAAAACACATCCCAAATGAGTTTTCAACAAAGTTTTTTCTTTTTTTTTTTTTATGGGTCTAGCACACGTACTACAGGGAAATCCCTAAAGCGGTACAGGAGCGACACGTGTGCGGAGAAAGCGATTCACGTTGTTCTTAAATCGCTGTAAATTGTACTCGGTGGGAAACACAGTCCTGGGCAAATTATTCCAAAGGGATGATGTTCTCCATATAAATGACGTTGTACGAGGAGTAACAAGCTGAACCTCATACAGATGTGAAGTATTAGCGTGACGTGTACTTCTAACATGCACCGCTCTGGGAGGAATTAAACGGGCTACATCCTTCGAACACTTTCCATGAAAATACTTGTAGAATTGGCTCAAGTCGCCAACTGTTCTTAGATGTTCCAGCGAATCAAGGCCACCTGTCAGTTTCGGGTCTCCAATTAGACGAACAGCTCTTCTCTGAATAGAATCCAACAAATGCAGTGTATGTTTGGGAGCGGAGCCCCAAACATGGGAGCAGTATTCCATAGTTGGTCGAATTTGAGCTTTGTAAAGAATGAACAGTTGTTGTGAAGTGTAAAGCTTTCTGGTTCGAAATAATATTCCTAACTTCTGAGAAGCTCTCCTTGCTATGCCTGCAACATGTTCATGCCAGGACATATTTGCTCCCAAATTAACGCCCAACAAATTGAGTGACAATGTTAGAGGAATGGAGTGCCCCGACATAACTATCTCGGGTTCAGCAACGTTAACTTTTTTAGAAAAAACTGCCGCCTGGGTTTTTGTAGCGTTAAATTCCACTTGGTTACTGTCACCCCAAGATAGAATTTCTTCCAGGTCTTTGTTAAGTTGAATGACTTCCTGCTGTCTGCGGATATTCGTCTGAGTAGCTGATGTCCGAGCGTTCAAAGTGAATGAAGAGATAAGTGTACTGTCATCTGCAAAGCTGTAGATTGGATTCTCGGTCTTTTCCAGCAGATCGTTAATATAAATGAGAAAGAGAGTAGGAGACAGTATGGAGCCTTGGGGTACACCGGCGTTGATAGTGAAGGTGTTAGAAAGAAATCCATCGACTGCCACTCGCAAAGAACGCTCTCTGAGGAAACATGAAGCCACAAACAGAACTTTTCAGACATACCATAAGAACGTAGCTTAGCCAACAGCCCATCGTGCCAAACACGGTCGAATGCCTTGGATGTGTCAAGAGCAACCGCTCGGGATTCTCCAAAGTGTTCAATTGCGTTGTTCCAAACATGTGTTACATAAGTCAGGAGATCTCCTGTTGATCTATTTTTACGAAAGCCATATTGGTGATCGCTAATAATGTTGAATCCTTCAAGATATTTTAGAAGATGCTGATTGATAGCCTTTTCCATGACTTTCGATATTATTGAAAGCAGTGCGATTGGTCGGTAGTTATTTGGCAAGGTCTTCTTGTCTTTTTTAGGTATTGGCTGAACTGTGGCACATTTCCAGCAGGAAGGAAATATTCTCTTTCTGTAAGATAGGTTGAAAAGTCTACAGAAAACTGGTGTTAGTTCCCTCGCACAGTTTTTGAGAACTATGGCAGGTATTCCGTCAGCGCCAGAAGCCTTTTTGGTGTCTAGCTTCATCAAAATACGTTTTATGATACGCTGCCTGAATACAATATCGGGCATCCTTGACTGCACTATGGGAATATTAGGTGGTGTTTTTCCTTGGAAATCGACGGTAGAATGTGAAGCAAAGAGTTCAGCCAACAAGTTCGCTTTTTCAACAGGTATCGTTGCAATAGAATTACCTGGCCGTGTTAGTGGTGGTATGGTGGACTTGGTGAAATTTTGACTAACTGCCTTAGCGACTGACGAAAAGGACCTGGAATTGTTGGGACAAGCGAGAAGCCTGTTTCTAATCCGTTGATTGTGTGCCTCCTTGGTTTCGTCGATAATTTCTTTGCATCTGTTCCTGGCACGAACAAAGGTGTTACGATTTATGGTGTTAGATCTGAAAACTGATGACCTTAATTTTTTTTTTTTTTTTTTGTATTTACCAGATAAATTATTAAAGGTAATGCACTCGTGACAATCTTCATTCAATCTACAGCCTGTAGAGAATATTCTAGAATTTCTTGATCAGTACTTTTTGAGATAAGAGGGAGGATTTTTCGCACTTTCTTAAAAATAATACAAAGAGAAGTGAGCACAAGTATTACATTATATATATTTTTGAACTCTTCTTTTTATAAGCGTTTATTTGACACCCCACGCGATGACTTGGTAAATTTTTTTTTTCTCTTCGGATTTTATTCCCCAAACCTAACCTTTAAGACAAAATATAATTTTCAAAACTTCACTGCTCTGATGAGGCCATCAATTCCTATATTAGTGAGAAATTTTAACTTTCTATGTCAAATAGTTTCGAAGAAAATCGGGTGTGACAGACAGATAGACGGACGGACACCGAAGTGATCTTATAGGTGTTCCGTATGGAACACTAAAAATATCTGTGTGTGAGTGAATTGCGAAGATCGATTTTCGTTTTGTTGTTGTATCATGCTATATTCACATTAATTCACTTATCACTTCATGGGTCTTTATTTTAGCTATACCGATATAATTACCCACTGTATTGGAAGTTTCTACTTTGCTTCAGAGTTGTTTACGGTACCGCCATAAGCGGCACTGTTGACTTGTGTTCGCTGGCATTGTACGACATCGTAGAACATAAGGTCTGAAACCTTATGTTCTACGATGTCGTACAATGTGTTGTGTGTTATTGTGCCATTGAGGCAAGATAGTCGATTCTGCCCTTGTTAATATCTAGCTGATAAGATCCAACAGATTAAGATATGTCGTTAATTGGTACTTGGCTAATTGAGCGTACCCAGGGGAGGTCTTATACTTTTGACACTTCCTATTTTTATTAAATTATATAAAATAGGTTGCAAACAGTCTTCGTCCGCTGAGCCACTAAGTTTCTCTTCTTTTAAAGTTAAATTATTTCTGATTTAAGTTATTGGTAAACAAAAAATAAATTATTCAAATTACCCAGTACTGAATTTGTATAACTACAGGTATTCGTGTATTTAAGTAATTATTCGTTCGCGAAAGGATTTGCAACAGGTAAGCGCCGCATAGTATGCTGAAGTATTTTTAAACACAAACCCACGTTGATGAAATATCGATTTTGCTCGTTACCGTAGTTTAGTTTGTAAATTTGAGTTTTGTTTGCTATCCAAACATTAGTTTAAATACACAATATACAGTACCTAATGAGATCGTAAACAGTTGAATATGTGCTGATATTGTATAGAGAGTGTAATAACGGACACACAAAATATAATCTTTGGTATTACTATTAATTATAGGTAACATTATTACTACAAAACTACCATATGAAAATTGCAGTGAGTCATCTAGGAAAAATATAATTATCAAATGTTGTACACTGAAAGATAAAATCCTGACAAATATTATTCAGTATAAATTAGCATCCTATGATTCCTTGGTTATTTACCGTACATTTTACTTTTATTGCTAAAAGAAAGTATTGCGTCCTTCGAAAAATTACCCCTAGAGATTTTTGCTTTTCTTCACGTTTTGGCTTCTATATCACGAAAAACATAGTTACTCGTTTTTATTCTTGGTCAGTCGGCACGATAATTCTCGAACGAAATGGATATTAATTAATATTTCATCAACGTGGGCTTGTGTTTAAAAATACTTCAGCATACCATGCGGCGCTTTCTGTTGCAAATCTGTCGCGAACGAATAATTACTTAAATACACGTATACCTGTAGTTATACAAACTCAGTACTGGATAATTCGAATAATTTATTTTTTGTTTACTAGTAACTTAAATCAGAAATAATTTAACTTTAATACGTAGGCTGAGAAGTTTTTGGTCTGACACTTAGTTGTCGCCCTTTTCAAAAATTCCAAATAATTTTTAGGAAGTACCAACCTTCAAACGATACGTGTCAAACTTTCATGACATTTCGATGATTAATTTACAAGTTACAGTGGTTTTAGTGACACTACTTTTGATATTTTCAAAATAATGGAAAAATCGAATTTTGTGTGTTGATTAAACACTGTTTTTTGATGGGGAAAAATACCGTTCAAGCAAAGCAATGGCTTGATAAGTGTTATAGGGACTTTGCCCCTGGAAAATCACTCATCATTTACCGGTATGTTGAATTTAAATGCGATCGTAATTGATATACATATGATGCTGAACGCTTTGAACGCCCAAATGAGGTGGTTACACCGGAAAACATTAAAAAAATCCACAAAATTGTTTTGAATGACGGTAAAGTGAAATGAGACACAATAACAAAAGAACGTGTTGGTCGTATTTTGCATGAATATTTGGGCAGGAGAAAGCTTTGTTCGAAATGGGTACCGCGTTTGCTCGTAGTGGACCAAAAACAACAACGTGTTGATGATTCTGAGCGCTGTTTGGACTTGTTTAAGAGCAATAAAAAGAATTTTCTCATGCGATATGTGACAATGATGAAACATGGATCTACCACTACACACCGGAATCAAATCGGCTGTCAGCTGAGTGGACGGTAGCCGGTGAAAATCGTCCGAAGCGACCAAAGACACAACAGTCGGCTGGGAGGGTTTTGGCCTCCGCATTTTCGAAAGTGGAATAATTTTCATCGACTATGTGAGAAGTTATTGAATTAAATGAACAAAGAAAAAGTGCTCTTTCATCAAGACAATGCACCGTGCTACAAGTCAAGGGTTACGATTGCAAAATGGCGTGAATTGAAGTTTGAATTGCTTCCTCATCCACTGTGTTCTCCAGATTTGGATCCCAGCGACTATTATCTATTTGCAGACTTCAAAAAAAAATGCTTGCGGGAAAAGATTTGGTTCCAATAAGAAGTTATCGCTGAAACAGAATTATTTTGAAGGCAAAGACAAATTCTTCTTTAAGAAAGGTATAGAAATGTTAGAAAAGCGCATTGGACTGATTGTATCGCTCTTGAAGGAGACTATACTGATGAATCAAGTCGAATTTTGCCAAAAAAAAGTGTTTTAAGTAGCTAGTCTGTCTGTCTGTCTGTCTGTCTGTCTGTCCGTCCGTTAGTGCGCCTATCACTGAAAAACCACTTATCCGATTTACGTACTTTTTTTTTAAAACATACATATGTTCTCTGGCCAGGTTTATAGGCTATATTTTATTACGATAGGTAGCATAAGGAATGAGCAGTGACGTAAAATAGTGAATGATGTCGGAAATAAGTTTGCCGCTAGCGCGTGCCTTTGCAATACACAGCCTAAATCATTAAATATGGAACAATATTATGTAGCAAAGAATATCTGTAATGTATAATCTATAATATATATAAAATGCAATGTCTCTCTGTCTGTCTGTCTGTCCATTAGTGCGTTTATCACGCGGGAACCACTTATCTGATTTACGTGATTTTTTGAATTCATACATATGTTCTCTGACCAGGTTATAGGTATATATTTTATTACATCTATAATATATATAAAATACAACGTATTCTGTCTGTCTGTCTGTCCGTTAGTGCGCTTATCACTGGAGAACCACTTATCCGATTTTCGTACTTTTTTCTTTAAAAACATACATATGTTCTCCGGCCAGGTTATAGGCTATATTTTATTACGATAGGTAGCATAAGGAATGAGCAGTGACAATAATAGTAAATGAAGTCGGACAAAGTTTGCCGCTAGCGCGTTCTCTTGCAATACACAGTCCAAATCATTAAATATGGAACAATATTATGTAGCAGAGAATATCTATAATACATATAAAATGCAATGTCTCTCTGTCCGTCTGTCTGTCTGTCCGTCCGTTAGTGCGCTTATCACTGGAGAACTACTTATCCGATTTACGTGCTTTTTTTTTTAAACATACGTATGTTCTTTTGCCAGGTTATAGGATATATTTTATTAGGTGACATAAGGAATAAGCAGTGACGAGCAAGCAATACACTCCCTAAAGTATTAAATATGGAACAATAACATGTAGCAAAGATTACAATATATATATATATATATATATATATATATATATATATATATATATATATATATATATATATATATAATGCAACGTCTCTCTGTCTGTCTGTCTGTCCGTTAGTGCGCTTATCACTCGAGAACCACTTATCCGATTTACGTGTTTTTATAAATTTATACATATGTTCTATATAATTCGATATAAGCCTAGATAATGGGAGATAAGGTGAGATAATGGGAGATAAGGAGAAATAATGGGAGATAAGTCGAGATAAGCCTCGATAATGGGAGATAAGGTGAGATAATGGGAGATAAGTATAAATATTGGGAGATAAGGAGAGATAATGGGAGATAAGCAGAGATAAGTCTAGATAATGGGAGTTATGGTGAGATAATGGGAGATAAGGAGAGATAATGGGAGATAAGGAGAAATAATGGGAGATAAGTCGAGATAAGCCTCGATAATGGGAAATAAGGTGAGATAATGGGAGATAAGGAGAAATAATGGAAGATATGGAGAAATAATGGGAGATAAGTCGAGATAAGCCTAGATAATGGGAAATAAGGTGAGATAATGGGAGATAAGGAGAAATAATGGGAGATAAGGAGAAATAATGGGAGATGAGCAGCGATAAGCCTAGATAATGAAAATTATGTAGAGATAATGGGAAATAAGGAGAAATATTGGGAGATAAGGAGAAATAATGGGAGATGAGCAGCGATAAGCCTAGATAATGAAAATTATGTAGAGATAATGGGAAATAAGGAGAAATATTGGGAGATAAGGAGAAATAATGGGAGATATTTTATGACAATAGAAGTGAATCAAGTCCACGCGAGCGAAGCCGCGGGCCCGGCCAGTATATATATATATATATATATATATATATATATATATATATATATATATGTATATATATATATATATATATATATATATATATATATATATATATATATATATATATATATATATATATATATGTATATATATAATTTGGAAATCTGTACGCATGTTTGATTATCGAGAATATTGTTCTCGTCTCACTAAATGAGCATTTGAGTGCCATTCTACGAATTTCTACAACAGACATGAGAGCAAACATTCTACAAATAAACAGTCAAATACAGCACCAAAAATCACATTAAATTTTGATTCGACTCGTATGTATAGTCATTTCGTAGTTCTCATTTAATTTGTCTGTTTTTTTTTTCATTTTCTTTTTGTCATTGTTCCCACTTATTAATAAAATTTAAATAAAATGATGATGAATAAAATGTAAAAGTAAATATTTGTGTTTTTCCATTTTTAATATCATCGACATTAACAAAACCTATTAACAAAATTATGACAAATGCGGCCGGCCTTTATTTCATTTTGCCACTATGTGGCCTTTGCCTGATAAAAAGTTTCTGACTGCTGTTATATATAATTTATATTCAAATGAGTGAACTGGTCATTTAATTTGTTACTTTTATCTATTGGTCAGTAAGTTTGAACCTTGAAAAAATCCAAAAATTGTCTGAATGGAATATTATTACGAGACACATAACTTGTTGATTTGTCTTTATGAGTTGTAATAATACTTATGTATTCAATTTTAAAATTTCATTTCATTTAAGGTAATTGAAAGGAAATATGAAATGGGTGAAGCCAGATCGCACCTACATATGATTCTCTCGTGTGACAATTATACGGATTATTTAAATGAGTATTGAAAAAAACAATGAATGTTGCTCCAAATCAGTAGTGTGACAATTTCGTGTATTGATGAAACACTGTCCTTGACGGGGAAAAAAAATACCGTTCAAGCAAAGCAATGGCTTGATAAGTGTTACGGGGACTCTATCCCTGGAAAATCACTCATCATTAACCGGTATGTTGAATTTAAACGCGATCGTACAGATACATATGATGCTGTACACTCTGGGCGCCCAAATCAGGTGGTTACACCGGAAAACAGCAAAAAATACACAAAATTGTTTTGAATGACCGTAAAGTGAAATTGCGTGAGATAGCTGACACCCTAAAGATGTCAAAAGAACGTGTTGGTCGTATTTTGCATGAACATTTGGGCACGAGAAAGCTCTGTTCGAAATGGGTACCGCGTTTTGCTCACAGTGGTCCAAAAACAATAACGTGTTGATGATTCTGAGCGCAATTTGATAAACATAATTTTTAAAAAAATTTTTGAAAAAAAATCTGAATTAACTATTATACAGAGGTGATAAAATTGTTTATGTGTATATTGCCAGTTTGTTATTTAAAACTGTAGAATCTTGAACTGGAAGAGGTTTTCGAAGCACGCTGTATGAAAAAGAAATCTTTGCAAAATAATTAATATTTTAAGATTTTTGTTTACTTTTTGGAAATTTCGTAATTTTCCTTAGTTATTAGCACTTATAATGTTAACAATAATTGTGAAACTACTAAATAAACCAATATTTATTTCTAAGCTCGTTAATGTAACTCAGAGTGTAGAACCGGATTTATGCGTTTTTTATTATAGTTTTTTAAAAATGAGTGTCGGACATACGACTGTATAGTTTGGATGATAAGCCATATGTTTTCAATAGAGCTAAATATACGGGGCATTCGGGCAGACGAAGAAAAATCCTTAACTTAAATATATTTCCAAAGAAATATATATATATATATATATATATATATATATATATATATATATATATATATATATATATATCATATTCATCTTATTTTTTTTATCGTTCATCTCTCCGCCTGAGTAGAGATTTTTTTTACCCTTTTTAGTATTCCGTACGTCTGTCACACCCGATTTTCTCCGAAACTATTTGTCATAGAAAGTTGAAATTTGGTAATAATATAGGAATTGATGCCCTCATCAGAGCCATGTAGTTTTGAAAGTTAAATTTTGACTTAAGGGGTTAGTTTTGGGGGGTGAAATCGGAAGTGAAAAAAATTTTTTTTACTAGGTAATCGAGTGTGGTGTCAAATGAAAACACGAGTAAAATATATATATATATATATATATATATATATATATATATCTATATATATAATATATATATATATATATATATATATATATATATATATATATATATATATATATATATATGCACGCAAGTATTTATATATATATAATATATATATATATATATATATATATATATATATATATATTTTACTCGTGTTTTCATTTCAATAATAGTATTTATATATATATATATATATATATATATATATATACATTATATATATATATATATATATATATATATATATATATATATTATATATATATATATATATATATATTTATATATATATATATATATATATATATATATATATATATATATATATATTATATATATATATATAAATACTATTATTGAAATGAAAACACGAGTAAAATATATATATATATATATATATATATATATATATATATATATATATATATATATATATATATATTATATATATATAAATACTTGCGTGCACTTTTCTTTGTATTATTTTTAAAAAATCGCGAAAAATCGCTGTCCACCTGCCTTATCTCGAAAAGTACTTATCAAAAAATTTTGAAAAAACTCTGGAATATTCTCCACGAGGTGTAGATTGAACGAAAATTATCACGAGTGCATTACCTTTAATAATTTATCTGGTATATAAAAAAAACAGAAATTTCAAGGTCATCAATTTTCAGTAAAGGTTGGAAATGATGAAAAACACATTTGGGGTGTGATTTATGAAGTCACTGATCATTTTATACTTCCGTTACAACACTTTTTATTTTAAAAGCAATCAACGTAACGGAACACTAATTGCGCAAGTTCAACTTGCACTTGACCGGTTATTTCATATCCTAAGGATATTGGCGAGGATGGCGTAATAAATAAATCTTAGCTGAAGCGACGTTTAAATGAAAGAAAAGGACAGCACAAAGACGGAAAAACTACAAAAATGAAAAATTGGGATGTTCTTTCTAATTTTTGATGTTGATTTGATAATGACAACGAAACCCATTTTTTTGAATTGTAGAAAATCCAGAAGGCTTTATAGCATATGCTGTAGAAAATCTGGACAAACATGATTCTACAATTTGTGTGTTTAACAAGTATGATCATTGTTGAATAACCCTGTACATGTAAAATTGTTTTTAAAGTTATTGTAGTACTTAACATCTTTACAGGTACCCTCCGAATTTTTTCTTTTTTTCATGTCTCTTAGGGTTTTTAGATCACGAAAACATATATTTTTTAATTTCTTAATAAATATTATTCAATATCGCAAAAACAATATTCTAGCCACACATCACAAAAAAGATTTAGTTCTATTGGCACATCGAGAGGTTTTTTTTAGCATTTTCGAGTTAGCCATTGTCAATGCCCCTAAAAAAATCTATTTGTAAAAATGATATCTTATTAGGTTTGGGAGTTATCGTGTCATTAAATAGAATGTGTAACAGATCGACAGAAAAATGAAACTATGTTTTTCGTGATATTACAACGCTGACACGCTATGAAAAGGAAAAATCTATATAAATGAGTTTTTCACAAACACGATACTTCCTTTTGATGTAGAAAAACTATACGATGAAAGAATTAATGATTAATTTTAAAGAATAATATAATATTACAACTAGAGATAAGATAATATTGGGAAAACGGTTTTTGTCTTTTTATGTACAATGAAGGAAATTATGCAAAAATACGGATGTGAAGCATTAACGCGACGTGTATTTTTACCATGCACTGCTTTGGGAAGAACTAAGCGGGGGGTACTTCCATCGAACACGAAGACTTGTAGAATAGACCCTTTCCATGAAAGAATATGTAGAATAGACCTAGTTGCCAACCGTTCTCTGATATTCCAAAGAATCAATGTTGCTGGACAGTTCTGAGCCTTCAATCAGGCGAGCAGCTTTCTTTTGAATAAAATCCACCAAATGCAGTGTATGTTTGGGAGCAGAGCCCCAAACATGGGAGCAGTACTCTACCGTTGGTCGAATTTGAGCTTTGTATAGAACTAGCAGTTGTGGAGTCTTAAACTTTTTAGTTCAAACTAATATTCCTAGCTTTCGAGAAGCTCTCTTTGCTATGCTTGCAACATTCGTGCCAAGACTTATTTGCTCTCAAAATAACGCACAGCAAACTGAGGGACGTTGCTAGATGAATGGAGTGCCCCGACATAACTATGTCGGCTTCAGGTTACTGTCAGCCCAAGACAGAATTTCCTCCAGGCTTCTTCCATTGTGTAACTTTCATACATTTCTTTTTGACAAAATTACTTTATTGCCATAGTTATTTGGGATGGCCATTTAGTGTGAGACAACTCAAATCGTTTTTGCATCAAAGTTTAATTTAGTGTTATGAAAGATGAAAGGAGTTTTCATATTATGCGTTCCTGCTACCGAGGTTTGATTAATAATTTAACACAATACTTTCAGTAAAGCTAGGTTGTTGCTTAGTCTATTTTGGATAATAGAGGTATAGAGTGGCCAATTTAGAAACACTGCTTTTCCATCATTTTACTTTAATAATTAGTGTGACCCAGATTCCAATCCCAAACTCTGCTATGCTTTACTTATTTACATCGAAAGATTGGAATTTAAATATATTTTGTTATTTGATTTGGGTCATTTCCAATAAATAAATAAAAATCGAATTTATTAGGAACTAAAAATATCATTAAACACAAATAATTGGACAAACTCCTTCCAGGTTCAATGTTGCAACGTCCTGTTGATATATCATCAAATCGCATCGATTTGCATCAAATCACTTTTTGAGTAATAATATTTTTAGATTTTTTTTTGACCTTATATTTACTGTTTATTTATATTTTTATTCTTCTTTTCACATCTGGTCAGTGCTGTTCCATGATTGGCTAACGGGCCTAAGCCAGGTCAGCGCAAACGCTATTACCATTGTGTATTAAGGAATGACCTGACAATGTTACATGTTTTCAAAATCTCTGACTACTGAATATTTTTGTGTATGTTTTGGGTTGAGTCCTAATTGTACTGATATGATGAGGGGGACAATGATGACTTTTTTTTTGTTTCCATAGCCTTTTTATTTCTGTTGGAAGGTCTGTGTATTTGGAGATTTTTTTCTGTGTATTTCGTTTGGATGTTCGTGTCGTTGGGTACAGTTATGTCAATTAGATAGGTGACTTTTCCTTTTTTGTATTGAAAAGTAATATTGGGTCTATTGGCGGGGACTGATTTATCTGTGTGGATACAGTAGAGCTTGTAATCTTTATTTTCAAGAATGGATGTTGGTGTGTATTTGAAGTAGGGACCTGTGTTTTCTATGAGTTTGTATGTTGTGGTTAGTGCTTGGTGAACTACTTTTGCCGCTGAGTCATGTTTGGCTGTGTATTCTGTTCCGGCTAATATTTTACATCCGCTTGTTATGTGTCTTCTGTAAATAATGCTTTTAGTAGTTTCTGGTTAATATGACTTTATCTTGGATGGCAAGTAAGAAGCCTTCTGTTTTAGGGGATAGCTGCCCATCCTGTAACCACGTGTATGATTGTTTTTTGTATATGTGGTCTTGTTCTATGTGGTATCTGGGTTTTTGGTGGAGTGTTTTTTCTGACCACGTTTTCATCTTTTCCTGTTGTAATTGGGTGTGACTGTGTGTGTGTAGTTTTTGTCTACTTTCACTGTTGCTGTGTGAAGGCTGGTTTGCTTGGTGTGAAAAAATTTCCTTCCTTCCTTGTATTTGTTTTGTGTGTAGTGATCTTATGTCTATAATTCCTCTTCCTCCTGCCTTCCTCTCGATGGTCAGTCTTTATTTGCATGGGTTGGGTTGTAATTTGCTGTGTTCAGTGAATTGAGAACGTATAAGGATGTGAATGTTTTCTATGTCTGTGTGTGACTATTTAATGATACCAAATGAATATGTGAGTATAGGTATATCAACCGTGTTGATGGCTTTAGTGAGATTCTTGGAGTTGAGTTTTGTTTGTAAAAGTTTCGTGAGTCTGTTTTTGAATTCGTTTTTGAGCTCTGTTTTGGTGTGAGTGTGGTTGAGTTTGGTGCTTTGTTGGAAGCCTAGATATTTTTATGGATCTTTGTCGGGCATGTTATCGAGTGTTCGTTGTTGATCGTTTCTGTTTGATAGTGGCCTTTTTTTATTATTATTTATATTTTTAAAATTTTAAATCCAATATTTTAATTCCAATTCGTCTTTTATCAACAAAACTGCATCTATTATTGCGGATAAATTGATATCCCGTTTAAATTGGTTGCAGATCCATTCAAAAAATTATTATTACGGATGTGACAAAATATCACTATATAATATGTGTATAATGATTGGAAGCGACTTAATATTAATGAAGTGGCCAGAAATATGTTTCTCACCGAGTACAACCGAATGCAATTTAATACCAACGTGTATCACTAATTTAACCTACTCGCCGCTCCTGTAACGATTTAGAGAATTGCCAGCTGTGCGTGAGATGTACCCACAAAAGATATTAAATATATCCGAGATAAAATTGGTTTTAATTGACTTATTGCATAGTATTTACCACTACGTTACTATTTAATTTAACTTATCCTTGTTGCTAATGGATGATTTAAAGCGGTAGTTTGAATGTCAGGCTTGTTGTTAGTATAATCAAACTAATATATCTGTTTTGCTTTGTAGTAGGGATAGGTTATGGATGATGTTTAAATTACATTGCTGGGAAATTAGTGAGTTTAGTTATATGGTTAAGTGCAGGCATGATATAGCTGTAGCCAATATTTATTGATTTCCTCAAGAGATTTTCTCATCATCATCAATTCGGTTTTATAGCGTTTTTCGCCTTCCGGTTTCCAGTTTCCATCATCTCCGATCTTCCTAATATCCAGGTCTTAGATTTCTCTTTGACATTGCCCTCCTAACACCCCCAAATTAGGTTGATCTTGGTCTCCCTCTTCTTCTCTTTTCGCTTGGTACCCACTTTAGACCCATCTTTTGTATTCGTGTGTTCTGCCATTTTATCATGATTTTTACTTTCATTATATGTCTTACTCTTTCATTTCCAACTCTATCCATTCTTGACTCTCCCGCCGATCTTCGTCAGTAATCTATTTCATTAGTTGCAATCATGCTCTTAAATTCTGCATAAATGAGGTGCTCTCTCTGTGTTTTTATGTTCTTTGACCAAAGAATAGACTTTAGGTGTCCTATGACTGCCTTTCCTTTATTGTTACTTCCGAGATATATATACTTTTCACAAGCATCAATGACTTTACCGGTATTTAGGGTAAGGCTTGCCTGTTGTCATCCTGTATATAAATATTTGGTTTTCTTGCAGTTTACTGTTAAATTCAAGTTTTTATAATCCTTAAACCGTTTTCTTATCATAAATTCAAGGTCTTCCTTGTCCTAAGCAATAACTACCTGATCGTCAGCAAAAAGTGGGGTGTATACCGTCGTTTCGTCGGTCAGTTGTACTTTCAATCCTGCACATGCTCTTCCCCATCTCTTTAATGTCTCATTCAGGTAGTATAGGAGACAGGCAACAGTCTTTGTATGACACCCTTTATTACGGAAAAATTCTGGGAGAGCGTGTTTCCCAACTTTATTCGAGAACGTGTTTTGTCTTACAGCTGTTTTACTGCCGTGATTGTTGTACTGTTTATGGTTGATCGTTCTAATATTTGCAATAGTTTTTTCACTGGAACGATATCACACGCTTTTATTAGGTCTACAAACAGTAGATAGAGCTTTCTGTTCGCTGAATGTTTCACGAAAACGTATTTTTCAGTATGTCATACTGATTTGGGTATAAGAAAATTACATATTTACGTTTAACTGTCTGAACACCGACTAAAAACCACTGAGAGTCACAACAGCCAAGTGGATTTGCAGCCATTTTGAAGAGGATTTATCTAACCTTTGGGATCAAATGGTAACTATCCATTCAGACACAAAGAACTGTCGAATGAGTGGAAATATGCTGGTTCACTTCGCCCCTACAAGTTTCGTTTACAGAAATCAGCAGTCGAAGTCCTTGCTTCCGTTTTTCGGGACAATGATAAAATGCTTCTTACAAATTACTCGTAACAAGTGACTCGAGAATATTATTCTTCATTATTAACTAAACATCGAAAAAATTGTAGAAAAGAACCGGGATAATGCGCCTGCTCGAAAGGGCTGCTGTTCCGCAAAATATAAGCGAATTAGGTTTTAAAATAAATAATCTCCTGATTTATCTCCATCAGACTTTACCTATTTCCAAAACATTTAAAAAGATACAATTCTAGTGTGGTTTGCAAATCATGATAAAGATTTGCTTGAAAGATCTAGAGTTATTTTATAACCGTTGATCTAAGTATATAGACTTAAAAGGAGACTACGTTGATTTTTGTTTTTGAGATTTGCTTGTTCTTTCAATGCTAGGCTAAAAACTTATCAATACGCCGTCGTATTATGTATCATTATTACAAATTCTTTCAACAAGAAAAACCAGAATTGTCCATTTTGAACTTATTAATTAGAGATTAGTTAAACTTTCGCTGTTAATTTTGAGAAATTAGTTCTTTACATACATAACAAACTATTCGAGTGAATTAAAAACTTCGAGGTAATTATAGAGATACTAGCCGTGCCCGCGGCTTCGCTCGCGTTGACGTGTTTCACTATTATCGTCACTGCTCATTCCTTAAGTTACCTAACGTAATAAAATATATCCTATAACTTGGCCAGAGAACATATGTATGAATTAAAAAAAAAACGTAAATCGGATAAGTGTCTCTCGAGTCATAAGCGCACTAACGAACAGACACAAGGACAGAGAGACGTTACGTTTTATATATTATATAACCTGGCCAGAGAGCATATGTATGAATTAAAAAAAAAAAAAAAAAAAAAAAACGTAAATCGGATAAGTGGTTCTCGAGTGATAAGCGCACCAACGGACAGATAGAGAGACGTTGCATTTTATATATATTATATTCTTTGCTACATGCTATCGTTCCATATTTAATGATTAAGGCAGCGTATTGCATGAAAACGCGCTAGCGGCAAACTTTTTTCCGACTTGATTCACTATTATCGTCACAGCTTATTCCTTATGTTAACTAACGTAATAAAATATATCCTATAACTTGGCTAGAGAACATATGTGCGTTTTAAAAAAAAGCACGTAAATCGGTTAAGTGGTTTTCGAGTAATAAGCACACCTACAGATAGGCAAACAGACAGACAGTGAGACGTTGTATTTTATATATATTATAGACTATAGATAACCTGGTCAGAGAACATATGTATGAATTAAAAAAAAAAACACGTTCATTGGATAAGTGGTTCTCGAGTGATAAGCGCACTAACTAACAGACAAACAGAGAGACGTTGCATTTTATATTATATTATTTGCTACATGATATTGTTCCATATTTAATAGTTTAGGCAGTGTATTGCAAGAGAACGCGCTAGCGGCAAAATTTTTTCCGACTTGATTTACTGTTATTATTACTGCTTATTCCTTAAGTTACCTAACATATTATAAAATATATCCTATAACCTGGCGAGAGAACATTCGGCTTTAAGAAAATCTTATACAAGACGATCAAGGGCCTGCGAACTTATAATATCTAGTATCTACCTAATAAGTATTCTTCTTCTTCCTAAAGGCCTATTCGGTTAGAATGTTGGCAATTATTCTGGCTATTATTACTTTATCCACTGCAGCTCTGAAAAGACCGGTACCATTTGTTGAGAACCAATTTTGCAGATTGTTTGGTCGGGAGATGCCTCTGTGTCCTGGTCCCCTTTTTTCAAATACCTTTCCTTGGAGTATTTGCTGTAGTAATCCATATCTGTGGGAATTTCTCATTATGTGTCCTAAATACTCCAATTTTCCTACTTCTACAGTTTCCGTAATTTCCAGTCTCATGTTCATGTGACGTAAGACATCCTCGTTGGTAATATGGTTAATATAAAAAATTTTCAAAATTCTGCGATATAGCCGTAATCCAAATGCCTCAAGTTTCTTAGAAGTGGCTTCAGTGAGCATCCAAGATTCCACACCGTAAAGAATGACACTGAAGACATAACGTCTTTGGAGTCTTCTTATTTTTGTGTTTAATTTTATTACTGAGCTTTTGAAAAGTAATGTCATTTTGAGGAACACTGCTCTAGCGATATGGCAACGAATTTACTGCTAATGATCTAACTGTTCCTTTATCATCGTACCTAGCTATGAATATATTGTGGAATTCTTTGTATTTGTTGATTATTAACCATCAACAAGGTAGCAGGAACAGGAGACTTGCTGATTTAAATAAATACTTTTTTTCGCTGATATGAGTGACTCCATTTATTTTTGTCATAAGATGTTGTCGACCCTTTAAGTTATCAGTCATAACTGCCGTATCGTTAGTATATATTAAAGAATGGTGGAGACAATACACAATCCTGCCTTACTCCACGCTCAATCGATATTGCTTCTGAGCGCTTCCCTTCTGCTTTAATAAATACTATCTGGTTCCAGTAAAGATTGCCACTAATCTGCAGATCCTTTCCATCTAGCCCAAGGTCTTTCAGAATTTCGACCTTTTTGAGATGTTGGACTCTATCAAAGGACTTGTGATAGTCAGTCAGGCACAAATAAACGTTACAATTGACGTCTCGACATCGCTGAATCAAAACCTGCATAGAAAACAAGGCCTTTCTCTGGTTCCCATGGCATCGCAAAAGCCGAATTGTCTAGCTGACACAACTTATATATTCCTCTGTGAATGATTTTCAGAAATGTTTTTAAAAGATGACTTATTAGGCTAATTGTTTGATATTCTCCGCATTTTTTAGTGCTTGCGTTTTTTGGGATAGTTATAAACTCAGACTTTAACCAGCTTTTTGGTATTCGGTCAAATCATTGATTTTATTGCAGATCACCGTAAGCTACTTAATCTCATCCTCATCTAAGAGCTTAAGAAATTTCCCATGGAATTCATAGGGACTGGTGGCTGGGGCTGATCTGATATTGCATCAGAAAATAACTCTATAATATAGTTTTGCCTTATCCTCTCTCTTCTTTATCGATAACAACGTTTCCTTGATGATCTAACATATTAAACATCCATTTGATTTCGTTCTCCGTTCACCAGTTAAGTCTATGATTTTTCGATAGATATTAAAGCTGCCATACTTTCCTTGTAACTCCTCTATCTCTTTACAGTTTTCACCATTCCATCCATCTTTACCTGTTCGAATTTCTTTCTGTACTTGTGTGTGTAGTCTGCTATATTCTCTTTTGTTACCTCTGTTTTTGTATAACCGTCTTTTATGTGTTTGTTCCATAGTTAGATATTTATTCTTTAGCCCCCTTGTTATTTCATTTAACTTTTCTATTTCAGATTCCTCGTCTTCGTTTAGCTCTGTGTTCTTTATAAAGATCTTTTTTAATTATGTTTGTTACATTGTAATATTAATTTTTTCCTCGATTTTAAGATCATGTTACGACACAGTTTTCACAATTTATACTTACTAACTTTAAAGCAGTGTAGTTTAAAACAGTGTTTTAAATTTTTGAGCCGTTTATTTTACAGTGTGCATTGCGGGTTACCTACTGGACCTATTTAATTTGCATCGAATGCGTCCGATTGGCTAAATTTGTATTCGGGAAGTAGCCATCTTGAAGACGTGATTTTAAGGAAGGGAGAAAAATATTTAAGGGTCCGAATGGCATGAATATAGGCTTTTTCTAGCCGAGATGTAGTAAAGGCTTTTTTTCCCATCATAGAGCCGCAGTGAACTCTCCTTTTAATCATGTAGCCAGAAAGGGGTTTTTCCTTCAGTAATCCACCCAGTAGGCTTTTTTTTTATCACGTTGCATGCCGTACTCGTTTATTAGTGATGTAGTAGTGCAGAAACGGTTTTAGTTTTCAAGTTCAAGGCCTTTTCCTTGAAATATCCTGCTTATTCCCAGACCTTTAGCGGTCAAGAAATGTTTAGCAGCCCAAAGGAACTGGCGGTAGCCAAGGTGTTATGAATATCTCACCAGGACAGGCCAAAAAACTCATAGAAAACCGTAAGTCATCAGTATATCAAACCATAGACCTAGATTCCTGCTGACAAGTGCGTTTTCATCGTCTTTTCAAAACGGGTAACTCGTGAAGTTAATCCCACGAATTTTTAACATCGTGTTTAGTTAAGCCTTAATTAGAATCCTGATTTAAAGACTCTATACAATCGTACCACCTACTAGATTAAGGGATTTTATTTAGTAGTAATAGTAATTTTAATTTTGTCATTTAATTAACCTTTTTTTATCTTTTTGAACGTTTCACTGAATCACTCTTTTATCTTTCAGGACACAACGGTTGTGCTATATTAAAAATTTTTCCTTAACAACTACATAACTCTTCAGTATTTTTTCATTTTCTTGAGCTGAAGCTAGATCCTTGTACTTTTTTAAAAATGAATGGTGCCCAAAATCTGTACAATCAAAATTTTAAACAACAATAGAGACTATTTTCAAAAGACGTACAAAAATTTTCTCTTATCCATATTTCTCTACCAAAAAAAAAAACTGAGCTAGTTTATGTCTAATTTCTTTAGTTCTTTCAGTAATAATATCCACTCAATCCATACGAGTGGCTGTATAAAAAGCCACGTCTGAAGACGTTACAAATTTGCGCCTCAACGTGCGGGCGATACGAAGAGGCTACAACATGTTCGTCTTTAAGTTGTCGCACATCGTATATGTTTTTCTGTTTTCTTTTTAACTTTTTCAAGATAATTCTTAGAACCCCCACGAGGGGACTGTGATCCGAGTTTATGTCAGCATTGAGATATATTTTGACAGATACAACACTATTTCTAAAACGTTTATTTACTAGAATATGTCTAGTTGATTTCTAATGATATGGTCTGGTGAGTCTAGTGCCCGTTAATGCGAAGCGATGTATAGTATAAGGGGGACTAGAGAGGGAGGCGAAGAGACCTTGTCAGGCGATGCCTATTTAGAAAGCACTATGTTCTTGCGAGTTTTTATTGATAAGAAAATTTTGTGATTAAGTAAGAATTATTGGAAATATCCCTCCCGCGGTCTTTAATTTTAGATAGTGATACAACTTTAATGCAAGATGTTCTCTTTTCCGGTTATCAGTTTGAGAAATTGGTATAAAAAAATTTTTTAATTCAGGGCTTTTTTTGTGAAAGCTTTTAAGAAGATGGTAAAATTTTATTGTAAGAAATAGTTTTGAGGGGCTTATTTTTTAAAAATCCAGCAGTCATCGATTTTTAAATTTATTTTAAAATTATAAGCGAAGCATTTCTCGAAGTATTTTTTTTTGGGAAAACTTTTCCCTTGTCCAAATAGGTAAGAGGAAGGGGAGAGAGTAGTAAATTTAATCTCTCGGACTCAGACTTCACTCTATGGCCTGGCTGACTCCTTCAAACGATTTATGAAATTTACTAGTTATAACTAGAGAAGCTGAATTATGCAGTCACACACTTCAAATTCAAAAAAGTAATTGATTTTGAAAAGAAGTAACTGCTAAATCATTTTCGAATACGTTTCGCTTCTCTTGCAGACACCATTGATCATTTACAAATTAACTATCCAAGGGCCGAAATTGCCGTCCTGGGCGACTTTAATGTCCACAGTATCAACTGGCTTAAATATTCAAATACTATCCACGAACAAGGTCTTGAAGCTGAATCATTCTCAATCAGCTTAACTCAGCTTATTGACGAACCAACACGGATCCTTGATCGAGACGGGGAGTTCGCCAGTCTTCTTGATCTGTTTTTAACCACCAATCCGGAGATTTACACGGTCACCGTAAATCCGCCGTTAGGTTCTTCCGACCATAAACTGCTTTCGACATCGAGTATCCTGCCAATCAGTGACAGAGAGGCGCCTAGGCCGCGCAAGATTTGGCACTACAAATCTGGTAAATGGGAAGCTCTCATGGAATACTTTCGAACTTTCCCTTGGATGGACGTTTGTTTTCGATCCGATAACCCATCTGACTGCGGCAGGGAGGTCTCCGATGTTATTTTGGCTGGTATGGAAGCTTACATCCCTTTTTCGAAGAAATGCTCCTCCAACGGCAAGCCTTGGTTTGACCGGAAATGGAAAGAAGCTGTTGCTTCTAAACATATTGCTTACCGACAATGGCATGAAAATCCTAACATAAATCGTGGCACCTTTGTTTGTGCCCGGAACAGATGCAAAGGAATTATCGACGAAACCAAGGAGGCGCACAATCAACGAATTAGAAACAAACTTCTCGCTTGTCTTTACGTTCTTTACGAGTGGCGGTCGACGGGTTTCTTTCTAACACCTTCACTATCAACGCCGGTGTGCCCCAGGGCTCCATACGGTCTCCTACTCTCTTTCTCATTTACATTAACGATCTGCTGGAAAAGACCGGGAATCCAATCTACAGCTTTGCAGATGACAGTACGCTTGTCTCTTCATTCACCTTGAAAGCTCGGACATCGGCTGCTCAGGCGAATATCCGCAGACAGCAGGAGGTCGTTCAACTTAACAAAGACCTGGAAGAAATTCTATCTTGGGGTGACAGTAACCAAGTGGAATTTAACGCTACAAAAACCCAGGCGGTAGTTTTTTTCTAAAAAAGTTAACGTTGCTGAACTCGACATAGTTATGTCGGGGCACTCCATTCCCCTAGCATCGTCGCTCAATTGTTGGGCGTTAGTTTGGGAGCAAATATGTCCTGGCATGAACATGTTGCAGGTATAGCAAGGAGAGCTTTTCAAAAGTTGGGAATATTATTTCGAACCAGATAGCTTTACACCCCACAACTGCTAATTCTTTACAAAGCTCAAATTCGACCAATTATGGAATACTGCTCCCACGTTTGGGGCTTCGCTCCCAAACATACACTGCATCTGTTCAGAGAAGAGCTGTCCGTCTGATTGGAGACCCGGAATTGACCGGCGGCCTTGATTCGCTGGAACATCGAAGAACGGTTGACGACTTGAGTCTGTTCTACAAGTATTTTCATGGAAAGTGTTCGAAGGATGTAGCCCGCTTAATTCCTCCCAAAGCGGTGCATGTTAGAAATACACGTCGCGCTGTTGTTTCACATCCGTATGAGGTTCAACTTGTTACTCCGCGTACAACGCTTTTCAAGCAGTTCTTTATATGGAGAACATCATGCCATAATTTGCCCAGCGCTGTGTTTCCCACCGAGTACAATTTACAGAGATTCAAAAACAACGTGAATCGCTTTTTCCGCATACATGCCGCTCCTGGAGCGCTTTAGGGACTTCCCTGCAGCACGTGTGCTAGACCCATAAAAAAAAAATAAAATAATAATGCAATGCATTTTTTCTTGTGGATATAGCTTAAAATCAAAGTTTACAATAACAACTGTTGTCTACGGGAAGATTGTCTTCTATGGAAGACCTTATATAGTGCTCTGTTATATAAAAAACTCATTTTTTTTTCTAAACCAGGGGATGGTACAATAATATTTTTTAATTATTGAACCAACTTTCGCCACTCCAATCTAAAATAATTCCATCTACTTTGTTCAATGCTATATTAATTAAAAAAAAATATATATAAAGAGCCTTAATTAAAAAAGTTAGATAAATCGTTTTTTTATCGCATGTGTGTTAATTCCCGGAATTTATTGAATAATTTTAATTGAGTCGCGGTTTTAGTGGATAACTGTGATACGTGAAATAATTATTTTTGATGTTAAAATATTAAAATTTGGTGACAGGAACAATAAATATATTTTATTTCGTATGGATTTAAAATGTAAAATTATTTACTCTGAGTTTAATTTTAGTTCAATTTTCAGGCCATTACAGAATTAGTATTTACTCTATTAATTGGAAACTACACTTAAAAAACCGGTCAAGTGCAATTAGTGTTCCGTACCGTGATCGTTTTTAAAATAAAATAAAATCCTTACTCAGGCTAAATTGATTAGACTCTTAACATCTGAAGATCCAATATGTATTTTGATGTGTTTTTTTTAGTCGATAGTTTTTAATAGTTATAGCATCTTAGCTACCTAATAGCCAATAAATCAATCTAGCTCAATCTAGAATCTAGTAATCTATAATATATATAAAATGCAACGTCTCTCTGTCTGTCTGTCTGTCTGTCCGTTAGTGCGCCTATCACTGAAGAACCACTTATCCGATTTACGTACTTTTTTTTTTTAAAAACATACATATGTTCTCTGGCCAGGTTATAGGCTATATTTTATTACGATAGGTAGCATAAGGAATGAGCAGTGACGTAAAATAGCGAATGATGTCGGAAATAAGTATGCCGCTAGCGCGTGCCTTTGCAATACACAGCCTAAACCATTAAATATGGAACAATATTATGTAGCAAAGAATATATGTAATCTATAATCTATAATATATATAAAATGCAATGTCTCTCTGTCTCTCTGTCTGTCCATTAGTGCGTTTATCACGCGGGAACCACTTATCCGATTTACCTGACTTTTTTTAAATTCATACATATATTCTTTGGCCAGGTTATATAATAATAATAATAATCTATATCTATAATATATATATAAAATGCAATGTTTGTCTGTCTGTCTGTCCGCTAATGCGCTTATCCCTCGAGAACCACTTATCCGATTTACGCGATTTTTTAAATTCATACATATGTTCTCTGACCAGGTTATAGGTATATATTTTATTACATCTATAATATATATAAAATGCAATGTATCTCTGTCTGTCTGTCCGTTAGTGCGCTTATCACTGGAGAACCACTTATCCGATTTTCGTACTTTGTTTTTTTTTAAAACATATATATGTTCTCCGGCCAGGTTATAGGCTATATTTTATTACGATAGGTAGCATAAAGAATGAACAGTGACAATAATAGTAAATGAAGTCGGTCAAAGTTTGCCGCTAGCGTGTTCTCTTGCAATACACAGTCCAAACCATTAAATATGGAACAATATTATGTAGCAGAGAATATCTATAATATATATAAAATGCAATGTTTCTCTGTCGGTCTGTCTGTCTGTCCGCCCGTTAGTGTCCTTATCACTGGAGAACCACTTATCCGATTTACGTGCCTTTTTTTTTTTAAACCTACGTATGTTCTCTGGCCAGGTTATAGGATATATTTTATTAGGTGACATAAGGAATAAGCAGTGACGGCAATAGTGAATCAAGTCGGAGAAAAGTTTGCCACTAGCGCGTTCTCTTGCAATACACTCCCCAAAGCATTAAATATGGAACAATATCATGTAGCAAAGAATACAATATATATAAAATGCAACATCTCTCTGTCTGTCTGTCTGTCCGTTAGTGCGCTTATCACTCGAGAACCACTTATCCGATTTACGTGTTTTTATAAATTTATACATATGTTCTATATAATTCGATAAAAGCCTAGATAATCGGAGATAAGGTGAGGTAATGAGAGATTAGGAGAAATAATGGGAGATAAGTCGAGATAAGCCTCGATAATGGGAGATAAGGTGACATAATGGGAGATAAGTATAAATAATAGGAGATAAGGAGAGATAATGGGAGATAAACAGAGATAAGTCTAGATAATGGGAGTTATGGTGAGATAATGGGAGATAAGGAGAAATAATGGGAGATAAATCGAGATAAGCCTAGATAATGGGAAATAAGGTGAGATAATGGGAGATAAGGAGAAATAATGGGAGATAAGAAGAAATAATGGGAGACGAGCAGAGATAAGCCTAGATAATGGAAATTATGTAGAGATAATGGGAGATAAGGAGAAATATTGGGAGATAAGGAGAAATAATGGGAGATATTTTATTACGTTGGGTAACATAAGGAATAAGCAGTGACGATAGTAGTGAATCAAGTCCACGCGAGCGGAGCTGCGGGCCCGGCTAATAGAAGTATAAAACAAATATTTACTACCTACAAATTTTTTTAATTATAAACTAATAAAATCAAATTGTTTGGTCTCTAGAGGAGTGGCGCGCGGTACTGAAAATATATTTATCTCCACCGTACTGTTGAAAAACCTCCTCGATATGGTCAAGGCACATTTTTTTGCTATACTAGATAAATTGCCGAACGTAATGCACTCTTGATAATTTTGACTCTATCTACATTTTATAAAGAATATTTCAGAATTTTTGCAAAATTTTTTGATCAGTACTTTTCGAAATAGGGTGGTGGACAGAGAATTCTTTAAAAAAATGCAAAGAAAAGTGTGCACAAGTATTTCATCATATATATATAAGTTCTAGGGGGTTGTTCCTCCTCTTCCAGGGATGATTTTCGACCTTATTGGGAAGATGATCTGATTGTCTTGAATATTTGGCACAATGAGATAAAAGTACTTGATCCTTACTGTGGTTTAAATGCATATTCTTTTCTCTGGACTACAAAATATCTCACTTCATTAAGAGTCATTACATTATTACTATAGGTTTAGCCCATTTCAAGGGATGTTTTTGGCCAAAAAAAGGAGGGGAGAACTACCTCCTGGGATTTATGGATCTTAGAAGTTCTAGCATTTGAGAAAAAAAATACAATACGAAAGTCTTCTTCTAAGACCAATCAATCCCAGGAGGTAGTTCCCCTCCTCCTAGGAATGATTTTCGCCCTTATTAGGAAGATTGTCTTGGCACAATGAGATAAAAGTACTTGATCTTTTCCGAATTTCAATAATATCCATGTGCATCATTAGAACGTAGGGGTAGTTTCTACCACCCTCTAAGGGTAGTTTGTAGTCGTGTATCGGTGGTTCAAGCGAATCTACTCCATATTTGTTCACCCTGCCTAAAACTACTAAAGCCTGAACATTTCTCGTCGTTATTGAAACTTATGAGATACCTCCGTAGGCGGTGGTGGTTTTTACATCCTATAGGGGTGAGTCTCAATTATTTAAGAGTAATGCCTGGTTGCCACACCAGATTCAGATATTTTGTCCTAAGAGCTACAAAAATTAGTCCTTTGTACATGTTATTTAAACCCCTTTCGATTGATGAATCTTAGAAGTTCTAGACTACGAAAGCCTGTATTTTTTTCTCAGATGCTAGAACTTATAAGATCCATCAATCCCAGGGTTCCCTCCCCTCCTAGGAATGATTTTCGACCTTATTAGGAAGATGATCTAATTGTCTTAAATATTTGGCACAATGAGACAAAAGTACTTGATCCTTTCCGTATTTTCATAACATCCATGTACATCATTTGAGCGTAGGGGTAGTTTCTACTACCCTCTAAGGGTAGTTTATAGTCAAGTATCGGTGATTCAAGCGCCGTCGTTATTGAAACTTACGAAATACCACCGTAGGTGCGGGTGATTTATACACTCTATATGGGTGAGTCTCAACCTTTTAAGAGTAATGTCTGGTTGTCACACCATATTTAGATATTTTGTCCTAGCTACAAGAATTTCTCCTTTGTATATGTTATATGAACTCACGTGCATTATTTGAGTTTTAGAGTTACTTTTCACCCCCTATAAGGTTGGATTTTGGTTTATTTAAAAGAAATAGCTTGCTGTGGTTTGAATGCATATTCTCTTCTTTAGACTATAAAATATTTACCTTTTTTCACACTTCATTAAGTGTCATTACGTTATTACTCTAGGTTTAGCCCATTTCAAGGGATGTTTTTGGTAAAAAAAAATGATACTATAAATATTTTTTTAACTACGGATTCGAATGCAGCTAGCACACTAGAGCCATGTATTTTGGTTAGTGGTAATGAACTTTGTTTTGTGAGGCTGCGTTATTTATAGTCGACTATATAAAGGGTTAAACAGATGGTTAAGGAAGAACTGTTTAGTGTTCTTTGCCATAATTACAGAATTATCATAATTTTTATAAAAAAAATCCATAATGATTTTGTTGTTTAACACGTACTAAACATGGATTGACCCTTTGACGCCTAATTTAAATTAAGAATTGTAATTGGTCAAGAACGTACCGTCATCTGTTAGCGAGAATGATAACCTACGATTTCAATTGGTACGATGATAGTCCATAAAATTTCAATGATAGTATTTAGTAGGACCTTTTTTTTGGTTGTAATAATAAATATGGTTTTGCAGTATTAATTGTTATTATTCCTTACTTAACCAGTAAAGAAAATAGAATTATAACTTCCGTGTCAGTGTATATTTATATATATATTTGCCAAATTATCCCATTTTTGTGATGCTTTTAATTACCACGTAGGCTGAAAAGTTTTTGGTCTGACACATAGATGTCGCTCTTTTCAAAGAATCCATATGATTTTTAGGAAGTACCAACCTTCAAACGATACGTGTCAAAATTTCGTGACATTTCGACAATTAGTTTACAAGTTACGGTGGTTTTAGTGACGCTACTTTTGATATTTTCAAAACAATGGAAAAAAATCGAATTTCGTGTGTAGATTAAACACTGTTTTTTGATGAGAAAAAATACCGCTCAAGCAAAGCAATGGCTTGATAAGTGTTACGGGGACTCTACCCCTGGAAAATCACTCATCTTTTACTGGCATGCTGAATATAAACGCGGTCGTACGGACACAAATGATGCTGGACGCTCTGGGCGCCCAAACGAGGTAGTTACACCGGAAAACATAAAAAAAAAATCCACAAAATTGTTTTGGATGATCGTAAAGTGAAATTGCTGACCCCCTAGAAATATCAAAAGAACGTGTTGGTCGTATTTAGCATGAACATTTGGGCATGAGAAACCTCTGTTCGAAATGGGTACCGCGTTTGCTCAAAGTGGACCTAAAATAACAACGTGTTGATGATTCTGACCTCTGTTTGGACTTGTTTAAGCTCAATAAAAAGGATTTGTTCATGTGATATGTGACAATAGATGAAACATGGATCCACTACTACACACTGGAATCAAATCGGCAGACAGCTGAGTGGACAGCAGTCGGTGAAAGCCGCCCGAAGCGACGAAAGACACAACAGTCGGCTGGGAAGGTTTTGGCCTCTGTATTTTGGGATGCGCATGGAATAATTTTCATTGACTATGTTGAGAAGGGAAAAACCATCAATAGCAAATATTATATAAAGTTATTGGTGCGTTTGAAGGCAGAAATCGCAAAGAAACGGCCCCAAATGAACAAGAAAAAAGTGCTCTTTCATTAAAACAATTCGCCGTGTCACAAATCAATGATTACGATGGCAAAATTGCATGAATTAAACTTCGAATTGCTTTCTCATCCATCGTATTCTCCAGACTTGGGCCCAGTGACTATTGTCTATTCGCAGACCTCAAAAAAATGCTCGTAGGAAAGAGATTTGGGTCCAATGAAGAAGTTATCGCCGAAACTGAGGCCTATTTTGCAGGCAAACATAAGTCCTTGTACCAGAAAGGTACAGAAATGTTAGAAAAACGTTGGACTGATTGTATCGTTCTTGAGGGAGACTACATTGATGAATAAAGTCGAATTTTGCACAAAAATATGTGTTTTAAGTAGTTAGACCGAAAACTTTTCAGCTTACGTGTTGTATTTGCGACTAGGATACGACGGACGAGTATTAAGGACTCGTTGATTATCTCTACAAATGGTCGTCTCGTAAATGACATTTTATGGTTAGTTTTTAATCTATCAAGAACTATTTTTAGATTTCTGAAATTTTGGGAATTTCCAAATTTAGACAAAACTATCTTTTAGTAGGAGGTCTTCAGCATCTGTAATGGCTAATAGCTTTACAGACCAAGATTGTTACTGGTCTTTCCTATTAACTATTCTATTAAAAGTATGGAAAGTAAAAGATAATGTATATTTTCATAGACGCTCATTACTTAAGTGTTAATCAAAGCTTCCGTTTGATGTTGCGAACGTTTCGTTTATCATATTTTTTCCATAGAAGGTATTATTCATATTTATTAATTAAGATATATCAGTACAAATATGTAAGTTTAAGTATCAGCATATTGCGCCCAAAAAAATCCTAATAACCATAATAATGTTTTTTTATCGAATTTTATCATAAACGAATAGATAAGGTGGCACGTTTTATCAATATTTTCCCAATGACTCACCATCATCGATTAGTAAATTATACAGCACTAATATATTTAAAACATAGCTCTCATAATTTATGCATGGTATTATTCGCATTTTTTTTATCAATACTGGTAGGACGGTTTGCAAATCTTTATTCAGAAAATTTGTTAAAGTTTCTGTTATTTTATATTTCGTAATAAATTTTTCCAACGTTTCTTGTAATATATTTAACACGTAGGCTGAAACTTTTTTGTCTGACACATAGATGTCGCCCTTTTCAAAAAATCTATATGATTTTTAGGAAGTACCAACTTTCAAATGATAAGTGTCAAAGTTTTATGACTTTTTGACGATTAATTTACAAGTTACAGTGGTTTTAGTAACGATTTTTTTTTATGGGTCTAGCACACGTGCTGCAAGGAGGTCCCTAAAGCGCTACAGAAGCTTCACGAGTGCGGAAAAAGCGATTCACGTTGTTCTTGAATCGCTGTAAATTGTACTCGGTGGGAAACACAGTCCTAAACCTCATACAGATGTGAAGTATCAGCGCGACGTGTATTTCTAAGATGCACCGCTCCGGGAGGAATTAAACGGGCCACATCCTCCGAACACCTTCCATGGAAATACTTGTAGAATAGGCTCAAGTCGCCAACCGTTCTTCGATGTTCCAGCGAATCAAGGCTGCCGGTCAGTTCCGGGTTTCCAATCAGACGAACAGCTTTTCTCTGAATAGAATCCAACAAATGCAGTGTATGTTTGGGAGCGGAGCCCCAAACATGGGAGCAGTATTCCATATTTGGTCGAATTTGAGCTTTGTAAAGAATTAACCGTTGTTGTGGAGTGTAGTAACGATACTTTTGATATTTTCAAAATAATGGAAAAAAATCGAATTTAGTGTGTTGGTTAAACACTGTTTTTGATGTGAAAAAATATCGTTCAAGCAAAGCAATGACTTGATAAGTATTACGAGGACTCTGCCCCTGGAAAATCACTCATGATATACTGGTAGGCTGAATTTAAACTCGGTCGTACAGATACAAATGATGCTGAACGCTCTGGGCGCCCAAATGAGGTGGTTACGCCGGAAAACATCAAAAAATCAACAAAATTGTTTTGGATGACCGTAAAATGAAATTGCGTGAGATAGCTGACACCCTAAAGATATCAAATCAATTGGTCATATTTTGCATAAACATTTGAGCATGAGAAAGCTCTTTTCGAAATGGGTACCGCGTTTGCTCACGGTGGACCAAAAACAATAAAGTGTTGATGATTCTGAGCAGTGTTTAGACCTGTTCAAGCGTAATAAAAAGGATTTTTTCAAGCGATATGTGACAATGGATGAAACATGCATCCACCACTACACACACTGTATTTTGGGATGCGCATGGACTATCATCGACGGCCCAAAATGAACACGAAAAAAGTGCTGTTTCATCAAGATTTTGCGCCGTAACACAAATCAATGGGTACGCTGGCAAAATTGCATGAATTGAAGTTTGAAGTGCTTCCACATCCGCTGTATTCTCCAGATTTGGCCCCCAGCGATTATTATCTAATAGCAGACCTCAAAAAAATGTTTGCGGAAAAGAGATTTGGCCTCAGTGAAGAAATTATTGCCGAAACTGAGGCCTATTTTGAAAGCAAAGACAAATCCTTCTACAAGAAAGGTACAGAAATGTTAGAAAAGTGTTGGACGGATTGAACCGCTCTTGAAGGAGACATTGTTGATGAATAAAGTTGAACTTTGCAAAAAAAATGTGTTTTAAGTAGCTAGACCAAAAACTTTTCAGCCTACGCGATAATAAAGCGTATTTTCCTTGTGTGTGGCTGTGGTTTGGAGAGCCTTAAACTAGACTATTGTGTCAAACAAGAAAAACGGAATACAGAAATTATATATATATATATATATATATATATATATATATATATATATATATATATATATATTTATCAATCGGTTTTATAACGTCTTCCGTCTTTCGATGCCTAATTTCCACTCCTCTCGGTTTCTCCATCCCTCCTCCTCCAGATCTCTCTCTAGTACTTCCTTGTTGATTCCTGCTCTCCAGCTTTGGCGTGGTCTTCCTCGCTTTCTTTTTCCATGAGGGTTCCAATTTAAAATCTTTTTAGGCAGTCGGTCTTGTGACATTCTCTGTACATGTCCGTACCATACCAACTGTTGGGTTCTGATTTCGTCCACTATATCGTGCTTTATTTCTAAAGCTCGCCTTATCGTGTCATTTGGTATGCGGTCTTTTCTGGATTTTCTGGCTGCTCGTCTCCAGAAATCCATTTCTGTAGCTTTTAGTATTTTTTCTGTTCTTTCCTTTAATGGCCACACCTGGGAGCTGTAAGTTATTATACTTTTCACTATTGAGTTGTAAATTCTCTTCTTATTTTCAATGGTTATGTTTTTGTCCCATAGTATACTATTAAGCATTGCAATCGCTTTTCTTCCTTGGATATTCCTCTCGAATATTGCTTCTTCCAGTTCCAGAAATTAAAATGAATTAAAATTGTCTAAAAAATGTTAGTAGTTAGCATTTTTTTTTAATGAATTTTTTTATTGGGCATAGCACATGTTCTGCAGAGAAATCCCTAACGCGCTACAGGAGCGAAGCGTGGGCGAAAAAGCATGACATGTTGGTCTTGAATCACTAGGGTGATGTTCTCCATATAAAAGACTGCTTGAAAATTGTTGTTCTAGGAGCAACAAGCTGAACCTCATACGAATGTGAAGTATCAGCACGACGTGTATTTCTAGAATGCATCGCTCTGGGAGGAATTAAGCGGGCCATATTCATCGAATACTTTCCAAGAAACTACTAGTAGAACAGACTCATGTTGCCAATCGTTCTTTGATGTTCCAAGTATTAAGGTTGCTAGTGAGTTCCGAGTCTCCAGTCAAACGAACAGCTCTCTTCGGAATAGAATCCAATGAATGCAGTGTTCCAAACATGGGAGCAGAAGCCAAAACATGGGAGCAATATTCTATTGTCGATCAAATTTGAGCTTTGTACAGAATTAGCAGTTGTTGTGGAGTGAAAGATTTCTAGCTTGAAATAGTGTTCTCAGCTTTTGGGAAAGTCTGTTTGCTATGTATGCTACATGTTCATGCCAAGACATATTTGTTCCAAAGTTAACGCCGAGTACCTTGAGTGACGATGCTAGATTAATGGAGTATCCCAACATAACTATATTGGTTTCTGTAAGATTAACTTTTTTAGAAAAATCTGCCGTCTGGGTTTTTGTAGCATTAAATTCTACTTGGTTACTGTTACACCAAGATAGAATTGCTTCCATATTTTTGTTAAGTTGAATGACTTCCTGCTGTCTGTGGATATTTGCATGAGTAGCCGATGTTCGAGCGTTCAAAGTGAATGATGAAATAAACGTATCCTCATCTGGAAATCTATAAATTGGATTAATAATTCTTTTCAGCAGATCGTTAATGTAAATGAGAAAGGGAGTTGGAGACAGTATGAAGCCGTACAGGCAGGAGGACATGAAAGAGGTATTACATGTAATACACTTATACTATTTTTTTTGACTTTTTTTGATAAGCAATGCGGAGATCGACGTAATTCTGCCGTTAGGTTCTAGAAACTATAAACTTGTTTTAACATCGAGGGTTCTAATCAATGATGATAAAGAAACTGAGAAAAATTTGACACTGCAAATCTGTTAAACGAGTAGATCGCAAAAAGTATTCCCGAAATTTCCCTTGGCCAGACATTGTTTCCATTCCAACGACCCATCTGAGAGTGCTACATAGGTTTGAGATGCCATTTTGGCCGACAAGACAGCTGAAGTTTCTTTTTCCAACTTTAGACTTTGGTTCGATCAAAGAAGCAAAGAAGCTATCGCTTCCAAATAGTTGAGCTACTGAATCCTAAGTCATAAATCCTAATACTTTTGTTATTTTTCGGACAGATGCAAACACAGGTTACAAAATAAAAAAAATCTCTGTCTTTTAAGTGAGACATGTGCTTTCTTAAGTATTTTTTTATGCTGAATCCAAAAGAACCATAAACAAAGACATCGGCCAACTGTTAGGTCGCTTATTACCCGCGAACTACTTATCCGATTTACGTGTTTTTTTTTTTAATTCATACATATATATTCTGGCCAGGTTATAGGATTTATTTTATTACGTTAGGTAATATAAGGAATGAGCAGTGACGATAATAGTGCATGAAGTCGACGCGAGCGGAGCCGCGGGCACTGCTAGTTTATCATAAAAACTTAAAAATATTAGCTTTTAGTGTTTATGTTTAATAAAAAACATGCATACACCACCTTTAACTAAACTCCGTAGTAAAATGCTGTTTAAAATAAATATGTGCAATCGCTAGATTAAAAAATTGTTTTTAATTTTTATTACGAGTATTATTGAACAAAACTGTTATTTCCAGTGTTTTTTGAAATGTTCAGTTTCATCGTACACGAGTACGATATAGTTGATAAAATGACTTTTTAAGTAAATAAATGAAACAGCTAAACAAAATTTTTTTTAACAAAATTATCATTTCTAGTAGTTTTTAGTTGTAAGATCACTTTGGTGTCAGTCCGTCCGTCGGTGATATCTGATTTTCTCCGAAACTATTTGACATAGAAAATTGAAATTTGGTACTAACATATTAATTGATGGCCTCGTCAGAGCCGTATAGTTTTGAAAGTTAAATTTTGACTTAAGGGGTTAGTTGTGGGGGGGTAAAATCGGAAGTGAAAACATTTTTTTTTTACTAGGTCATCGAGTGTGGTATCAAATGAAATCTTATAAAAACACGAGTAAAAATATATAGCTATATATAATGTAATACTTGCGCACAGTTTTCTTTGTTTTATTTTTAAAAAATCGCGAAAAATCGCTGTCTCTCCCTTATCTCGAAAAGTACTGTTCAAAAAATTTTGACAAAATTCTGGAATATTCTTCACTGTGTGTAGATTGAACGAGCGCATTACCTTTAATAATTTATCTGGTATATAAAAAAAAACACCAATTTCAAGTTCATCAGTTTCCAGTAAAGATTGGAAACAACCTTTGTTGAAAATTTATTTTGGGAGTGTTTTGTGAAGTCACTGATCATCCGTAACAAAATTTTTTATTTCAAAAGAAATCAACGTACGGAAGAGTAATTGCGCAAGTTAAACTTGTTTTTTATAAAGTTTTAAATTCGAATTAGATTTCAGAACATGAGGAATAGTATTTAGTGTTGAAAAAAAAATACGCGTTTACTATTTAGGAAAAAAAGGTTGCAAAATGCTGTTTAATGTATATCCCTTGACAGTTTTAAAAGTCAATTTTGTGGATAGATTGATTGAGAGAATACGGAGGAATGTGAGTGGGGGAGTGAGGTTGTGAGAGAGTGACCTAGCCAGTGAGTGAGTGGGGGGGGGGGGGGTATGTGAATGAGTGAGTGAGTGAGTAACTGAGCGAGCGAGTGTTTTGTTCAATATTAATAAAAATTAAAAACATTTTTTAATTTAGCGGTTGCACAAATTCATTTTAAAAAGCATTTTGCTACGTAGTTTAGTTAAAGGTGGTGTATGCGTATTTTTTATTAAACATGAACACTAAAACCTAATATTTTTAAGTTTTTATGATAAATATAGATTCAGAACATTTAAAGATGTCCGAAATAACAGTTTTATTCTATAATTTTAATGATTATACAGATTTACATTTTATTTATTAAAATGTATTTTTTTCCAGTTTAATAGTTTTCTTGCAACCTTAAGTGCGTTTTCTGGAGGTGGATGTATTTTTTAATGATTTTTTGGATTCACCATAAAAAGTACTTAAGAAAACTTGATTAGCTGCTAAAGTTGTTAGTCTATACCACCACTTACATGGTCAGACAAAACCGCCGCAATAAAACTGCTTGAGAAAGCCAACTTGTTATCTAAATTCTTTGTTTCACGCCCTACTGTCAACTTTCAGGGAATCCACTATTTGCTATTTCGAGTATGCAGTCAAAGATATTTTCTTCCAACATTATGTCGCAAACTTATCTTAATGAAGACGCCATTACTTCTATCTCTGAATACCTATCATAGTAGAAAAAATGCACGAACGAAGTTAATATGAGTTTTCAACTAATTTTACAGAAAAGGAATTTTTTCTTTCTGCAGGAAATTTGCTTCAGTTTAGTAAATACCTACAAAAGTCAAAAAGACCATAGCAAATCACTACCGACCAGTCTCATTACTTTTTGTAATATCGACATTTATGAAAAATGATATCAATCGGCATCTTTTTTTAAAATCTGGAAAGATAATATTATTAGCGATCAACAATATAGCATTACGTAAACAAAAATTATCAGGCGATCCTTTAACTTAACATATGTTGAATATTATGAATAATCTCGAGCGTGTACTTAACATCACTAAGGCATCTGACCTCTTTCTGAAAGGCTTTGTTTGTGATTCTTTAGTTTCCTCAGAGGTCGTTCTTTACGAACGGTTATAGATGTATTTCTTTTTGACATTTCAGCACGATCAGCGCCTGAATGCCGCAGGGCTCCCTATTATATTCTAGTCTCATTCTTCTTCACATTAACGATCGGTTGCAAAATACATGAAATTCAATCTATAGCCTGGGTGTTGAGTACACTTGTTTCTACATTTACCTTGAACTCCCGAAAATCAGCCGCCAATGTAAATATCTACAAATTTGAACGTTTACTTAGAATATTAATAAAAAAATGGGTTTAGACAAGTTTTAATTAACCATACCACAAATACTTGCACAAAAAAAATAACGAGCTACACGTATATATGACCATAACATGGCTGGATTTACGATAAATTTAACACGTTTACTTCTTTCTGAATATAAAAAAGATATGTAGTCGAATAATAGAGAGAACTTATTTAATTGGGATTAATTTCTGCAACCCCAACCAGCTGTTTTCTTAATCCAACGGATTAGGCAACAACTAGGTCGACAAAAGAAATGGGATAATTAATCTCCCTTACCGTACAACGAGATTAAGGTTTTCCCTTTTTTTTTAACACGCTTAGCCTTTTAAAAAGTGATATCATTCCGATGTATCCAGACTCCTCAGTGGTTTGATAAGGTAAGCAACTTCCTTAAATGTTTTATATTGTTTTGGAATCCTGATTTGACTACTTTATTCGTTCCGAGATTTTTATATTTCCTTTTGCAAGGTTTTTAGGTTATGAAAGCCATAATGTCCACTTTTTTCCAGTCTGTTGGATGGTCTCTGTCTATTTGTCTTTTGTTATGATAACTCTCGGACGAAATGTCATATTGATTTCAAATTTAGTACATTTATAGTACATGAAATAAGAATAAAACGTATAGTTTAGGAGCTATAGTGCTTCAGAGGGTGAGCCTATAAATTTTGTATTGTATTTCTAGAATATGTTCTAGTTTGTTGTTACGATAATGAAGGAATTTTAAGCATACCTATTTTTAGTCAAACATAGAACTTAGAGAATACGGAAGAGGGTTAAAGGAGTTGTTGTGAATATATTTTATTGTATGTCTTTTTTAGAACCTGAAAATTAAGTTCTTTTTTCAATTTTAAGAGAAATATTTTATGAATAGAAATATCTGGCTTCAGTCGTCTCTCAAGCACTTCAGCTGCTTAACTTTTTATTATTTTTATGTTACCATTAAGTATCCATTATTTAAAATATGTAGCTGTAATGCTTGGATTAAGTTATTTTTTAGTGCGGAATGGTCTTTTCACGCGTGCGTTACTTTACTGATTTTTGATATAAATCTTTTTTTCATTTTCTTCCTCGAAAATAGTTATTATTTCAGCATTTTTTGAATTCATATAATGCTATTTGAACTATTTTAGGATGCTTTTTATTGCTAAAATAGCAAGTAACAACATAATCTTCTGGTTCAAAATAGCTCTATGGTTGTGATAATAATGTGTGCTTTTCATAAAACAGATGTACGACATCGTATTCGAATCAAGATATTTTTCAAGTCAACGAAACATAAGACTTATTAGATTCTATATATGTTTCGGTAGTTTACTTTATAATAAAAATGGCATGCGTGCCAAAACTTTCTCTTCTGAACCACCGCTGTTCCTTCGTCAATGAGACATGTTCGTTGACTTTTTAGTATTCCGTATGGAACACTTATGGGATCTCTTCGATGTCCGTTTATCCGTCTGTCCGTTTGCCCGTCTGTCCGTCTGTCACATACAATTTTTGTCCGAAACTATTTGACATAGAAAGTTGAAATTTGGGACAACTATAGGAACTGATGGTCCAATCATAGCCGTATAGTTTTAAAAGTCAAATTTTGACTGAAGGGGTGAGTCCTGGAGGATGAAATTGGAAGTGACAAAAAAATTTACCAGGTCATCGAAAGGGGTATCAAATGAAAGTTTGTGAAAACACGAGTTCAAAAATATATATGATGTCCCCTCCCTTATACCTTTGATAATTTACCTGGTATATAAAAAACCAAAATTTTTCAAGGTCATCAGTTTTTAACAAAGATCGGGAACAAACTTTGTTAAAAAAAATTCATTTAGGGTATATTTTGTGAAGTCACTGATCATTTTGTACAGAACACTAATTGTGCAAGTCCGACTTGCTTGGTTTTTTTTTATCTGTTGGCTTTAAGTTATCGCTGGGAGGTAGTTTGCCGGTACCTCCTTGGACAACAACGTTCTAGTACTAGTTTTCGATTCGCCTCAAATTTCACTTTAGGTGTATATTTGGTTGATCAGAGTTCTTAGTTGGTGAGTTAGTTTTTCTTTTTGATTCTTGCGTAGTTGATTAATAATACTAGCAATTAGCGACTTGGGAATATTCGACTTATTTTTATTATGCGTTTCCCCATTTTCACAAAAAGTCATAGAAATTATAAATTTCGAAATAAAAAATGATTTTCTACATGAAATGATGAAATATGTTGCTAAGATCTTGTTAAGTTTCTTGGAATAATTGAGAGTATATTAAATACTTATTATTTATCTTTTTTTTTATGAAATCGTAGTACTGGTTATAAATAAACTAACTTCTTTATCAAGATAAATTATTTTTTATTTTGATTGTATTGTATTAACTTGAGAGTTACAACGTAATTTAGGTTTTTTCGAATAAAATAAAGTAAAACCTTATAGCTAGTTTAAATCAAAGTAGACTAAGAGACCTATGAATACGAGATTTATGTGGAGTAAAGGATAACAGTAAAACTAAATAATAACAGATAATGTCCACAGTGGTTCTATATAAAACATAAAGATAATATTTAAGTAAAAAACCTAGAAAGGAATCTAAACATACGAGGCTTGTATGACAAGTATCTGGCCTTGTCTTAGTCTCCTTTTAGCTCGATACAAATAATCCAACGTTTTTTTTATCTTTCGTAACCCATCTAATTTTTTTTGCCGAGCCTTTTTTTATATTCGGAAATAGGAAATAATCACAGAGGGCTAAATCTGGCGAATATGGTGGACGCGGAAGCAATTCGTATCCTAACTCATGGAATTTTCCTATGGCGATGACACAAGTGCATTGTCTTAATGAAAAAGAATTTTTTTCTTCGTCAAATGCGGACGTTTTGCTTTCCCAGCTGGTTGAAACGATCCAATAAATTGATTTATATATATATATATATATATATATATATATATATATATATATATATATATATATATATATATATATATATATTCTCCGTTAATCGTTTTTCACTTTTCAAGGTAATCGACATGGATTATGCCGCGTGAATCCCAAAACCCTGTGGCCATGATTTTGTAGGCTGATAAAGTCGTCTTGGCATTCTTTGGCGCCAGTTCGCCACGGAAAACCCACTGTTTGGACTGTTCGTTGTTCTCTGGTGAACTGTCATGAATTCATGTTGCGTCAACAGTTATGAATTGACGCGAAAAATGATTCTGATTGCACTTTAACATCGTCAAACATTCTTTTGTAGTTGACACACGTGCGTATTTATTGTCAATTATCAGCAATCGTGGCACTCATCTTGTGGAAAGATTTCTCATATCCAAATGAGTTGTTAATATGTTCTGCACTCGTTCAATCGAGATGCCCACAGTATCAGCAATCTCACGTACTTTCACTCTCCGATTATTTATCACTGTATCGTGAATTTTTTCAATCATTTTTGATTTGTTGACCTCATTTAGACGACCTGAACCAAAAACGCTTGTACGGCCACGTTTGAATTCCGCTGTCTAATATGTTATGATCTATAACGAAGGTGTAGGATCCCCACAAACTTTACTGAGTTCCGCTTTTATCTCATCATTCGTTTTCTTTTTCAAAGACAAATATTTTATCACTGCTCGATATTCAATTTTTTCCAGTGTTGTAAAATCACAAAAGTTGTTCTGTTTAAATGGCTGCCACTAGCAAACTAAATCACGCAGCGACTTGAAAATTTGTCAGGATTTTTGTGAAAGGTTATGTTTACAAAAAATATAATTTTTTAAATAGTAATAGCGCCATCTCTGGTCGAGGCCTGTAACCCTCGAACAATTAAATCATAACAGAGACCTCTCTGAGCATTGACTATTGGTTCGAATTTATTAGCAGATACTATTTAATGTGTATGGATGCTGTTGTAAGCTTCTTGCATGTGTGTCTATTCCGACATCATCGAAAACCAACACTAATGAAATTTTACATTAACAGTTATGTATTATCCCGATAATTATGTACATACATAGTATGTTAAAAAATATAAAAAATATTTACTGAACAAGTAGGATCACAACTTATGTTCCACTATAAACGTCGCGAATAACCTTAAACTACATAAATTAGTGTGAATTTCAGTCGCATGGTTGGACATATCATTGTGCTAGCATAAATATTTTCATGCTTACCAATTACCCTGGTCATCGTAGCTATCTTCGTGTTATTTGTTGCTTATAGATTGGCGCGCAAATCTGTCAACAGGGGTAGTTGGGTGTGGCCTTATTTATCACATGATCGTAGTTGTTGCCTTTGTTTGGGTATTGGTTTTGTTCATGTTAACCAACGAAGGGAAGGGGGGAACTGACACACTTGCATCGCCACGCCCCCGCATCACCGTTCTGCCCCGACCCGCATCCAATATTACTGCGCCCATGGTACTTGTAGGAGTACAATATCCAGTACAGGGACAATGCTAGAAAGAGGGTATTGCGCCCCCCGGAGTTTTGCACGAGGATTTAACAAATTCCTTCACCGCGAGAAATCTTTTCTTGTATGAATGATATATGTCACATGTACGCTGTGTCACAAGTCATAAATATGCTATCATGTTGTTGCCACAACACTCACTAAAAGACATATATATTTTGTAGTAGCTAGTAGACCACTTTTAATAAAAACCCTGATATTAAAGCCCCTAGTAATGTCTTTTACTGAATATTCATTCGTAGTTCCTTTTTGGTCTGAACTTTCTTAAATAACACCTAAGAGACTTCAACATTAAGAACTTTAAACTAATAGATCTCTTTTAATTATTCGACTGGAGGCTATTATAATATAATTTTCTAGGGATCAATTCGGTGTCCGTCTGTTCGTCACATCCGATTTTCTTTGAATTTATTTGACATAAAAAGTTGAACTTTAACACAAGTATAGGAATTGATTACCCAGTCAGAACCGTGTAGTGTTGAAACTTTTTTTGGGGTTAAGGGGTTAGTTTTGGTGGGGTGAACTCGAAAGTGAAAAAACATTTTTTTACCAGATCATCGAGTGGGGTATCAAATGAAAGTATGTGAAATTCAAAAATATGTATATATAATGTAATACTTGCGCACACTTTTATTTGTTTTATTTTAAGAAAATTGCCAAAAATCCCTGTCCCTCCAAACTATCTCGAAAAGTACTGTTAAAAAAAAAATTCTGAAATAATCTTCCTAAAGCGTAGATTGAGCCAAAATTATCACGAGTGCATTATGTTTAATAATTTATCTGGTATAAAAAAGCTACGAAAACTATGTTCCTTGACATATGGTGGTCATTTTTGTAATATACTTTTAAGTACACTACTGCAATCGAGTGGCGAGTCGCTCTCGAACCCAGACATAAATTTATTTTATTTGTTTATAATTAAATAAATATTTAAATAGTAAATATTTATTTTATACTTTTATTACTAGATTATAGATTGAGCTAGATTGATTTATTGGCTATTAGGTAGCTAAGATGCTATAACTATTATACATTATTAAGATATATAAATGTCAGGAACTTTTTATCTTATTCCAAAGGAAATCACGGTACGGAATACTAACTGCGCAAGTCTAACTTACACTTGACCTGTTTTTTTTCATGTGTTTCCCCGTCTTGACAAAAATACCTCCTTCACAAAAAAATACTTACTTACTTAATCCTTATGCCTTTCTACCTCTTTAGGGGTGTCAGGTCCGTGGAGTTGAGTTATGCTATATTGGTCTTTTCCATATTTCATTCCACCTCTTTGTATCCTGTGTTTCTCGTCATGCGTGTTCCCACTCTATTCCTGTTCTGGCCACTGCCTCTCTAATGTCCCCCTTCTAGGTCGACATCTTGTCCTTTTCTTGCTCACTCTGACTTCAAACATTTGTCTAACTATTCCTTGTTCAGGCATCCTTTCGACGTGTCCATACCATCATAGTTGTGCTTCCTCAACCTTTTCCACCACTGGTTTTAGGTTCAAATTCTTCTTGAGTTGTATATTCCTAACCCTGTCCATCATTGTTTTGTCCTCTATTTTTCTTATGATTATCATTTCTGTAGCTGTTATCTTTCTTTTTTGTCTTTCTGTCATTATCCATGTTTCTCCTCCATATAAAAGTAATGGTGTTGTAACCTTTTTGAATATTTGAGCTTTAATATTTTTTGGTATCTCTTGCCTAGGAATGTATTCTTTTTACTACTAAACAATCTTCCTCCTGTTATTATTCTCTCCTTGATCTCCTCTTCCATCCTTCCATCGTTCATTATTGTTGATCCTAAATATTTAAACTTTTCCACTTGGTCCAGCCTTTCCTCTCCTATCTTTATTTCATGTTGTCGTTTTTGTTTTCCTATTATCATAGTCTTTGCCTTTTCTTTATTAATTTTCATGTTTATTTTTTCCAATGCTTCTTTATATATCCGTATGTTCTTATTACGCGTTTCCTCGTATTTTGCTATAATAACCATATCATCTGCGTGGCATAGTTCTGATATTTCTATCTTTTTCATCTTCCAATAGCCCATCTGGTATGGTCTTACCCCTTTTTTCTTTGATTCTTTTATTGCTTCATCCAGAACTATTGAGAAAAGCATGGGGCTCAGGATGCATCCCTGTCTAACGCCCATAGTTGTTTCAAATATATCAGATCTGTCTTCCCTTGTTCTTATATAATTTGTTGATTCTTTGTATAAACTCTGTACGCCTTTTATTATCATTTCTAGTATTTCTCTTTTTCTCAATGTTTCCCATATGTCGTCTCTTTTAATTCTGTCGAAAGCCTTTTGTAGATCTATAAAACCCAAGTGAATTTCCCTATCTTCTCCTATTGCTTTTTCACATAACTGCCTCACTATAAATATTGCATCATTCACTCTCTGCCTGGTCGAAAGCCAAACTGCGTTTCTTCCAATATTTGCTCCAGTTTCTTTTTTAGTCTTTTTTCTAGTATCCTAGTATATACTTTTGACACAGTGCTAGTTAAGGTTATCCCTCGGTAGTTATTACAATTTTTGGTGTCTCCTTTTTTGTATATTGGGGTTTATGACGCCTGTTGTTCAGTCCGTAGGTGCATTGTTCTTCATTACGTTGTTCATTATATTTTTAAGTTCTTCTATTGCTACCTTAGGGAGCGCTTTCATCATATCTGCTGTGATCGTATCATGTCCGGCCGCCTTTCCTACTTTTAATTTGCCGATTTCCTCTTTTATTTCTTCCGTATTAATCTTTTATTTGTGTGAGTTCTATATTTTGTTCTGGTATAATGTCTCTATGTTGATTTTTATATGTTACTAGCCGAGCCCGCGGCTCCGCTCGCGTGGACTTGATTCACTACTATCGTCACTGCTTATTCCTTATGTTACCCAACGTAATAAAATATCTCCCATTATTTCTCCTTATCTCCCAATATTTCTCCTTATTTCCTATTATCTCTACATAATTTCCATTTCTAGGCTTATCTCTGCTCATCTCCCATTATTTCTCCTTACCTCCCATTATTTTTCCTTATCTCCCATTATCTCACCTTATTTCCCATTATCTAGGCTTATCTCGACTTATCTCCCATTATTTCTCCTTATCTCCCATTATTTCTCCTTATCTCCCATTATCTCACCATTACTCCCATTATCTAGACTTATCTCTGCTTATCTCCCATTATCTCTCCTTATCTCCCATTATTTATACTTATCTCCCATTATTTCACCTTATTTCCCAATATCGAGGCTTATCTCGACTTATCTCCCATTATTTCTCCTTATCTCCTATTATTTCACCTTATCTCCCATTATCTAGGCTTATATCGAATTATATAGAACATATGTATAAATTTATAAAAACACGTAAATCGGATAAGTGGTTCTCGAGTGATAAGCGCACTAACGGACAGACAGACAGACAGACAGAGAGACGTTGCATTTTATATATATTGTATTCTTGTATTGTTCCATATTTAATGCTTTAGGGAGTGTATTGCAAGAGAACGCGCTAGCGGCAAACTTTTCTCCGACTTAATTCACTATTATCGTCACTGCTTATTCCTTATGTCACCTAATAAAATATATCCTATAATCTGGCCAAAGAACATACGTATGTTTAAAAAAAAAGCACGTATATCGGATAAGTAGTTCTCCAGTGATAAGCACACTAACGGACGGACAGACAGACAGAAGGACAGAGAGACATTGCATTTTATATATATTATAGATATTCTCTGCTACATAATGTTGTTCCATATTTAATGGTTTGGACTGTGTATTGCAAGAGAACGCGCTAGCGGCAAACTTTGTCCGACTTCATTTACTATTATTGTCACTGCTCATTCCTTATGCTACCTATCGTAATAAAATATAGCCTATAACTTGGCCGGAGAACATATGTATGTTTAAAAAAAAAAAAGTACGAAAATTGGATAAGTGGTTCTCCAGTGATAAGCGCACTAACGGACAGACAGACAGACAGAATGCGTTGCATTTTACATATATTATAGATGTAATAAAATATATACCAATAACCTGGTCAGAGAACATATGTATGAATTTAAAAAATCACGTAAATCGGATAAGTGGTTCCCGAGGGATAAGGACATTAACGGACAGACAGACAGACAGACAGACAAACATTGCATTTTATATATATTATAGATATAGATTATTATTATTATTATATATAACCTGGCCAAAGAATATATGCATGAATTTAAAAAAAGACAGGTAAAACGGATAAGTAGTTCCCGCGTGATAAACGCACTAATGGACAGACAGACAGACAGAGAGACATTGCATTTTATATATATTATAGATTATACATTACAGATATTCTTTGCTACATAATATTGTTCCATATTTAATGGTTTAGGCTGTGTATTGCAAAGGCACGCGCTAGCGGCAAACTTATTTCCGACATCATTCACTATTTTACGTCACTGCTCATTCCTTATGCAACCTATCGTAATAAAATATAGCCTATAACCTGACCAGAGAACATATGTATGTTTAAAAAAAAAAGTACGTAAATCGGATAAGTGGTTTTTCAGTGATAGGCGCACTAACGGACAAACAGACAGACAGACAGAGAGACGTTGCATTTTATATATATTATAGATGTCACAAAAAAATAAATTACTAAAAATCCAAACCATAAATAATAAACAGTTTTGTACATGGGATTACAAAGTGTTTACTAAAATTATTTTAAGTTCTTTGGAATAATTTTATTCATGTTATGAAATATTAAATGTGATTTCCGCCGACAGAATACTCATAAAATACTACTCGTATTTAACCAACGGCAATAGATAATTAATAATTGTCAACTTTTTTTTATGAAGTTGTAGCACGGATTATCAAGGAATAAACTTCTTTATGAAGATAAATTATCTTAGTTAAAATAACTTGAAGTTATAATATAATTTAGGATTTTTTATATTAAATAAAGTAAAACTCTACGGGATACCGTGACACCAAAGATAAATTGGTGTAAGAAAACTATTTATAAGGGACTTATATATTGTAAAGAATAACAACAAAACCAAAATAATAGTAAATTTTTGAAGTAGCAAATGGAGATTGTGTTGTATAAAACGGAAAGATTATATTTAAGTGAAACATGTAATGAAAAGATACATAATTAAATTGTAACATCATTGGGTTTCAAAAGTTATTGGCAGATATGTTGATGATATATGCTAAGGAAACACAAACTTTTGTGGGCTTTTTGTCTGTTCTGACATAACTCAAAAACGTCTGAGATGATAAAATTTTAAATTAATTGCTAGATTTTCTTCTTGATTATTATATACAAAGTATGTCACAAAATAGACAATTATTTCTACTGAAAAGATTTAACGATTTCCATCACTACCAGAAAAGTTTTACTTGTATGAGTTGCAAGGAAAGAGTAATATATATTAGAACTATTATTCATATAACTAACCTACAGAGTGTGACACAATATTTTTATTTTGACAAAAAACTTAAAATATACAGGGTTTAATAAAAATCATTTGATATATTTAACCGGTAAATTCTTATATATGCAGTCTGTCAAGTAAGAACGTGACCGCTAGTATTTTTGAAAAAATGTCTTTCTAGAACATTTTTTACCATCAGTGTATTCTTTGGTGTGCCAACAATGGCGCAAATACCTTAGCAAGTTGTCCAATCGCCACCTGCTTCGCGACGTGATTTTCGCCCAGCAATGGTTTCTTCAACGTGCTTCGCAATTTGACATCATGAGCACGAAGATGTAATCAGATGGTCTTATGAGACACATTCAAATACGATTTTCCTAATTTTGCCGCTCCTTGACGCAAAATCAATTTTTGGGTCCCACGAAAACAAAGACATGATTCGTTTTTCGACTTTCGGAGTGACTTTGCCTACCGAGCCACGTTTTAGTCAGGCGTCGACATTTTTCGTCTCGTTAAAATGATTTACTCACTTCTTCACAAACAATACCGACTTTTTAATATATTTAGGGGCCGCGGAATGTGTCATTTTAGGCCATTGAGGATGGGAATAAAGAGACTGCCTCGAACGCATGCGCAAACAAGTGACTCATTTTGGATTTTACGTGATTTCGACGAAAGTTCGGAATCGACTGATACTTTTACTAAAATGCGCCATTAAGGCTTCTCTCTCTGCCGATTTTTTGTTGAGTTGCTGGAATCGCATCTATCAAAATTGAATTATCGCGGACACGTTCTTCCTCGACCGACTATAAATGAATTCAAGTAAATTAATTGGAAATGGCAAATCTCAAAAAGAAAAAAAATATTAGGTTCCAAATTCTTTTCATTTTTTTGTAAACATGTCACTAAAATACTTATTCCATTCAAACAATGGCGGTCAATATTTCATTGTGTTATTTATAGTAAATTTTCAAATATGACAGACAAAAATCATGAATTGAGTAAAATCAAATATCGATCGGTGATAAAGAACTTCGCCTTAAAAGGACTGTCCGCTAAAATTACAACGGCATGTTTAATACAATGAAGAATCAATGCCTGTCCTACGAAATTACAAAAAAACTAGGTTGCGGATTTCAAGAGAGGAAAAACCGACATCAGTATTGTACACCTTGCTAGAAAACCTGTTTCTATGTTCCCTCGAGAGAATACTGAAGCTGAGCTCAAAACGATTTTAAAGAATTGAAAATTAGGCTGAAGCATATAGCAAAGACTGAACATTTTATGCGAACGGGTTTGTCACATTCGTCGTCGGATTTGGGCCTGAGAAAATTATCAAGTAAATGAATTCCTCCGTGTCTAAGAGTCACAATATCCAAGTTGATTTGTAGCCGTTTTAAACAGGTTTCATCTAACTTTTTGAATCAAACAGTAACTATGGATAAAACGAGATTCTATTGTTACTATATGATCCAGAGATTAAAAAACAGTCGAAGGAGTGGAAACATGATGTGCACCTCGGCCTAAGAGGGTTCACTTCGCTCGTTTTTTGAAATAAGGATAGAATACTCTGATTACGTGAAATACGGCAAAACAATGACTGGAGAATATTACTCTTCATTATTAACTGAGTATTGCCAAAAATTATGGAAAAAGGCCGAGGAAAGTGTCTAAAGATGTTCTCATAATTCTTTGTTAGTTTTACCAAGAATTTAGGCTTTGAACTGATTGATTATTCTCCATAACTCAAAAATAGTCAAAAGAATACAAATTTCATTCAAATGAGGAGGTAATAAATGTTATCGAAGACTGGTTTGCAATCCAAGAAAAAGGTTATTTTTGAATCGTCTAAAGTTGCATTAATTAGATTGAAAGGAGAATAAGTTAATTAAGCAATTTTTATGGTTTTAGTTCTTTCTATGCGACTTCAAGTAATAGAAAAAAAAACGGCCAAGTGCAAGTCGGACGTGTGCAATTAGTGTTCAATACGTCGGCTGCTTTTGAAATAAAAATTTTTGTTACGGAGGTATAAAATGATAAACGACTTGACAAAACACACCCTAAATGAGGTTTCAACAAAGTTTGTTTCCGATCTATGGTGAAAAAAAAAAATTGTTTTTTTTTATATACCAGATAAATTATTAAAGGTAAGGCACTCGTGACAATATTCGTACAATCTACACCCTGTGGAGAAGATTCCAGAATTTTTTTAAAAGGTTTTGATAAGCACTTTTCGAGATAAAGGGGGGCAGCGATTTTTTGGCAATTTTTTAAAAATCATACCAAGAAAAGTGTGCGCAACTATTATATTAAATATATTTTTGAACTCGTGTTTTCACAAGCTGTCATTCGACACCCCACTCGATGACCTGGTAATTTTTTTTTTTCACTTCCGATTTCACCCCTCAAAACTAACCCTTTAAGTCAAAACTTAACTTTCAAAATTATACTGTTCTCATGGGCCATCAATTCCTATATTAATGCCAAATTTCAGTTTCCTATGTCAAATAATTTCGGAGAAAATCGGGCATGGCAGGCGGACAGACAGACTGACACACACCGAAGTGATCTTATAAGTGTTCCGTGCACAACACTGAAAATGCATTTTTACCATTTTCGTGAGAAATATTTAATTGAATTTTTGTGAACTGTACCGAACTTTAGCTTTATAGAAATAATTAACTATTAATAAATCACACTTCAAAACCGTAGGTTTCTCAACTTTAAAAACAAAGATTTAATTCCACTGCTCTATAAAATAATTATGTAGAATATGATACTAATAAAAAATATATAAATAAATAACAGTTCAATATAAACAATAGTACTGAAACAAACAATAAAACAATTAATATTTAAAAACATATTTAAAATATTCATAAACAAATATGAAATACGGTTTGTTTATTTATTTATATTATTTAATAAAGTGACAAATGTCAACTTATTATAAACATAAGCTATAACAAGGCTTGACGATATTCTAGAATCACTTTTATTTCCTTATTATTTTCTTAAGCGGATAAAAGCGAGAAAACGAAGTATAGTCTTTTGGACCACGATTATTGCGCCGACTTCAAAACGTTGCTTAATTTTGTGTGTTTATATATTGTGTTTAAAATAAAATAATAAAGATCTTCTTCCATTTTTTGTTTAGAGTAACAGCCGCGAAGATTTCTTACTATTTATATATTTTTTTTTTATAAGACTGTCGGCACAAACTTTTTAATACTAAAAGAAGTACTTTTTATCACTTTTTTCCCTCAGTTTATTTTCTAAAATTTCTTTTCTTTTTACTTAGAAAGGTTGTTCAATATAGTACTCTTAGAAGTCGAATTTGAATGATTCTTTCACTGTGACCTAAGCTGAAAAATTCCCTATCGGCAAAAAAAAACATCGTTAGCGAAATTTGTTATGTTGGTTCGGAAGCGTATATAGACTCATCATCATCATCCGTCCTCATCCACTGCTGGATTATAGGCCTCCTCTAAGAACTTTCAATGAGTTCTGTCCTAAGCGGAACCCAATTTCCTGCCACTTTCTTAATGTCATCGCTCCATCTAGTAGGTGGTCTACTTTTATTCCTCTTGTCTTCTTTGCGCCTCCATTCTAATTACACTATCCATTATCATCTCTTCGGGCTATATGGCCTGCCAATCTTCATTTGGATTGCGTAATTTTTTGGATAATACCTATTACTTTTGTTCATTGTCTGATGATTAGGTTTGTTATTTTATACTTCCTTGTGATACCCAACATAGCTCTCTCCATTGCCCGTTGTGATACTTTCAATTTGTTTGCAGACTGTTTTTGTTTATATGAGTTTCTCGCGCCATATGTGATTATCGTAAAACGCATTGTTTGTAAACTTTCTTTTTTAAGCACATTCGTAAATCACCTTGCAGAGTATCTCTCAGCTTCCCAAAAGCCGTTCATCTTAAACCTACACGACGGTGTTTCCGATGGGTTCAGGTATCTTTACCAATTTGTAATTTATGACCCAAATACTTGTAATTTTGAACTTGCTCCACTTTGTTTCATTAAATTTCATATTAATTTTCGTAAATAGATTAGTCATAATCTTGGTTTTCTGAAAACTAATATGTAGACCAATATTTGCTGATGGTTATTTGCAATTCGGCAAGCCTTTGTTGAACGTCACCTAGGTTGTCGGCTATTATGACAATATCATCAGCAAAGCGCAAGTGATTCAGGTAAGCGCCGTCGATCATTATGCCTTTTCCATTCCACTTAAGTTTCTTAAAAGCATACTCTAATACTGCCGTAAAAAGCTTAGAAGAGATCGTATCATCTCGTCTAATTCCACGTTCTACCCGGCATTTACTTGCGGATTTATAGAGTCTTACACTTGCTGCTGCGTTGCTATAAATGAATTTAATTAACTGAATATACTGATAATCTATTCTCATTTGCTACAAGACAGATAGTATTGCCGACAGCTCCACGGTATCACAATCTTTTTTAAAATCAACAAATGTTAATACGAATAGTCTGTTGTATTCTATAGATTTCTCTATAAGGATATTGATGGTCTGTAGATGATCGTCAGTACTGTATCCGCATCTAATCTCAACAATCCTTAGCCACCCATCTTTACAGTCTCAATTACAATCTGATCTTCTCCGGGAGTTTTATTATTTTTCATTTCTTTAAGAGAAAGCTCTACTTCGTGTGTTATCTCCGGTAATTCTTCTGACCTCTGGTTGATTAAATTATGTATTTGCGATTTCAGAGCTTTACTTATTGACTCTTTGTTTATTATGTAAAGTCCTTTCTAGAATTCTTCTGCAATTGCTATGAGTCTTTTCCTGTTTGTTGTTTCATTTCCTTCACTATCTTTAAGTCTGTGTATTTTTCGTCTTCCATTTCCTTTTGAGTATTGTCATGTTTTTATTTTCTTCGATTTTTTTGTAGTATATTCTCTTGGTTGTATTTTCTTACGTCTTTCCTTATCTCCTTTGGGATTTTTTTTCCTATTTAAGCTTCTTAACTCCTCTGAATCTCCATTTTGTTCTCTTATCTTAAGTGCTCTTTCCATTGTAAGTTTTTTAGTGTCGTCACTCTGTTTTTCATCTTTTGAATTTGGTTTCTTACAGTGACATTGTTGTGATGATATCAGTGTCCCAGGTTTATAGATTCTACATATTTATCGATATTTTCGGGTTCATTCCAAATTATTTCCTTCTTCTTGTACGTCATTTTTGTTCTTTCACTGTTTAAGTTTATTTTAACTGTAACTCTCACTGCTCGGTGGTCACTTCCCACGCAAAGATTGTTCATCAGGGTGACGTCTGAGATATTTCTTTTCTGGCCTGTTATAAAGAAGTCAGTCTCATTTTTTGTTTTTCCATTAGGACTCACCCACGTCAATCTTCGATGAATTTTCTTTTTGAAAAAGCTATTCGTTACATACAAACGACGATGATGTCAAAAATTTAGTAGCGTTTGTCCTGTCTCGTTCCTACCTTCTAAGCCAAATTTTCCTATTGCTGCGTCAGATTTATCGATCTGGGTTCCAATTTTGGCATTAAAATCTCCCATGAGGTAGTACAGTTACATCTTGATTCTTTTAATGCCATTTCGACGTCTTCATAAAAATGCTTGACCTCCTTATCTTCGTAATTTGTGGTAGGAGCATAAACCTGTACTACTTTCATTTTATAACGGTTGTTTGAACAGTTCCTGTTCCAGTTCTATAAACTTTTCTTCGGAAGTGAGTGTTCTTACATTAAATGTTAGGAGCCTGAAATTTTTTGTCTTTATTTTATGTTTGTGAAAGTCTCTCTGTGTCCATTTTCTGTCCCCCCTCCAGAATTAATGGGACTGACTGAATCGTTGTCGGTGTAAGATTCTGGACAATTTGTCCTACTTGTCTGGAGTAAATCTATTTTGAAACTTGACATTTCATTAGAGAGTTGTTGACAGATAAACGCCGCTCTTGCCGTTAGTATATAGTATACAAAAACACTACATTTGAATAATAATATATACGTGCGTATTGAATAGAGAACGTCCGTTTTTTAAAGTTGAATATATATATTAATCATTTGAACTTGACGCTAGTGACAGTTTAAATAAATGAACAAATCTTGCTTATTCGCTAGGATCAGATGCAATTCATAAAATGTTTAGTTCATGGTTCATGTTAAAATAAATGGAATATATAATTGTATGCTCAGCGTGACAGAAGTCATGCAAATCATTTTCGATTTCAAAAAGAATGTCTTTTCTTAATAACTTTAACAGTTATTTGAAAACATATTTACTGATCATTATTGATTACTAGTGTTTACTGTACTTGCCTAGCATTAACATAAATATCTTTTATTTGAGTTCCCTTTTCAAAACTAGATGGATTATGTGTTAGGTTTCTATCTTGGCTTTTTATCAATCTCTTAAAATGTAAATCTTTGCTTATAAATAAATCTTAATTTCGTGTGTTTTGGTCACTTCCAGTAGGAAAATTCACACACATCATACACATTTAATATATCCGTAGTTTTCGTTAATTACCAAACCGGATGAAAAATTTTAAATTCTATTTTGACTTTTGAAATTGTCATTTAAAACTCAGACCGCCGACATTGAATTGGCAGCCGATTGAATCATATGAATATTCTTGACGTCGCGTTCATCATATGACTGCAAAGATCCATTGATCAGACTTTAGTAAAATTAAATAGAATAATACCAAAACTAAACCTAAATAAAAATATTTAACATTATATAGGGTGAGATTAAATTGGAACACGCGAAATAAATAGTAAATGAACTCTAATTCTATAAAAAATAGGGCTTTCAAAGAACAATTAAAGAAAATTTCAATATCAGTTGATAGGTATAAACTATGAATTACAATCATACACAGGATTAATTGCCAGAGTAGTAAAGATGATGTATATTATTAAAACCTGTGTTAGGAGACTATACTAACAGTAATTAAATATTATATCCTAAAAGCGTGTTTAAAAACCAAGTAGTGTTACGCATATCGCAAAAAGAAACTCTACATCACCTTCACACATTCAAATTTTAAGCTCTAATTTTTTATATTATTACACTTCCTTTATTTTTTTTTTATTTGCAAAAATTGTAGGTTGTAATAATATTTTTCATCGTTAGAATATGGCACGAGGTGTAGAAAAAACATTCCGCTGGTTCTTTATGTTTTGCCTTCTAATTGAATCAGTTATTTGAAAAACATCAGAAGTTAAAGAAGTATGTAAAACGCTAAAAAATGGTAGAGCTCCAGGACCAGGAAACATCCCAGGAGAGATAGTAAAATACGGAACTGAAAAGCTATTTAGCGCTTTGAGGAACTTATTCATGCATTAACACATCCGAAGTACCTTAGGAATGGAAAATATCATACATATCAACAATTTATAAGAAAGGAGACAAAAATAATTGCGATAACTATAGGGGAATAACGGTTACAGGATCTATTAGCAGAATATACGGAAAAAATACTTAAAAATAGAATAGAAACGGAATACGCGGACGTAGAAGCTGAAGAACAGGCAGGCTTTAGAGCAGGAAGATCCACAATAGACCATCTCTTCTCACTGACACAAATCCTAGAAAAGAAAACCGCATTTGATCAGGAAGTCCATGTCTTGTTTGTTGATTTAAAAAAGGCCTACGACAGCGTGCCCCTAATGAGATTGTGGGAAACACTACAACAGAGTAATGTAAGCACCGAAATAATTAAAGCCGTAAAATCCTTATACCAAGACGCAAGAAGTAGTGTGAAAACCAAATATGGTATAACAACAGGGTTCCCGGTCACGGAGGGTCTCAAACAGGGCTGCTGTATATCCCCAACGCTATTTAAAATCTATTTGGAGAGTGCACTGAAGAACTGGAAAAGGAAATGCAGCAGTATGGGATTACCACTGGATGACGATACTACATTGTACACGCTATTATTCGCAGATGACCAGGTAGTAGTCGCTTAGGACATCGATGATATGGAATACATGACACGAAAACTTATGGAGGAATATGAAAAATGGGGCCTAGAAGTCAATATTAAAAAGACCGAGTACATGTGCGTCGGAGGAAAACAGCAGGACTTGCAACTGGCCACAGGACACACCATCAAACACTGTGCCAGTTATAAGTATTTGGGAACGAGAATATCTAGGGACGGAACACTGGAAGAAGCAATATACGAGAGGAATATCCAAGGAAGAAAAGCGATTGCAATGCTTAATAGTATACTATGGGACAAAAACATAACCATTGAAAATAAGAAGAGAATTTACAACTCAATAGTGAAAAGTATCATAACTTACAGCTCCCAGGTGTGGCCATTAAAGGAAAGAACAGAAAAAATACTAAAAGCTTCAGAAATAGATTTCTGGAGACGAGCAGCCAGAAAATCCAGAAAAGACCGCATACCAAATGACAAGGGAGATAAGGCGAGCTTTAGAAATAAAGCACGATATAGTGGATGAAATCAGAACCCAACAGTTGGTATGGTACGGACATGTACAGAGAATGTCACAAGACCAACTACCTAAAAAGATTTTAAATTGGAACCCTCATGGAAAAAGAAAGCGAGGAAGACCACGCCAAAGCTGGAGAGCAGGAATCAACAAGGAAGTACTAGAGAGAGATCTGGAGGAGGAGGGATGGAGAAATCGGGAGGAGTAGAAACTAGGCATCAGAAGACGGAAGACGTTATAAAACCGATTGATATATATATTTGAAAAATTAACTTATATTTATGCGAATAGCGCAAAAATATCACTTGTCCAGGTGTTAACACACGTTTTAATGTAACAACTGTTCCACAAAACAACACGGTATGTTCTAAAAAACAGTAACTGTCCATATATTGGTCGCGTGTTTATTGTTACATACGATTTAATAACTTGTTAGAGAGATGAGAGATAAGAACATACTTTTTGTAAATCAATATATAAGAATAATAAAACATAATATTTTTCTGACTTTAAACTTATCAATTGTATCAGAATTAGTAGAAGTTTTAAGTACAATCTGTCAAGTAAGAACGTGTCTGCGATAATTCTGCATTCATTCATCTGGTAGATGCGATTCTAGCGATTGAACAAAAAATCAGTAGAGGGAACCTTTGTCTACCACGCATTTTAGTAAAAGTATTAGTCGATTCCGAACTTTCGTAGAAATTATGTAAAATTCAAAATGAGTCACTTGTTTGCATGTCAGTTCGAGGTAGTTTTTCTGCCAGCTTAGATAAAGAGGTAAATCGTAAAGACCCCGGATTAGGGGGAGCGGTTTAAAAAGCATACACTCAAAATTTTCTGTAGCCAACAAACCTCAGTACCACCAACCGTGAAACCATTAAAACTTTTAGTTCAACATTAAAACACATAGATAAAGGAAGTTTAGTACGAATAGCGTACTAATATCGCTGTTAAGTGAATAGCAGTAAACTGTAAAAATAGAGCACTAATACCACTTTTGGATGTTTAGCAGTAACTCAAAAAAATAAAGATCAATATAAATAGGAACACTGCTAACCCCAGTATGAAGACCTCTTTAGTCTTCTCCCCCGTCTTCGCTTTTTTTGGCAGGATCGCACTTCCAAACTTAACAAGGGACGCTGTAACATGTATCTACGATTCCAAACAAACTCGCTATTTATCTTCTATGAAAAATAAAATGAAACGAGAAGGGGTATATCATATTGTTATTCTTAAACACGACAATATTTCAATAATCTGGGTTATTGCCTTGACATACATGCTAAAATCATAAAATTCCCATTAGTTAGTTATAGCTATTTAAAACTAGGTCCTCTTAATACGAGAGTTTACTGGTTTGAATATACTAAATAATTTCCATAAACACCCTGTATATATTAGTATAATGTTACCTACCAGTTATTGCCTAGTAGCTAGAAACTTGTGTAAAAACTCCAACGACAACTCTACGCAGCGCAATGCTCCAACGTCGCCGTTTTTGCTCGTAAAACCTCGAGCTAAATATCGATGTAATTCGACCAAGAGATAAACGAGGAGGTTGTTTCCATCCAGAGAGGCCTAAAATGACATATTCCGTGGCTGCTAAATATATTAAAAAGGCGGTGTCGTTTGTAAAGAAGTGCCAAAACGTGGCTCAGTAGGCAAAGTTACTCCGAAACTCGAACAACGAATCGTGTCTTTGTTTTCACGGGACCCGGAATTTACCGAGAAATTTACACTGCTTCAAGGAGCGGCAAAATTAGGAAAATCGGATTTGAATGTGTCTCATGAGAGAATTTGACAACATCTTCGTGCTCATGATGTCAAATTCCGAAGTACATTGAAGAAACCTTGGCTGAGCGAAATCACGTCACGAAGCGGCTTGTTTGGGCCCACGGTCAGATACTAGAGTGGCCTTCACAATCGCCGGACGCGTAAAAAATACTATAAAAAAATTTCAATAAAAAAATAATTAAATGATTACTTTTTTATCCTGTAGGAAAATCCCTAATACGTTACAGGAGTGAAGCGGGTGCAAAAAGAGCGATTTACGTTGGTCTTGAATCGCTTTAATTTGTACTCAGTGGAAAACCCAGTCTTTGGCAAATCATTCCAAAGGAAGGATGTTCTCTATAAAAAAGACTGCTTGGAAAGGGTTGTACAAGAAGTGACAAGATGAACCTCATTACTTTCCTAATATAAAGAGAATCATAGAAAAAAATCTTATTTTATTAACAACAATTAAGGAAAATTAAAAATTGAGATTGTTTATGATTTACATGGTAAACGCGCTTTCACATATATTACCCTTGTTTTGATATTTGAAAATATTCATATTACTATTAATTTTCTGTTTTTAAAATCAAATTTAAAAAAAAAGTTTCATACTCAACACCTAAAACGCCAAAATCCAACATTTTTGGTAAATTTATATTTACCTTTGGGGGGAGTTGCTAATATATCAGAAAAGGAAGAGCAATGCTTATTTTTCTAGTGTGTAGCAACAATAAACATAGCATTCATAATGATAAAATAGGTTTGTAAGTATCGGCATACAAATGCTTATTTTAATGCATTGTATTGATTGTGACATGGGATTAATATAACAATAGTCAAATGATATAGATGGAAATATACTTGTTATATTTCATCAACTCGTTTGAACCCTGGACGCAGCATATGAAATGGTCTATTATATGTAAAAGGGATGTTGTCCTACAGTATTACAGTGATATATATCTAGAATGTACAAAATTTGTTCTAAAAATATCTGATTGTTAGTTAAATTAAATAGTACGAGTAAAATTTTCTGAAAAGTGGTTTCTTCCCTTTATTTATTGGAACACTTTGTAAAAAATTTCTATAGCTTTTTCCTTAGAATTTCCCTTACAAACATGGACTTCTACCCTGCCAATAAAGCCATAGGTTCCCTTTCTTCTTCAAGTATTATCAACATCACTATCACAAGCCCGCTACACCCACTGCTGTGTAAAGACCTCCTCTATGTGTTTCCACTGACGCGTGTCTTGTGCCTTCAACTGCCATTTTTTACCAGTTATCTTGGTTATATTATCCATCTATCTTTCTGTTGGAATTTCAGGTGGGCGTTTTAAAGTTATAGGGAGCCATTCTAGGATTATTTTTATCTACCCGTTGGCAGTAGTTCTTTCTGTGTGCCTCGCCTAGTTCCATTTTAATCCTGTTATAGTATGGACTACATCAGCGATCTTCGTTCCTCGTCATTTCACTGTTTCTAACTCAGTCACGAAGCGGGGTTATCCGCATACGTCTCTCCATGGCGCGTTGTGTTACTCGGCAGACTTTTGTATTGTTGTTTCCATGCGTTAGGTTAAAATTGGAGGGTCTGTCTGAATACCTTAGTTTTAAGAGATATTGGAATGTTACTTTTGAACGTTTGGCTCAACTTTCCGAAAGGTGTCCATCCCAACCAGATATATCTCCCAACTTCAATGGTCTGATTCCTATTTCCTACATTTATTCTGTGCCCTAAGTAAATGTAATATTTTATGTTTTCCATCGACAGATCTTCCAGAGCTTGATCCGGTAAATTTGTGAATAATCTTGCATTTGCTGGTGTTCATTTTCAGATCTATATTCCCGGATTTACGCAAAAGATCATCTATCATAAACCGAAATGTATCGGTACTTTCTCCTATTAAAACGATATCGTGAGCAAATCTAAGGATATTTAGGTACTCGCCATCAATGTTGATCCCTCGTTAATTCCCATTGCAGTTCTTTGAAATTGTTTTCCATAGCAAGGGTGAACAATTTTGGTGACATGATGTCGCCCTGACGGACACCTCTAGTAACTGAGAACCTTTGAGATTCCAGTTTAATGCAAGAGGTGGCTTTGGAGTATATATTATTTCTTAGAATTGTATAGTGAGAGTCTATAAGTGGTGAAATTGTTGGCCATATATCTAGAGTATCAAAGTCTTTCTGGAAGTCTATAAATGCGATTACAAGGGATTTCTGATATTCGGTGCGTTTTTCGATTAGCGTTTTAACTGAATGTATGTGGTCGGTTGTACTAAATCCAGGCCGAAAACCAGTCTGTATTATATGTGTACCAAAATCGAAATCCATATCTCATTTAGCTCAAAGGTTATCGTGCCAACAGACCTATAAAAATTGGAATGTTTCTTATATATCTGCAACTCGGGGGATTATATATATATATATATATATATATATATATATATATATATATATATATATATATATATATATATATATATATATGTATATATATATATATATATATATATATATATATATATATATATATATATATATATATATATATATATTGTATAAAACTAACGAAACGATAAAAGATAACCTTGATCGTTTTTACTGTTTACGGTGATAGGAAATATAAATAACAGTTTTTTTTCTTTTTCTCCCTTGCTTTAAATTGGAATATACGAGGAACACACGTAAAGTTTTTATAACAGAAAGAACAATGGTTAGGGATGATTATACATCAGGAGACTCGAAAAGAGAAAGAATCGAAGAAAAAGAAGAGCCAATGGGATTATTCAAGAAAAGTAAAAAGGTGCTAAGAACATAACAGAAAAAGAAAAACAAAAGAGTAGATAAGATAGACAATTTGATAAAAATGATCAGAGAGCTAATGTTAGATATAAAGGATATAAAACAAGATTAGAAGAGATACCAACAAGAGTTGAAGGAACATAGGCAGTAGTTGTTGCAGAAATGTAATAACACCCGTAGCAGCACTACCACGTGGTCTAAAAGATACCGTGAAATACAAAAAAATTGTTTGTTTCAGCATTTCGACAAAGTTTAACGGATATTATGAGATCCTCGCCGATATCCATATAAAAATGGAAAATTTGTATTCAGGCACGTAACCGGCAAAAAAAGTAAAAATGGCACTGACAAGGGTGTACGAGACACTGTTTATATTTACTGCTTTTTAAGCAATTTTTATGTTCTTGTTTATATGTTTATTTATTTTTTCTAATTCCAGTAAATCTTTCTATTGTTTTATTAAATTCATGCCATGTAATTTATCTAACATACTTAGTTGCTCTAATTACTTAAGACTTAAGCATATCAATGAAAACATTGGATATTACGGGTCTAGTTAACAAGGTATTGTTCAACATGGACTGTTAGCTAGTAAAACTCCATTTAGTGATTTTGCAGTGACAGCGTGATAGCTAGGGATGTAAATGATATGATGTTTTCAATACATCGATGTTTTACTCAAAAAATATCGATGTTTGTTTGCTATTGATGTTTTAAACTGCAAAACATCGACGCATCGACGTTAATTCAAGCGATGTTTCCTATCGATGTTTTTTTACGTCTAGCAGAAATACTCACTATTTCAAACAGCACCATCTATTCTAATACTACTTCAACTATTGTTAGCGATATTGACTAACCCACGAAATCTTTCTCTAGCTAGTTGAAAATGAGATTGATAGATGGCACTGTTTCCTATTAGTAGATGAATGAACAATAATTTGAATGTTTCACCCACTTCCTTTATTTGGTTCGTTTAATTATCATTCATTCACAATGCAATATAAATTACAAAAGACTTGGCAGAAGTTGGCTGTATGGGTATGGCATAGAACCCTTGGCCTATCCTAGTTTTGATAAGTAAAGTTGCACAAAAAAATACATACAAATTACAATATAAAATTCGTTTCGAATTGTTGGTTGTTTTTTTTTATTCGGCTTGCTTGTCTACTACGTACTCGTGTGTGCTATAAAACTGTTTATCTGTGAAATATAGCGACTTTTTGTGAAAGAGACTGATTTATCGTAAATTTAGAAAAGTTTAGTAGTTTATTGTTACATCCTGTTGTTTTGTTGCTTTTATGTTGAAATGTCGGGAACAAATAAATCATTTCTTGGAGTAACAATCCATTTTTTGTATAAATTCTTCTGAGTGGGACATTGGGAGTAATCGAGCTACACGAGAGCTATAGAGTTGATTACTAAGAACGAAAGTTGTCCCAGATCCCCAACGAGCAGAAAGTTTCCATAAAGGTTTCTGTTTGTGTCACAGATAACGACAGTATAATGATGAAACTGAATCGCAACTTGTTTGGGGACAAAAAGATAATTCCTTGTTTTGCACACACGATTAATTTGACAGTCATTCAAGTGATAGATAAGTTTGCGGAAGTGTCAGCTTTGGTCAGCAAAGTGTGCGAAATTGTTAAATATATCAACGTTAACGCCACTGATAAATTGCGCAAGAAACACATAGATGCCGGGTGTTCTGAAGGTAACGCGAAGAAAAGGATTCTCCATGTCAGAACGCGATGGAACTCCTGTTATTATATGTTAGAGAGGTTCATCCAGTTAGCTTCTATTGTAAGCGAAATATTGCTTACCCGTCCAGAAGCTCCCTGGCTCTGATCTGAATAATGTCAAGGAAGTAATCGAGCTATTAAAATCATACGAAATACTAACTAAAGAGGTTTCCGCGGAATCTTCCGTAACTGTCAGCAAAGTGATACCGCTAGTATGTTGCTTAAAGAAACCTTGAAGAATAGTTCACCAATAGCTCACCAATAGAATTGTTGCCGAATTAAAAAATGAATTGCAAAACCATATGAGTAAACGATAAAAATAATTAAAGGCCATTGCTATTTGGATATACCATAAGCACTTGGTTCACAGTAACATGAAGGCGAAATAGACATCTTCTTCAACAACAGAGACTGTTACTACCCCATAACCCAGAATCCCATCGAAATGTGGGATAACATTAAAAGTATGTTCCCGGGACTGTACAAGTACACTGTTAAATACCTACCTGTTGTGGCGACGTCAGTCTCAAGCGAACGAGTATTCTTCGAAGCCTAGACCAGAATCAAAAAAGAAATCGATTGGCAGGAAAACATCTTTCCAAATTATGGTTTCTGAATTCGGTTTTAAATAAAGAAATTATAGTTTTGTATTTGTAAGTTTTTTTCTAATTATTATTCATAAAAATGTGTACTATATAATTGCAAATGAAATTTTATTAAAAAAAAAACAACTCCTCAGTGTACACACTATACAGAAACTTTATTTATACACACATATACTAGTATATCCTACCCTTTTATGCTAACAATAAAAAAAATTGAAATAAAAACATCGATGTTTCGATACATCGATGTTTTCGAGGCGATGTTTTTTCAACATCGATGTTTTTTTAAAAACATCGATGTTTTTTTTTAAAAACATCGATACGTCGACACATCGATGTTCTACAGTATGGTGTTTACATTCTTAGTGATAGCTCTTTACTGTGAGCATTCAGTATATAACTTTGAAGACGACACTGATAGGAAAGTAAAAATTTTTGCTTCTTGATAAAGTCTTTTAGAAGAATCGACTAAAATTATAGTCTAGTATTTTCGTTATATCCTGAGGTTCATCCTGAAGTGCACGGTCTAATTCCAACAAACCCGATTTCTCATCCAATCAAAAGGGTAAAGCATCCGATCCATCTTGACAGATTATTCTAGCAAAAGTCTGTGCTGAAAGGTTGAAATAATTTTAGTGGATGTCTAGTCCCGCTACAGGAATCTACATGTCTTAGAAATATATTTTGGATAGGTACTCATATGGATTATTTCGTAATTTCTGGTAGCAAGCTGTACATTCTACGAGTATGATTATACCTTTAGTTCAGGTAACTTAAATTTAGTTTAGTTTCAACTAGATTTAAACCTTTACTGTCTCATTCAGTAAAATGGTTTAATTTTAAAACTGGTCTAATTTAGCAGTTAGTAAAACTGATAAAAATACCAGTAAGCCAACTAAAGTTATGATGCTGTACAGTATAAGCCTAGAAACATAGTTTTTCTTTATGAACCTATTAATTTCTCTCTTTCTCTCCCTCTTTTATAGTCTTATTTTCGATTTTTCATTTTAAATTCTCTTATAAAGACGTTCTTTTGTCGACTTTTACCCTATTAAATATAATTGAGTCTAAAACAAAAGTGGGTAGGTGGACAACTAGACGTTTTTTTAATTCCATAATACTAAGTCGGTTCTAAATTTTAGACCCTTTTAATGAAAGTAGCTGTTAGTAGCCTTCAAAACCCACTCGTAATTAATTAGCAAACTCAAGTTAATACATTTTAATTTTATATTTCATGTGAAGGTACTTATATTTTTTGTCGTCAGTGTCTCTTTCTTTTTGTACAATGGCTCAAAGCTCCATTTAGTATAAAATAATAAAACCAACTATCTATCGATATCAACATATCGCGACTCGTGTCGGTTAAAAAACTGCTTTTTTTTATCCAAAGTGGCTCTTTGAAGCTTTTTATACAAGAAATAATGCCAACCAAAAATATGAACAGTTTAAAATCTACATAAAATTGCTTTTTATTTTTTGCGGAAAGAAATAAAACACTTATTATGTATTATTACCACTATATTGCACAAGTTTTGCGACTGCAGTTTCGACCTATGCGGTCATTATCAAGCTTACGTACTAAACTGAATTAAAAAGACAAGTCATACTAAAATTAAAGTTAGGTGGTAGGTACCAAATATTATTATAAAACATTATTATTTAATTCTAGGGTTAATACAATTAATCTTAAGTGGTAGATAGTAATTTTATGGTTTAATGATGGTAAATAGCGGTGAATAGAAAAGGTCTAGTTGGTCGTTTAACAAATTACAGTTTTGGTTTTTCCGATGTTTATAAATTTCCAATGATTCTAAGAAATTTAATTTAAAACCTTTCTCGGCATAATGTAGAATTTCTGTATTATGTAAATCGGGAAAGGGTGTTGGTTTACTGTACAGTGGTTTGCAAATGAGGAATCTGTTTTTTGTAGTCTATATGATCTAAAATGTTCTGTACATCTGGTTTTAATGTTTCTTCCGCTTTGTCCAATATATATGCTGTTACAGTCCGAGCATTTTAACTTATAAACTCCACATTTTTCAAATTTGTCCGTCTTATTTTTGGCATTGTAAAGGATATTTGATAGGGTATTTTGCGATTTGAACGCAATTTTCAGATTATGTTTTGAAAAAATATTGGCTGATTTTTCGGATAGCGTGCCATGGTAGGGTATCGTAATGTATGTATGTTGTTCCGTGGATTTTATTTTAGGGTATATTAAGCGAAAAGTAAGTTGCTTTTGTTTTTTGTTAATTAGTTTTCCAACCCACTCTCGAGAGAAGTTATTTTTTGTGGCAATGTTTTTAATAGTATTTAGTTCGTCTTCTAGGTCAGCTTTGGTTAACGGGAGTGAAAGGGCTCTATGTATCATTGAGTTGAATGCTGCCATTTTATGTTGGTTTGGGTGGAATGAGTCTTTTGGGATCGTTATACCTGTGAATGTGAGTTTTCTGTATACTTTAAATCTGCAACTGTTATTCATATGTAAGATGCTTAGATCTAGAATATAATAGAATATGAATAACAGTTGCAGTGTTTTATTTCTTTCCGTTAAAATGATAAATTACCACATAGTAACGGCCACGACGATCAACTATTTTATTTTTGCTATATTCGATAATGTTTCTTTAAAAATTGAAAATGTCGCTATCTTCAATTAGACTGTTCTACAATGAAGGTATCTAAATATCAGTTTAGTTAATTTTTTGCGTACATTTGACCATAATAAAAACAAACAGTTACATAAAATATTATTTTTTTAATGGTGTGGAAGAAACATTTTTTAGCAAAGTAAACATCTTTTATTGATTTTATTATTCATTGGAAGGTATAATGGGTTTTTTGACTTTTTAACATCAGGATAAAACGTTGAAACGGTTGCAGCAGGTATCCAAGCATTTTATTTTCTTTTCAGGATTTGAATAAATTTGCGTTATTTTGCTTAATGTTTGATATCGATTTTTTTAAGATCTTTTTTCTCCAGAAATATATATATATATATATATATATATATATATATATATATATATATATATATATATATATATATATATATATATATATATATATATATATATATGTCACCCCTGTAAATCAATGTCTATTCGGAGGAAATCTTCGATAAAGCAGTTTCTGATAAAAAAAGATGGAATCACAATTAATGGTGTGTGTGTGTAAATAACCTCCGTTACGCTGATGATACTGTCATTTTAGCAGACAGTGAAGAAGGCTTATAAAGACTCATGAATGGAATTGTTGATGCATGTGAGGAATATGGACTGAAACTGAATACGAACAAAACAAAAACAATGGTGGTCAGTAAGAATACTAATACAAACATAAATATTAAAGTACATCAACATACACTTGAAAGGGTAACAAAAATCACGTACTTAGGGAGCGTAATTAGTGAAGATTGGGACCACTCTATTGAAATACGCTCAAGAATTGAAAAAGCACGAGGCTCCTTTAATAAAATGCGCAGCATACTCTGTAACGGCCAGCTAAACTTAAAAACAGGAACAAGAGTGCTAAGATGCTACGTGTTCTTGGTTATGTTATACGGTATAGAAGCTGCAACAATCAGAAAGACAACACAACCAAGAATGGAGCCATTCCAGATGTGGTGCTATCGCCGAATGCTGCGTGTTCCTTGGACAGTGCATACCACAAACGTGGAAATACTTGATCGGATGAGGAAAGAACGAGAGTTGATTCCAGCTGTTAAAGAAAGAAGAAGCACTTGCTTTGGCCATATTATGAGAAGACAAAAGTATCAACTCTTGCAACTTATAATTAAAGGAAAAATAATCGGTAGGCGAGGACCAGGAAGGCGCCGCAACTCCTGCGGCAATAGATAAAGTCAGATGGGCAAATGTGATCACCAACGTCCTTAGAAGATAAAGCACCCAAAATTGTTAGACCATCCTAAGACGCATTTCGTCGTATCACGGCTCATCAGCTAGGCTAGATTCAGCAAACACACAGAACACCATTTCAGACCTTATCTGGGTACTGACGGAAAACTATGACAAAACAGATGCTCATATTACACTCTGTGACTTATTTAATTTTTTTGGGAACTACCAAGTGCGCCTTTGTTGTTTCACCAATACGCCATCTATGCCTTCAAGCGGGAAGCTTGAGAAGGTACGCTTCTGCAATGAAGTGTCAGTTGTGATCGGGCGCTCTGTTCGGATAGACTTTAAATAAGTCACCGACAGAGTGCAGTATAACCATCTAATTTGTTATATATATATATACATTATATATATATATATATATATATATATATATATATATATATATATATATATATATATATATATATATATATATAGGTTTCAGCACCAAATACAACTCGTAAAGCCGCTTATCAAGAAAGCCAGTACAATATCAAGGCATTGAGCAATTTCCGAATGAACCACCAATATACAAAATTAATTAGTAAAATCTATGGGAACGCCACATTTCAGCTATTGCTGGAAGAAGGGACAAACAAAATTAAAAGAAAATGAGAACTGCGAATATTACCTAAGCTGTTTACAGTTACTTTGGAAGAAATATTTAAACCAGTCAATTCGGACAATAAGGGCGTATCCATAGACGGAGGACAGCTACACCATCTGCGTTCTGAGGATGATACCAAATTGATTCGCGAAACCACCGAAGAGCTGCAACAAATGCTAAACAAACCGAACGATAAATCGAAACAAATTGTTATGAAGATTAATATTTCCAAAACTAAATGAATGATCTACAATACGGGAAATAACAACCTAAACCCCAATTTAAGAATCGAGAAACGAATAATAGATGAAGTTACATCGTATGTATATCTAGGACCGCAGATTGAAATTGGTAAAAATAATTTAAAAGTAGATTTTAAAATAAGGACTTTCCTAGCTTGGTCTAGTTTCTTCAGTCGCAAAAAGTACTTAACTCAAATCTACCCATCACCACCAAGGCTGCGGTCAGCAGTTCTGACAGATGGTATAGAAACGTGGGCAAGGAATAACAGCATAAAAGAAAGTTTGCAGATTACACAAAGGACGATGGAAAAGCGAATGTTGGGATTAAAACTGAGAGATCGCCTAAAAAATTAAGAGATAAAAAGACTATCCAAAGTAGCAGACGTAATCGAGAGGGGCTGCAAGTTGAGATGGAACTGGACAGGACATGTAACTCGTAACAGAAAATCGGTGGATCAAGAGGCTTGTGCCATGGAGACCGCGAAGACACAGAAGACCTGTCGGAAGACGACAAACTCGTTGGATGATATTTAGCATTTGGTAGGCACTGATTGGATGTGATAAGCTCTAGACAGGCAACCTTGGAGAAGCCGCGAGAAGTTATACATCTGACGATGGATGAACGGCTGAGGATGATATATATATATATATATATATATATATATATATATATATATATATATATATATATATATATATATATATATATGTATATATATATATATATATATATATATATATATATATATATATATATCATATCATATCATATCACATCATATATGTTTTACTTAATTTCATTGGAACTATCCTTAGTAAATCTAAGTAGGAGGTCTAACTCTGGGGGTAACAAGCAAGTCTGTTTTTAATAAACAATATTCTTAAATTTTTAATATCTAGAAGTTTGTAAGCTTTAATATTAATAATTTAATTTTTTGTTTTTGTTCTTTATTAAAGCCAAGTTGTTGGGTACTGCACAATGAGATTTGCTGAGATTTTCGGAACTATTTATAATAAACATAAAATTATCGACTTCTATTATTTACTTACTCTTAAAATAATGCTTAAAAAATATAGATATTTATAAAGTTGTTTGTTAAAATAACTGACTATTGTTTATTTGTTATTTAGTGTTATTATTTTCAAAAAGCTTATTTAGCTTTATTATTCTGAAAAAGTTCACTAATTTAAAGTATATTAAGTGAAATGTAACAGATATATTTTATGTAGTGTGGAAATATTCGTCAGTAATTTAATCTATATTGTGATTAATTGCCTCTAAATTTTAACCTTGCACAGACAAATATTTTACAATTTATTAAATTAGAATAACTGCTAGTGAATTTTATCTCACAAAAAATACGACCTTCTCTCTATTTAAAAAAAAAATAGATTGACTTAATGATTGTTGGACATTAACACCTAGTTACCTAAAATCAGACATATTATACAGACAACTACGTAAAACTTCATACATCGTATTATAAATATTGTTAAATATACTGAATTGAATTTAATTCTTTGATCAATTGGAGACACACCTACTTATTTTTCCTAAATTTGGTTATTACTGTCTCTCATTCAGAAGAACCACCATTTTAGAATACTATAACTAAAAGAGCACAATGAAGATGTTTATAATGACAGAATATGGCTGGATTAGTAATACAGAAAATGGTTAATGCAAAATTCTAATGGCTAAAAACATTTCCTTTCACTCTTTGCTCACGGTGCTATAAATTGTTGCCCCTCTTAATTAAAAAGGGAAATAGTTGAAAATTTTAAATATTATTCCACTACAGGACCTAAAAATAATAATTCATTTTCGTTAGCTCCAGGCGAGAAAAGAACAGCAAGGTACCTGAAAGAGAGAGGCTATAACTTTTCAGTCAAGAAAGAGTGACAAAACATCAACCAAGTAAACTTTCATAATCATATATTTTATTTACATCGTAAAACACACGAAAACAAAAAGATTGATTGATTGATTGATTTTATAGGTGTCTGGCGCATCGACTGCAAGGGTCATTTTGCGCCACATATAGAAATGTATTAAATCATGTTATACATGTTAATTTCCTTGAGGAATGAGATGATTTTGTTGATGTTGACACTGATTTGGTTTGGTGAAAGTAATAAGCATAGTTGGTGAGGAATGTCATGATTAGTTCTGATTTGGTGATAGTCTGGAGATTCAAATATGTGCTTGATGGAGAGCTGATTGTTGCAGATGTGGCACTGGGGGGGAGGGTCTCCCTTCAATAAGTGAATATGAGTGAGATAAGTGTGTCCCACAGCAAGTCTTCTCCAGACTGTGTTTTCCTTTCTGGTCATTTCAAGATTGTGAAATGGGGGAAATACGAGGGGTTTCACTTCCCAGAGCTTATTAGGGTTTTCTTCCAGATCCCATTGAAGTTGGAAGACTTTGTTGAAGGTTTCTTTAAGGAGGTTGAAGTAATCCTTCGGGTGGTTTTCACTTACTGTAGATTGGCCGGTTGTTGCAGCTAGTTTTGCATGGGTGTCAGCTAGATCATTACCTCTTATACCAGCATGACCTGGAATCCATAGAAAAAAACAATTTGGACGTTTCTGATATCTGCTATATACAATAAGTCCATGATATGTCTAATGAAGGAATAGTTCTGCTTGCGGGCAAAGATGGATAGCAAAGCACTTTGGGAATCAGACACAATGATGAATTTTCTGCCCAAGTTTGAGTTGAGTATGTGCCTGAGGCTTTCTTTGATGGCTAACAACTCGGCGGCAAAAATGGAAGTGTGGGGAGAAGTTTGAAGGTTTTGATGTTGTTACCAATGATGTATGATGCGCCTACTCCCGCCATTGACTTTGATCCATCTGTATAGGATGTGGAATATCCTGAGTATCGGTTATTTGTTAAGGACAGAAATTTTGATTTGATTAGTTGGCTGTTGTGTGTAGAGGATTTAAGGTGTCGCAGGGAGAAGTCTATGTGGGGTGTTGGAGAGCGCCATGGGGGAAAAGAGTTTTGTAAGGGATATTCATAAGTAGGGAGGTGACAGTTTGTGTGTAAGAAGTAAAGATTTAATTCTTTGATGAATGGAGTTTGGCGGGAAAAGTCGGTTGCGATGAACATTGGTTAGGTTTATGGAGGATTTGAGGTGAGGGCGATGAAGAACGGATATGTAGTATCTTAGTAGAGATTGTTGTCTTACCAAGGACAGTGGAGGAAAAGAGGAAATGCACTGCAGGCTCTTAATCGGTGTAGTTCTGAATGCTCCTGTGATGGATCTCAGGGCTTGGTTTTGGATAGTATCTAGTTGTTTCTTCATGGAAATATTAGCCGAATCGTAGATGAAGTCGCCATATTTAAGTTTTGATAGAACTAAAGCCTTGTAGATGGAGGATAAGGATGAAAAATCGGATCCCCAAGAGGTGTTGGATAGGGAGCGCGAATTAGATTGAGATCTTGAGAGGTTCTTGCTCTTAGTTGTTTTATATGGGCGGACCAATTTAGTCTGGAGTCAAGTGTTAGCCCCAATATGTTGAGGGAATTCGTATTTGGAATCTGAGAATTGTAGATGGAGAGAGCATTCAATTTGGAACAAGTTCTGGAATGACAAAAATGTATAAAGGAGGATTTTGTAGGTGAGAAGGAAAAGCCGTTCTTTAGAGCCCATAATTCAAGGGCTTGTAGAGAATCTTGTAGAGCGGAAGTGATTTCATCATTAGAGTGAGATGAGTGATATAGGACTATATCATCAGCGAACAATTTATATTTGATGTGTTGGGGAATGTGATCAATTAGTGAGGTCATGGCTATGTTGAATAAGGTTGGACTTAGAACGGAGCCCTGAGGTAGCCCCCGTTTCAGGGAATAAGAGTTGGAGATGTGACCATTAGCCTTGACCTGAATGTTGCGATTATTTAGGAAGTTGAGGACAAAGATAGGAAGATTTCCCTCTAGCCCCATTTTCTTCAGTTGTCGGAGAATCAAATTATTGTCAGTGACATCGAAAGCGTTTTTGAGGTCCAAGGAAATCAAACCCGTGTGCCATTTTCTATGTATAGAGAGATTTATGTCCTGGTATAAAGAGGCTAGATGATCGAGAGAAGAGTGATGCTTGCGAAAACCATATTGGAAAGGATGTAGTTTTTTCCCCGATTCGAGAATCCATGAAAGGCGATTGTTGATCATTCTTTCCATTATCTTGCAAGTGTGATTGGTCAAGGAGATGGGGCGATAACTACTGGACAAAGATCTGGGTTTTCCCATCTTATGGATAGGAACAATGATTGAGTTTGACCAGGAGGTTGGAAATTTGTAGCTGGTCCAGAGCTGATTGTAATAATCTAGAAGGGAGGATAGGAAGTTTGCTGGAAGTTCCAGAATCATTTTTAGATGAATGTGGTCAGGACCAGGAGCTGTGTTTTTTGATTGCTTCAAAGCTATAGAGAGTTCAGTGCTGGAGAAAGAGTCGTTGTATTGGTGATGAGTTTGAGTGATAAATGATGAGAGAAGAATCTCTGTTGTGTTGCAGGGAAGCGTTATTGATTTGCTTTGAAAATGTTGGGCAAGGACATTGCTTATTACTGCTGGGTCAGTGATGAGGATGTTGTTATCACTGATCGAGTGGATTTGATAAGTGTTAGTTCCCTTCATTTTCCTTATTGACCTCCATAGAGAGCCTGAAGAAACAGTATGATTCATGGAAGACACAAATGCCTGCCATGAGTCCATTTTGGCCTTTTTCAGAGTTTTCTTTGCTAAAGCTCTCGATTTTTTGAAGTTGATTAGATTGGTGGGAGAAGGGTGCCTTTTAAAGAGATTTAGTGCTTTCTTCCTGTTGCTGATGACAGTTGCACAATCATTAGTCCACCAAGGCACTAGTTTTTCCCGATGGGTGTAAGTAAGTGGTGGGATCGAGGCATTAGCTGCGTTAATGATTGATTGTGTGAATTCTTCTATAAATTCCTCTGTGCAGTGTGTGGGGGTTACTGGAGGGATGATAGATTGAGAAAATTTTGTCCAGTTTGCCCTACCAAGGTTCCATCTTGGCCGAAAGGAGTGGGTGGGGGAAGAAGGAAGGGAGGATCGAATGATTATGGGGAAATGATCGCTACCATGTGTTTCTGTTGCAATATCCCATTCAAAGTTAGACGAGATGCTGGAGCTACTGATGGATAAATCAATGTTGGATAGAGTGCCTGTAGATGAGCTAATATGGGTAGGTACCAGTTGATTTAGGAGAGTCATGTGAGAAAGTGTAATTAAATCTTCTATAATGGTGCCTCTTGTTGATGTGTGGTTGGATCCCCACATGCTGTTATGTGCATTAAAGTCACCCAACAGTAGGAATGGAGAGGGTAATTGAGCAATCAGGTTTTGTAATGATGAAAGAGATATGGGATCGGAGGGAGGTAGATAAATGCAGCATATGGAAGTAGGGGTAGTTAAATGGGTTTTGATGGCCACAACTTCTAATGTTGATTGTAAGCCGATGAGTTCATAATCAAAAGATTTATGGATATATAAGGCCACGCCGCCAGATGCTCTGGACTGATTCATCCTGTTAGTGTATTCTAGGTTGTAGTTTTTTATCTTGTAGTGATTCTGATTTTTGAAATTTGTCTCTTGAAGAGCTAAAATTGAGGGTTTGAAATTATTGATGAGAAGAGACAGATCTTCTAAGCGTGGAGAAAACCCATTCAGATTCCATTGGATGATTGGATGGAATTTTTAAAAGGAGAGTTTTACTTTTTCTTTGTTTTGTTGATGTCCTTATTGGGATCTATCTCCATGAAGTCATTTGTAGTCAATTCGAGAATTGACTCACTGGAAGAGTTGGGGGTGGATTTCCCAGATCTGATTAGTTTTTTCTTAGGAGGATCCTTTTTGGTGGAAATTGTTTTCTGTGTGTAGGAGGAGTTGTTGGTGGAGGTTTTTTTGGTGAGAGTGGGAGTTGGGGGTTTTGTAGAAGCTGGTTTGACCGGCTTTCCGGGAGTGGAGTCGGATGGAGTGGGGACGGAAGAGTTTGAGAAGGAAGTGAAGGTAGGTTTGGATTTGGGAGTGAAGGAGGATTGGGAGGAGTTGTGAGGAGTTTGAGAGGAAGGTAGAAGAGGCGGAATAGAAGATGAAGTGTTAACAGAGAATGGCATGGTTATAGTTAGATCACATTGTGTCGCAGCTGAGGACATTTGGGGTTTCCTCTGTGTTACTGAACTATAAGATGTACTTGTGGGTGGGTGTAAGGAATTGAACTTCCTTTTTGCTTCGAAATAAGATATTTTTTCTTGCGTGCGAAGTTTCTGGATTTCAAACTCTTTTTTAAAAGTGCTGCAACCTTTGTATCCAGGGGAATGATTTTCGTTACAATTAACACAAGTTGACGGGGTTTGACATGGGGATTCTGTGTGCTTAGGATGACCACATGAAGGGCATATAGCTTGATTTGTGCATCTGATTGCTGTGTGACCAAAGCGTTGGCAGTTGAAACAACGCATGGGATTCGGATAGTATTGTCTGACCCTTAAAGAGTAGAATCCGGCCTTTATTCTCTTTGGTAATTGATGTAACTTGAACGAAAGGATAAAAGTATTGGAGGGAAGTTCTGAGCCTTTTTTGGGAGGAATTCGGTATAAGTTGATAACTGCCTGATCTTTCAGATTTTCTAATATCTCATCGTCGCTGCAATTTACTAGGTCTGAGCAAGTAATCACCCCTCTGACTATGTTTAGAGTTTTATGTGGAGATGTGGTAACATCATAGGTGTGCATGATGGTGAAATTTGGTGCGAGTAAGGACTGCTGCTCATTATTGACTTCGATCAGGAGAGAGCCATCTGACTGCTTCCTGATATCTGCTAAAGATCCAAAATGTGAATGTAAACATTTATTTATTAGAAAAGGGGATAAAGTTTTAAAAGTTCCTGAGTTCATGCTGATTTTGAAAAATCGGTCATAATTAGTTGGGATTGGGGAGTTTGGGTTTGAATCTATTCTCGGCCTTTTTTGCCCGCTTAGAGGAGGAAAATTGTTTTGGTTTTTTTGAATTGATTGAGACATATTGTTCCCACGAGAAGCCTAGGAATAAACGGTCCACTACGGCAGAGCCTGGGTGCCGCAGTAAGGCTAAGTACTGTCGAAGGTCGCCCGGTATCCGACAGGAACCGTTCGAGACTCACTTTTGGCTGAGCCATGCATCTTATCAGCACGGTTTCTTTACACCTTAAGATTACCAATCAAACACATAGTTGACGAAACAGGACAACACAACGAAACTCGGGTACCTCGGGGGCGTCAGTCCCCGTACTGGTTAAATACTGAGATTTAACCAGCCCCTGAGGGGGAAAACAAAAAGAATTAACCTTTTCATGAAAACCACAAAATTATTCTAAAATAATTTAATAATAATTTCGGAAGGTTAGAAATATTTAGTTTGGCTTGCTTAATTAAACAAAACTAATAATATTTTTATGCTGTCGTGTGTAAAGTGGTGGAACAAATAAAGAGATAAAATGGAATATGCTGCTTTACAATTCCTTTTTGAAAAAATATATACCTCTTTTATTTTAAGTATTTTTACATCCTACATACTATAAATGATGGCATACATAAATAAACTGGATTTTAATTAATTTTATAGTAAACCTGTACCTGTCATATTTAGATTTTTTTTATGGACCTAGCACACGTGCTGCAGAGAAATCTCTAAAGCGCTTCAAGAGCGACACGTGTGCGGAAACAGCGATTCACGTTTGTTTTCAATCACTGTAACTTGTACTCGGTCGAAAACACAATCCTGGGCAAATTATTCTAAAGGGATGTGGTTCTCCATATAAAAAACTGCTTGTAATGGGTTGTACGAGGAGTAACAAGCTGAACCTCATACTGATGTGAAGTATTAGCGCTACATATAATTCTAGCATGCACCGCTCTGGGAGGAATTAAGTGGACTCCATCCATCGAACATTTTCCGTGAAAATACTTGTAGAATAGACTCAAGTCGCTAAGTGTTCTTCCATGTTCCAACGAGTCAAGGTTGCTGGCCAGTTCCGGGTCTCCAATTAGGCGAACAGCTTTCTTCTGTAAAGAATCCAACAAATGCAGTGTATGTTGTTGTGGAGTGTAAAGCTTTCTAGTTCGAAATAATATCCTAGCTTTTGAGAAGCTCTCTTGCCAGCTATACTTGCAACATGTTCATACCAAGACATATTTGTTCTCAAATTAATGCCCAACAAACTGAGTGACGAGGCTAGAAGAATGGAGTTCCTCGACATAACTATGTCGGGTTCAGCAACGTTAACTTTCTTAGAATAAACTACTGCCTAGGTTTTTGTAGCGTTAAATTTTACTTGGTTACTGTCACCCTAAGATAGAATTTTTTCTAGGTCTTTGTTAAGTTGATTGATCTCCTGCTGGCTTTGGATATTGGCTTGAGTAGCTAATCTTCGAGGGTTCAAGGTGAATGATGAGATAAGTGTACTGTCATCTGTAAAGCTGTAGTTTGGATTCCTGGTCTTTTCAAGCAGATCGTTAATGTAAATGAGAAAGAGAACAGGAGACAGTAGGGAGCACTGGGGCACACCGGCGTTGATAGTAAAGGTGCTAGAAAGAAACCCGTCGCGTCGGCTGCCGCTCGTAAAGTATGCCCGTTGAGGAAACTTAAGAGCTCTAAACAGAACTTTGCAGACGTACCAGAAGAGCGTAGCTTAGCCAACAATCCATCGTGCCAAACACGGTCGAATGCTTTGAAAGTATCAAGGGCAACCGCTCGAGATTCTGCACCAGATACCAGATTTTAATACTATTGATTCGGTGGGCTTAAGAAAATTTGATTTGGACGAACTATAAAAATAAGTTAAAATTAACACGTGCTGCAGGGAAATCCTTAAAGCACTATAGGAGCGACACGTGTGCGGAAAAAGCGATTCACGTTGGTCTTGAATCGCTGCAAAGTATACTCGGTGGGAAACCGAAATCATTTATGGGGGGGATAAGGTTTTTTATATAAAAAACTATTTGAAAAGGATTATACGAGAAGTGACAAGCTGAACTTCATATGGAGGTGAAGTATTAGCACGACGTGTATTCCTAGCATGCACCGCTTTGCGAGGAATTAAGTGGGCTACATCCACCGAACATTTTCCTTGAAAATACTTTCCAAGGAATCAAGGTTGCTAGTCAGTTCTGGCTCTCTAATCATGCGAACAGCTCTCTTCTGAACAGAATCCAACAAATGCAGAGCCCCAAACATGGGAGCAGTATTCCATCAATGTTGATTTATTGTTTATCAGATCTTTTTTTAGTGGAAATCGAATTAGCAAGTATTAACACTACTTTGTGAACGTTTTACTGACACAACATAACCTACCACTTTTTTACTCCCTCGCATATTGTTTTTTTAGTTTTCCCTGATGTACTTTTTTTGCGAATACAGTCTGTCAAGTGAGAACTTGTCCGCGATAATTCACTTTTGGTAGATGCTATTCTAGCAATTCAATAAAAAATCAGTAGAGGAAACCTTTGGCTACGATGTATTTTAGTAAAAATATTACTTACACTTGTTTGCGCGTCGGGTCGAGGTAGTCTTTCCTGGTTCCTATCCAAAGAGGCCTAAAATGACACATTCCGCGACTGCTAAATATATTAAAAAGTCGGTATCGTTTATGATGAAGTGGGAAATCATTTTAACGAGACAAAAAAATGCCGACGACTTGCCAAAACGTGGCTCGGTAGGCGAAGTCACTGGGAAAGTCGAAAAACGAAACGTGTCTTTGTTTTCATGGGACCCAAAATTGAGGTTGCGTCAAGGAGCTGCAAAATTAAGAATATCGGGTTTGAATGTGTCCCATGAGACGATTCGACATCATCTTCGAGCCCATGATGTCAAATTCCGAAGCACGTTGAAGAAACGTTTGCTGGGCGAAAATCACGTCGCGAAACGGCTCGCTTGGGCCCATTATAAGATACTAGACTAGCCCTAACTATCGCCGAATGCTAACCCTATTGAAAACCTTTAGTCCTTTTAAAGTGAAAGCTTAGAGGAAAGACTCTGAGAACTTTGACTCAGTTGTCTCGCGAGATTCGAAAAATTTGGTCACGTTCTTACTTGACCGACTGTATATAAAAAATCGAAAATATATCCAAAACATTAACTCTAGTCTCGAGTTTTTAATTTACGAAATCTCAAAGCTTTGAGAGTTAGCAGAATATATGACTTAGTTTACTTAATATTATTTTTCCACAGTGACATGTTAAAAATAGTAACACATAACAATATTATTTACTACAGATAATTATTTATCTCTTCATGGAAATTGTTCATCTATAAATAACATTTCATTTTCCCAATATCCAATAAAATGTTGCCATTTATAGGGATTAAATGGGTATTTTTTTTTATTTATAATATGGGCTTATATCATAAAAGTTAAGCAAACATTTTAAAAGCAAAAGTTTGTCGGTCTTTAACAAAATGTGGTGAACAGATACTTTGAAGTTTCTTAATAATCTTGTTTTAAATACACTTAGGATTTTTGCCCGAACTTTATTATCAGGCGTATCGAGTGGTTTAAAATCTTGTTTAGGAATTTTCAAGATAATATTTGGAAATAATAATATAAAGAGTTTTAACTATGTTAAGATTTCGGAATTTTTGTTACAATTACACTTTAGGAGAGTTATTACCACTATACCAAATACTTTCTTGTTACGATCGACGTGCGTTTATAAAAATATAAATAACAGCTACAAATTAGTAATACATGGTCTGCCCAGAAAGTAATGTTACCAAAATTATTGACCAGATCGGTATCATCATCATCAGGTATGTAGTCTATCGTCGGACATAAACCTCCCCTGAGTAAGTCCATCTTCTTCGGTTTTGGGCTTTGTTTATCCAGTTGTATCCCACCAGTCTTTTGATGTTGTCAGATCATCGGGTTTGCGGGCGTCCTCTACTTCTTTTCTCATTCCAGGGCCTCCAGATGATTACTTTATGGTTCCATCGATTATCAGAGGGTCTTGCGATATCACCCGCCCAGCTCCACTTCAACCTGCTTACCTTTTCAGCTACATCAGTTATCTTGGACCTTCCTCGAATTTCTTCATTAGTCAGCCTATCCCTCGACGATATTCCTAACATCCTCCTTTCCATTGCTCGTTGAGCTACTTGTAGGCGATTTATAATTTCTTGATTCAAAGCCCACATTTCCGTTCCGTATGTCAGTATTGGCGACACGCATTGATCAAATGTGTTCGCTTTTAGCGTTTTTCTTTCCTTTTTTTTATGGGTCTAGCACACGTGCTGCAGGGAAGTTCCTAAAGCGCTCCAGGAGCGGCATGTGTGCGGAAAAAGCGAATAACGTTGTTCTGGAATCACTGTAAATTGTACTCTGTGGGAAACATAGCCCTGAGCAAACTATTCCAAAGGGATGATGTTCTCCATATAAAAGACTGCTTGAAAAGCGTTGTACGCGAAGGAACAAGCTAAACCTCATACGGATGTGAAGTATTAGCGCGACGTGTATTTCTAACATGCACCGCTCTGGGAGGAATTAGGCGAGCTACATCCTTCAAACACTTTCCACGAAAATACTTGTAGAACGGACTCAAATCGCCAACCGTTCTTCGATGTTCCAGCGAATCAAGGCCGCCGGTCAGTTCCGGGACTCTAATCAGACGAACAGCTCTTCCCTGAACAGAATCCAATAAATGCAGTATTCCATAGTTGATCGAATTTGAGCTTTGTAAATAATTAACGGTTGTTGTGGAGTGCAAAGCTTTCTGGTTCGAAATAATATTCCCAACTTTTCAGAAGCTCTCCTCCTGCAACATGGTCATGCCAGGACATATTGGCTCCTAAATTAACGCCCAACAAATTGAGTGACGATGCTAGGGGTATGGAGTGCCCCGACGTAACTATATCTGGTTCAGCAACGTTAACTTTTTTAGAAAAACTGCCGCCTGAGTTTTTGTACCGTTAAATTCCACTTGGTTACTGTCACCCCAAGATAGAATTTTTTCCATGTCTTTGTTAAGTTGAACAACCTCCTGCTGATGTCCGAGCGTTCAAAGTGAATGAAGAGATAAGCGTACTGTCATCTGCAAAGCTGTAGATTGGATTCCGGGTCTTTTCCAGCTGATCGTTAATGTAAATGAGAAAGAGAGTAGGAGACAGTATGGAACCTTGGGGTACACCGGCGTTGATAGTGAAGGTGTTAGAAAGAAATCCGTCGACCGCCACTCAAAGAGCTCTGAGGAAACATGAGAGCCACAAACAGAACTTTTCAGACATACCACAAGATTGTAGCTTAGCCAACGGTCCATCGTGCCAAACATGGTCGAATGCCTTGGATATGTTAAGAGCAACCGCTCGAGATTCTCCAAAGTGTTCAATTGTGTTGTTCCAAATATGTGTTACATAGGTCAAAAGATCTCCTGTTAATTTATGTTTACAAAAGCCATATTGGTGATCGCTAATAATGTTGAATCGTTCAAGATATTTTAGAAGATGCTAATTGACAACCTTTTCCATGACTTTCGATATTATTGAAATCAGTGCAATTGGTCGGTAGTTATTTGGCAAGGTATTCTTGCCTTTTTTAGGTATCGGCTGAACTGTGGCACATTTCCAGCGGGACGGAAATATTCCCTTTCTGTAGGATAGGTTGAAAAGTCTACAGAAAACTGGTATTAGTTCTCTCGGACAGTTTTTGAGAACTATGGCAGGTATTCCGTCAGCGCCAGAAGCCTTTTTATTGTCTAGCTTCATTAAAATACGCTGTATGATACGCTGTCTGAAGACAACATCAGGCATCCTTGACTGCAATATGGGAATAGTAGGTGGTGTTTTTTCCTTAGAAATCGACAGTAGAATGTGAAGCAAAGAGTTCAGTCAACAAGTTCGCTTTCTCAACAGGTGTTGTTGCAATGCAATTATCTAGCCGTGTGAGTGGTGGTGTGATGGATTTGATGAAATTTTGACTAACTGTCTTAGCGACTGCCTAAAAGAACCTGCAATTGTTGGGACAAGCGAGAAGTTTGTTTCTAATTCGTTGATTGTGTGCTTCCTTGGTTTCGTCGATAATTCCTTTGTATCTGTTCCGGGCAAGAACAAAGGTGTTACGATTTATGGTGTTAGCATTTTCACGCCATTGTCGGTGGGCAAGATGTTTAGAAGCAACAGCTTCTTTGCATTTTCGGTCAAACTATTTCTTCGAAAAAGGGATGTAAGCTTTCATACCAGCCAAAATAACATCGGAGACCTCCCTGGCGCAGTCAGATGGGTTTTCGGATCGAAAACAAACGTCCATCCAAGGGAAAGTTCGAAAATATTCCATGAGATCTTTTCATTTAGCAGTTTTGTAGTGCCAAATCTTGCGCGGCTTAGGCGCCTCTCTGTCACTGATTGGTAGAATACTCGATGATGAAAGCAGTTTACGGTCGGAAGAACCTAACGGCGGATTTACGGTGACAGTCTAAATCTCTGGATTGGTGGTTAAGTGTATTTGGAACATTGGAAAGGAAGGTGTTCCGCAATCTGCCAAATGCCGACCAAGTCAATAATATTCTTCTTGATAAATCCGCTGTCAAGTTTTCTTTGGATATTACTATTTTTTGTCCAAGATATACGTATGAAGCCGTTTTGTGATTTTTGCGTTTTCAACGTTCAGTACTGCTTCCTTATCACAGTCGTCATTTGTCATGAACATGGTTTTGGCGATGTTTATCTTCAGCCCAATCTCTCTGGATTTGTTGTTAAGTTCGTTTAGCATTTTTTCCATTTTTTTTTATTGTTAGATAAGGAATATTGTCCGCAAATCGCAAATGATTTAGTTGCTCTCCTCCTGTATTTATACCCTTACTTGTTCATAGAAGTTGTTTGAAAAGATCTTCTAGTTCCAACGTAAAATCTTATTGGTGTTTTCTTTCAAAACTATCTGAAATGTTGCATTTATATATATATATATATATATATATATATATATATATATATATATAAATATATTAATATATATATGTATACATATATATATATATATATATATATATATATATATATATATATATATATATATAAATATAAATATATTAAATATTATATATATATATATATATATATATATATATATATATATATATATATATATATATATATATATATATATATATGAATAATCTGCGAGTATTTGCTGTCAGTTCTACAGTTACTTAGACTATTTAATGTTGTCCAGATTTCAAGGGAAGCAAACGCTTTCTCCTAATCTACAAAGGCCATCCAAATCTTAAAATTATACTCGTTTGAATTTTCTATTAAGATTCTTACTACTTGAAGGTGGTCCAGTGTACCAAAGCCTTTTCTAAATCCGGCTTGTTCTCTGGGTTGGTAAGCGTCCAATTTCTTTGCGAATCTCGCAGTTATTATTTTCATAAATGACTTTGAAGACAGGACCACCACAACATTATCTCAGTCTCGAGGTACATCGCACGTATCGAGACATTTATTATACAATGTATTTAGCATTCGTAATATGAGCTTTCCGCCCAGTTGCAACATTTCGCCGTCTTCACCTGCTGTTATTCCTCTTGGCATTTTATTTAAATTATCTTGTTATTTCATATTTTGTGATTTAGGGAATATCTTCAGATCCTTCATTTATTACTCGTATTTGAACGGACTCGCTTTTGTCTGGTAATGGTTTTACTTTACTCTCATAAAGGTCCTTGTAGAATATTTCTATATTCATTCTTAGTTGGTTTGAATTATTATTTGGTTGTTCTCATCTATTATCATTTGAAGTTGTCCTTCCTTTAATGACCTTTGTAAAAGTTTTATGCCCTTCTTGTTTTCCAGAGTTTCTTCAATTTTCTCATTCTCATTCCTTACATCTCTTCTTATACATTTCCTTATATCGTTATTCAAAGTTTTTAATTCATTTTCACATGCCACCTAACTGGAAGCAGAACTGAAAAACATAAAATGGACAGTGTTAGGCTTAGCGGAAGTAAGAAGAACAGGAGAGTCTTGTACTCTAAAAATTGGCCATAAATTTTTCTATAGAGGCAAATGAAAATTGGAGGAGTCGGTTTACTTATACATACAAGAATAGCAGAAAATGTTGTTCAGTACAAATAACCAACAGCCTACTCATGATTATAAAACAAATAACAACATCGAAAAAAGACAAAACACAAAAATTAAGCAGAGACATAAAATGTCATGAAACAGAGAAGATTATTAAGAAATGATTCTACAAATGACAGATTAGAACTGGCAGAAATAGGCAAAAAAATAAAGGAAAATATCAGAAAGGAAGTCAGACAATACAGAAACTCGAGAATAGAAGAAACTTTGAAAGAGGGAAAAAGTTTGAAATACTTAAACAAACAAATGAATGAAGGGAGACATCAAATAATAAAACTTGTATATAACGATAACCAAGAGATCGTACAAATCAAAGAGATAAAGGAAGTTACAGAGAAATATTATCAAACACTATACGATACGAAAATATCGACACCGCCTAGGAAAGAAGAAGAAAATAGAAAAAAGTAAGAAATATCGGATCTGAAGAAATTCTCGCTGTAACAACGGATGAAATAATGAACGCCCTACAACATATGCACAACAACAGAGAACCAGGCGACGATGAAATAATTATAGAAAACATAAGATATGGAGGGGCCTAGAGCTTCAAGCTCTATTTAACAGGTGTCTTACAGAAAGTAAAATACCAACACGTTGGGTAAACGTCTTAATTGCGCTTATCTTTAAAAAGAAAAAAAAAATCGAGAATTACAGACCCATCAGCCTGTTATCGGTACTATACAATATACTCACGAGAATTATAACATATAGATTAACGAATAAATTAGGCGGTTATTAACTACGTGAACAAGCGGGATTTGGACGGAGATACAGCAATTTGGACCATCTTCAAACAATTAGATTACTTTTCTAGACTAGAAACAAGAGTTTCCTCAGAGAGCATTCTTTGCGAGTGGCAGTCGACGGATTTCTTTCTAACACCTTCCCTATCAACGCCGGTGTACCCCAAGGCTCCATACTGTCTCCTACTCTCTTTCTCATGTATATTAACGATCTGCTGGAAAAGACCGAGAATCCAATCTGCAGCTTTGCAGATGGCAGTACACTTATCTCTTCATTCACTTTGAACGCTCGGACATCGACTACTCAGACGAATATCCGCAGACAGCAGGAAGTCATTCAACTTAACAAAGACCTGGAAGAAATTCTATCTTGGGGTGACAGTAACCAAGTGGAATTTAACGCTACAAAAACCCAGGCGGCAGTTTTTTTTCTAAAAAAGTTAACGTTGCTGAACCCGACATAGTTATGTCGGGGCACTCCATTCCTCTAACATCGTCACTCAATCTGTTGGGTGTTAATTTGGGAGCAAATATCTCCTGGCATGAACATGTTGCAGGCATAACAAGGAGAGCTTCTCAGAAGTTGGGAATATTATTTCGAACCAGAAAGCTTTACACTTCACAACAACTGTTAATTCTTTACAAAGCTCAAATTCGACCAACTATGGAATACTGCTCCCATGTTTGGGGCTCCGCTCCCAAACATACACTGCATTTGTTGGATTCTATTCAGAGAAGAGCTGTTCGTCTGATTGGAGACCTGGAACTGACAGATGGCCTTGATTCGCTGGAACATCGAAGAACGGTTGGCGACTTGAGCCTATTCTACAAGTATTTTCATGGAAAGTGTTCGAAGGATGTGGCCTGTTTAATTCCTCCCAGAGCGATGCATGTTAGAAGTACACGTCACGCTAATACTTCACATCCGTATGAGGTTCAGCTTGTTACTCCTCGTACAACGCTTTTCAAGCAGTCATTTATATGGAGAACATCATCCCCTTGGAATAATTTGCCCAGGACTGTGTTTCCCACCGAGTACAATTTACAGCGATTTAAGAACAACGTGAATCGCTTTCTCCGCACACGTGTCGCTCCTGTAGGGCTTTAGGGACTTCCCTGTAACACGTGTGCTAGACCCATAAAAAAAAAAGTGGAAAAAGCAAATGAATACAAGGTCACCTTGTGGATAGCAATGGTTGACTACGAGAAAGAATTTGATTCGGTAGAGATATGGGCAGTCCTTAACGCTTTAAGTAACAGTCGATGAAAGATACACAACTCTTTTTGAATACATATACAAAAATGCCACTTCACAAATAATGCTCGAAGAAAAAACCAATAAAACTAAAATTAAAAGAGGAATTAGACAAGGCGACTCGATATCCCCAAAGCTGTTCACGTTTACTTTAGAAAACATGTTCAAATCGTTGAGGTGGGAAAATAAAGGAATACTAATGAACGGTGAGAGATTAAATCACTTAAGGTTCGCAGATGATGACTCTGATCGTCAACACAAAAGAACGAAAGTAAAGATAACAGCCAGGAACTATTAATAGAAGGTGAAAGAATAGGGAAGGTACAAGCATTCATATATTTAGGACAAAAAATCGAAATATCAAAAAATAATTTAAAGGCTGACTTGGATAGAAGAGTCTCGTTAGCTTGGTCGGTTCCGAAGGTTACAATGTACATTTAAATTGGACATCCCAAATACACAAAAAGCCAGAGTATTCGTTCAACATGTACTGCTGGTATTAACATATGGCACTGAAACGTGGGCTTTAAATAAAAGTATAATAAATAAACTCCAGGTAACCCAAAGAGCACTGGAGAGAAGAATGCTAAATATTAGACTCCAAGATCGTATTTCTAACGATTTGACGAAGATCAAAAGTGACAGATGAAATACAACGAATATGTATATTAAGGTGGAATTGGGGAAGTGGATGATAACAGATGGACACGCCGTATAGTTGAATTGAGGCCTAGAGATTCCAAAAGATGCAGGGGTAGACTACAGACAAGAAGGATGGACGACATAAAAAGATTAGCAGGATACTATTGAATGCAAAAACCAAACAACAAAACTCATTGGAGACAACTTGGGGAGGCTTACATCCGACGATGGATGGAATAAGCTAATGGTGATGATATTAAGTTACCGTTATAACCATTTACCCTAGCTCCCAGCGTCCCAGACGACCGAAAGCTGCCCAACTATGTTGCCTGTTTCCGCTGTTTGGTTAGGTTTCCCGAGCTTGATAAGATGCCCTAGGTAGATGTACTCTTCCACTTTTTCGATGATTTCATCACCCAGTTTGAATTCTTTTTGACTTCTAGAAGTGATTTTAGTTCATTCATGTTCAGAACTACCTTTCTTGCCGTTAAGTCTAGTTCTTGTTGGTTTTCATCTGGGTTTTTCAGGATAATATCGTCAGCGAAACGCAAGTGATTTTCCATCTATATTTACCTGTTTTTCGTTCCAATCCGAATGTGGCAGCCGTGGCTCAGTGGTGTAGAACCTTGCTACTGTGTAGAAGATCGAGGGTTCAATCCCGCAGGTCGGTATACTTTATTTATTATATTATTTTATATATATATATATATATATATATATATATATATATATATATATATATATATATATATATATATATATATATATATATATATATATATATATATATATATATATATATATATATATATATATATATATATATATATAGATATATATATATATATATATATATATATATATATATATATATATATATATATATATATATATATATATATTATATTATACGTAAAGTTTTCAATTATTCTTAGCTAAAAAGACAACTACTATTATTTTTAAATTTTACTTCATTCAAAGGTGGACTGACAAGGTGATGAACTAAAAAGTTTATTTCAATAAATTTGTGTAGTTTACAATATAATAAATAATTAAAAATAGATCTTTTTGTTAACGTAACTTTTCTATAGATTTGAGATATAATTTGTTATAACTTTTAATAACTAAAATATCCAGGAATCGTAAAGTTCCGATTTTCCTTTGAATTATGCAAGTAAATTTAATAGAGTGGTATCGGTAATTTAATTTAGAAATAAAGTAATCTCCATCCATTATTTTATATCAAAACGTGCGAATACATTTTCCACGTACCTACATTACATTATTTTCAAACCTGATTCAAACTTACTCATGAATAAATTGGCCATGATAGGTAACACGTTATCCGTAGCCGAGAAAAGCCTGGAAAATAAATTTTGTTTCATAGAAACTTTGGTTAAAATTAGCTATTCACGAATCATTTTATCCTTAAGTTGATTAGTTTCAAGCAGCTTCTTAAAGTACTGCAGGGTTTGTGGTATTGATGAACTAGGAAATAAGGAACTGACGTCAAAATAAATTAAAAATTCACCTTCATTGAGAATTAAGCTTCGTTAATGAATTCTAATCAGTTTTTCATAAAAAGGTTCAAGAGCTTATGCTAATCGTTCAAAAATCAAGTATGTGTTTGTACCAACCACCGATACGATATGTCGCGTTGTTTTTCAAGGCTTACGTACTTCGAACAAACAACGCATCTTAGGGTGATTCAACTTCAGTTTAAATTTTAGCAAGTCGAAGATAAGGTCTTTTATTTTTAGATAGTTTTTTACCTTTAACTTTCAGTTCATTCGGTTCTCAGATAATTAATTTGTGCAGTGTCATTTCACAGCTTACCTAGCTATTAACTAAATGTTTTTAATTAGCTTACCTACATATATAAGGTTTCCTTTATTATGTATTGTATATAATATTCCAACGATATAACATGTTTTTCTTTTAAAAGGAAAACGCCCCTCTTCTCACCCCTTTAATTATTTCATTTTTTTTGGCGAATTTATATTTGCGTTATTAATTATATTTTTGGTGTTCCTTACGGAACACTTATAAAATCACTTCAGTGCCTGTCTGTTGGTCTGTCACAGCCGATTTTCTCCGAAACTATTTGTCATAGAAATTTGAAATTTGGCACTAACATAGGAATTGATGGCCTCGTCAGAGCCATGTAGTTTTGAAAGTTAAATTTTGACTTAAGAGGTTAGTTTTGGGTAGTGAAATCGAAAGTGAAATGCCAGGTCGTCTAGTGGGGTGTCAAATGAAAGCCTATAAAAGCACGAGTTTTAAAAATATATGTGTATAGTGTAATACTTGCGCATACTTTTCTTTGTATTATTTTTAAAAAATTGCGAAAAATCGCTGTTCTCTCCTTATCTCGAAAAGTACTGACCAAAAAATTTTGAAAAAATTTTGGAATATTCTCTCTAGATTGAACAAAAATTATTACGAGTGCATTAATAATTTATCTGGTATATAAAAAACAAAAATGTCAAGATCATCAGTGTTCAGTAAAGATCGGAAAACAACTTTGTTGGGGTGTGTTTTGTGAAGTTATTGATCATTTTATACCTTCGTAACATTTTTTTTTTTTATTTTAAAAACAATCAACGGACGGAACACTAATTGCGCAAGTCCGACTTGCACGTCGCTAGTTATTTTTTATATCTATAGATATATTTATATACATGGGGTTATTGCATGCTCTCCTAACAAATGATTTACTCGCTTCGGCTACTTGCTGATAGAGATGTGAATTTTTCAATTATAAAGCATGGAAACTAACTATTTTCTAGCAGTACCTTATAAGGTCCGAAAGATAAAAGCTACGAACGTGAAAAAAGTGTCGTATATCATAAGTGTTATAGTTATTATGACCAGAATTATGTTAAACGAATTAGAATGTCAATTCTAAGTTTTAAAGAATATTTAGCGCATTTAAGATACGATAGATAAGAAACATCAAGCGTTGCTGATCATACCCTTAAACATAATCACACATTTATAGAAGACTATGACGGATAAGAAACTATTAAAATTACAAAATATAAAAATAGTCTAAATAAAGGCAAAAGACCTATTTTTTACGGTCTTATATACTGTTAACTTAACTAAAACTAAGACATATGTGCCACTGAAATATCCTTTTGTATATAATGGAATGTCTGTTACCAGTTTTCGTTTTTAAAGTAAACAACTTTTCTTAGAGACAAACTGATTAAAAAGGTAAAACATTTCTTGAAGAAGCTTCCAGAAACTCCAACAGATCCACATGCGCTGAAAGTTTTTAAAGTATTGGCAATGTTATTTACTGTACATTAAACTCCCGAATAGATTATAAAAACAATGAAAAAGAAAAAGAATGTTAACTGAAAAAGAGGTAAAATTACACAGGCCAACGATGAAAAAACTTTTTTAATAATTTTACCTGAGTCCTATGTTTTTTGGTGTGCTGAGTCCGAAAATAATAATAAAAAAGTCGTATCACCCACCAATTTTTCACATTTTAATATTGAAAATGTGAAAAGTTTATTTTTTTATCATTCGAATGTTATTAGGTTGGCAATAAAATCAGAATTTTATAAGGTCGGCAGTAAAATCAAATGTTATTAGGTTGGCAGTTCCGATAAATGTCACAGCTGTTTGCTTTCTTCTAACCCATGTGCTTTAATTCACACTCAAAGTATGGCTAATCGTGGTTGTAAAAACTCTCCCAACACTTATTGTTATATATGTGGTCAGTTTGTAGTTAAAAACCATCAAAGAAACATTACTGACTTTGTAAAAAAAGTATACTTTGCATATTTTGGTGTAGAAATCGGTAATCAAAAAAAATGTTTGGCTCCTCACAAAGTATGTTATGTTTGTGTCGAGGATCTTAGGAAATGGTATAAGAAAGAAAAGAAAGCTTTTAGGTTTACAGTAACCATGGTATGAAAAGAGCAAGAAAATCATTCCAATGATTGTTATTTTTTGCAGCGTTGATGTTTCTGGATATAACTCCAAAAATAAGAAAGTAATTGCCAACTTTACTTCAGCTATTCGGCCGGTAGGACATGGACCGGGACTTCCTGTCCTGGAGCCACCTCAGTCTATTGATGACGTTTTACAGTCCAGTCCTGAATTTAATGGAAGTCGACCGGATGATGATGAATTTCAATATTCTCTAGAAAATTTAAAGCCACAGTTATTTACATAAGCTGAGTTAAATGATTTAGTGAGAGATTTGGGTTTGACTAAGGAAAAAGCAGAATTACTTGGTTCTAGGCTGAAAGAAAAACATTTATTGGAATCTGGAACATCTATTTACTATTATAGAACAAGAGATCAACAGTTTGCTCAGTTTTTCGAGCAGGAAGAGGATTTGGTTTAGTGCCATGATCCCTATTTTGAAATTTAATTGATGTCATATTGTGAAAGAACTGTGGGTGGTACAATAAAACTGATATCAGATACGGTTTCAGCACCCAAAAATACATAACACTTAAATGTATTGGTTTAAAAAGTTTTTATAAATATTTTTTTTGTTGGTCTGTGTTATTATTAAAATATTTATCTACACTATCATTGGGTGCAGTCGGTCAAGTAAAGATGGATCATTCGCTTTGAAAAAAAAATGTGTTTCGACAAAATTTTTTGCCGTCAATGTATTCCTTGGTGTGCCAATAACGGCACAATTAGCTTAGTAAGTTGTCCAATCGCCTCCTGCATCAATAATCGCCTGGTATCTTCGAGGCATACTGTCGACGAGATTTTCTGCATACTCGCGCGGCAATGATCACAATATTTTTCTAATCTCGCCAGATAACTGAGTCAAAGTCCTCAGATTCTTCCCTTTGAGCTTTCTGTTTACAAGGGACCAAACGTTTTCAACAGGGTTGGCGTCCGGCGATTGTGAGGGCTACTCTAGTATTTTATCCTGGGCCCAAGCGAGTCTCTTCACGACGTGATTTTCGGCCAGCAAAGGTTTCTCCAATGTGCTTCGGAATTTGACATCATGAGCACGAAGATGTTGTCGAATGGTCTCTTGGGAGACATTCAAAACAGATTTTCTTAAATTTTGCCGCTCCTTTACGCAGCGTCAATTTCGGGTCCCGTGATAACAAAAACATAATTCATTCTTCGACTTTCGGAGTGATTTTGCTACCGAGCCACGTTTTGGCAAGTCGTCACCGTTTTTCGTCTCGTTAAAACGATATACCCACATCTTTACAAACGACACCGACTTTTTAATATATTTAGCTGCCGCGGAATGTGTCATTTTAGGCCCCTTGAGATGGGAGCAAAGAAAGACTGCCTTGAACCAATGCGCAAGCAAGTGATTTATTTTAGATTTTACGTTATTTTGACGAAACATCGGATTCGACTGATACTTTTACTAAAATTCGCAGTAAATAAAGGTTCCCTCTACCGATTTTTTATTGAATCGTGAGAATTACATCTACCAAAAATGAATTATCGCGGACACGTTCTTACTTGACCGATTGTATATCAGTATTATTGAGTGGTGTTCAGACAATTTGTTAAAAATCTCCACCGAAGTAGGAACTTTTTTTTATCTTTAAAAGACCTTTAAAAGAAGATGATTAATATATATTGGATAATTATAAAAATATTGGGTAATTTCCGATTTGGGCTTCCTCATAAGACACTGGTGTGTCAGTAATTAGCTTAAAAAGTAATTTAATTACTTCCAAATGTTAACAGAAAAATGAATTACCAATTACTGATAATTTGAAAAAAAAAAACAATAACCCATTATTGACGCGAAATAATTTATTCCAAAAAGATTAACTGTAATTGAATTAGTCTATGGCTATCCCACTACTTATAGTTACTTATTATTATTTTTATAAAAGGTGAGTTACTTATGTAGTAATTTTAAAATAGAGTTTTGTAACATACGAGGTATAAACTCGAACATCAGCTCCGAGCACCAACACCTGAAATTAAATTTCATGTATCCGATTTCTGTGAAACCAAGGTCAACTCATCGACCAGCACAGTCAACTTTCTCTATCCTGGGTACGACTTCTATTCTCAGTTTAGGCATAACTTTGGAATCTGTCTTTTTGTCAGATGCGATCTCTCTTGCCAACCAGAGGAGGCTATGGAGCCCCGAAACTTTGATGTTATGTTATGTAGTCAAAAATAACGACGTAATAAAACACAAGTTCTATCTCTTGCCTTTACCGACCACGAAGTGATACTAACTTTGTAACATTTATTGCTTCTCTTGCAGACATCATCGATTATTTATAGATTAATTATCAAAGAGCCGAAATTGCCATCCTGGGTGACTTTAAGGTCCACGTCATCAACTGGCTTAAGTACTCAAATACCACCAACCAAGCAGGTCATGAAGCTGAATCATTCTCAATTAGTTGTGGTTTTACTTCGCTCATCGATGAACCAAAGCAGATAGGTAATCGAGCCTAGAAATTTAGATTACCACTGTAAATCCGCTGTTAGGTTCTTCTGACCATAAACTGCTTTTTACATCGAGTATCTTACCGATCAGTGAGACACCTAAACTGCGTTAGATTTGGCATTACAAATCTGCTAAATGGGAAGACTTCATGGAATATTTTCGAATTTATTCTTGGTTAGACGTGTGTTTTAGGTCCGAGGAACCATCTGACTGCGCTAAGGAAGTTTTCGATGGCTTTGTGGCTGGTACGGAAGCTTAAATCCTTTTTCTATTGAAGTGCTATTCCAACGGCAAGCCTTGGTTTGACCGAAAATGCAAGGAAGTTGTTGCTTCTAAACACCTTGCCTATCGACATCGACAATAGCCTGAAACGCCAAACGTCATAAATCGTAACATCTTTATTCGTGCCCGGAACAGATGCAAAGAAATTATCGGCGAAACCAAGGAGGCACACAACCGAACAATTAAAAATAAGCTTCTTGCCTGCCTCAACAATTCCTGGTGCGTTTGATCAATCACTAAGGCTATTCCTCAAAATTTCACTATACCACCACTCGTACCGCCAGATAAACTATTGCAACACCAGTTGAGAAAGCCAACTTGTTAGATGAACTTTTTCTTCACATTTTACTATCGATTCCCAAGGAAAAACACCCCACTATTTCTATAGTGCAGTAAAGGATGCCAATATTATCTTGAGACAGAGACGTATTTTATTGAAGCTAGATACCCAAAAAGTTTTTGGCGGTGATGGAGTACCTGCCTGTACTAAAAAAGGCTCTAGCTGATTAACGCCAGTTTTCTGTAGACTTTTGAACATATCCTACAGAAAGTGAATCTATTTTTCCTGTTGGAAATACGCCCGAGTTTAGCTGATACCCAAAAAAGGCAAGAAGACCTTGCCAAATAACTACCGACCACTCGCATTGCTTTCAGTAATATTGAAAGTCATGGAAAAGTATTCAGCATCATCTAAAATATTTAGAAAGATTCAATATTATCAGCGATCATCAATATGGCTTTCGTATGCAAACATCAACAGTTTAAAATAACGCAAATGAACATTTTGGAGAATCTCGAGCGGTTGCACTTGATATGTCTAAGGCATTTGATCGTGTTTTGCGTGACGGATTGTTGGCTAAGCTACGCTCTTATGGCATGTCTGAAAAGGGTGGTTTATGGCTCGTATTTCTTCAGAGAGAGTTATTTGCAAGTGGCAGTAGATAAATCTCTTTCTAATATCTTCACTATCAATGCCGGAGTACCACAAAGCTCCATACTGACTCCTAGTCTCTTCCTCAATTACATTAACCATCTACTGGTAAGTACCAGAAATTCATTCTACATTAGTATAGATGACAGTACGTTTATTTCTTTATTTACTCTAATTCTTCGAACATCATCTACTAGTGAAAGTATCGGCAGACAGCAGGGAGTCGTTCAATTTAACAAAGACCTGGAAGAAAACCTTGTGAGTGACGTTAACCAAATTGAATTTAACGATACAAAAACCCAGGTAGCATTTTTTTCCAAAAAAGTTAACGTTGCTGAACCTGAGTTATGTCGGTACACTCCATTTCTCTTGCATCGTCACTCAATTTGCTGGGCGTTAATTTGGGAGTAAATGTGTGGTGGCATAACCATGTCGCATGCATAGCAAGGAGAGTTCCTCAAAGCTGGGAATAATATTTCCAACTAGAAAGCTTTACACTCCCCAACAACTGTTAATTCTGTACAGAGCCCAAATTCGACAAATGATGGAATACTGCTCCCATCTTTAGGGCTCCGCTCCCAAACATACACTTCACTTTTTGGATTCTATTTAGGAGAAAGCTGTTTGCCTGATTGGACACTCGGAACTTAGAAACTTTGATTCCTTGGATCATCAAAGAACGGCTGGCGATTTGAGTCTCTTCTAAAAGTATTTTTACGGAAAATATTAAGTTAATGTTAGAAATACACGCCGCGTGAATACTTCACATCCGTATGAGGTTCAGCTTATCACTTCTCATACAACTCTCTTGAAGTAGTCTTTTATATGAAGAATTTCATTCCTTTGGAATGATTTGCCAAGGATTGTATTTCCCACCGAGTACAACTTACAGCGATTCAAGACCAAAGTGAATCGCGTTTTCTCACGCGTCGCTCTTGTAGCGCTTTAGGAATTTTCCTGCTTCACGTGTGTTATGCCTATGAAAAAATTAATTACTTTGAAAGTAATTTAATTCCAAAAAAATTGGCAAAACAATTTACCCATAGGAATCTCGTGGGTCTAAAACAAGTATTGAATTTGACTTTCTCACGCTAAAAACTAGTTTTTCATCCGAGCACTACAAGTCGACATACTAAATTATAGTGGGATATATGTTAACTATAAATAAGATATAAGATAAATTAAACCTGATATATAACATATATTTTTTCTGTTAAAATTGAAATTAAAAACACTGTTTACATTTTATCTAAAAATTGTATACAAATTTCGCCCATCCCTTTTTGTTTTTTGCCCTTTCCTTACCTTCCTTCCAGGTTGTTTTCCATTCCTTCAGGTTTTCAGCTACTTCAGTTTCCCAAGTTGTTGACTCTCCTTCATTCTCACTAAGTGGCCAAACCATCTCAGTTGGTTCCTTTGTATCGTTGTTGTTAGCGGTTCTATCTGCAATTGTTTTCTCACCTCGGTGTTTTTAAATTTTATCTCTTCTTGTTATGCCTATTACTGTTATAAGATACTTCATCTCAATTGCTTAAAGTTTACTGCTCGTTCTTTTTATGAGTAACCAGCTCTCCCTGCCATATATTAGGACAGGTCTAAATATAGTTTTATAGACCATCTTTTTTGTATTTATGGAAACCTCTTTTTTACGTATGAAGGTATTGTTGAGACTAAAGTATATTTTTAGTGCATTTTCTATTCTATCGTTTATTTCCGCATCCTTCTTTCTTGTTTTATGTATTTTCGTTCCTATATATTTGAAAGATTCTACTTGTTTTATCTATACCGTCAATTTTTATTGTTATCTTTTCTTTGTCTCTGCCTATTATCATTGTCTTGGTCTTGTCTATATTTATTTTTAGATTTCTTTTGTGCAGTGCTGCCTTCCATCCTTCTATATTGAACTGTAACTCTCTCCCGTTCTTGGCCTAGATTATCAGTTCATCTGCATAGGCGCTTTCAGATATTTCTGCCAGTATCATATTTTTATCGCCGACCCTGTAGTTTATTACTCTTGTTTTTACTTCTTTTATTACATCGTTCATTATTATATTGAACAAGGTTGGGTTTAAAACTCCCCCTTGTCTAAGTCCCTCTTTTGTTGTAAACTCCTCGGACACATATTTTCCCGTTCTTATATAACATCTTGTGACTTGGTATAGACTTTGAATGTGTTTATTCCTCTTGCTATTAAGCTGTTCCATATAAGTTGCCTTGGGACACTATCAAAGGCTTTTTCAAGATCTAGAAACGAAACGTATATTCTGTTATTCTTACTTTTCTCTATTAAATTCTTAATCGTAAAGTATTATCCTGTACTCCTCGTCTCTTCCTGAATGCACTTTGGGATTCTTTTAATTAAGGTTCTATAATTTTTTGTGCTCTTCTTTCCAAGATTTGCTCATATATTTTGGTTACTCTATTAAGTATTGAAATTCCTCGGAAGTTAGAACAATCCTTGTTGTCTTCTTTTTTATATAGTGGTATGATTATTTCCACTTCTCATTCTTCCGGTATCTTTCCGTTTGACATTATTTCATTAAATAGTTTCCTTAAGATTTTTCGTCCTATATCGCCAATGGTCTTTATTATCTCTGCAGTTATGTTATGGTGTCTCGCTGCTTTGCCCCTCTTTAGTGTATTAAAATCGCTTCTATGATTTCCTCTAAACCTATTTCTTGATTTTCTTGCGTTTACCTTTGATTTATTTCAACTCCTTCACACTTCTTTACAACTTGACATATTTAGTTTTGTATTTAGACTTTTCTCAAAATACTCCTTCCACCTCTTTCTAACCGCTTCTTCATCATGTATTATATTTCCGCTTTTATTTTTCATATGTTTAACTTTATGTTTCTTTCTTTTCCTGATTCATCATACCAACCAAAAATCAAAAAAGTCTCCTAATGATATAGGCAAGTAACAAAATTTACAACCTAGCTTTCATTAGCGTGGAAAGAACTTTTTAAATTGCGTAATCAGTTATTTATGTAAAATTTCCAACTATGTCGAATATGAAATTTACTTTAGAGAATTGGTAAAGTGATTTACTCGGTACTTTCCTTGAAAACACGTACTTCTAAAATAAATATTGAAACTGGCTTTCTTAGGTAAAGTGGAAGTAAAATCCCCCTCTTTCACCTATTATATCATCATTTCCTTCTAGAGTTATCATGCCAACAGGTGGACCGGCCGACAGTCAGATAGTGAGACGAAACGAGGATACGAAAATATGTTCTTCGTGATCTAAAAACCCTAAAATGTAAAGAAAAACAAAAATTTCGAAGGGTAATTTTCTCACGAATACAATACTTCTCGTTAGCAAGAAAAGTAAAAACAATAATTTGCCTGTCGTGCCACAAGTACGTTTCCGCCAACGTAACCGTTTGTATTTCCAAAACTTGTCCTATATTCAACTCAACATTTTTGAGCTTACTCTGTAATCAGATCCCAATCCCTTCTATACGCTATTTTGGTTAAAATTGGAAATAATGAAATAATAAGAACACTAAAATAGAAATATACTACGATATATACTCATATTTCTAATCCCAATATAATAAACTTTTTTTTGCTTTTAAATAGAAAATATCTTTCTTTCAAATTTCTTTAATTATTTTGTTGTTTTTTTTTCCGAATTTGTATTTGTATTATCCTTTATGTTTACTTTTCATATTTGGTAACTGAATGATTTCCTCACAAGTAATTTATTCGCTTTAGTTGTGTCTTGATAGAGCTTTCAATCCTCAGAAAAACCAAAAGACAAAATTCATGAACATGAAAAGTGACATATATGTTACGCATTGTAGTAATCATGACAAAACGTATGTTAAATAATGTATAATAATATCCTTAAATGTAAACGGTATATTACGATATATACATAATCACCCTTCTAACCCCCCACTTTCACCCCATATATATTTTCCTATAAAATTTATTTTATAATAAATATCCAATATCTCTGTCAAGAACCAAAAAAAATTTGCATAATACTGTTGGAACGATACAATGATCCCTTTGCACTCTCTGTTAACAATAAAAATAAAGAAAAAATAATGTTGATTCTTTGACTGAAAGAACCCTAAAAAAGACCTAAAATACGATAAATACGAAATGAATCTTCTACTTCCCTTTCCCACCCCCATACCCCCTTTCGTTCGCGTGGAAATGTTATTTTTTTCAAAACTTTTTTTTTAAATTCATGTACATATGTTAATTGGTAAGAGCTTCTCTTTATACTTTGTTTGATGTTTTATTATTTTTTGGTAGCAAAATATATTGCTCTTCTGGAATTTCCACTCTTGATAACCCGACATATTGTATAATTGGCCATGAGGAAAACATTCCTCTCTTAAATTGATTCCTACGAGTTTGAAAGTTTGTACTTTTCTGTCTGACTGGTTTGACGGTAGCGCGAGTCGGTCGCCCTGCGTACGATGCTGCCAACCCCCGCGCCGCATTAAACATTTTACCTAGATTATGTGCTATAGTGTGAGCCTAAAATCACCCCTAATATTAGAAATTAAAATATAAATTTCTTTTGTACATATCACAGTCATACCCGGCCGTCCAAGATAGTTATATTTTGGTAACTGGATCGCCGCATATGTAGATACCTCTATTTTAGTTACGCTTACTCAAAAACACGCTCGTAAAATCTAAATTACCTATCCAAATGGGTTGGTATAAGAACAATTTTTATCTAAATGAAATGCACTTAACGAAGAAAATATTATTTTGATAAGGATTTAATTTTAGCTAATGAAACAACTCTCGAGAGATTTATCAGTTGGTCACGTAAATCTTAAGACCTCTGTTTCAATTTGGGGGTTAGCCTTGAGAGTTAGACATATGCTGTCATGGACTTTATGTTTTTCAATTCTCCTATACATCATTTTTTATATATCTTTTACTGTAAAGGAAGCGTTTGCCAGAAAGTCGCCCGCTTGACTGTTTTTACGTCGACTTGCGTTCCTGAAATTGTCACTGGTCACCTCCCTTTTGTCAAAACCTCATGAAATTTAGGTTTTGTTTATCCATAAACATCAGGTTACATACCAGTAAAAGATTTTTTAAAATCGGTTCAGTAGTTTCAGAGATTATCACGAACAAACCAACTCACAAACTTTACTTCTTTATTATATTAGTATAGACGATTATGGTTAAAATTGACCTATTTTGGCATCCAAAAAACCTGAACAAATTATCATAATACTATTGAAACTATATGAGATTCTACCATCTCGTGTTTTTGTGTTTGCGAATCATCTTCGTCCAACAATGCAATTCCTCATCTTCGTATTTTTTTGGCGGTTTTCCACATTCCTTGTCTGCAACATCGAAGTCACCACTTTTGAAACGCCGAAACTATCGTTCACACGTATCTTACGATGGAGCATGTTCACCATAAGCTTCTCGAAGTAATCCGTATGCTTCAACAGCAGTTTTCTTCAAATGAAAACAAACAATTAATGCTCTCCGCGAATGCTCTTTGTTCGGTATAAATTTCGACATATTGAACACAACACTATGCACACACTTTTCCAATTTATCATTCGTGCGCGTCTGACACTTGTTGATGACACAACAAAATGGCGCAGTGTCGAATCTTTATAGCACAAACTGCGTTGGTGCACCATCTGTTGTCTGAAGTCCGCATTTGATACTTGTACACCTGGTATTTCTACAAACCAGGAACTTTTGACAGGGACATATAGCACGATATATATAAAAACAGCTTCTCTAACACCTATAAATCAAATGCTTAAAATTAGTCAATTACCGAAAAACCAGGAATAATTTTCAAAATATTATTGAAATTATGCAACGGTTAACAACCCCCCACCCTTTTTAAGATTAAAATTTAAAGTAATGAAAAAGCAACCTAGTTTTTAAATTCGTCGACTCCAGAAACATTACAAATACATATAACGCTATGTATACGAAACAACCCTTCTAATTTCCAACTTCTTCCACCCCTTTTATATTTTAGTATAAATATTTATTACTCAGTACATATCACCACTACACCAAACACTTTATTTTTGAACTCGACGCGCGTCTCGCTAACCATGTTAGCTTCATCAGGAGCGATGATTGACTAATGCTTAACCACAAATCTACCCTATTTATACTTAGCCGAACCCTTGAATTACTCAGGCAGAACTAATGGTACAGGCAATGGGAATATATCTATCTGTTACTGTGTCCTAATGATTTATTTCAATGCAAACAACACAAATTAGCCTTATTACAATTTTTAGTTCGTCGTTTGGTCACTTTCCCTCTGAATAGAGTAAACTTTAATAAAGAAAGGAATCGTATTGGAAATATTACTAGAGTTAATGATTATGACGATGACATAGTAAATAAGCTAATAAATAGACATAAGTTTAGGTTTAATATTCAGAATTCCACCTTTTTTACACGCGAAGAAAATAACACTTAGTATGTCTCCATACCATATAATCTGAAATATAGCAAGGGACTCACTAAGGTATTTAATAAGGTAGGCCTCACCTTAGTCTATAAGTCAGCAGATAATCTGAGGAATATCTTAGGAAATCCCAAAGATAAGATTCCTAATTGTGAGAAAAGTGAAATTTATGAAATTAGTTGTAATGATTGTGACAAAAAGTATGTTGGGTAAACTAAAAAGTCAATTAAAACACGATTTAAAGAACATTTAGCACACTTAAAATACAGTAGAAGAGAAAAGTTGCATTGCCGAACATGCCCTTGAGGCTGATCATATTGTAACATTAGATAATTTAAGATTAATAAAAAAAATGTATCTGATAGTTGATTGTTGAACGCATACGAAAGTATGGAAATTATAAAATGTAAAAGTAGTTTAAATAAAGACAGATGGCCTATTCCTTATAGTCTCCTCTACTGGTTACTTGACCAGAACTGATGGCCTTGCCTATGCGATTAGTTCCGCCTGAGTAATTCAAGTGTTAGTCTAAGTATAAATAGGGTAGATTTGTAGTTTAGCTTTAGTCAATCATCTCTCCTGATAAAGCTAACATGGTTAGCGAAACGCGCGTCGAGTTCAAAAATAAAGTGTTTGGTGTAGTGGTGTTATATACTGAGTAGTATCATTGTGCCAAAGATTCCACATTCCCAACTTAATAAATATTTATGTATAATATTTATTTATTACAACAAAAAACAGGATAAATAACCAGTACTTTTGAAACCATACAATATTTATCTACCTCTACCCTTTTCACGCCCCTCGCCGTAAGCGATATCGTTTAAAAACTACAGACTTTATCCCTTCATTAGGTACTATATAAAGACCAAGTTTGAAATTAACATCTCATTTCGTTCAAGAGTTATCTTGCTAAAAAACCGAAGAAATAAGTGACTATGTTTTTCATCCTCTAGGAAGCCTAAAATGTGAAGAAAAGTTAAATTCTCGGAGGCTGATTTTTTCACGAATATATAGTAATAGTTTACTATAGCAAGAAAAGTAAAATTACTTTAGCAAGCAAAGTAAAAATTGTCTAAATAAGAACAGAGGATCTATTCCAAAATAAATAGTGAATTCGACTTTTTCACACGAAAGAATAACTGAATCTATGAGATAATAATAATAAAAAATTGAAATAATAAAAAGATAGCTTAATTCTCTGATTCTTCATTAAATATACTTGATCTTTAAGCAGCCCTTTACAGTCCACTCCTGGACATAGGTCTCTCCCAACTCCTTCCATAGTTCCTTGTTGTGCCGATTTTTTCCGACTTTCTGTTTAATGTAGTCTAGTCCGCGTTTTGTTGATCTGCTAACTTTCCGTTTATGCAGGCGGGGTCTTCAGTCTATATTGTATTACCGAGCGCTGTCTTGATGAGCAACGTGTCCTATATAGGTCCATTTTAATTGGTTATAAGAGTTAGTACGTCTTTGCCTTTTGTTCTTTGTTAGTGTTCCGTACGGAACACTTATAAGATGACTTCGGTGTCTGTCCGTCTGTCTGCCTGTCACACTCGATTTTCTCCGAAACTATTTGTCATAGAAAGTTGAAATTTGGTAATAATATAGGAATTGATGGCCTCATCAAAGCCATGTAGTTTTGAAAGTTAAATTTTGACTTAAGGGGTTAGTTTTGGGGGGTGAAATCGGAAGTGAAAAAAAATTTTTTTACTAGGTCATCGAGTGGGGTGTCAAATGAAAGCTTGTGAAAACACGAGTAAAAAATATATATACGATGTAGTACTTGGAATCACTTTTCTTTGTATTATTTTTAAAAAGTCGCGAAAAATCGCTGTCCCCCCACTTTATCTTGAAAAGTACTGATTAAAAAATTCTGGAATGCTCTCCAAGGGGTGTAGATTAAACGAAAATTATCACGAGTGCATTACGTTTAATAATTTATTTGGTATATAAAAAAAACAAAAATTTCAAGGTCATCAGTTTTCAGTAAAGATTGGAAACAAACTTTGTTGAAAACTCCATCGGAGTGTGTTTTGTGAAGTCACTGATCATTTTATACCACCGTAACAGAATTTTTTTATTTTAAAAGCAGTCAACGTACGGAACCCTAATTGTGCAAGTTCAACTTGCACTTGACCGGTTATCTTATCTCTGTGTTTGTGATGTGAGAGTTATTCCTAACATTTTCCGTTCAATGGCTCTTTGTGTTACTCTAAGTTTATGTGCTAATTGGTTCGTTAGAGTTGCTGTTTTTAATTATATGTTTCAATTTTTCCGTTGCTGCCCATGTTAGTCTGATAGGTCTGTTGATCTCGGCAGTTTAATTCTTTCTACCTAGTTCGATGGTATAGCCTAAGTAAACACATTCCTCTGTTTTCTTTACCTTTCATCTGACGTCATGATTTTAGTCTTTCCCAGGTTCATGGACAGACTAATGCTGATTCCCTTTGAAGTTCTTAAAGCAAAACTTTCAGCTCATTTATGTTTTGATGGCTGATCAGCACGATGTCGTCTGCAAAACGAAGGTGATGAATTCTTATGCCTTTCTTGTTCCAGTTGAGATTCTTGAATACGTCTCCGAGTGCGAGAGTGAATAGTTTAGGAGATATAGTATCTCCGTGTCTCTTACCCCCTTGCACGGGAATTTTGTTTGTGTTGTTATCTTCATTAATGATTCCTTCGATTGTTGTATTTTTAGATATGTAGCAAAGGAGATTCAGTTCAAGGAGAACCAATTCTTACACAGTTTAAAGCTCTGAAGTTGGCCTACAATTCTACTGTGTCAAACGCCTTGATGTAGTCAACGAAGGTGAAGTGAAGGGTTTCATTATATTCATTACATTTTTCAATTAGTATGCGCATGGATTGTATATGCTCGTTTGTGCTATAGCCTTTGCGGAACCCGGCATGTTCAGGAGGTTGATAGGCATCTAATTTACTCGTAAGTCGCTTTGTTATTATCTTTGTGACAGTTTGTATGGTTGAGAAAGAAGGCTTACAAATCGACAGTTGTCTATTTATACTCCATATAACACGATATATTCGAAGCGTCCTTCCTTTTACCCTCTCTCTTACTCCTTTACAGCCTTATATGTTTGACTATGAATAATTATGCTTAAAATTTGTTCACTATTCAACCCAAAAACCAAGATTCATAATACAATTGAAACTAAAGAAACTATAAAACTCTACTCCTTTTTCTCCTTTTCTTGAACTTGTTAAACATTCGATTATTTCTGGTACCATCTTCATTACTAAAGAATTTATATACTTCTTTCTCACTAAAGCATTTTCTTTTCAGATCTTGGGCAAAGTATTTAAGGGCTACAAACATAACGTGACCTTAAATAACTGTAAGTACTCCTACACAGTTTTTTAAATTAAAAGCTACTTCAAACTGTTACCTATATCCTTTTTTGTTTCGTACTTCAATAACCACTAACGTGCACTATTCCGATTAAGTAAATGCCTTTATGCAAAATTTAGTTACTGTTGAAGTGCTTTCATTTAGAAAGGCACATAATCTCTTTGAGAACACTTTATTAAAGCAGTAATTTGTAAAGTTGAATTTGAAGGAATAACACTACTTAGAGGCATCGATTTGGGTGAAACAAATGAGTGAGTTATGAAATAAAATTAAAAGAAATGATAAAATCCTAACTTTGTACTTATTAACAAGAACATGAAACTAATTCATTATTCAAAATCAAGGTGGCCGTTTAAACACGTAGAGAATTATAATTTATTTTTTAAAATCCTTATTAAGAAAGTTGTGGTTATCTCGCATCTAATAGTTCATGAAATTAAAGTGATCGGCGACAAATGAATTTAACGATCACTTAAGTGAGTCACCTCAATTTCCTTAATTTAGTATTTATAAAATTAGTATCATGGTTATTTTTTCATAAATTAAACAGCAAATTTTGCATACTTTCATCAGGGAGATTGTGAATTTTTTTTATTTCTAGGGGCTACCTTTATATAACTTATCCTATGTCATGAAAGAAATATTGAGGCATTTTTATATTACGCAGGTATACAAAAAAAATTCTCTGAGTTTTTTTCAGAAAATACACTTAAAGGTTCCATAAAACTATTAAATTGAAATAGATACATTTTAATAAATATTGTAAAACTGTATAATAATTAGAATTATGAATTATGCAATAAAACTATTATGTCGGACGTCTCTAAATGTTCTGAATCAATATTTATAATAAAATCTTAAAAATATTAGGTTTTAGTGTTCATGTTTAATAAAAAAAACACGCATACACCAATTTTAACGTAGCAAAATGCTGTTTAAAATATGTACATTTATTGAATTAAAAAATTGTTTATAATTTTTATTAGTATTGAACAAAACTATTATTTCCAGTGTTTTTTGGAATTCTTAATCCTGACATGACTTCAGAATATAAAGTTTTGTGTTCAGTTTCAACAAAAACCTTGCTTTTAACACTTACAAGCTACGTGGTTAGTAAAATGCTTTTTAGTGTTCTGTACGGAACACTTATAATATGACATCGGTGTCTGTCTGTCCGTCTGCCTGTCTGTCTGCCCCACCCGATTTTCTCCGAAACTATTTGTCATAGAAAGTTGAAATTTTGGTAATAATCTAGGAATTGATGGCCTCAGAGCCATGTAGTTTTGAGAGTTAAATTTTGACTTAAGGGGTTAGTTTTGGGGGGTGAAATCGTCATCGAGTGAGGTATCAAATGAAAGCTTGTGAAAACACGAGTAAAAAACATATATATAATGTAATACTTGCGCTCACTTTTCTTTCTATTATTTTTAAAAAATCGCGAAAAATCGCTGTCCCCCACCTTATCTCGAAAAGTACTTATCAAAAAATTTTGAAAAAATTCTGGAATATTCTCCACGGGGCGTAGATTGAACGAAAGTTATCACGAGTGCATTACCTGTAATAATTTATCTGGTATAAAAAAAAAAAAATTTGAAGGTCATCAGATTTTAGTAAAGATTGGAAACAAACTTTGTTGAAAACTCATTTGGGGGGTGTGTTTTGTGAAGTCACTGATCATTTTATACCTCTGTAACAATTTTTTTTATTTTAGAAGCAATCAACGTATGGAACACTAATTGCGCAAGTCCAACTTGCACTTGACCGGTTATTTTTTAATTTAGCAATTGCACATATTTATTTTAAACGGCATTTTGCTACTTAGCTGAGTTAAAGATGGTATATGTGGGTTTTTTGTTAAACAAGAATACTAAACCCTAATATTTTTAAGAGTTTATGATAAATATAGATTCAGAACATTTAGAGACATCCGAAATAATAGTTTTATTCTATAATTCTAATGTTTATACAGTTTTACATTTTATTTATTAAAATGTATCTATTTCAATTTAATGGTTTTATGGCAACTTTAAGTGTATTTTCTGAAAAAACCTAACTGTGGAAGTGATGATGACGATTTTTTTGGATTCAGCATAAAAAAATACTTAAGAAAACACGTGTTTCACTTAAAAGACATTATTTTTATTTTTGGATACCTGTGTTATTTATTAAATCGTATAATATTTGGCACACCATATTTTAAAACTTTGCAAATTTTCTTAATAACAGATATCAAAAAAAGTCCCGTTCAAATTAAGCGAAAGTAGAGATTTGTTGCATAGCTTCGTACAGATAATTTTACATAATTTTGCATACCTATTTTGAAATTGTATACACTTTCATAATAATAATTATCATTTCTTAAAAAAAATAGGCTCATCAAGCAATATAAAACTAAATGTATAATTTAGTAAAGGAAATCTTATCCAATATTTTGAAAACTTTGCATTGATTTGTAATCAAATATATAATCTCTAATCTGTAGGGTATTACAATTTTTTTTAGAAAACTTTGCATACATATCTTCAAATTTTGTACTTGTTAATGAAAAATAATATTTCTTAAAGAACGAAGAACCTCAATAAATGGCACAAAACTATTTCTTAACATATGTAACTTTTATATTATATTATTATATTTATATATATTATTTTACATAACTTTACATACACATTTTGAATGTAATATATAATTACACATCTTTCTAATGAAATATGTAATTACTTAAAAAATATTTCCATTAGATTACAGAAAGATAAAAAATTTCATATTTAGGTAGTACAGATAATTTTGTACAATTTTGCACTTATATCCTTAAAGAAAAAATATGCCCCCCTCCCATAAATTTCATAAAACTAGATATTTTTATTGCAGTTTCCTGAAGATAATTTTGCATATATTTTTTATATTTACCTGAAATATATCAGCCCTAAACGCAAAAAAAAAATTGTACTACAAATTTTACGAAAATATATTTTTTTGCTGTTTGATACATATATTTTTTAAAATTTTACACATGTTTTTTGCATAAGTTCCTGACGAAAGATATTATCTTTTAAAGAAAAAATATGCATCTCTCTAATTTTCAAGATACTAGATATTTTTTAAACAATTTAGTAAAGATGGTTTGCAAAAATATATTTTGAAATTTTCACACCTTCATAATGAAATGTATCTTCCCTTAAAAAGGATAAATATTAAAAAAAACAATACTATACCCAATTTAAATCAAAAATAATTATATACAAATGTGTGAAATTGTCTAAATAAAATGTTACCACAATAAATAGGTTTAACTAAGTCATTTTTAGAAGTTTTTTTTCTTGATGAAGGCACAGCACTTTAAATAAGGCGTGCAATTGTACAACAACAAATATTTGTTTTCTTGAAGAGACGATATTTTTCATTAAGAGGACATGCAAAATCATTTGCACTAAACTACAAAAAAATATCTAATTTCGTGTATTTGAGATAGAGTAATTAAAATAAAATAAAGTAAACATTAGTTAACGAATCTTCTTCAACCTGAACCTACAGTCTGATGTAATTCCGAAGCGCGGTGAATTTAATATAACTTTTGAAAAAAAAAACATTTAAGTATGATCCAGATAAAATAATGTTAGTATCTGTCTTACCTTTATATATTCAAGAAGTGAAGTAAATATTTGGGGGTGCATATTTTATCAAATATTTTTTTTATGAAGAGTGATTGGGAATTTAAACAAATACTTTGCTAGAACTATGTAGTATATCCAGTATAGTTAGGAAATGTTAAAAAACGTGGCATCAAATGCTAGCATACTTCTTATTAAATAGTAAAGGTAACGGAAATATCATAAGTGTCTAATTGTATTTTACTCATCCTGTTTAGACTTTCTCTGGACGAATACCGAACATTTATAAAGTTTCAGAGCTGAATTGGGTAAAGACTGATATTATCATCAAACAATATTCAGGCGTTACTTTAAATAGACATGTAGCAATTCATAGGCGATAATTAAATTACAATCATCGTTAACCCGAATTTGAAGAGAGTTAAATTAATGAACTGAGAAGGTATTATTTAAGAATAGTTATTTTACTTCAGAAGTATTTTTAAAATTATCGTTGCTTATATATATATATATATATATATATATATATATATATATATATATATATATATATATATATATATATATATTATGGGTCTAGCACACGTGATGCAAGGAAGTCCCTAAAGCGCTCCAGGAGCGGCATGTGTACGGAAAAAGCGATTCACGTTGTTCTTGAATCGCTGTAAATTGTACTCGGTGGGAAACACAGCGCTGGGCAAATTATTCCAAAGGGATGATGTTCTCCATATAAAAGACTGCTTAAAAAACGTTGTACGGGGAGTAATAAGCTGAACCTCATACGGATGTGAAGTACCAGCGCGACATGTATTTCTAACATGCATCGCTTTGGAGGAATTAAACGGGCTACATCCTTCGAACACTTTCCATGAAAATACTTGTAGAACAGACTCAAGTCGCCAACCGTTCTTCGATGTTCCAGCGAATCAAGGCCGCCGGTGAGTTCCGGGTCTCCAATTAGACGAACAGCTCTTCTCTGAACATAATCCAACAAATGCAGTGTATGTTTGGGAGCGGAGTCCCAAACATGGGAGCAGTATTCCATAGTTGGTCGAATTTGAGCTTTGTAAAGAAGTAACAGTTGTTGTGAAGTTTCTGGTTCGAAATAATAATCCCAACTTTTGAGAAGCTCTCCTTGCTATGCCTGCAACATGTTCATGCTAGGACATATTTGCTCCCAAACTAACGCCCCACAAATTGAGCGACGACGCTAGGGGAATGGAGTGCCCCGACATAACTATGTCGGGTTCAGCAACGTTAACTTTTTTAGAAAAAACTGCCGCCTGGGTTTTTGTAGCATTAAATTCCACTTGGTTACTGTCACCCCAAGATAGAATTTCTTCCAGGTCTTTGTTAAGTTGAACGACCTCCTGTTAAGTTGAACGACCTCCTGCTGTCTGCGGATATTCGCCTGAGCAGCCGAATGCCTTGGATATGTCAAGAGCAACCGCTCGAGATTCTCCAGTGTTCAATTGTGTTGATCCAAACATGTGTTACATAAGTCAGAAGATCTCCTGTTGATCTATGTTTACGAAAGCCATGTTGGTGATCGCTAGTAATATTGAATCGTTCAAGATAATTTAGAAGATGCTGATTGATAATCTTTTCCATGACTTTCGATATTATTGAAAGCAGTGCGACTGGTTGGTAGTTATTTGGCAAGGTCTTCTTGCCTTTTTTAGGTATCGGCTGAACCGTGGCGCATTTCCAGCAGGACGGAAATATTCCCTTTCTGTAGGATAGGTTGAAAAGGCTACAGAAAACTGGCGTTAGTTCTCTCGCACCGTTTTTGAGAACTATGGCAGGTATTCCGTCAGCGCCAGCAGCCTAGCTTCATTAAAATACGTTTTATGATACTCTGTCTGAAGACAACATCGGGCATCTTTGACTGCAGTATGGGAATAGTAGGTGGTGCTTTTCCTTGGAAATCGACAGTAGAATGTGAAGCAAAGAGTTCAGCCAACAAGTTCGCTCGCTCAACAGGTATGGTTGCAATGGAATTATCTGGCCGTGTGAGTGGTGGTATGGTGGATTTGGTGAAATTTTGACTAACTGCCTTAACGACTGCCCAAAAGGACCTAGAATTATTGGGGCAAGCGAGAAATTTGTTTCTCATTCGATTGTGTGCCTCCTTGGTTTCATCGATAATTCCCTTGCATCTGTTCCGGGCACGAACAAAGGTGTTACGATTTATGGTGTTAGGATTTTTCACACCATTCTCGGTAGGCAATATGTTTAGAAGCAACAACTTCTTTGCATTTTCGGTCAAACCAAGGCTTGCAGGAGGGGCATTTCTTCGAAAAAGGGATGTAAGCTTCCATACCAGCCAAAATAACATTCGAGACCTCCCTGGCGCAGTCAGATGGGTTGTCGGATCGAAAACAAACGTCCATCTAAGGGAAAGTTCGAAAATATTTCATGAGATCTTCCCATTTAGCAGATTTGGAGTGCCAAATTTTGCGCGGTCTAGGCGCCTCTCTGTCACTGATTGGCAGGACACTTGATGTTGAAAGCAATTTATGGTCGGAAGAACCTAACGGCGGATTTACGGTGACCGTGTAAATCTCCGGATTGGTCGTTAAAAACAGATCAAGAAGACTGGCGAACTCCCCGTCTCAATCAGGGATCCGTGTTGGTTCGTCAATAAGCTGAGTTAAGCCACAACTGATTGAGAATGATTCAGCTTTATGACCTTGTTTGTCGGTAGTATTTGAATATTTAAGCCAGTTGATATTGTGGACATTAAAGTCGCCCAGGATGGCAATTTCGGCACTTGGGGAGTTAATTTGTATATAATGTAAAAATAAGTTTATTTTTAATTTATCTTCGTGCCATCTTAAAGTAAGCAAAGTAGCAATTTTCTAAAGCCTTTGTTATTAAGACAGTTCAAAATATATCTGATATTACGTTATTTTTATCTTCTTTTTAGTTTAATATCTACTGCTGTCAGCACTAGACTGTTAACTACTTTAATATAAGTGTTTTGAGAGATTAGGGTTATCACTGTAAAACGTACACTGAAAAAAAAACAACATATTTAAAATATCAGTATATGTATGTAGCTGGTCAATATAGTAACAAGAGTATTACAGGCACTATGAAGAAGTCTTCAAAAGGTCTCTCGAAAATGACTTAGCGAGCAAATCTTAAAAGTTTTGAAGTTCTAACCTTGAAACTAACAAAAAAAAAATAAAGTTATGGATATGCCTTAATGATACCGTAATCTATTGGTAACTAAAATAATTTCTTAATGTTAATAATGAGAATATGTGTCATAAATGTCAAAATCAATTTTTCATTCATTGAAATATGTACCAGTTGCTATTCATCCTGGTCTAGATGGACAAATATACCTTCAGATGCGTAGATAGGAAGAACTTCAGTTCCCAGTGATCTTTCGCTTTGTCCCCATTGATATATTGTACTGTTAATCAAGCTTATAGCTGTTTGAGCATATTCTGTCTGTTTATAAACATCTCTAACAAGTCAGTACATTTTTATTTTAAAGTATATTTGGCTAGGCCACATTCCGCTTATTCTTCTAGCCAGCAGACATCGGCAATCGGTCCATGAAACATTGATGATGAAGGTACCGTTACCCTGTACGAGTGGAGTGGATACCTAAAGTAGGCCTGCAAGGACGTTGACCTAGACAAAAAACTGTCATGTATGTTGTTTGTGATAGGTTACTTGGACCATAAAAGGCTAATGATGAAGGCACCCCCCTTTACGCGACTGGTGTGAAGTTTATTTAAAAAATATACTGCAAGACTTCCTTTAAAATTTAGGAACCACGCCTACAAAAAACTATCGACGGCTTGTTGTTAGTCGGCGGACAACGTAGATAGTGTTTTTTAATTAGACGTATGTCGGAGTCGAGCTAGAAGGATCGAGTGGGATCGTCGACAAACATGCTTCGCCGCAATGCTACGGAGACGCTCAAGTAGGGCCTCATCAATAAGACCGTAAAAACACCGGCTGAGAGACTTATATCTGACAAACTTGTGGTTAGGATTCCATATTAAAGTGTAGGTTTCCTGTCTCTGACATAAATATAGTGTTGGTAAAAAGGATCTCTCTTGTTTATTTTCTTGGATATAAATATCCCCACCCTTGTTTATTACTACCTACTACTTATTACTACTTATTAGTATTACATACCTAGAGCGTAAACTTATATATCATTTCACATCTTATTGAGTGTATGGACGGCATTCGCGATTGATACTTAGATGCTTGACTTAGCTAAATTTTGACTGTATTAGCTACTGAACAAAAAGATCTTGAACTTTTTAGGAATAATTTGTTGCATCTACCTAATAGCAAAGATGTTAGGGTATATGCCGGCAGGATTTTTATGCCTCTGTCGGCAGTAGATCTTTGGAAGCAACGGCATCTTTGAATTTTCAATCGAATCTAGGCTTGTCAGTAAAAGGGCATTTCCTTGAAAAAGAGCTATATGCTTCCACGTCAGCCAAATTGACGTCAGAAAGTTCTTCAGCTCAATTAGACGAATTGTCAGACCTAAAAGACAAATAAACCAAGGAGAAGTTTGAAAATATGCCTTCAGTGTTGTCCATTTTGAATTCAGCTCAAAACGAATTTAGCATACGTAATGTCAAATATCGATCAGACGCTTAATATTATGTATTATTACCATATTGTTTAAATAGGACTATTACCTATAGGATAATAGAATTCAGAACCTAATTATTAAATTTTATTTAAAGGTGAATGAAAGAAAATGTATTCCAGTTCTGTAAATTTAACACACTATCAATATCCATTTGTGGGTGCTGGTTACTTTCAAAACTTGGAAAGAGACAATGTAGCATGAAATATTATTCAATTATTAGTTTAATTTTGACAATCATCATCTCGAGAACTAGACGTTTATATTGAAAAAATCGAGATCTCCAATATATTAAACTTGTGAAACATTTTGAAAGCCATTGTCCATAACCTTTACGTTTTTTTTACAGTTGATGCATAGTAGCAAATAAAATGATTTATGTTTCTGTCAGCTAAGGTAAACAAGCGAGTTTCGAAATGAAAAATTTTGAAATATTACACGTATTCTAGGTCTGTCGGCAGTAACATTAAATATGGGTGTGGAGAAGTCTGTTATTGATTTTATCCTTTATTTTATATAATGGATACTGTTTTTTCAGTTCAGTTTCTTGACGACAATAGAGTAGAAAAATTAAGAAAATAAACGGTTAACTTTTAATCTGATCACAGGGGAATTTTAATTTTTCTACTTTCAAGACACGACATGAGTATTCTTTTGGCCTTTCTGTTTTGTTGCCTTTAAAAATTGTGCCATAAGAGATTTAGCTTTCGTCGCCTTATAAATGTTCTAAAATTCCAAAACGTAGCCGCGCAGTAGTCGAGTTCGGAGGTCAAGGCTGAGGTTGCGATTTGATAAAAGTGTAGTAAAGTAAATATTGTTGACGGTTCTTGGCACCGGTTCGATTCTTGCTTTGATCTCAACTTTTGCGTCGCTTTGCTGGTTAACGAGTGTACCAAGATATTTCTTAGAAGACACTTGTTCAATGAACTTACCATGCAATTGTAGGGTAGCATGTATTTGTGTCTTTGAAAACACTACCAGTTTAGTTTTGGATGTGTTTATAGACAATAGACAATAGACAGTTTATTCATCTTTTCAGCTACAAAAGTTGTAGATAAGACATGTCAACAAAGGGATGTATGATCCCATCTTAGGTAATATCAAAAATAATAAAAAAAAGAAATCTTACTATTAAACACATTAATACACAGTAAATATATAAGATATAACAAAAAACATAACATACATATTTAAAACAAACAAATTTATAACCAACAAAGTACATACTGGAGATGCCTCAATTAAGTAAGAATGCCATAAAGAATAACATTCACACTCCGCCCAGTAGATAACTTTCAAATTCAGTTACAGAATAAAAAGTTTTATTTAATAGTATAGTTTTTATTTGTTTTTTAAAATGTGCCATAGGTTCAATCCTTTTTTACATTTTCCAGCAGTAAGTTAATAGTCTGCAACCTAAGTAATGACTAGTTTTTTTTAACATATTCATGATTGTGTTTTTCAATATAAAAATTTTCTCTGTTTCAAGTCGGATAACGATGAAAAGATCCATGCGAAATGAAGCTATCTTGATTTCGATAGATATACATCAAGAGTTTATATATATAAATACTTGTAACTGTTAATATTTTTCTATTCTTAAAGACTTCTCTACAGGATGCGTTATATGGCATACTAAAAATTAGTCTCATGATTCGTTTTTGTATTACCAGCACTCTGTCCAGTTCCTACGCACTTCCCCAAACCGCCAGACCATAGGACATGGCTGGGTACGCATTAGCGTAATAGACACTTAATGAGTTTTTTAAAGATTTTCTCATAAAAAAAACATTTATTTAGTCTTGAGCAAACGTCATCTATGTGCAAACTCCATTCGAGGTTAGAATCTATTATGATTCCTAAAAACTTTGAACTATGGCTAACAGGCAAATTCATATTATTAAATCCAATATTTAGGTTTATTGGTTTGCGCATTTTTGTCTTAAATTCCATAGACACGGCTTTAATAGATTTATTATATATTATAAGGTTATTCTTTTTACACCAGTTTGAGAACTCAGTCAATATTATTTTAATTTTTTTCCCCAAAAGTTTCTCATCTTTGGCTGAGATGACTATGGTCGTATGGTGAGCGAAAATAAAAACGATTCCACATGAAATGTATTCAGGTAAGTCGTTTATGAATAACAAGAAAATTAGAGGACACAGTTCGTCATTTGCGAAAAAATATTACCAATTTTTTTTCTACCTTTCAGAAATGAACTAAACCATTTATTTAGTGGTCCTCCAATACCTAGCCTTTCAAATTTTTTAACAACAAAGCTTGGATCTATTGTGTCAAATGCTCTTGTTAGATCAAATAGTAGAGCTACTACATTTATATCAAGTTTATTATATATATTCTTTATAAAGTCGATCGCTGCGGTCTCTGTAGAGTGCTTTTCTCTAAAACCGTGCTGGTGCGAGGTTAGAACTTTGTTATAATCAAGAAATGGAGTTATCTTATTGTAAATAACTTTTTCGAAAACCTTTGAAAAACAGTTAAGTAAAGATATAGGCCTATAATTTTCAATTAAAAGAGGATCACCCTTTTTGAATATAGGTAAAATGTTAGCCTCTTTCAGTCGCGAAGGGATACCTTCATCAACAGACATATTTATTAAATAAACCAGGCAAGCAATTACTTTAGGCGAACATCATCTGGTCCCGTTGATTTTTTTTAGGTATCTTTTTTATGGCAGACCTAACATCCTGTGAAGTTACATTAGTATATTGAACGGTATCAAAAAATTTTTTTGATACAGTGCATTCCTGTGATAAACCGTTACTGAAGTGAGAATTTAACTTATTTTTTACAACAGTAGATAAATAGTTACTAAAGCTACTTGCTATGTCTTCTGCATTAGTAAAAGTGACATTATCTGTGCATATTTGGTTAATGTATCTTTTGGAATTGTTTTGGTTTTTGCCATTTAAAAAATTAATTATATTCCAGGTGGTCTTTGTTTTGTTTTTTGAGTTATTTATTTTCCTGTTATAGTTTTCTTTTTCTTTCTTAATTTTACTATTTATATCCTTTTTTAGGTGTTTCTATTATTTTTTAGTTGAAAGTCCTCAATACGTTTCTGTAACCAATGTAAATTTTTTAAGTTTTTAAGATCCTCTAGGAGTTCATCAGAAAAATTATTTTTTTTATTGTGTAGCTTATTTTCCTTAACCTCTTTATTTGGACAGCTTATTTGAAAGCACCAATTAAACACATCAAAGAAGTGTTCAAAGTTTTTTTCCATATTGATCTGAGTAAAGTCTATTTTAAATTAATCAAAAAGAAAATTAAATTTGTTAATTGGACCATTGTCAACCACCCTAGGGTACCGCACCGTTTCCCGTTGAACTGCCTCTGGTAATATTGCTTGCTCGTCATGATAGTATATAAGTTGACAAAAACGATCGGAAATTCCAGCATCAAAATTTTTGCAAGAAAAAAGTTCTGGTTTGGACGTGATGACATAATCACGTATTAGTAACAATTCTAGTTGCTCCATTAAGCAAAGATGTTAGTCTATTCAAAGTTAGTCAAATATATCCTTAAGCATTTTATAGTATTTAGTTTCTACTACTAGGCAGATGGGCAATGTTAAGATCAGAATAGATTAAAATATTTTGATAATTATCTAAAATTTTTGTTAATAGTTCAGAAAAAATGTCGAGAAAACTCTCAATGTCAGTCGACGTTCCTGGTCTATACACTAATAATATGCAATATTTTTTGTATTCTATGGCAGCACATTCAAACAGCATTTCAGTAGAAAATTTATTATAGTCATGTAATATTTTACAATTTTCAGAAGCACTATTTTTTCATAAATCACAGTGCCACCATGTTGGTGGTGTATTCTACTAAAGTCACACACTTTATCGTAGCCATTTATTTTTAAATAGTCTATACTGGCACTAGTTTGCCAATGCTCAGAAAGACACAAAAAGGTAGAATCATATTCTTGAGTATTAAGTTCTATTAAGTTGACTTTGTTCGACAGTCCCTCTACATTAAAATGTAGGGCAGACCAACTATAGATGCTTTTTTACTTACGGATACGTTTCCTGAGTTGAGGCTTGGTTGGAAAAATCCTTGGGAAATTTGTACCTCCTGACTGCTGCACCCTCCGGCCAAATTAAGGGGTCATACACTTTATTAACGCATGCTATAGGAAACGATACTTTAAAACTCGATGACACATTTGCATTATTTTTTTTCACTAGTTTTTCACAGTGGAACGATATTTCGGGTGAACTATTTTTTAAAAAATTGCATAGCATATCTGCAGATGTACCTGGATCACATCGATACACATGTAGATAACCGAGTTTAGCGATAGTTTTTACCGATTTATTATTAGTACAACTACCGATTATTACTTTACGATTCCCGGTACGCGTGTTATTGTTGCCGTTTTTTCGGTACTACTTAGTCGATTGCACGCTGCCTGGGAATAAATTTTTAGTTGAATTGTTCGTTTTTGCAGGATTTGATTTTTAGAGTTTGACGGAATGGTTTTTGTGGCCGATTCCTGCAATGCTTTTGCAATCGTTTGCGTTTTAGTTTTCAGATTCTTACCGCTAGCGGGAGCTGTGTAATCGGAATTTTGTGTTTTTAATAAATTAATTAATAATTTTTGGTCTTCAAGATGGCTTTCTAAATTTACTATAATTTTATTTTGACTGACCAATTTTGATTTTATAACACATAGATCTGTTCTAACCTGGATGCAGGCTCGCTTTGGGCACCAGTCAGCCGTGTTAACATCAACACTGTCATGGAAGACTTCCTCCGTATCCTCTTCTTGTACAATATTTTGTGAGAATTTATCGCACGGACACTTATTCTGAAGCCACTTTTGAATGCTACACAGTAGCTCACTGTTTTCTTGTGCTACTGGTAACTTATTAAATATTATTAGCTCAACTAGTTCGTTTTTACGAAGCTTATTCAAATTCAATTTATTAACTCCATGAGATATCGGAGCACTGGAGGCTACTGTCTATTACCACGGTACCATCAGCGTAGTTAAGATTATTGGTGTTGTTGCTATTGAACCTTATACCTGAAGTTGCGTTTTCATAGGACTCATGAAACAATGCGTTAGAATAAAGATGAAGAGTGGCAATACAAATCCTTGTCGCATCCCTCTTCTTACTTCTAGTTCTTCTTATTTCAATTCTGACTATTGCTGTTTGTTGCCAATATAGTTCGTTTATGATGTTTAGACCTTGCGTGTCGATACCGGTCGATTGGAGGATCTTAATTTACTTCTGATGTGACACAAACTCAAATAGGCATGCGAATTCATTTATGACCCTACATCTCTGAATTAACACACTCAATGAAAAAAGGGCTTCACGTGTTACCATTCTGTTTCTGTATCCGAACTGGGAGCGGTCAACTAGACGTTCGCATTTTCTGTATATCCGGTTGTGTATGTCGCGCAAGCATACTTTTAAAACACAAATTAATCAGGCGATAGTCATCGCACTGCGATGTGTTGCTCTTCTTTGGTAGGGTGACAAAGGTAGACTTCTGCCAATCTGAAGGTATTTTGAAGGCTTGGTAGATTAAGTTAAATATTGCTATAATGAGATTTAGATCAACACCATCTTCGGAGGCTATGAGCTTAAGTGTTTCTGCTTTTATATTTTCAGGACCGCAGCTCTTCCGTTTTTTCGAACTTTTATCGTGTGTCTTATTTCGTCTTTCGTAATTTCGCGAGCCTCTTCATTCATTTTCTCGGCATGTGGAGAGTAGTCCAATCGCTCGTCACATTGTCTCATCATATTTCTTCCATTGTCCTTAATTTCCACTAATATTTCGATGTTGGATTTCCTTAAGATTCCACTGCGTTGCTTCGGATTCTTATTTGTTTTCTTCTCTCACTTATTAGTGTCAGAATTTCATCCATCATCGATTCTTGTTTTTTGGTATTACTTGTGGGTCCGATCTGTTTCCTAGGTTGCAGTTAACGCATCCTTCAGACATTTCCACAAGGGCTCTATATCTCTACCCTGTTCTGATTTTTCTGATCTCTCTGCGTTTTTATCATAACTTCCGAGATCCGAATTTGAAAATGCAACGTATTGTTAGGTTTATCACTACTGAGTTATCGTCACTGTCATAGGGTATATATTTATTGACTTAATGAACTTCCTCAACCCAGATCTTATGAGAGCGTAGTCGATTTCGTTTCTTACAATATGTCCATCACAATCGGTAGGTGACCTCTAGGGGTATATACCCGGCATATGGAGTTTGAAAAAAGTGTTGGGCAAGAGAGTTGTTGCTTATAGCAAAACTGTACAGGGTGAGTCAAGTTCATTATCTCATTTGTTTCGAGAATGACGAAAAAATGTTAAATATAATAGTTTTAGGGAGTGTTAAGGTGCACAGTTTAAAATTATTTTTGAGTATATAGGGTACTTCAAAAAAGTGTGGCCGATATAACATATATTTTTTTAAATGGAACATCCTATTTTCTAATTTATTTTTACATTCTGCGTTAAATTTTATAACTTTTTTATTAATAATGTTATATACCTAAACGTAGTAGTTTTTATAATATTTCATTTTTTTTTAAATATATATTTTTAAACAATCGTTACCCAAAATAATATATCTGTAGGAATGAATTTATTCAGTGACCCCCTCGATCATGTGACTTAACACCTTTAGCGTTCTTTTTGTGGGGCTACATTAAAAATCGCGTTTATGTGAATCCCACTACAACACCAGTAGATATGGAAAATAGGATACGGAATACGTGCAGGACAATAACAGCAAAAGATCGGAAAAATATGCTAAGGAAAGTGAAGGAAAATATAATAAAACGACTAAACATGTATATTCAAGTAGACGGGCATATTTTTGAACATTTATTTCGTCATAAACTGTGCAAGGGAACTAACACCAGTTTTCTGTAGACTTTTTAACCTATCCTACAGAAAGGGAATATTTCCGTCCTGCTGGAAATGTGCCACGGTTCAGCCGATACCTAAAAAAGGTAAGAAGACCTTGCCAAATAACTACCGACCAGTTGCACTGCTATCAATAATATCGAAAGTCATGGAAAAGGTTATCAATGAGCATCTTCTAAAATATCTTGAACGATTCAATATTATTAGCGATCACCAATATGGTTTTCGTAAACATAGATCAACAGGAGATCTTCTGACTTATGTAACACATGTTTGGAACAACGCAATTGAACACTTTGGAGAATCTCGAGCGGTTGCTCTTGACATATCCAAGGCATTCGACCGTGTTTGGCACGATGGACTGTTGGCTAAGTTACGCTCTTATGGTATGTCTGAAAGGGTCTATTTGTGGCTCTCATGTTTCCTCAGAGAGCGTTCTTTACGAGTGGCGGTCGACGGATTTCTTTCTAACACCCTCACTATCAACGCCGGTGTGCTCCAGGGCTCCATACTGTCTCCTACTCTCTTTCTCATTTACATTAACGATCTGCTGGAAAAGACCGGGAATCCAATCTATAGCTTTGCAGATGACAGTACTCTTGTCTCTTCATTCACCTTGAACGCTCGGACATCGGCTGCTCAGGCGAATATCCGCAGACAGCAGGAGGTCGTTCAACTTAACAAAGACCTGGAAGAAATTCTATCTTGGGGTGACAGTAACCAAGTGGAATTTAACGCTACAAAAACCCAAGCGGCAGTTTTTTCTAAAAAAGTTAACGTTGCTGAACCCGACATAGTTATGTCGAGGTACTCCATTCCCCTAGCATTGTCGCTCAATTTGTTGGGCGTTAGTTTGGGAGCAAATATGTCTTGGCATGAACATGTTGCAGGCATAGCAAGGAGAGCTTCTCAAAAGTTGGGAATATTATTTAGAACCAGAAAGCTTTACACCCCACAGCAACTGTTAATTCTTTACAAAGCCCAAATTCTACCAACTATGGAATACTGCTCCCACGTTTGGGGCTCCGCTCCCAAACATACACTGCATTTGTTGGATTCTGTTCAGAGAAGAGCGGTCCGTCTGATTGGGGACCCGGAATTGACCGGCGGCCTTGATTCGCTGGAACATCGAAGAACGGTTGGCGACTTGAGTCTGTTCTACAAGTATTTTCATGGAAAGTGTTCGAAGGATGTAGCCCGCTTAATTCCTCCCAAAGCGGTGCATGTTAGAAATACACGTCGCGCTGGTGCTTCGCATCCGTATGAGGTTCAGTTTGTTACTCCGCGTACAACGCTTTTCAAGCAATCTTTTATATGGAGAACGTCATCCCTTTGGAATAATTTGCCCAGCGCTGTGTTTCCCACCGAGTACAATTTACAGCGATTCAAGAACAACGTGAATCGCTTTTCTCGCACTCGTGCCGCTCCTGGAGCACTTTAGGGACTTCCCTGCAGCACGCCAGACCCATAAAAAAAAATCATTACATAAATTAAACTATATTAAAATTATTATTAACTATTTGTTTATGTTTTCACAATAGCGTATGTGTATTAAAAACAAGGGTAAAAATTGAAAAATTCAAAATAAATCGAAAACTTTTAGAAATAGGTACATGACATACTTAACAAAAGTTGGAAGGTTTTGTAAAATCTATCAGAAAAAAATACTAATATACAGAGTGTGCTACTTAAAAAATTTTTCAATTTAAAATAGTCGAAATGTATAAATTGATTTTGAACACCCTGTAGCATCTAACTCTCTTTGCATATATCTTTTTTCATCTCTATAGAACGCTCGTACCAATTATGAGTATTCTAACTTCAGACACAATGGCGCTACTGACAATTTTTTACAAAACTGAAAACTAGTATTTAAAAAAAAAAAATATTGAAATATTAGAAAAACTACTAGGTTTAGGTATATAACATTATTAATAAAAAGTTTTATTAATTAATTTTACGCCGAATTTAAAAATTAATTAGAAAATAGGATGTTCCATTTAAAAACACATATATTATATCGGCCACACTTTTTTGAAGTACCCTGTATACTCAAAAATAATTTTAAACTGTGCACCTCTACATTCCCTAAAACTATTTTATTTAACATTGTTTCGTCGTTCCCGAAACAAATGAGATAATGAACTTTACTCTATCGTTGATTCACCCTGTACAATATGATCATTTCTTGTATTCCGTTTTTCCAGGCCATATTTTCCAACGACATTGTTTTTGAATTCGGAGCCGACCTTAGAATTGAAGTCACCAGGCATCATTGTGATTTCACCCCTTTTTGTGAGTTTCCTGGCTTTTTCGAGACAAGCACAGAAGTCCTCGACTATGTTGCCAGCTTTGTCATTTGTTGGTGCATATATCTGGATGATGTTTATCCCACCATGGGACGTACTTAGCTTAAGAACTATTGACACGATCTATTAGGAGAATCAAATCTACGACTGACTTTACCAAGTCGGACTAGATGATGGCAGATGACACCATATTTGATGTTTTGTTTTCCAGAACCGGGCCATCAGATTTCGTTCCGACCTAAAATTTTGATTTATAGCCTTTTCATCTACTTCTATGTTGACAAGTTTCCCTGCTATGTATAGACTGCCAATGATCCATGTGGCAATCCGTATTGTCTTGTTGTATTTTTGAAATGGGGGTTTTTAGCACCCTCTCCCCACTTAAGGGGTGCACCGGACTGAAAGCCTTATTTATATTTTTATTAGCTATTGGATTGTTTGGAAATAATGTAGTGTATTAGGAGGACCTTTCTTTTGTACACTGAAGTATGGAAAGCGATCAAGCTGTTTCAGCTGGGATTTCTACGTCTAAAACAACGTCGTTTTAAGGAGTTCGACTGCCGGCTTGTAGTTTGGTATCGATGGAACTGGTGCCTTCCATCAGATGTGCTATCATACCATTATTGCTTTGATCTGCTTTTACACAGAAACTTTCTTTTATTCTTAATCTCTTAATTATCCAGTCCCGTTATATGATACTGGTATTTTTGAGGGAGACTAGAATATCGATTTTATAAACATCTCACTTGCTCGAAGAGGATTAAAAACACTCATTAACATTTATGATTTGGCACAACTAATAACAGAACCAACTAGAATAAATAGGGAATTCAAGTCGTATTGATGTAATCGTTATAAATAAGAAACTTTTTATCCTTATCAATGTCAGTTTTACAAACCCTTTCTGATTATAACTTAATATATTTCACTTTGAATCTTTCTAAAAAACAAAACATCAAAAGAAAGTATACAAAAGAAAATTCTCTGTCCTTTAAGTGTTTTCATAAGTATCCTGAATCTAAAAAAAATCATAAAAAAGACATCTATCGTGAGAGGTTTTTTCAGAAAATACATTTAAAGTTACCAGAAAACTATTATATTAAAAAAAACACATTTTAATAAACAATACAAAACTGTATAATCATAAAAACTATGGAATAAAATTATTATTTCGGACATTTTTAAATGTTCTGAATCTACATTTATTATAAAAATTAAAAAATATTAGGTTTTAGTGTTCATGTTTAACAAAAAACACACACACACACATCACCTATAACTAAGCTACGGAGCAAAAAGTTGTTTAAAATCAATATGAGCTCAAAATTGTCTTTAATTTTTATTAATATTAAACAAAACTATTATTTCCAGTGTTTTTTGAAGTTCTTAATAATGACGTGATATCAAAAAATAAAGTTTTATTTTCAGTTTCAACAAAAAAACTCGCTTTTAACACTTACAAGGGTGCTATGTGGTCGGTAAATGTTTTTTTAAGTAAATAAATGCAACAGGTAAATAAGAATAATAATGGAAATAATAGTTTTGCGTAATACTAATAAGAATTAAAAACGTTTTATATTTATTTAGCGGTTACACATATTTATTTTAAACAGCATTTTGCTAGTTAGCTTAGTTTAAGGTGGTGTATGCGTGTTTTTTTTGTTAAACATGAACACTAAAACATAATATGTTTAAGTTTTTATCGTAAATGTAGTTTTGGAATACTTAAAGATGTCTGAAATAATAGTTTTATTCCATAATTTTAATGATTATACAGTTTCACATTATTTATTAAAATGTGTTTATGCTTTTCAAGTTTTCTAGCAACTTTAAGTGTGTTTTCTGAAAAAAAATCTCAGGATGGATGTCTTTTTTATGATTTTTTGGATTTAACAAAAAAAATACTTAAGAAGACACATGTCTCATTTAAAAGACAGAGATTTTTTTGTATACTTGTGTTATTCATTATCGCGATTATAAAAATATCGATTTTAACTAATTCTATAATGATGCACATCAGCTAGGATTCCATTTTTTATACTAAAAATATCGAAACCAAATTGGAACTGATTAACTCTTTCATATTATATTTAATAAGTAAGCATGCGCCCTTAAGGTATACAAACGCCAAAGAAAAAATAATGCTCCTTCTATTACTGATAATATAAAGCTTTTAATGAGGTTAAGAGATAAAGCTAATCTCAAATATCTAAAGAATAGATCACCAGAGCGTCTTCAATATTACTGGTAGGTTAGAAAACTTGCTAAGCACGCTATTGTTAGAGAAAAAATTTCGTATTTTAATCAATTTTCTCGAAAAGGCCTTCTGGACAGAAGCACCTCAGTTAAACTTGACACGTAACAAATTGAGTCATATTCCGGATGATTTGTGCGGTCCTGTCTCATTAAATAATTATTTTTCTTCTTGTGCTAGAGGACCGAGCAACGTCTTAGCTAATAAAATCATTTATTATAAATCTAATACCTACCAAAAAGTAACAAATCAATCGAAATTTAGTTTTAATCTAATTACCGCTAATAAATATAATCAATTGTTGTACGAGGGTTGTATGATAAGTACTTGGCCTAGGCTAGAGATGGCGCTACTACTATTTAAAAATTATATTTTTCGTAAAGATAACCTTTCATGAGAATACTGTCAAATTTTCAAGTCAGCGTTATTTAGTCTGTGAGTGTCAGCCATTTTGTGATTTTACAACAATGGTAAAACCTGAATATCGAGCAATGATAAAATATTTGAGGAACTCGGCAATGTTTATGGGGACACTGCACCTTCGTTATTGACCATTAAATATCGGACAGCTGAATTCAAACGCGACCGTACAAGCATTTTTGATGAAGAACGTCCAGTCCAGTCCATCAGAAATGATTGAAAAAAGGCACAATATAGTGATAAATGATCGGTGAGGGAAAGTGCGGGAGATTGTTGGGACTGTGGGCTTCACTACTGAACGGGTGCATAACATTTTAACAACTCATTTGGGTATAAGAAAGCTTTTCGCGAATGCTCACAATTGACAATAAACACACACGTGTGTCAATTTCAAAAAAATGTTTTTTGATGTTAGAGCGCAATTCGAATGATTTTTGGCGTCGATGCATACATGTTGACGAAACGTGGTTTCATCACACCATATCAAAGATCAAAGAACAGTCCTAACAGTGGATTTTCCTTGGCTAACTGGCACCAAAGAAGGCCAAGGCGACTTTATCGGCCAACGTGTCCACAGTATTTTGAGATAATCCACGTCGATTGCCGTGAAAAGGGCAAAACGATTAATGGAGCGTATTATATTAATTTATTAGATTGTTTCAACTATGCTGTGAAAGAAGAACGTTCGTATTTGGGGAAGAAAAAATTCTCTTCCATCAAGAAAATGCACGAGTGCACACCTTTGTCATCGCTATGGCAAAATTCCATGAGTTAGGATAGGAATTGCTTCCGCATCCCTCGTATTATATATCGGAGAGAAAGTAATGGTTAAACTAAAAATAAACAACAAAAATACAAATGTAGTGGGAATTTATTCACCTGAAAATTGCAAACCAGAAAAAGACAGGGAACAAGTCTATGAAGAACTCCAGAAAATGATAGATGAGATACCAATGGACGAAACAATAATAATAATGGGTGACTATAATGCAAGACTTGGAAATAAGATAATACCAGGAGTTAAACAGAGATTTAATAAAAACATAACAATGGAGTGCTTATGATGAATTTTTGCGCTATAAACGAGTTGAGAATAAATAATACATACTTTGACCATAAGGAGCAATATAAATATACATTCAAGAACACTAGAGGTAACAGATCAATGGTAGATTATGTCCTAACAAACAGAGAAATACATTCACGCCATCTATTAGACGTAAGGAGCTTGACATCACCAAACGTAGGAAGTGATCATAATTTAGTTATGTGTAAACTAATGTGGAATATAAGAAACACAAAGTAACACCAAAATAAGGAACTGAAAACAAAGATAAGAATGGAAGATCTACAAGAAGAATCAAAGAGATAGAAAAAATCAGAATAAATCAAATAAATGACCATGATAACATAAATGATGGTTGGTAAAAGTAAAAATAATTCTATTAGAAGCTGCATATGAGGCATTAGGAACTAAAACTGTCGATAAAAATAAAAAATGGAAAACAAAAACACCATAGTTCAGTGCAGAAATCAAAGAGAAATGCCGCGAAAAGAAAGAAAGCTGTCTAACGTACAGGTCAATCAAGACAGATGAAGCCTACCAAAGATATAAAAGAATACGAACCGAAATCCACGAATTAGTAAGAAGAACAAAAACGAAATACTGGGAGCGATAAACAAGAAAATTAGACTCAGACTTCTTATTTGGAGATTCATAAGACAGCAGAGAACTGAGATGAAAGAACTCATAGAGTATACACACGTTAAGAAAGCAGGTGTGTATACTCTATGAGTATACACACGTATACAGAGATATAAAAAAGAACAGAGTATCACACTGCCACAAACACCAGAGATAACGATAAACGAAGAAACATATATAACGGAAGAAGACGTACTAGAAGCACTGAAAAAAACCGTAAATCTCCCGGAGAAGACTAAATACCTGATGAACTACTAAAATATGGGGGACACTCTCTAGTTGTGCAACTCCAGTCACTTATACAGAAGATTATAAGGTCGAATAGAATCCCAGATGAATGGAGAACAGCGACAGTTATATTGATGTACAAGAAGGGAGAAAAAGAAGATCCAAATAACCACATGGTATAAATCTACTAAACTCTACACTGAAATTAACAACAAAGATTATTACAACAAAAATAAACGTAGAAATACAACTGGAAGAAGAACAGCAAGGATTCAGAAGTGAGCGCTCATGCACCGATGCCCTATTTATTGTGAGACAGGCAAAAAAAAAAATCTACAGAATACAACATTCCAGCATACTTGTGCCTGATAGACTTAAAAAGAGCTTTCGACAGTGTGCAAATAGAAGCGTTATTCATTTATTATACAACAGGAACATCCCATTAGACATAATTAAAACTATCGAGAATACAGACAATAAAGTAGTCTCAAGATTAGCAGAACGAATGACAGAACCAATCAACTATGAATCTGGAATCGGGCAGGGAGACTCTTAAATCCTCTTCTATTTAATATTATTATGGATGAAATTATAAAGAATCTCAAAAGAAAGAAGAGATATAGAATGGGTAACAGAAAACTTAAAATTATATGTTATGCAGATGATGCGATAATGAAGGCTAAGAAAGAGAACGATCTGCAAAAGCTGATATACGAATTCTGTATAGAAGCAAAACCATATAATATGTCAATCTCAACCGAAAAAACCAAGTCAATAGTAAGAGCAAAAGAGCCGATTAGGGACAATCTGGTGGTGGAAGATAAACTTATAGAACAGGTGATGGACGTCGATTACCTGGGCATCAAAATATTTAGTATCGGAAAAACCGAGGAAGAAGTAAAACCTCAAGTTAACAAAATTGGATAGCCGGATGATACCATATTTAGAAATAAATTCTTCCCCGTTGAGACCAAAACAAGAATATACAAGAGCGTAATACGACCAGTAATGACTTACTGAAATTAGACCCGATACAAGTAAAACACAGAGGATGCTGGAATTATCCGAAATCAGAATACTTAGGAGATGTACAAACAAGACACTGAGGGATAGAGAAAGGAGTGAAGTCATAAGACGCATATGTAATATAGAAAATATCAACCAGTGGATAAGAGGAAGAAAAGTGGAATGGGATCAACACATAGGAACAATGGCAAACAACAGCATAGTATGGATAGCAAGAGACAAGTCACTGAATGAAGAAGATCAATGGGACGTCCAAAGAAAGAGATGGAGCGACAATCTATAGAGCAGGGAACAAAGAAAACAGAAAATAGTGTTTAGCCATAAGTCGGAAGAAAAAGAAGATCCATCGTGTTCGCCAGATTTACCTCCAACGATTATTTCCTATTTTCAAATATGGAGAAATGGCTTGGCGGAAAAAAAAATTGACTCAAAAGATGAGGTGATTGCTGAAACAAAATACCTGTTTTGAAGGGTTAGATAAATCGTATTTTTTAGATGTCATACAAAGCATAGAAAACCGATGGACTAAGTGTATCAAGCTAAAAGGAGACTATGTTGAAAAATAAAATAAATTTTACACATAAAAATGTTTTTTTCTTTTCTATGTCAGGTTCAACAACCCTCGTATATTGCGAGGGTACTCCCCGAATATCTGAAAAAGGAAATTATTAAACCGTGTGCCAAGGCGACAAACCTTATGAAGCCAAAAGACCTACGACCAATTAGTATACTCTCGACTTTGTCCAAAATTATGGAGCGACATGGACAAATATAGTAACAAATGTTTATGTATGTAAATAGTAAACAAATATTATCCAAGTGTCAGTCGGGGTTTTGATCTTACTTTAGTGCCACTACCAGTTTGGTTAATCAATCGAACGATATTCGTTTCCATGAAGATAAGAATGAAACTACATGCTTGGTTCTTTTGGATGTTAGTAAGGCGTTCGACAACCCAAATTATGATTTGCTCTTGGCAAAGCTTTACTATTATGGCTTCTCAGATCAATCAATTAATTCTATAGAACATTTTCTGAAAAACCCATCACACTGTGTAGAAATCAGAAAGGATTTTAATTCCATTAAATCTAACTACATACCGCTTATTGGGTCATTTGGGTCCACTATTGTTTTCTCTTTATGTGGCAGATACCGATAAGGCGACAGAATATTCAAAAATGCAACAGTATGCCGATGACTCTCAAATATATGCCATTTCTTTTAAATACGTTACGCACTTCAATGGTATATTTTAATAAGGACCTAAATAACATATATAATTTTTGTAATGATCATAGCGTCAAACTTAATACTGTTTTATGTTATTTAACAGTAATAGAAGTACAGAGGGCATATTTTATGATACCTGCTATTGATAATACTTATTTGCCTTTAGTTCATGAAACCAAAATAATAGGAGTAATTTTTGACAAATCGCTTTCATTCCAATCACATGTCGATAATAAATTAAAGGCTGCTTATATTCGTTTAAAAAACTATATAATCTAAGGAATCTCCTACCATTAAAAACCAAATATTATTTGTACGACAGCTTGATCTTATCTTTACTTGATTACGCTGTACATACGGCGACTCTTTATCAGCCCGGTTTGTTAGATCAGTCCAAAAAATTCAAAACTGTTGTATGCACTTCTCTTTCAACATTCTATTCAGAATTGAATCACATCCTATTTTAATAACGGCAATATTTGAAATATGGGAAATCGTAGAAGGTATTTGGACAATCCCAATACCTCAAAGAACAATATAGTGTTTTTCTGCATCCATACGATATAAAAAACATTAATTCTTTTAGGGTTCCTCAATACAGGAAGGCTGCCTTTCAAAAGTTCTTTATTTTTGTTGTTGTGTATTTATGGAATTTTTTGTCACAATACGTAAAACAATTACCATCGGGTTTTCTTAATATGTAAAATACCAACTTATTAACCAGCAAAAGAATTCTATCTAATTTAACGTAATATTTACCTACTTATCTGCATATAATTTTTTTGGATTTAGGGGTGGTTACTACTTTTTTTTTTATCGTTCACCTCCCCGCCTGAGTAGGGATTTTACCCTTTTCCATATCTTAAGGATATCGGCGAGGATGTCGTAATACCCGTTAAGGTTGCCAAGTGCCGAAACATACATTTTTGTATTTCACAGTACCTTTCAGACAACGCGACAACGAAGATCTCATGGAATATTTTCGAACTTTCCCTTGGTTAGACATTTGTTTTCGATCCGATGACCAATCTGACTGTGCCAGGGAGGGTTCCGATGTTATTTTAGCTGGTATGGAAGCTTACTTCCCTTTTTCGAAGAAATGCTCTTCCAGCGGCAAGCCTTGGTTTGACTGAAAATACAAAGAAACTGTTGCCTATCTTGCCTACCGACAATGGCGTGAAAATTCTAACACCATAAATCGTAACATCTTTGTTCGTGCCCGGAACAGATGCGACGAAAACAAGGAGGCACACAATCAACGAATTAGAAACAAACTTCTCGCTTGTCCCAACAATTTCAGGCCCTTTTGGTCAGTCGCTAAGGCAGTTAGTTAGAATTTCACCAAATCCACCATACCACTACTCACACGGCCAGATAATTCTATTGCAACGATACCTGTTGAGAAAGCAAACTTGTTGGCTGAAGCCTTTGTTTCACATTCTACTGTTGATTTCCAAGGAAAACACACCACCTACTATTGCCATAGTGCAGTCAAGGAGGTCCGATATTGTCTTCAGAGAGCGTATCATAAAACGTATTTTATTGAAGCTAGACACCAAAAAAGCTTCTGGCGCTGACGGAATACCTGCCATAGTTCTCGAAAACTGTGCGAGGGAACTAACACTAGTTTTCTTTAGAGTTTTCAACCTATCCTACAGAAAGGGAATATTTCCTTCCTGCTGGAAATGTGCCACGGTTCAGCCGATACCTAAAAAAGGCAAGAAGACCTTGCTAAATAACTACCGACCAGTCGCACTGCTTTCAATAATATCGAAAGTCATGGAAAAATCTAAAATATCTTGAAGGATTCAACATTATTAGCTATGACCAATATGAGTTTCGTAAACATACATCAACGGGAGACTTATGTAACACATGTTTGGAACAACGCAATTGAACACTTTGGAGAATCTCGAGCGGTTGCTTTTGACATATCCAAGGCATTCGACCGTGTTTGGCACGATGGACTGTTGGCTAAGCTTATGGTATGTATGAAAAGTTCTGTTTGTGACTCTCATGTTTTTTCAGAGAGCGTCTTTACGAGTGGCAGTCGACGGATTTCTTTCTAACACCTTCACTATCAACGCCGGTGTGCCCTAAGGCTCCATGCTATCACCTACTCTCTTTCTCATTTACATTAACGATCTGCTGGAAAAGACCGGGAATCCAATCTACAGCTTTGCAGGCGACAGTATGCTTATCTCTTCATTCACTTTGAACGCTCGGACATCGGCTGCTAAGACGAATATCTGCAGTAGCCCACTTAATTCCTCCCAGAGCGGTGCATGTTAGAAATACACGTCGCACTAATATTTCACATCCGTATGACGTTCAACTTGTTACTCCTCGTATAACGTTTTTCGAGCACTCTTTTATATGGAGAACATCATCCCTTTGGACTAATTTGCCCAGGACCATGTTTCTCACCAAGTACAATTTACAACGATTCAAGAATACCGTGAATCGCTTTTTACGCACACATGTCGCTCCTGTTGCGCTTTAGGGACTTCCCTGCGGCACGTGTGCTAGACCCATAAAAAAAGAAAAAAAAAACGCGGTAGTGCTGCCTCGGACGTTATTGCATTTCTGTAAACAACTACTACATATGTACATGGCCAGGCCAACCTGCGAGATTGAACTCTCGACCTTCTGTACTGTAACCGAGGTACTATGCCACGGAGCTACATGCCGCTTGCCTGCCATATCATAAACTAAATATTATTTTGCTTTTTCTTATACATCTCCCCGGCGCATCCATCGGTCGTTCGCTGCGTGTTCGCCGATCCCTCTTTGCGCTCTGCTATTTTTAAAATTAACTTTTTAATTTATTTTTAATGTATGTATCCTGCTATAGGGTAGCGCTACACATGCCCAAATAGTAATGGGGTTGTGATATCGGTTATTTATAATCTCTGCGCCATCCTTTGTGTCGTATTCTAAGCAATTTTAATTCTGTTACATTATTAATTTGTAAATATTGGTAAATAAACTGAATTTGAGGTTTTAATTTGAATTATTTTGTTTCAATTTGTATTATTGATCACGTTTTCTAATATTTGGTTACAGCATGCTTCCCTAACAAATGATTTACTAGTTTTGGGAAATGTACCGATTTAACTTCCAGTATGACCAATTATTTTTAATAAATTTTTTCTAGTAGGGGTTACTGGAAAATCAGAACCTTTGTTTAAAATAGAAGTTTCATTTTGTGAAAAGGATCGAAACGAATAGTTTTCTACTATGTCTGCGAGTTCCTGAAGGTTATTCTATATAGAGTGTGATTTTAAAATCCCTATAGTAAAAAACAAATTCACAAATAAATAAAAAAGCCTTTATTCAATCAACTATTCTTGGGGAATTATTTCTTAAAACCTATATCATCTTAATATGATCCGTTACAGTTCTGGCACTCTCCTAAGAGAGCAATGCAATGGTCGGTAATTGCCTGACACGCCGTAACCATAATCGCTGCTCATTTAGGCCAGATATTTTCTTTTAATTGTGTCAATTTATTTCGGAGAATTTCTCAAATGGTTGTCATGTTGGTGTTGCAAGGGTGTGATATCATCCTCCGAGAAAGGCATTCATATTATCGCCAATTTGTACTGGAATCAGATAGCTGAAGTACGGTTGGAGCATCAACTATCGGATGAAAGTAAAATCAAGCGGGGAGTGCATCAGGGTTGTATTCTATTGCCTTTGTTGTTCAACCTCTGTTCGGAGTGCAATGAAGCACTAACTGGTACTACTAAAGGAATCAACGTCAACGACGTTAACCTAAATAAAATAATCCTTTAATTATCACTAAAAACAGAAAAGATCTACAAAAATTTATGGATAAAATAACTTGTACACAGTTTGGTTTAAGACTCAATGCAAATAAAACAAAATATATGATTATAAGCAAAGAATCTAATATTGAAGATGGTGGTATTACAATCAGTAGCACAAAGATAGAGGGAGTTGATAAATTGATGTATCTCGGTAGCAATATCAACGATCACTGGGACCCGACTGTGAAAGTCAAAATTCGAATAGAGAAGGCCCAAGCCGCGTTAATGAAGAACAAAAAAATCTTAACTAGTCATGACTTATCATTGAAACTATGGTTGAAAATTGTAGGCTATTATGTCTTTCCGGTTTTCTTGTATGGCATTAGTAATAACAGAGTTCTCACTCGCATGGACAAGGACTTGGAGGTGGTCACGACCATCAAGCGAAGGAAATTAGAATATTTTGGCCACATTATGAAGCACCCAGAAAAAAACGAAATCTTGCATCTGGTTATAGAGGGAAAGATTCCAGGCAGACGTGGTCCAGAGAGAAGGAAAACATTGTGGTTAAAAAATTTGAGGCAGTGGTATGGAAAGTCTACGGTTCAACTCTTCCTAGTGGCTGTCAATAAAACCATCATCATCAACATAGTAGTCAACATGATGATCGTTGAACGGTCATGGTACCCGAAGAAGAAGAAGAGGAAGTCATCCTAATCTGGTTATAACCAACAGAACTGTATAAAACAGGTGTGAAGAAATTTTTAATAATCTCCTGATTACTTTATGTGTAGGGGAATGAAATGGCTTTTGAATCTTGTACTTTTGATTTGAGGAACCGTAATAAGGTACCTATGTTTATTAGCATAATCGTTAAGTTGGAAATGTGTCTCATCTGAAAATAAAGTCTTGGACAATGTTAAAAGGCTTTCGAACATTTGATTAACGAAGGTGAGCCCCTGGGTAGCATCAATTGGCTTTAATTCTTCCATAAGCTGTATCTTGTAAGTTTGCAAAAATAATAATTTGTACTAAGAATGAGTTCTAACGAACCATTGGGCACATTTAGGCCACTCGATTGTTTGCGTATTTCATGGTCCGGATACTCGTCAACTAACAGTCGAGCAGACTGCATGCTTGAGTCTCTTCTTGATATTCCTGGTCATCCAAGGTTTACTTACTGTTGGACCGAACTCTGCAAGCTTCTGCATCAATGATTTTTTTCTTCAGTTAAATACTCAGGATTTTTATTTAAGCTATGTCAGTAAAAGGGAAAACGAAATTTTCACGGCACAATAGTCGCAGAATTATTGTTTTGTAAAACTTTCACAAGCATAGGGCACGCCGCGAAATTATCGACGAAACCAAGAAGGCACACAATCAGCGAATTAGAAACAAACTTCTCGCTTGTCCCAACAATTCCAAGTCCTTTTGGTCAGTCGCTAAGGCAGTTGGTCAAAATTTTACCAAATCCAGCATACCACTACTCACACGGCTAGATAGTTCTATTGCAATGACACCTGTTGAGAAAGCAAACTTGTTGGCTGAACTCTTTGCTTCACATTCTACTGTCGATTTCCAAGGAAAAAGGCTGTCAATCACCATCTTCTAAAATACCTTGAAGGATTCAACATTATTAGCGATCACCAATATGGCTTTCGTAAACATAGATCAACAGCAGATCTTCTGATTTATGTAACACATGTTTGGAACAACGCAATTGAACACTTCGGAGAATCTCGAGCGGTTGCTCTTGACATATCCAAGGCATTCGACCGTGTTTGGCACGATGAATTGTTGGCTAAGCTACGCTCTTATGGTATGTCTGAAAAGTTCTGTTGGTGGCTCTCATGTTTCCTCAGAGAGCGTTCTTTACGAGTCGCAGTCGATGGATTTCCTTCTAACACCTTTACTGTTAACGCCGGTGTGCCCCAAGGCTCTAAACTGTCTCGTACTCCCTTTTTTATTTACATTAACGATCTGTTGGAAAAGATCGGGAATCCAATCTACAGCTTTGCAGATGACAGTACGCTTATCTCTTCGTTCACTTTGAATGCTCGGACATCGACTGCTCAGGCGAATATCCGCAGACAACAGGAAGTCATTCAACTTATCAAAGACCTGGAAGAAACTCTATCTTGGGATGACCGTAACCAAATTGAATTTAACGCTACAAAATCCCAGGCGGCAGTTTTTTCTAAAAAACTCCACTTCCCTAGCATCGTCACTCAATTTGTTGGGCGTTAATTTGGGAGCAAATATGTCCTGGTATGAACATGTTGCAGGCATAGCAAAGAGAGCTTCTCAAAAGTTGGGAATATTATTTCGAACCAGAAAGCTTTACACTCCACGACAACTGTTAATTTTTTACAAACCTCAAATTCGACCAACTATGGAATACTGCTCCAATGTTTGGGGCTCCACTCCCAAACATACACTGGATTTGTTGGATTCTGTTCAGAGAAGGGCTGTTCGTCTGATTGGAGACCCAGAACTGACCGGCGGCCTTGATTCGCTGGAACATTAAAGAACGGTTAGCGACTTGAGTCTATTCTACAAATATTTTCATGGAGAGTATTCGAAGGATGTAGCCCGCTTAATTCCTCCCAGAGCGGTGCATGTTAGAAGTACACGTCGCGCTGATGCTTCACATCCGTATGAGGTTCAGCTTGTTGCTCCTCGTACAACACTTTTCAAGCAGCCCCATAAGAAAAAACGCCTCGCTATGGTAAAACTAAATTCTCTAGGATCAGCTTATACCTCATCCGTAAAACAAGTCAAACAACTTTTTTTTTTCGATTTCTTCGAATTACGTATGACTTGACGACTGACCTATTTAATCTCCGTTGCAAAATAAGTTCTTTAAATTTTGTTTTACCTTGTAGAGGACGGCTCAGAAAGTAATAAAAAGTTAGGGTGGATTGTGTAGTTTAGAATTCGAAAAAAAAAGACCGTGCAAAAGCGTATGTCTAGAAATATTTTATTCCGGAGACACAAAATAGGATTCTACGATGTATTTATTTCATATTTCTTCTTCTATTTGTAATCATATTTTATAATATCGTTGCCAATTAAACTCCCAGGCATACGAGTATTGCTCAACCATTAGCTAATTATTGAAAATTAGTATGTGAAAATTTGCCTCAAACATATTATTACAATCAATTTTGATAATAGATTTATGTGCCGTAGTTTACAGGATGGAAATTACTCCTAATAATAGATAACGAAGTGACATAGCTGTTCAAACTTGGCCAATATGAATTTGCAATTTACATGGGATGTCGTATTCATGTTCATTTTTTCAAAACGATTTCTGGTTTCTAAACACTTTTATGTAAAACTATGAATATAAACAATAATATACCGGAGTTACCATCCACGCCCCCGTAATTAAACCACTTTAGAGTGGAAAATGAAATCAAATACAATAGGAGTTAAAAATAGTTCCCATTTCAGATAGAAAAACAATTGACAATTGCTTTTGGTTTTACTAGAAATGTAATGTAATTCACGAAAAATGCTCTAATGGCATGTTTGAAAGGTTCTGTTTGTGGCTCTCATGTTTCCTCAGAGAGCGTTCTTTACGAGTGGCAGGCCCCAAGGCTCCATTCTATCTCCTACTCTCTTTTTCATTTACATTAACGATGTGCTGGAAAGACAGGAAACCCAACCTGCTTTGCAGATGACAGTACGCTTAGCTCTTCATTCACTTTGAATGCTCGGACATTGCCTACTCAGACGAATATCCGCAGAAAGCGGGAAGTTGTTCAACTTAACGAAGACCTGGAAGAAATTCTACCTTGGGGTGACAGTAACCAAGTGGAATTTAACGCTACAAAAACCCAGGCGGCAGTTTTTTCTAAAAAAGTTAACGTTGCTGAACCCGACATAGTTATGGCGGGGCATTTCATTCCTCTAACATTGTCACTCAATTTATTGGACGTTAGTTTGGGAGTAAATATGTCCTGGCATGAACATGTCGCAGGCATAGCAAGGAGAGCTTCTAAAAAGTTGGGAATATTATTTCGAACCAGAAAGCTTTACACTCCACAACAACTATTAATTCTTTACAAACCTCAAATTCGACCAACTATGGAATACTGCTCCCAAACATACATTGCATTTGTTGGATTCTATTCAGAGAAGAGCTGTTCGTCTGATTGAAGACCCGGAACTGACCGGCGGCCTTGATTCGCTGGAACATCGAAGAACGATTGGCGACTTGAGCCTATTATATAAGAATTTTTATGGAAAGTGTTCGAAGGATGTAGCCCGCTTAATTCCTCCCAGAGCGGTGCATGTTAGAAATACACGTTGCGCTAATACTTCACATCCGTATGATTATTCGCTTATTGCGCCTCGTACAATGCTTTTCAAGCAGTCTTTTATATGGAGAACGTCATCCCTTTGGAATAATTTGCCCAGGACTGTGTTTCCCATCGAGTACAATTTACAGCGATTCAAGAAGAATGTGAATCGCTTTTTCCGCACACGTGTCGTTCCTGTAGCGCTTTAGGGACTTTCCTGCAGCACGTGTGCTAGACCCATAAAAAAAAAACGTAATATTTTAAACCCTTTGCGTTTTCTATTTCTAATCTAGTCAATTTTTGTTTACCTTTCTTTATGTGGTTATAAGTAAATGCAATCGACCAAATTGTAACATCGAATGTAACCAAAAGCCTGTCGAAAGAGTGAGTAAGTAAATATATCTTGGAACTAACGACAATGACAAATAAGATCACTAACAAAAGATAAGGATTCTTATTGAGAAGAGGAGAACAGTGTTTAATGTAATGAGTACAATATTTAAAACGATTACATTCAACACAAAACCGACGCAATTAGTGTTCCATACGGTGATTAATTTTAAAATAAATACAAAAATTTCCTGACATGTATATATCTTAAGATCCAATATTTATTTTCACGATTTTTTTCTTAGTCAATAACACTTATAGCATCTTAGTTCCCTAATAGCCAATAAATCAATCTAACTAAATCTAGAATCTAGTACTGAAAGTGTAAAACAAATATTTACTCCCTACCTACTGGATATTGTGTTTTTTTATACCAGAAAAATGGTCAAACGTTATGAACTTGTGATAATTTTCGCCTAATCTACACTGAATGAAGAATATTCTAGAATTTTTTCAAAAATTTTCGAGATAGGGTGGGGGCAAAGATTTTTTATAAAATAATACAAAGAAAAGTAGGCACAATTATTACATCATATATATTTTTGAATTCGCGTTTTCACAAGCTTTCATTTGACGACCTACTCCATGACCTGGTATTTTTTTTTTCTTCCGATTTCACTCCCCATATATCAGATATATTATCAAACGTAATGCACTCATAATAATTTTCGCTCAATCTACAGTTTATGAAGAATATTTGAGAATTTTCTAAAAATTTTTTTATCAGTACTTCTCGAGGTAGGGTGGGGGCACAGAGATTTTTTGTTAAATAATACAAAGAAAAGTGTGCACAAGTATTACATCATATATATTTTTGAACTGAACAAGCATTCATTTGACATCCCACTCGATGACGACTTTTTTTTTAATTGCCCCTACAAGATATAAGTCAAAATTTAACTTTAAAAACTGCACTGCTCTGATTGGGCCATCAATTCCTATATTTGTACCAAATGCTTTATATGTCAAATAGTTTCGGAAAAAATCGAGTGTGATAGATGGACACCGAAGTGATTTTATAAGTGTTCCATACGGAATATTAAAAAATCGGCCAAGTGTCGGATTTACGCAATTAGTTTTTCGTATGGCGATTGCTTTTAAAATAAAATAAAATCCTTACCTAGGCTAAGTTAATCAGGCCCTTGACATGTATATATCTTAAGATCCAATATATATTTTCAACTTTTTTCTTAGTCAGTAAAGTATAATAGTTATAGCATCTTAACTACCTAGCCAATAAATGAATCTAGCTCAATCTAGAATTTAGTAGTAAAAGTTTAAAACAAATATTTACTATCCAAAGTCCCGATTAAATTTACAACTTTCGAAATAAACCTTTACCATCTTGTCGGTCAAATAGCTTTTTTAATACCAGGTAAATTATCAAACATAATGCATTCATATTAATTTTCGCTCAATTTACACTTTGTAGAGACTATTCCAGAATTTTTTCAAAATTTTTTGATCAGTACTTTTCGAGATAGGGTGGGGGGAAAAAGATATTTGGCCATTTTTTAAAAATAATACAAAGAAAAGTGTGCGTAAGCATTACATCATATATATATATATATTTTCACAAGCTTTTATTTAAAACCCCCTCGATGACCTGGTAATTTTTTAAATTATAAATTTTTTTATTTTTCGTTTTTTTCAACCCCCCCCCCAAAAAAAAACTAACCCCGTAAGTCAAAATTTATATTTCAAAACTATATGGCTCTGATTAGGCCATTAATTCCTATATTTGTACCGAATCTCAACTTTATATGTCAAAAAGTTTTGTAGAAAATCTGGTGTGACAGACATCGAAGTAATCCCGTAAGTGTTCCGTACGGAACACTAAAAATGAGATGTCTACGTTGTTACGTGCTTTCAGTTTCGTCTAATAATATGGAATTACGGACAATCACGCACAATAAGTGAAAGATAGGAGGCCTTCAAAATACAACTTTAACGCCGCATGATGAGAGTGTTATGGACAGACCGTGTAATCAATGAAAACATTCTATAAAAAATAAATATGCAAAAGCTCCAGCATCTAAGTTATATTGTAAACAATTAAATATACTGCGGGGCAAGAAGAGGCGTAGGAAGAAGGCGAATTTCTTGATTGAAGAATCGCATAACTTGGTTTGTAAAGCCTACGACACATTTAATGATAGATAATATGCTTGCCAATATCCGGAACGGGTAGGATCCTTAAGAACATGCCCTATGTTAAATATGATAAGGATCTCGGAAAATCAGTTTTTAACTCGTAACTAATTTTAACGCATGAAACCCTCAAACAATTCTTCAAGTAATATATGATTAATCTTATGACCGTTTTCTATCGAAACAGGCAGTTTTTGATAATTTTTATAAGTAAGCTATAGCAAGTGAAATCAAACTTGTAAAATTATATTAATTCGTAAGAATTCTATTGAAATGGTTTTTTTAAAGAAATTTATAAAAACAGTGAATAATATTTAACTAAGGGATACATATGAAGGTTGATTTCTTTAAAGAAGTTAAATGACAAGAAACTGCATATAGATAGTGATATCCACGACTTCTTGAATTGAACCACTGTACACTGTAATGATGAATTATATATCTAATCTTGGGTTAGTTTATATTTAATGATTATTCATGTAGTTATACGGAAACCCTGTAGCCTTCGAAATTTTATGTCGATTTTCATAAATCACACAAAAATTTGTAATGAAATTTACATATGTATTTAAAAGTCCATTATTCACCGGAATAAAAATAAACATTTTAAATAAGCATTTTGTGTTTTTTATGCAATTTAACAAATAAATAGAAAAATTAGAATAAATTGAAAATAACGTAAAGTCCTTTATTAATATAAAATTATACTACATGTTGCGGCCCGTGGTTATATGGCGTAGTACCTGCTTGCTGTGCAGAAGGTCTCGGATGCCAATCCCGCCGGGTCGGTAGACTGTTTTATTTAAGTATATATGGCTTGGCCACGTACATAGGTAGTAGTTGTTCGCAGAAATACGATAACATCCGTGGCAGCACTACCGCCTTGATTAAAAGGTGCCGTGAAATACAAAAATGTATTTTTGGCACCAAAATTAAGACTAAACAATTCCCTGTAAGGCTTCTTCAAATAACACGGTCGTGCGAGACGATGAATAGTGCCGCACAGACGGGTATATATATATATATATATATATATATATATATATATATATATATATATATATATATATATATAAATATATATATATATATATATATATATATATATATATATATATATATATATATATATATAACAATCGGAAGATTATATTAGATCATTGTAAAGTATCGGTTTTGTCTTTTAATTTAGTATAAAAACAATTAATCTTTTTTAAATTGTAGTTAGCAATCTTAATGTTTGTATTTTTAAACAGAGAAGACAAGGACTGGGAGAGACCTTCTATATATAGTAAAGAATAAGGAGTACCATTTCAACATCATGGTCTTTCTTACAGTTGTTTTCTGTCTCAAAAAGTATTTTTAAATAATGTTATTGATACGTTTTATTTTTGATACCTGTGTAATTCTCTAAGTGTCTTTTTATCATGTTTGTTGTGATCATACCTGCAAATTTTATTGTTTTCACCAGAGATGAATTAACTGCTAAATTTTATAAGTAATTTCTCATGCAACCTTATAATTTATAAAATCACACTTTATTTTTCTGTATCTTGTTTGCATTTTTTAGTATCCAGAAGAAGCTACCATTATTGATTGCTCATCTCTTCTCCTTATAAGGGCGTTTCCCAGTGGTTAAATTTCCGATTGTTTGTTACCAGTGCCCTGTTACAGTCCTTCTTCTTTCTTTATATATATATATATATATATATATATATATATATATATATATATATATATACATATATATATATATATATATATATATATATATATATATATATATACATATATATATATATATATATATATATATATATATATATATATATATATATATATATATATATATATATATATACATATATATATATATATATATATATATATATATATATATATATATATATATATATATATATATAAGCAAGAGGAAGGACTTGAAATTGTTGCAGTAAGCGGTCATGAAAATAGGGCTAAAAAGTTCTAAACTCCTTTTTAGCTACGCCAGGCTTTCGAAAATACTTTATTTTTTCTTCATGGCTACAATTATAGTAAACAATCAGTTTTTAAGATTTACAAAAGAAAACACCTTAAATTACGAATATCAAAAATTATTTGCTACTCGGTGATGCTTTTCAGGACAGTTTCTTTCAACAAAAACCAACATTTTAGTTAGTATTTTTTAGGAAAACATGAGAAAATTTCAACTGAAAATAATTTTAAAAATATAAAAATAGTTTACCCCATTTTGTTACGCAGGCTACGAACAACTGTGTACTTCTAAGGTGATTTTATTTAAAAAATGTTTACATTTCTGTTGTTAAGATCAGCATCTTTTTATCTACTGGTAAGGTAGTGTTGATTTAATCTAGGAAAAACCAAGACGTTGACGTTTTGTGTAATATTTCTAAAGTTTGTTAAAATTGACATTAGGTTATTTTTATAAAGATATGTCTGATATATTTTGTGAGTTACCATTTTGCCAACTGACCTGCAATAGATTTGAGAAAATTGAGCTTAAATCCTCAATGTCAGTTTTTTTTATTAACAGAATTAGGTGGTTTCCACCATTTCCTTAAATGTTTGTTGAAACTTGGTTTCTTTAAAATTAAATTCGTGTGAAAATTGACTACTATGTGAAGCAAGTGCACATGAGTTTTTGTTATGTCTGCAATCCCTTTTGTGAGAGGTGATTTTATCTTTTAGGACCCTTGATGTTTGTCCTTTCGACACAGGGGATGTTGTATATACTTCCGAAACTTTCATAGTTTCATCCTTATCTGTGAAATTGGTGAACATATTATATATATATATATATATATATATATATATATATATATATATATATATATATATATATATATAATTTTGGTAATATGTTATCGACCGTACTTCAATTAGATACAGGGATCAGGATTAAGTCTAGAGACTATTCTGGAAAAAAAGTAGGAATTAATTCAAACAAAAACCATGATTTCAAAGCATAATTTCTTCATTCTTATCAAATTTATTTTCAATAACAGGTATTTTAGTTTCAACTAAAAATTTTTCAAACAAATTTTTGGAACTTCAGTGGGGTGTCCTATCAGTTCAGTTTTAGCCAGAGTGGTGTTGGACCATCTCTTGGAAACGGTGATTCCTTAATTATCATTCAACCTACCCTTTTTGTACAAGTATGTTGATGGTCTGATTTACGCTGTACCCAAGGATAATACAGAAATCGTTTTAAACTATTTTACTGCATTCAACACCCACATACAGTTTACTCTCGAAATAGAATAGGACTTTAGTGTTCCTTTTTTGGCCACTAATAAGAACGAATGACAGTAGTATTATGCTGGTATAAAAAATCCACAGCGTCAGGCTGATTCATTAATTATTTCTCTAATCACACAAAAAAATTAAAAATTTAACACGGTGATAGCAATGAAAAACAGGGTCATACGCATTAATGATGATAGGTTTTGAAAAAGAAACCTAGACGAACTGTATAACATTTTTATCAATAATGCTTATCCTAAACACAATTTACGAAAATTAATTTATAATTCGGATATTGTTGACTGCCCTACTGATGAGACGCCTGCGCAGCATACGATATACAGCAAGCTACAATTTATAAAGCCAATCACAAATTCAATTGTAGCCTTATTCAAAGATTTTTTTCAAATATAAAAATTGCGAAATATAACAGCATACGAGGTTCTGAACTGTTTTCAAAAATAAAAGATAGAACACCTATTTTGTACAATAAAATGTTTAGTCTATAGGTTGTCTTGTTTGCAATGTGAGGCTTGTTATATTGGACTAACATCGCAGTGGTTGAAACAGAGGCTCACACAGTACAGGAGTGACTGCCGATTGGGAAAGAAGTCATGTGCTGTGGTGCAACATCATTTAAAAACAGGTCATAATTTTGACTATAACAACGTTAAAATCTTAGCTCATGACAATAACTATAAAGGGAGACTTTTTAAGGAAATGTACCACATCAGCAGAGACCCCAAATCAATCAACTATAAATCAGACACGAATCAACTTAATATTATTTACAGCCACATAATCAATACTTGTTAATCATTAACAATTAAAACATTAATAACAATTGAAGATTTGCCACCTCTTAGTACAAAGTAAGTAAATAAAGTTTTTTGTTTTTTATTTTGCTGTTTTTCCGTTCATTTTGAATTCACGGCAGTACATATGCACCGAGGCTGTTTACTCTCAGTTTGTTGTGGAAAATCGAGGTGTTTAGTGTTAGCTTCGCGGACCAACTCGCATTTTCTTAAAGAGAATATTGTTTTTTTAATATAGGTGTATTAATTTGTAGTTACTCCTAAAGAAATTATCAAATGATGTATGATTATCGGGAATCGATCTGGACTGTAAATAAAGTTCTTTTCTTTTTTAAAACTCAATATTTCGTTATTATTATTATATATATATATATATATATATATATATATATATATATATATATATATATATATATATATATATATATATATAATATATATATATATATATATATATATATATATATATATATATATATATAAATATATATAAATATTATATATATATATATATATATATATATATATATATATATATATATATATATATATATATATATATATATATATATATATATATATATATATATATATATATATATATATATATATATATATATATATATATATATATATATATATATATATATATATATATATATAAAAGGCTTACTGGTAACAACCAAGAGGGTTTTTAACTTAAAGATAGCCCTAAGGATTTTATAGTGAACAAAAGGTCTCAAAATTCTTAGTAACTGTAGTTACTAGTATTGAGCCAATTCGTACATCATCTTTAGGACCTAGGAGACACAGGAAGAATCCTCATTAGGCAAAGAACCAATTGAAAGAACATGTCATATTTCAATAAGAAGAAAGGAAACAATTGAAAGAACATGTCATATTTCAATAAGAAGAAAGGAAGGGACCCTATCATAATTTTTAATATTAACAAAAAACAGATTTATTAAAATAGAAAAGGTACTTACTGAATAATCACAGTTGGCTCTATGTCCAAGGAGAAAACGATCTATGCAGTTGACGGAAAGTAAGTGTTGACACATGATTTTAAAACAATAATTAACAGCGAACTTATTTTTCTACACATAAATTCATAACAATAAACATAGGTTTGTCAATTTAATTTTTTCAATTAAATGAAAATCATATTTGGGAATTAATAGATTTTTTTAAATCTGAAAGTTATACCATCAACGTTTTATTCTAGCTGACACGTGCTCGGCCTTTTTGAAATAATCTAATAATTTTAATTTTTACAATTGTCAATGTTGTAGGAAACTTAACCTGCGTGTTAAAAAAAATTATTAACAGAAGGTCAAATTAAGATCGTTTAATAAAATAAAATTAGTGGAAAACTTATGTAGTATCAAAATGCAAAGAAACTCTGGTGTAAGAATCATCAGTTATTATTTTTTTAGTATGTTCTTAGGATAACAAGTATGCGTAAATGGAACTTAAACTGTCGACTATTCTAGCAGTTCTTTATATAGCACATTTCCAAAAAACTCCGTCTGAACTTCTTACTTTCAGTGTCCAAAATGAAGGTTTCATTATAGTGGACTTTATGATGGTTTTTATTGACATGTTGACTGAGACTGGCAGAATCTGGTTTGTCTTTACAGTCCTTTTTATGTAGAGCGATTCTTTATGATAGTTTTTGCGATGTCTGGCCTGTGTAAATAGACCCACATTCACTTTTAATTCCATAAGCTACACCTGACTTTTGCCACAGATCAGTTTTATCTTTTTGTAAGAGTAATAACACCCAAGTTTCCTTAAATTGTAAATTTTATAATTATTAGGCATTAGTGCCTCTGGGCCGTGTACGAGGCTGGTTTGAAAAGTCCGAGCAAAGTCCGAGAGATGGCACCACCGGCGCGTATCGAGGTCATGTTTAGTTAGTAGCATCTCTTGAATGAACGCACACCAAGTTTCAGCCATATTGGTCTATTTCTTTGTGTTTGGCATTCATGTGAATCAAGGGAATCGAGTGATTTTCAAGAAATGGACGAAAAAGAATTTCGTGTGGTGATTAAACATTACTTTATGAAAGGCAAAACGCCTCAGGAGACTAAAGAGAAGCTTGATAAACATTATGGTGACTCTGCACCTTCGATTAGAACAGTTTATAAGTGGTTTCAAAATTTTCGGACTGGCCATATGGGCACAAGTGACGCTGAACGTTCTGGACGGCCTGTGGAGGTTACGACTCCAGAAATCATTGATCAAATCCATGATATGGTGATGGATGACAGACGAGTTAAGGTGCGTGAGATTGCTAGTGCTGTGGGCATCTCGACTGAACGGGTACATAATATTTTGCATAAACATTTGGACATGAGAAAGCTATCCGCAAGATGGGAAAAACGGAATCGTGTGAAGTGTTGCAAGGATGGTTTGCAGCTGTTCCAGAAGAATCCGGAGGACTTTAAGCGTCGTTTCGTCACTGTGGATGAAACATGGATACATTACTAGACTCCTGAGACCAAACAACAATCTAAACAATGGGTTACCAAGGGGGAATCTGCACCAAAAAAGGCGAAGACCGTTCCTTCGGCCGGAAAGGTTATGGCGACTGTCTTTTGGGATTCGCAAGGGATAATCCTCATCTACTATCTGGAAAAGGGTAAAACTATTACAGGTGAATATTATTCATCGTTATTGGACCGTTTGAAAACCGAGCTGCAAGAAAAACGCCCGCGATTGGCCCACAAGGAAGTCCTTTTCCATCACGACAACGCACCAGCACACACCTCAGCAGTTGTGGTCGCAAAATTAATGGAAATAGGATTTCAACTCGTTTCACATCCCCCTATTCTCCAGACTTGGCTCCCTCGGACTACTATTTGTTCCCCAATTTGAAGAAATGGCTGGCAGGACAAAGATTTTATTCAAACGAGGAGGTGATTGCAGACACTAATGGATATTTTGCAGACTTGGACAAATCCCATTATTCGGAAGGGATCAACAAACTAGAACATCGTTGGACGAAGTGTATAAGCCTGAAAGGAGACTATATCGAAAAATAAAAAAGGTTTATCCCAAACACATAAGTAGTTTTTATTTTTGCACGGACTTTTCCAACCAGCCTCGTATGTGCTGTAACTTTCCAAATTTTATCTCAGTTGATATTGCATTATTTAAAATATCTCTGTGTCTAGGTCTATTAATAGGGTGGCAGGTTTTTTCTATGATAGATTTCGGATATTTGTCAGCAATTAGGATGTTATCTAATAATTTAAAATTTTTTCCGTTAAATGTAGGATGACAGATTCTGTCAATTCTGTTTCCTAGTGCTATTATGATGTTTAATTTTTGTTTCAAGGGATAATAGGAGTGATAAGTTATATATCGTCCAGAGCTTTTTTTTTTCTATACCAGTCTAATTTTATTATGTTGTTGTCAAATCGAACTACCCATGTATCGAGAAAAGGAACCAAGTTGTCATATTCAGTCTCTACTGTGAATTGTAGTTTTTCATTGAAAGAGTACCAGAACTTCGTCCCCAGTAGAGCTACCAAGAAATCATGTACATATTGGAAAAGAAAAGGGAATTCGAAATTAACCTTTTCCATGACATAATAGAGTAACTTGTTCATAATAATCTCGGTAAGCACAGGTGAGGCTGAACCATTTATAGGAACACCAACCTTTTGTCTATAAAAATTATTGTTAAATGAAAAGAAAGTGTTATTATATAAATACTAGCCGTGCCCGCGGCTCCGCTCGCGTGGACTTGATTCACTACTATCGTCATTGCTTATTCCTTATGTTACCTAAGGTAATAAAATATCTGTCATTATTTCCAATTATCTCCCATTATTTATCCTTATCTCCCATTTTCTCTACATAATTTCCATTATCTAGGCTTATCTCTGCTCATCTCCCATTATTTCTCCTTATCTCCCATTATTTCTCCCATTATCTCACCTTATCTCCCATTATCTAGGCTTATCTCGACTTATCTCGCAATATTTCTCCTTGTTTCCCATTATTTCTCCTTATCTCTCATTGTTTATACTTATCTCCCATTATCTCACCTTAGCTTCCATTATCTAGGCTTATATCGAATTATATAGAACATATGTATAAATTTATAAAAACACGTAAATCGGATAAGTGGTTCTCAAGTGATAAGCGCACTAACGGACAGACAGACAGAGAGACGTTACATTTTATATATATTATATTCTTTGCAACATGATATTGTTCCATATTTAATGGTTTAGGCAGTGTATTGCAAGAGAACGCGCTAACGATAACCTTTTTTCCGACTTGATTCACTATTATCGTTACTGCTTATTTTTTATGTTACCTAACGCAATAAAATATATCCTATAACCTGGCCAGTGAACATATGTATTTTTAATAAAAAGCACGTAAATCGGATAAGTGGTTCTACAGTGATAAGCTCACTAACGGACAGACAGACAGAGAGACGCTGTATTTTATATATTATAGATATAGATTATTATTATTATATAACCTGGCCAAAGAATATATGTATAAATTTAAAAAAAGACACGTAAATCGGATAAGTGGTTCTCGCATGATAAACGCACTAATGGGCAGACAGACAGACAGAGAAACATCGGATTTTATATATATTATAGGTTATAGATATTGTCTGCTACATAAAATTGTTCCATATTTAATGATTTAGGCTGTGTATTGCAAGAGAACGCGCTAGCAGCAAACTTCATTCACTATTATCGTCACTGCTCATTCCTTATGCTACCTATAGTAATAAAATATAGCCTATAACCTGGCCAGAGAACATATGTATGTTTAAAAAAAAAAAATACCTATATCGGATAAGCGGTTCTCCAGTGATAAGCGCACTAACGGACAGACAGACAGACAGAGATACGTTACATTATAACATATATATGTTATAGATGTAATAAAATATATGTAATATATATCTATAACCTGGTCAGAGAACATATGTATGAATTTTAAAAATCACGTAAATCGGATAAGCGGTTCTCGAAGGATAAGCGCACTAATGGACAGGCAGACAGACAGAGAGACGTTACATTTTATATATATTATAGTTATAGATTATTATTATTTTTATATAACCTGGCCAAAGAATATATGTATGAATTTAAAAAAAGACACGTAAATCGAATAAGTGGTTCTCGCGAGATAAACGCACTAATGCACAGACAGACAGACAGAGAGACATTGCATTTTATATATATTATAGATTCTAGATTAAAGATATTCTCTGCTATATAATATTGTTCCATATTTAATGGTTAAGGCTCTGTATTGCAAGGGAACGAGCTAACGGCAAACTTTTTTCCGACTTCATTCACTATTATCGTCACTGCTCATTCCTTACGCTACCTATCGTAATAAAATATAGCCTATAACCTGGCCAGAGAACATATGTATGTTTTTTAAAAAAAAGTAGGTAAATCGGATAAGTGGTTCTCCAGTGATAAGCGCACTAACGGACAGACAGACAGACAGAGAGACGTTGCATTTTATATATATTATAGAAGAGATAATCTTTAAAAATTGTTCCTTAGGTGTCTTATAATTGGGCTCAGAGAGTGGAAATAACTAAATTTAGAGGGTTGTTAGTAAATAAGGAGACCACATCGAAAGAAGCCAACACAAGGCCCCTAGGGACAACAAAGCCATTAATCTGCTCACTGAATTTGAAAGTGTTTTTTATTCGAAATTTGTTAAACGTTTTAAATGATTTGTCCAAAATTGAACCAATGAACGTCGCTAGAGGATGTGCGGAAGCTCCTGTACACGAGACAATGGTCGTAAAGGAATGCAGGGTTCGTGAACCTTAGGTAGACCATAGTATTTAGGGCAAGTCCCATTATACGTGGTAAGCTTTTTTGCTGTTATCTCATCTATGCAATTCTTATCCTTTAGGAATTTGACAAGTATATTACAATTATTCTTGATTTTACTAACAGGATTAGAGTTAATTATTTCATAAGTTGATGCATTATTTAATAATGCAAGAGATTTTTCAAAGTAAGAATTACAAGACATGACAACCGTAAAACTACTCTTTTCAGAGCGGGTGACCAGCAAGTCAGGATGTTTTTTATGAAAAGTTTTTGTTTCTTTGTCCAATTTATAGGATATTGCATTGACATTTTTGTTATTAGTTATAAAATTTGTAAACAAGTTTGTGGCTCTGGTCCTAATGTAGTCTGGTTGTTCTAAAGGAGTATAATGTATTAGTTGTTCAATTTCAGACAAGAGGCTGTAAATATTAATATCTTTGTTTATCACTGGAAGACTAAACTTGTTGTAAAATGAAATGTACCAGCTAACTATTTTTTCTTATTCTAGTTTCTACTTTCCCTGCTAAAGGGAAGTATTGTGTTCGTAAAAAAATCACAATCCGAAGTTTTTGCTTTTTTGCCAGATTTTAGGGTCCTTAGATCACGAAAAACATAGTTATTCACTTTTAAGTAATAAAATCAAATTAAAACATTTTAATTATTAACCTTTCTTCAATTATTAAAAGTCAATAAAGTAATAGGGATTGTTTCGCCAACACTTTTTTCAATGGAATTTGTTAACATAGTAATGGGAGTTCGAGTTAATAACATGTCGGATTCTATTCAGTTAAAATGAAAGTGCATAGCATATTTTTACCTTCGGCTTTAAACATAACTTCTGGATTCTTTTTTTTTTAAATACTAAGATGTTTTTAATTAATTTTTCATAAGCAGTGAAATATTTAAATTTTTAGTTTGAACAAAAAGGGCGAATAGGTTTTCTCCGATTTATTTTGAAAAAATTATATAGGAGCTTTAAATAAAGTAAAGGTTGCATATCATGGAAAACGAAATGAGGCGAGGGAACTATGAAGGGTAGAGTAATATTGAATATCTGATTACTATTTATCAGATGTATAAGTATGAAATGCGGATTTCAGGCAACAAATGGTGCACCAATGCAGTTTGTGCTATAATGATTTGACACTGTGCCATTTTGTTGTGTCATCAACAAGTGTCAGACGCGCACGAGTGATAAATTGGAAAAGTGTGTGCATAGTGTTGTGTTCAATATGTCGAAATTTATACCGAAAAAAGAGCATTGGCGGACAGCATTAATTTTTTGTTTTCATTTGAAGAAAAAACTGCTGTTGAATCATACTGATTACTTCGAGAAGCTTATGGTGAACATGCTCCGTCGTAAGATACGTGTGAATGATGGTTTCGGTGTTTCAAAAGTGGTGACTTCGAGGTTGCAGACAAGGTACGTGGAAAAAACGCCAAAAAAATACGAAGATGTGGAATTGCAAGCATTGTTGGACGAAGATGATTCGCAAACACAAAAAAAAACTCGCCGAGCAATTGGGCGTTAGTCAACAAGCCGTTTCCAATCGGCTACGAGAGATGGGAAAGATTCAGAAGTCCGGTAGATAGGTACCACATGAGTTGAACCACAGGCAAATGGAAAAGCGCAAAAACACGTGTGACATTTTGCTCGCTCGGTACAAAAGGAAGTCGTTTTTGCATCGTATAGTTACAGGGGATGAAAATTGGATTTATTTTGAGAATCCCAAGCTCAAAAAATCATGGGTAAGACCCAGGCGCACCATCCACATCGACCGCAAGACCGAATCGCTTTGGCAGAAAGACGATGCTCTGTGTTTGGTGGGATCTGAGGGGCGTGGTCTATTATAAGCTGTTAAAACTTGGAGAAACGGTTAATACTAAACGTTACCAACAACAACTGATCTATTTGAACTGCTTGAAAAAAGGCCAGAATATCGAAAGAGGCCACACAAAGTCATTTTTCTTCATGACATTGCTCCATCACATACGGTAAAACCAGTTCGCTACACGTTGGAAGCACTCAGCTGGGAAGTTATACCTCATGCGGCTTACTCACCAGACCTGGCTCCTTCCGATTACCACTTGTTTGGGTCACGCACTTACTGAGCAGCGCTTTGTTTCGTACGAAGATGTGAAAAAAATGGCTCGATGAATAGTTCGCAGCAAAAGGGGAAGATTTTTACTGGCGTGGTATTCACAAATTGCCCGAAAGATAGGAAAAATGTATAACAAGCGATGGAGCATACTTTGAATAAAGCATTTTTTATCATTCTTCCGAACTAAACATGTTTTTTTAGAAAAAAAATCCGCATTTCATACCTGTACACCTGGTAGTGAATTTTTAGAAACCCAACAATTTGAGTAAGTTATCTTAAAAATATTAGTATATTCCTAAATGAGAAGAAATATTATAAGTATGTAACCAATGGCCACACAGAATGTTAATTGTTATTATTGAATAGTATGCACTGTATTAGTTAAAAATAAACCAGATTAAATTGTTTTCTGAAAAACTTCTAATCATCGAAATAAAAAAAACAAAAAACATTTAAAAATATAAAAAAGACTAAAAATTGAAACAATTATTTTGCCATAGGTTTCTGAAATCCGAGATTTTGTCGTTTCAACATATTTTATGACTAGAATTATTTTGTTTTTAAATATTTTTAGTAACTTTTAATCCTTTTTTTAGATTGATGCCTCCAGGTGACGTAGTTTGGTATTTCCTTTCTAATACTACATCACTACACCAAACATTTTGTTTTTGCACTCTATGCTAACCATGTTAGCATCACCAGGAACGATTATTAACTAGTGTATTTGTTTGGGTTGATAGCAGAATTCTCTTATTGTAGATGCAAATACATGTTGGCGTGAGCCCAAAAAAAAGAGATTTCTTATGCATTTTACTGGATTTTGCTACCTGTTTTAAATTATTTTTAAGGGTTCACCCTATTTCAGGGAGGAAACTTGTAAATGAGGGTTCATTGATAGTATAGTCATTAGAGCGTAACCTGCTTTTAGTGATTAATAAATAAAATTATCTTAAAAATAAAGTTAGAGAAATGTAAGATTTATTACCAAAATTTTTTTAATCTACACATCTATAGTATGTTTATAAACAAATTCAGAATTCACAATATATAAGTACTTTAATTACATTCAAAGACAATCATCATCTTCAGAATCCGAAGACTCGACTTCTCTTAAACTGATAATTAAGAGTTCTATTTCCACAGTTTCTTCGATGTATTAGTCAAGTTTCTACATTTTATTTTCTTCTTCTACAACATGTCGAATGGCATTTTTCCAATTATCCTTTTTTACTTTACACAGAATATTTTTATTGCATTCTTAGTTACTTAGGCACCTACCTACCGATAAGTACTTTGGTTAATTATATTCCAATAAATGCTGAAATCCCAAAGAATTTTATTGTACCTATTATCATTAAGCTTCATAACACTGTAGATATCTAGTTCTTAAGAATTGTTAATTGTACTCGTTTAGGCCTTTATCATACAAATAAGATTTTTAGTTTCATCATTTACTCATTAAAATAAAGTTTGAAATGCGTTGATTTATATAGCATATTGTAAAGTTTGGAAGGTAGGTATTAAAATATTTTTTAGAAAAAGGTCGCACTGTTGTATAAACATAGAAAATAAAGGTGATTAAAACTAAAAATGCAAATAATTGATAGAGAAATTTTGGACGCTTATGGTTTATGACATTTTAATGTTTCTAATCCATGTTGTATGCTATCAACTCCAAACAATCGGACTATTTTATACTACTAGTGGTACCGAGATTGAGAGTCTCGTACAGAGAGAACTCTGAGGAATAAGTCCTCAGTCCTTATTTAGACTATTTTTACGGCATATAACTTTAATGTTTCCGTATGCGTTTAATAATTACCTATCAGATACTTTCTTTATTAACCTTAAATTATCTAACGTTACTATACGAATATTTTCAAGAGTCGTTATTATCTGATTTTTTTTATCTTCCGTACTTTAAATGAGCTAAGAGTTTTTTAAATCTTGTTTGAATTGACCATCTTTTTTAACCAACATACTTCTTGTTGTGATCATTGCAATTTCTCTCATATATTTTACATTCTTCGGATTTCTTAAGATATTTTTTAATTTGTCTGATGACTTATAGACTAACGTGAGTCCTACATCATTAAATATATTATTAAGTCCCCTCTGGACTCGTTTTGCCGTATTATGGTCCATCGGTAGAGCTAAAATCTACAGAAAAAGAGAAAAACTCTAAGTCCTTTTCATAGTACTAGAGCAAAGAATGCGCAGGTATGCCTCTTAAACTAGTCTTACAGTTGCCAGAAACACAAATTCTAATTATTTGTTTATTTTTTACTGTATCCCTAATATCTGCATAGTACTTTTTTGTTGAAACTGTTTGTTACTCGTATTTTATAATTAACTTTATATATATATTCAGCGTTTACGCACTAACGTCATATCTTGCTCCCAAATGGTCACGACCAAGGACTACACCTATTTAAAATATTAAATAAATGCAAAATATTCTTATTTTGGAGAAACCATACGACTAATTTATTTGCTCATCTTTAAAAGTCTTACTAAATAATAACCAGATATTAAATAACATCGTGCCTTTCATAATGTTCATCGTATTTCTTTTTCCAAAATATACAACTTTCAATTCATTTAAGGATCCTATATTTTTTTTTTTAAATAAATGTGACCCGTATCTTCAAAAAAAATGATAAGTATTTTACAGCTCATGAAAAATGTATCATAATCAACTTGGTATTGTTTGGAAATGTGGAACTCAACTTTATATACTACTTTCATAAAGTCTGTCTTAGGTTTAAATTCGAAAGTAAAAATATGCTAGGCGTTTTCATTGTAACAGAACAAGACTCAACATGTTATTAACTCGAAATGGTGGAAAAACTGACTATGCTAATAAATACTACTGAAAAAACTCCTTTCGTCTGTCATCATTATTTTTTATTGACTTTGGATAATGATAATAAGGAAAGTGTCTAAAAATTGAAATTTTGTGGTTTTATTCTATAACTAGAAAACTTATGGAACAATAATGATGTCGGTTGCATCTTACATTTTATCAAAACAAATATCGCAAAGGACGACATTGCTGTGAAAATTATCAACCTCACATCTAGGAATATTCTAGACTAAAAATATCGTATTTAGTTTATTAACTTCGCCAATACGTACTTGACCTTATATACTCCATGCATAGGGATTAAGGGACCTAAACCCATGAAACTTGATTTTACAATATTTATTTGTTGATTTTAATACTAACAATTTGTATAGAAAGGGTCTAAACCTTTAACCCTAAGAATTAGTAAATTACACAAAATCAGCGTCCCCAAATTTATTACCGTAAATCATGCGGTCGCAATCAGTTTTGGTAATAAATGGAAATAGTAGGTCCCAGTATATAGAATAAAAATTAATTCTATTAATGGACAAACAAACAAAGCGATATATGCGTTATAACACTAATTTTAATTATTAGTTCAAGCCTCATTTTATTAACCAGTGTTTGTTTTATAGAGCTAATAACCCTATAGTAACTTTCTGTACACAATTCGACAAAACTGAGACCTTCATTTATTGAACCTAATGCCTTTGAAATTAAATTCCAGAAATTCTACGGTTTCCCTATAAATAGATTTCAATATGTTTGGATTATTACGCGTAGACAATAGGCAAAATAGGTAAGGTGGAATAGGGGGCATAGTTGCGATCCTTGGAAATTTAGTTGCAATTGTGCCAGGGTTTTACAAAAACAATAATTTTTCTATTATAACATGGCGATTTTTTACACTTGTATCACTAACAGCGTAGATGACGTTTTGTGTCTCCATCTGATCAAAAATGCACACCTTTGAAGAAACTGGTTAAACTGAAAGTAAACCTTTGGCAGATCGACTAAGGACATCAAGAAGCTTTGCGAACCTAGAGTATATGCGAGTGCCAGTTCGTGAAGGTATAGACCTCCCCTTCTGTTACGCAAATGTGTCGTAAGGTCTCGTTACAGCGCGATCTTCGTTACAGTATATGTTATTCTTTTGTGATTTTTGCGAGAATTAAAACCAGCTGATACAGTTTAAAGGCATAACCTTGTTAATTACCACAATGGTATACTCCACTTTTACTTCTTTGAAGATGACAGATGTCATTTAAACTGGTAATTCGAAGCGACATGTGAAGAAGTTTGAGAACTTCCTTATGCCCGGTGTTCTGGACCCTTGTGTCATTTGGTTGTTTTGGTTCTTACTAGATCCTCCGCTTTTTTTGATTTCGTGTTATCTCCATGGTCATAAAATAATCAGTGCAGGATCTTTTATATAAATATGCTTGCAACAAAAATTTTTAGTTTTCATGTTCTACTGAATTGTGCAAGTAGTTTATCATATAATCAGGTATTGTGTACAAAAATGTTGAGAGTATCATACTACGGCATGTTATTTAAGCAATGTAATCATAAATTCGCCAAGAAATTATTAGTTTTTGTGTGAGTGTAAGCTACCAAAAGTGTGAGAGGGAAAACTTGTATAGCTTTAGTCAGATGAAAATGCATGGGTTTTAAGATGAAATGGTTGGGCTTTTTGACATTTTGCTTACGGTCTCTTTGAGTTTGAAATACTGTAACCGTAGGTGAGAGGACCATTATTTTTTATTTGCGAAAGTGAAATTGAAAGACTCATAAGTTTTTGCTCACTAATTCTAAAATTCTCTTCAAGTCTTGACACATAAATAACCATTTTTACATTAAATACAAATCGAAATAACTGACTGTCAAATACAGCGAACACATTAATCTCCAAAATATTAGCAATAACTTCGACAGTTGTGAAACTAAACTTTAATTAACATATGGCGGAAAATTACTATAGGCAATTTCATGAGCACTGGCCAATTGAGCGTAATCAATATCTAGAATTAATTTAGCTTGTGCGTTATGGCTTGTACCATGTAAATTGCCCATTAAAATGGGTTTAATAGGATAATAGATGCATGAGTGTGTGTGCTAAGATTGGGAATGTAGTTTCAAGGTAATCGAGGGATCAAGGAATCTGTGGATAATAACGCAGCGTGTTTAAATATATAATTCAGTATATTGCTAGCATTAAATTTCCTGTACCGTAACCCCACTTAAGAGCGATTTTATTAAAGCGTCCTTACGGATAAATATTGTTACTGGTGTAATATTCAGCAAAAAAGTTAACCAAGTATTTTTTAAATTATAGATTTTGAGCAACATTGGAAGTCAAAAAGAATAGCCTAGATCGTTTTATTTTTTCACTGTTGAGCAAAAAAATCGACTCAAACGATTTTGCTTCATTTAACACCGATCCTTGAATTTAATTTTTGAACCGTGGTATTATTTTTGGTATCATTACAATGCCGATTTTCTACTCCTTCTAATAACATCAAAAAACATTTGGATTTCCAAAAAGTTTTATTGATTAAAACTTGTTTTACTTAATAGAACCATTTCTGCTCGCCCAGCATGCACTTGTTCCGCGTTATTCATCCATATAAAAACATATGCAACTGCATTTTCCTATCATTCCTTTATCGGAACTTGAACCGTCAACATCTCTGCTATACCTGCTCAATAATTACGTCATCGGAAAATAGATACTACCTCTGAAGACACGGCACGAGTCATTGCCCTATTGCAGGAAGGGTATAGCCAACGTGTAGTCGCTGCGCAACTGCACCTAAGACAGTCGAAAACGAATAGCAGCAGCAGCGCGAGCACTTGAAAATGCCAAATGAGATTTTGGCGAACCGTCGTGCAAATTCATTGTTAGACGAACGGATTGAAACCCAAAATTTTAATGTATTACATTTCACCATCCGTGAAAACCTCTATTGTAACATGATATTATTGAATTTATTTTTATACTATTTTCGTTGTAGCATAACAAACAGTTTCAATTAATTAATTCTAATTCTGCTTAATTTGAAAATATTCTTGGAATTCTTCGGATATTATTGTTGTTTAGGTTTATCTTATATATGTAGACATAAAGCGAAATAATTGTAATTATCTATGTGTGAATGTATTTAGGTATTTTAAAAAGTACTATTGTGTTAAGTTAACATAAGCCCACAGTATCGACGTTTGTTACCGGGTCTTGGAGGAAAAGTAAAAGTTAATGTATTTGAATATGATAATAAATTTTAGATAAGGGTTGTTATGTCGTTAAAAACCTATAACAAGATATTAATTTTCCTCTTGAATGACAGACTTACTTATACATGGACAAATATATAATTCTACTTACAAAAAATAATCCAGTATATGCTCGGAGCTAAGCATCCGTTTTCACTCCGCTAAAAAAAACACTACTATATTGGTGCAAAAATTAACTTATAAGATTTTGCACTTATTTAGGTTTCTAGATCCCTGGATCATAAAGAACATATTTCCCCATGTTTATTTATTTGTTTATTGACATGATAACTCTAGAAATAAATTATATATCGATTTTAACTATTATAGACACGTAATACTTCAAGAAAAAAAAAGAACCTGTTATATTCCAATAATATCACTTCAGGGAAAGGGTCTGTAGCAGATAAATTCAGTAGAGTTTCAGTGTAGTTCAATAGATTTTTTTCTTTATTTGTGGTAGGCCTAATAAACAAATATTAAAGATATTTATTTATACTCTTTCATATAAGGGGGCAGAGAGTTAATAATAGTGTTGAAAGAGGGTAGCTTATATGCTTATTTTTTAGAGTCCAGCAATTTAAAAATTATGTTATTTTTTTTATTATTTCCAATCCAATTTGTCAGCAAAGTTAAAGCATGGTAACACTTTTGGATCGGAAAACTAATATGTGGCGTTTGTTGTTATTTACCGTATATAAAAATGATGCAGTAATAAATAAGTCTAATTTATGGGATGACTTGAATCAATTTGTGCAATAAGTTCTTTTAAAAATAGAAGATTGGTTTGACCCAACTTTAGTTAAAATTAACGTTGAAAAACGAAGTAGTGAAATCGATGTGGGTTGTAGTAAAAACTAAAAAGTCGTTAAGATAAAATATTTAGGGATATTTACCTATCAATATTTATGCTTATTGATCACAATATTCAAATAACCTGTCACCTGCAAGTTGGACTTGCGCAATTAGTGTTCCGTACGTTGATTGCTTTTAAAATAAAAATTCTCGTTACGGAAGTATAAAATGATCAGTGACTTCACAAAACACATCCCAAATGAGTTTCGAACAAAGTTTTTTTCTGTTCTTTAGTGAAAACTGATGACCTTGAAATTTTTGTTTTATTTTTTTATATACCAGATAAATTATTAAAGGTAATGCACTCGCGGTAATTTTCGTTCAATCTAAACCCTGTAGAGAATATTCCAGAATTTTTTGATCATTACTTTTCGAGATAAGGTAAGGTATTTTTAAAAATCTTCTTTACGAGTGGCGGTCGACGGATTTCTTTCTAACACCTTCACAATCAACGCCGGTGTGCCCCATGGCTCCATACTGTCTCCTACTCTCTTTCTCATTTACATTAACGATCTGCTGGAAAAGACCGGGAATCCAGTCTACAGCTTTGCAGACGACAGTACGCTTGTCTCTTCATTCATTTTGTACGCTCGGACATCGGCTGCTCAGCAGACAGCAGGAGGTCATTCAACTTAACAAGGACCTGGAAGAAATTGGTGGGGTGACAGTAACCAAGTGGAATTTAACGCTACAAAAACCCAGGGGGCAGTTTTTTCTAAAAAAGTTAACGTTGCTGACCCGACATAATTATATCGGGGCACTCCATTCCCGTAGCATCGTCCCTCAATTTGTTGGGCGTTAGTTTGGGAGCAAATATATCCTGGCATGAACATGTTGCAGGCATACCAAGGAGAGCTTCTCAAAAGTTGGGAATATTATTTCGAATCAGAGAGCTTTACACTCCACAACAACTGTTAATTCTTTAAAAAGCTCAAATTCGACCAACTATGGAATACTGCTCCCATATTTGGGGCTCCACTCCCAAACATACACTGCATTTGTTGGATTCTGTTCAAAGAAGAGCTGTTTATCTGATTGGAGACCCGGAAGTGACCGGCGGCCGTGATTCGCTGGAACATCGAAGAACGGTTGGCGACTTGAGTCTGTTCTACAAGTATTTTCATGGAAAGTGTTCGAAGGATGTAGCCCGCCTAATTCCTCCCAAAGCGGTGCATGTTAGAAATACATGTGAGGTTCAGCTTGTTACTTTGCGTACAACGCTTTTCAAGCAGTCTTTTATATGGAGAACATCATCCATTTGGAATAGTTTGCCCAGCGCTGTGTTTCCCACCGAGTAACAATTTACAGCGATTCAAGAACAACGTGAATCGCTTTTTCCGCACACATGCCGCTCATGGAGCGCTTTAGGGACTTACCTGCAGCACGTGTGCTAGACCCAAAAAAAAATAATACTAAGAGAATTGTGCGCAATTTTTATATTTTTGAAATCGTTTTTTACAAGCCTTTATTTGACACCCCACTTCCAATTTCACCCCCAAAACTAACCCCTTAAATCAAAATTTAACTTTATGATGCCATATTAGTGCTAACGTTCAACTTTCTATGTCAGAAAGTCTCGGAAAAAATTGGGTGACAGACAGACAGACATACAGACGGATACCGAAGTGATCTTATAAGTGTTCCGTAAAGAACTCTAAAAATAAGAAGGATTTTTCTAAGGTTTTTATGTTTCTAAAAATTCTTGCAATGTCAAGCAATTTATGATTTTATATTTCTCACTGGTGCAGCACCATCTTTATTATGAAGTCCTAGGAGTGGGATAAGCAAAAACTATATAAATAGTGTTAATAGTATTCAAAAATAGGTCGTAAAACAATTTGTGGGTAGGAAAATGACTATTCAACTAATTCGACAATGAACAGAATTGAAGTCTTGGATGTGACGAAATTGTCTATCGTCAGAATGCTTCTTAGAATGTTTACATATCCTGGCGGAACTATTATTAAATCCCGAAATTTATAGAAACCGTCTCACAAGAAAGAAAGACAATAAGGAAATAAATGTTCTTATACTCGTATCTTGCTCCTGAGCTATGTAGTTCAAAGAGTGTAAACTATTATTTATCATGTAATAAAAATATTAGAGAATGAAATAACAACCCAAAAATCTTCTAACCCAATTTTGTTAATCAACTTGAGTAGTAAGTTTTTTATTGCTTAATGTTATTCTTGTTATTGTAATATCGTAAGTGTTTAAGTTATTTCTTGGCTGCTTGCTTTTTGCTTTTTATCGAATTATCTTGTTTTGTTAAGTGCGGCAATGTCAAGAACAAGTAAAAATTCTGTCTACTTTTGTAACTTTTCTTTAATGTTTATTGGTCCAATTTTTTATGCTATATATATATATATATATATATATATATATATATATATATATATATATATATGCATTTTATATATCTATCTATAATATATATATAAAATGCAACGTCTCTCTGTCTGTCTGTCTGTCCGTTAGTGCGCTTATCACTGGAGAACCACTTATCCGATTTACGTACTTTTTTTTTTTAAACATACATATGTTCTCTGGCCAGGCTATATTTTATTACGATAGGTAGCATAAGAAATGAGCAGTGACGATAATAGTGAATGAAGTCGGAAAAAAGTTTGCCGCTAGCGCGTTCCGTTGCAATACACAGCCTAAACCATTAAATATGGAACAATATTATGTAGCCGAGAATATCTATAATCTATAATATATATAGAATACAATATCTCTCTGTCTGTCTGTCCATTAGTGCGTTTATCACACAAGAATCACTTATCGGATTTACGTGTATTTTTTAAATTCATACATATATTCTTTGGCCAGGTTATATAATAATAATAACAATCTATATTTATAATATATATAAAATGCAACGTCTCTCTGTCTGTCTGTCTGTCCGTTAGTGTGCTTATCCCTCGAGAACCACTTATCCGATTTACGTGATTTTTTAACTTCATACATATGTTCTCTGACCAGGTTATAGATATATATTTTATTACATCTATAATATATATAAAACGCAACTTATCTCTGTCTGTCTGTCTGTCTGCCCGTTAGTGCGCTTATCACTGGAGAACCACTTATCCAATTTACGTACTTTTTTTTTTTTAAACATACATATGTTCTCTGGCCAGGTTATAAGCTATATTTTATTACGATAGGCAGCTTAAGGAATGAGCAGTGACGATAATAGTGAATGAAGTCGGAAAAAAGTTTGTCGCTAGCTCGTTCTCTTGCAATACACAGCCTAAACCATTAAATATGGAACAATATTATGTAGCAGAGAATATCTAAAAAATATATAAAATGCAACGTCTCTCTGTTTTGTCCGTTTGTGCGCTTATCACTGGAGAACCACTTATCCGATTTACATGCTTTTTTTTTTAAACATGATAAACCATTTAATATGGAACAATATGATGTAGCAAAGAATATCTATAATATACATAAAATGCAACGTTTCTCTGTCTGTCTGTCCGTTAGTGCGCTTATCACTGGAGAACTACTTATTCGATTTACGTGCTTTTTTTTTTAAATATACATATGTTGTCTGGCCAGGTTATAGGATATATTTTATTACGTTAGGTGACATAAGGAATAAGCAGTGACGACAATAGTAAATCAAGTCGGAAACTTTGCCGCTAACGCGTTTCTCTTGCAATAAACTGCCTAAAGCATTAAATATGGAACAATATCATGTAGCAAAGAATATAATATATATAAAATGCAACGTTTCTCTATCTGTCTGTGTGTCCGTTAGTGCGCTTATCACTCGAGAACCGATTTACGTGTTTTTATAAATTTATACATATGTTCTATATAATTCGATATAAGCCTAGATAATGGGAGATAAGGTGAGATAATGGGAGATAAGTTTAAATAATGGGAAATAAGGAGAAATAATGGGAGATAATCAGAGATAAGTCTAGATAATGGGAGTTATGGTGAGATAATGGGAGATAAGGAGAAATAATGGGAGATAAGCAGAAATATTGCGAGATAAGTCGAGATAAGTCTAGATAATGGGAGATAAGGTGGGATAATGGAAGATAAGGGGAAATAATGGGAGATAAGGAGAAATAATGGGAGATGAGCAGAGATAAGCCTAGATAATGGAAATTATGTAGAGACAATGGGCGATAAGGGGAAATAATGGCAGATATTTTATTACGTTAGGTAACATAAGGAATAAACAGTGACGATAGTAGTGAATCAAGTCCACACGAGCGGAGCCGCGGGCACTGCTAGTGTATATATATATATATATATATATATATATATATATAAATGTATATATATATATATATATATATATATATATATATATATATATATATATATATATATATAAATCTTTATCTTACCTACCCGTTATAATTTAAATACCACTATTACTAATATTATCAATGTTATTCATATCTTATTTAGCTTTGTTTATTATATCTATCCCATTATTACATCCAATATCGAACAATAGAAATTAATTTCAGACATTCCGCTTAATTGGGCATCATTCTTGGAATTGTTATTGATTATATTTTTCACATTGTTGTCTGCAGTTCTGCGTGTTAGGTTTTATGTAGTGTATGTGGTAAAAATAATTAAAATGCATTTCATTACACTTAAGCTGTGGGGTAAAATTACGAGATATTGACATGTTATTTCAAACCAGTAAAATCAGAAAGTAATTATACGATTGTAAAAATTCTATTTTTAAATAAAAACTCGTTTTTTTTTTGTTTTTCATTTGTATTACATTAACACTGCAGATAAGGTGTTAAGAACTGTATAAAGTAAAATATAAAACTCACATTTTGCTTAATAACACTTGTATGTGCAGTGTATCAGATCAAGTTTTCTTCATTGTTTTTACTCAAAAGAATATCTTTCGAAAATTTAATGGTTGGAAGATTGTGAGCAGTTAAAAATATAAGAGAGTTGGGTCAACGATTTTTTTGAAGGTTCGAAAGTTAGTTCTTGGATTTGACAATATTGGTGTCTTCTGGGTTTAGTTAGCTTCTCATTTTTTTAGTCTTTTCTAAGGAACAAGTGGTAGGGTTTCTAAATTTCTGAAAATATAATAAATACACCTTTGAAGTAAATTAAAACGGCATACTTGTAGCGTATATAACATACACACACAATAATATCTAATTTATTTAGTTTTTAAATGAAATAAGAGAAACATATGGTTTTTTAGTTTTTTTTACTTACAACTACCCAAAATTTTTAGATTTTTTGATGTGTTTTCCTGTTTTCTGTCCACCTGTCTGTCGGTTTGGATCTCTGTCGGTCAATTTGTTTGTTGCACAAGTCCTGAACGAATATATTATTTAAAATTTGATATACATATAATACTTGAAATATAAATGGAGTGCAATCATTTCTGTATGTTCCATTAGTATTAGTATCTACTAGAAAAGTGGTTTTTGGTTGCAAATCTCAAGCATAATTATCTCTAGGCAAACATGTAAGAGGCAGTGGGAATGAGGAATGAGATATTAATTTTCTTACGGTTGATTACATTTACATAGATTTGCACTTAATTAATCAAGAGTGAAATTTAGAACAAAGAATTTAAATGAAAAATTGCAGTCAAGGAGAATTATATTACCTTTATTTTATACCTAGTGTGAAAATATTTTTACCGAACTGATTCTTCTGTTATATAAGATAAACTTATTTATAGAACATATGTAGGGACCATATGATTGTCAGTAAAAAATAATTTTGCGTTATTGTGTACACACTGTATGTGGTTGAGGAGATTCTTATATTAGAATATTTCATCCATGCTTCGCAAATTATTTATTACTAACGAATATTCTCTAAAATGTAGACATATGCAAGAAAATTTGTATCTTCTTTACTTAAATTTCAAGAAATTACAGCAATATTTGAATCAATGGTCAATGAAATTTATGTCTAGAACTCTCTGTTCTGAAAAAATAAATAAAAAGATATAGTCTTATTAGGAGAATGAAAATAATTTATTTGAAAAATGTTCTTGCTTACTTAGTTACCTTCGGTCGGTAGCATCAGCAAGATCACAGTATCAAGTAGCAGCAGCAGCAAGAGCACTTGAAAATGCCAAATGAGATTTTGGCGAAACGTCATGCAAGTTCCTTGTTAGACGAACGGATTGAAACCCGAAATTTTAATATATATATATATATAATATATATATATATATAATATATATATATATATATATATATATATATATATACATATATAATCAATGCAACGCTTTTCAAACATTTCTATATCTTTCTTGTAGAAGGATTTGTCTTTGCCTTCAAAATAGCTTCTTCATGGAGCTAAATCTCTTTTCCGCGAACATTTTTTTAAGGTCTGTGAATAGATAATAGTCTCTGAGGGCCAAATCTGGAGAATGCGGTGGATGAGGAAGCAATTCGAACTTCAGTTCATTTAATTTTGCCATCGTAACCATTGACTAATGACACGGTGCTTTGTCTTGATGAAAGAACACTTTTTTCTTGTTCATTTGGGGCTGTTGATTTCCGCCTTCAAACGCACCAATAACTGTATATAATATTCTCTATTGTTGGTTTTTCCCTTCTCAGCATAGCCGATGAAAATTATTCCATCCGCATCGAAAAATACAGAGGCTTCCCACCCGACTGTTGTGTCTTTGGTCGCTTCGGGCGGCTTTTACCGGCTGCTATCCACCTAGCTGATTGCCAATTTGATTCCAGTGTGTGGTGGTGGATCCATCTTTCATTCACTGCCACATATCGCATGAAAAAATCCATTTTATTGCACTTAAACAGGTCCAAACACCCCTCAGAATCATCAAGACGTCGTTGTTTTGGTCCACTGTGAGCAAACGCGGTACCCATTTCGTACAGAGCTTTCTCATAGATTTATGCAAAATATGACCAACATGTTGTTTTGATAACTTGGGATGTCAGCTATCTCACGCAATTTCACTCTACGGTCATCCAAAACAATTTTGTGGATTTTTTAATGTTTTCCGGTGTAGATGGTTACACCGGAAACATCGGATGGTCGTCCAGACCGTTTAGCACCATTTGTATCTGTACGACCGCGTTTAAATTTAGCTTACCAGTAAATGATGAGTGATTGTCCAGGGGCAGAGTCCCCATAACACTTATCAAGCCATTGCTTTGCTTGAACGGTATTTTCTCCCATCAAAAACAATGTTTAATCAACATACGAAATTCGATTGTTTTCATTGTTTTGAAGATATCAAAAGTAGCGTCACTAAAACCACTGTAACTTGTAAACTAATCGTCAAAATGTCATGAGCTTTTGACACATATCGTTTGAAGGTTGGTACTTCCTAAAAATTATATATAAATTTTTTGGGACATCTATGTGTCAGACCAAAAACTTTTCAGCCTACGTTATATATATATATATATATATATATATATATATATATATATATATATATATATATATATATATATATATATTCTATAAGAAATGACGTTTTATGAAAAAGAGATATAATTTTTAAACAAACACTTGAGAAATCAAATTATATTTGAATATATAGTATGAGTGTTTGTAGCATCTTCTACATGAGTGTGAAGTTTTTTTGCGAATATCGATTGTACTAAATCAGATTTACTATGCACGAACTGGCATATACATTAGAATTTGAATAATACAAGCAGAATTTTATATTCATCAACTGGGAGAAGCTTTATAAATGTTTTAAGGTTAGGTGTCTTGGAGAAAGTTTGTTTTAATATAATATGAAAAACTGATGTTTTATTAATTTCTCATCATAAGATAGATTTGTAATAATATTTAAAGTTTAATATGGCGAAATACATCTAGGAGATAAATGCATAATTAATTTACAAGTAGTTCGTTTTTTTATATTCTCTGTCAAATTTAGAATTACATAACATTATTCCTCCTTTTTTATTGTCATTTTTAGTAAAAGGTTTTTAACTTAATGGATAACCAAAAAATTATGTCAGACAAAGGAACAAAAGAAATAGAAATTAAAATAAGATGTAATCAATAAGCAGGACCTTAACAGGGTACTAGTATTTTTATCTTTTACTTACGTTCTCGCTTGCATTACAGAGTATGTTTATTTCGAACTTTTGATATACCTTGATATTAAATTGCTTCTAAATGTTTCAAAATACGGTTTATATTATATTTTTATCTTATATTTGTAATATAGTCTTGTATAGCAAATCTTCCATATTTTTTAAATTCAAGTCGTTTTTATTATTTTGATAAAGTAGTAACAAAGGGTGTTAGACGGGGTTGCTGTCTGTCTCCTATATTATTCGAAATTTATCTGAATGTGGCATTAGAGAGATGGCGAAGAGTATGTGGAGGAATGAGAATACAGCTGACCGACGAAACAACGTTGTACACTCTACATTTTTCCAACGACCATGTGATGATTCCTCAGGACAAGGAAGATCTTGAATTTATGACGAGAAACGTAAATCGGGATAAGTGGTTCTCGCGTGATAAAAGCACTAATGGACAGACAGACCGACAGAGAGACATTGCATTTTATATATATTATAGATTATAGATATTCTCTGCTACATAATATTGTTCCATATTAAATGGTTTAGGTTGTGTATTGCAAGAGAACGCGCTAGCGACAAACTTTTTCCGACTTCATTCACTATTATCGTCACTGCTAATTCCTTATGCTACCTATCGTAATAAAATATAGCCTATAACCCGGCCAGAGAACATATGTATGTTTTAAATAAAAAGTACGTAAATCGGATAAGTGATAAGCGCACTAACGGACAGATAAACAGAGATAATTTGCATTTTATATATATTATAGATGTAATAAAATATATTTCTATAACCTGGTCAGGGAACATAGGTATGAATTTAAAAAATCACGTAAATTAGATAAGTGGTTCTCGAGGGATAAGCACACTAACGGACAGACAGACATACAGAGAGACGTTGCATTTTATATATATTATAGATATAGATTATTATTATTATATAACATGGCCAAAGATTATATTTACGAAAATCCGAGTTCGTCGGCAATGATGTTTTGTTGTGTCTGCAATCTCTCTGATACTTAATCTACGATCTTTCAATATGAGAATCGCACACTTTGCCGATGTTTTCTTCAGTCGTAGACGTCGTGGGCCAGCCGGAGTGAGGGTCATCTTCGATGCTCTCTCGTCTACGTTTAAATTCTACAACCCATTTTTTCACAGTGGTATATGACGGAGCAGATTCGCCTAGTGTTCTTTTCATATCATCGTGTATTTCCTTTGGTGTCAATCTTTTTTTAAACAGGTTCTTGATGGCTGCGCGTTGTTCAATTTTTTTCATTTTTCCAAAAACACTGCACTTGGTCTCACTAAACTTGTTCTAACCTAAAAACCACAAATTCTAGAACAAAATTTTACACTGTGGTTTAATAGTTAATTGCAAGAAAACCAAATATTTGTGTACAGGAGGAAAACAGGGAAGCCTTACTCTAAATATCGGCGAGGTCATTGATGCTTATTGAGAGTATATATATCTCGGAACTAACATAAGTAAAGACGGTTGAACGGCAAAAGAGGTGGAGAGTAGCATAAATAAAGAAAAAACGGTCATAAACTCTGTTCTGTGTTCGAAGAATATTACAGCCCAGAGAAAGAACCTCATTTATAAAACAGTATTTAACAGCATCATGTTATACTACTGTAAAACTTGGCAATTGTCGAAACGATTTGAAGAGAAACCAATGGCACTGGAAATAGATTACTGGCGAAGATCGACTGAAGTGTCAAGAATGGATAGAGTTAAAAATGAAAGAATATAGGATGTAATGAAAGTAAAAAACCACGATTATTGAGGAAATTCACCAACGGCAACTTATATGGTACTGATACGTGGAAAGAGTGGAAAAATACCGAATATCAAAGATGGTCCTAAGGTGAGCACCAAGCGAAAGAAGGAGAAGAGGAAGTCCAAGATTAACATGATTTGGAGGTGTTCAGAGGGCAATATCAGAGAGAAATCTAAGAACTGGAGATTGGGAAGATCGAAGAGGATGTAAACTGGGAACCGGAAGGCGAAGAACGCTATAAAAGACAGGATTGATATTAATATTGATGATAAAGTAATAGTTCTGACATAATGACATTAACCGACAAATTAAAATTTTAATACGTACCAATCTAAAATTGTTAAAGATTTTTGATAGACTTGACAGAGTAGCAACTCACCCTATCCCCCAAAATTTATCCTTGATATTCATGTTTTATTTTATTGTGCTAACTATAAAAAACCTCCTGTAAAATATTCACAGGACATTTTAGGGATAAATCTTTGTCCTGCATCATTTTATTTTAGACAATAAGGGAGTAAATTTTTATCGGAGATACGGGGGCGTAACGTGATTTTACATGTTCATGTCGAGCTAAAACTCCTTTGAGTATGAGCTTTAATGGATATTTGTCACCAATTTTCCTAATTAACAAAATAATGTAAACTGAACTTTCGAAGTTGATTATATAAACAGTCGTTCGTCGGTTATGAAAAGTTGTATGAAAATGCCCATAGGTTCACATTATTTCAGGTTGAGAATTATCTGGGACATTCAAATATAAGAGAAATGAAAATCATACTACTTGTTTAGAAGAAAATATTAATTAGTTATGTTCAATAAGAAATTATTTTTTAAGCCATTTTTATGGATACCATTTTTATATTTGGATAATATTTTTATTTTTAGTTAATAAATATTTACCTTAATTATAATCGGAATACCTACCCTATTCTTTACGCTAATCCTTTTTTTTTATCTTAATATATAACAAAAAAAAATTTAAATTGTTTTCTGTTTATTTATGCTTGTATAAATCTATTGTTTTTTCATATATAGCAAATAGCTTCATTTTCTTTAACACTTAATATTTGCTTCTTCTTCTTCCTATAAGACAAGATTTTGGTTCGTCAATTTTTAAGCGTCTTATGACGTAGATGTCCAACTTTCGTGCCCTTTTTTTGGTGGTCGACCGGAAGGTCCTCTTGTTTCTGGTTTTTCATCTTTTGCCCATCTTGGCCAGCTATTAGCTGGCATCCTACTCCAATATTCACGTCTTGATCTGGGGAATCGGACGATGTCTTGAATCTTGAGTTCCTTGTATATTTGTTCTTCTTACTTAGTCTCTCAGTGTTATTTCTTTGATAGTGCGCAGTGTGTTCATTTCTGTAGTTCTCTTGAAGCTATTTGTTTTAGGTGTTTCAGTTAGTCCTTTCTGTGTGTTTATATGTGTCCTATTATTTATAATGAGCCGTTTAATGTAGTTGTTGTTGAAATCATGATCTCGTAAAGTTTGTAACACGCCTCTCGACCATACCGTATCGAATGATTTTTTTAGATCAATTAAGCACAGAAATAGTGGTTTATTGAATTCTAATGATTGTTTTTTGCAATCAATTGCTAGATTGTCGATCTGTTTTCTCTAAATTCTTCTGTTACTAGCTTATTTTGAACTTTTTTGCTTTTTTTTTGCAGTCATGATCTTGGTTAGTAATTTACTGGTGCTATTTAGGAGAGTAATGGTTCTATAATTGCCGGGGTCATTTTTATTTCCTTTTTTGAATATTGAGATCGTAATACAGTTCCTCCAGTCTTCAGGAATTTCCTGGCTTAAAATTATATTTTGAAGTAAGGTTGTCAAGACTTTTTCTATTCTATTACCTCTATACTTAAGCATTTCGTCGATCATGTGATCAGGCCCAGGAGCTTTTCTGTTCTTTAGTTTCTCAGTGCTTTATGTACTTCCTCCTGAGATATATTCTCTTCTTAATCTAACAGCTCTTCGCCATCTGGTTCTACCTGGTCGTCCTCATTCTCGTCTAGCTTGTTACTGAATGGAGTGTTCATGTGAGTTTTCCATTTGTTAGGTGATATAGAATTCACTCGTACTTCTTCGTTGACGGCTCTTTTTCTACTCCTAAGTACATTCTAGATTTTCTTTTGTCCTCCATAAAGGTCGTGTTTCACTCGATACACGCGTCTTCCTTTTATTTCGCTAATATCCTTACCTCATCGATGAATCATGGCTTGTTGTTTTGTCTTCCATTGATGTTTACTCATCTGGTTCCGAGGGCTTTTTTTAGCACTATTTATTACAATTATTTTGAATTTTTTCTAAATATCATCTACATTTTCACCTTCTAAAATGGGATTTAATGCTATTTTTTATTCCATCCTGTTCTTGTATAAGGTTTTTATTGTTTCATCTTTAAGTGTGTTAAATTCTGCAACATAAAGAGGAGGTTTTTTTTCTTTTGGAGATTTACGTTTGTACGATATTAACAAAGAACCAATCCATGGCCAGTTTCCACGTTTGCGGATGTTAGAGTTTTTACATCTGGGATTTGACTTGGCTGTATTTGTCTGTTAGTTATAATATAATCAGTATTTGCCTAAATTATAATTTTTTTAGTTTAGTAGTTCTAGCCCTTATTTAATTCTTTTAATTTAAATTTGATTTCATAATTTGGATTTTCCTGAACATAGTATATATAAATTATTTATTGCGAGTGTGGATATTTTGTTTATAGATGTATATTTTTCTAAATAAATAAGTTATAAATTTTGATACTTTGCTGGATTCTCCTACACTTAAAATTGATTATCTCCAGTTCTTTTCATTGAACTGGTTTCGTTCTTTCGATGTGTATATATAGTGACAGGCAGAAATTGTTCGACATATGGGATTTCTAGGGATACTAGACTAGCGTAAAAATTTAATATGCTTTGTGCTTTGTTCAAGTGAGTCCCCTCGCCTCTCACCATTGAGGAATCACTTTAATAAAGCATTCAGTGGGCGAAAAGCGAGGGGACTCATCTTAGTCCAGCAACCTGTGAATGAAAGGACTGTACTTTTTAAGGTTATTTGAAGATAATTTTTTTGGCATAATCGGTGTAAGTACCCTCAAAATACGTATATATGGTGGTCTGTTCATTTAATTTTTTAATTTACTTACACACGTTTTTCTGGCTATTTTTAAGGTTGTTTTTGAGGTTATGTCAAAATGCTGGTGAAAATTTTTCATGATTATATTACCGGAAGTGGCGTATAATCTGACATACAATAAACTAATTAAATATAATTTGTAGTTTTAATAAAGTTAGAAAAAAAGGTAGTTTATAGGTGGATTCTGCATAACTTGAAACCAAAAAATGATTTTGTAGTGCCGATTGTCTTTTGTTGTTTGGTAGGACATTTGAATCTTCTAAATTTAACAGTTTAAAAATTACTCTGCTAAAATCTCACTAGTATTTATTATGAAGAAGTGTTTGGAATTTTATTTTATGGTAGTATCCGAAATTAAAGCTAAATTCTTTATTAGTTTTTGACTCATACCCATGAAAATATGATCCCAAGGAAACATTTATTTTTTGAATTTAAAATGTATTTGTTAGTTTGGTAAAAGAACTTAAACATTTGTTATTGAATTTCGAGTTAGGCTTTACTTGCGGAATAAGCGATTCGCGTTATTCTTGAATCGCTGTAAATTGTACTCGGTGGGAAACACAGTCCTGGGCAAATTATTCTAAAGGGATGACGTTTTCCATATAAAAGACTGCTTGAAAAGCATTGTACGAGGCGCAATAAGCGAAACCTCATACGGATGTGAAGTATTAGCGCCACGTGTATTTCTAACATGCACCGCTCTGGGAGGAATTAAGCGGGCTACATCCTTCGAACACTTTCCATAAAAATATTTATAGAATAGGCTCAAGTCGCCAACCGTTCTTCGATGTTCCAGCGAATCAAGGCCGTGGGTCAGTTCCGGGTCTCCAGTCAGACGAACAGCTCTTCTCTGAATAGAATCCAACAAATGCAATGTATGTTTGGGAGCGGAGCCCCAAACATAGGAGCAGTATTCCATAGTTGGTCGAATTTGAGCTTTGTAAAGAATTAACAGTTGTGGAATGCGGATATTTGTCTGAGTAGGCGATGTCCGAACGTTCAAAGTGAATGAAGAGCTAAGCGTACTGTCATCTGCAAAGCAGGTTGGGTTTCCTGTTTTTTCCAGCAGATCGTTAATGTAAATGAAAAAGAGAGTAGGAGATAGTATGGAGCCTTGGGGCACACCGGCGTTGATAGTAAAGGTGTAAGAAAGAAATCCGTCGACTGCCACTCTTAAAGAACGCTCTCTGAGGAAACATGAGAGCCACAAACAGAACCTTTTAAACATACCATTAGAGCATTTTTCGTGAATTACATTACATTTCTCGCGAAACCAAAAGCAATTGTCAATCATTTTTCTATCTGAAATGGGAACTATTTTAACTCCTATTGTATTTGGTTTCATTTTCCACTCTAAAGTGGTTTAATTACTGGGGCGTGGATGGTAACTCCGGTATATAATTGTTTATATTCATAGTTTTACATAAAAGGGTTTAGCAACCAGATATCGTTTTGGAAAAATGAACATGAAAAAACGACATCCCATGTAAATTGCAAATTCATATTGGCCAAGTTTGAACCGCTATGTCACTTCGTTATCTATTATTAGGAGTAATTTCCATCCTGTAAACTACAGCACATAAATCTATTATCAAAATTGATTGCAATAATATGCTTGAGGCAAATTTTCACATACTAATTTTCAATAATTAGCTAATGGTTGAGCAATATGTCTGGAGGTTTAATTGGCAACGATATGATAAAATATGATTACAAATAGAAGAAAAAATATGAAATAAATACATCTTAAAATCCTATTTGTGTCTTCAGAATAAAGTATTTCCAGATACATGCTTTTTTTTCGAATTCTAAACTACACAATCCACCCTAACTTTTTTTACTCTCTGAGCCATCCTCTATAAAGGTGAAATAGTATTTAAAAAACTTATTTTGCAACGGAGAATAAATAGGTCAGTCGTCAGGTCATACGTAATTCGAAGAAATAGGCTGGTTCTAGAGAATTTAGTTCCATAGAACGTTTTACCATAGCGAGGCGCGCCCTATGATTGCGAGAGTTTTACAAAACAATAATCTTGCTACTATTGTGCCGTGAAAATTTCGTTTTCCCTTTTACTGACATAGCTTAAATAAAATCCTGAGTATTTAACTGAAGAAAAAAATCATTGATGCAAAAGCTTGAGGAGGTCGGTCCAACGGTAAGTAAACCTTGGAGACCAAGAATATCAAGAAGCGATTCAAACATACACTCCGAAGCATGAAATACGCAAACAATCGAGTGCTCTAAATGTGCCCAATAGTTCGTTAGAACCCATTCTTAGCACAAATTATTATTTCTGCAAACTTACAAGATATAGCTGATGGAAGAATTGAAGCCAACTGATACTACCCAGGGGCTCACCTTCGTTAATCAAATGTTCGAAAGCCTTTTAACATTGTTCAAGATTTTATTTTCAGATGAGACACATTTTCAAACTTAACGATTATGCTAATAAACACCTCATTAAGGTCCCTCAAAAAAATTCTTATTTTCGTAAAACCACAACTGTCACACAGGCAATTATCGAATATTTTCTACTCTATTACTAACAGTTTGAGTTTCTTCAGTGCACTCTAGCTTCATAATTTCTTGCAAAACATAAAGAAAAAACAAGTACATTGATATTCATTAACAAATAATAAAATTATGTCAATACTTTGAATGTTTTTGAGATTTTCCTTACTGTACAAATTTGTATTCACATATATTGATTCATGCTATATATGTATATAATCACAAAGCCATATTTACATTATTTATGTAAGTATTTTTTTCCAAAAAATTTAAAATATTTTTATGCCTCGAAAACCAAGGAACTAAATGAACGTAAAATAGTGTATCTTTTTTATTAATAACTTATTACATTCTTACCCTAAATACTATAATGCAATTTCACTTTAGTTTTTCATAAAGTTCGTTGTGGATGAAACAGAAGAATTATGTTTGTATTGTCTCTTCAGTAAGGATGTCATTTAATTTTAGTAATTTTTAAATTGTATGTGTGTTTACAATTGTTGTTTCAAGAAAGAATTAAAATAATATTTAACGAACAGCAACCTGGTAATTCGACGGTGGCAAGGCTTTAAATATCTTTAAAGAACATGGTTCTGTACATAGCCAAGTCCGTCATCACAGGCATGTTACTAATGAATGTCAGAGCGATCGATCAGGAGAGTTTTACGTACAAAATAAATTTCGTGCTTACAAACGAAAATTCATTCATATTTTATAAGAAAAGGATTATGATGCTCGACTAATTTATTTCTTGGTTACAAGAAAAGAAGGAACAAGCCATACATTTTAAACAGAATTCGTTTTAACTGATGACCCAGTGTTTTCTTCTAACGGAGTAGTTAGCTTACAGAAATGAACAGGGTGGGGAGACGAAAATTCAGATTTTGCACCAGAAGTTAAAAATCAGTACTACGTTAAAGTAAACGAGTGGTGTGGGATATGGAACACCAAAATTCTTCACCCTTGCTTTTTTCGAGGAAGCTTAACTTCGGAAAGCTTTCTTTTTTTTATGGGTCTAGCACCCGTGGTGCAGGGAAGTCCCTAAAGCGCTATAGGAGCCACATGTGTGCGGAAAAAGCGATTCACGTTGTTCTTGAATCGCTGTAAATTGTACTCGGTGGGAAACACAGTCCTGGGCAAATTATTCCAAAGGGATGATGTTCTCCATATAAAAGACAGCTTGAAAAGCGTTGTACGAGGAGTAACAAGCTGAACCACATACGGATGTGAAGTATTAGCGCGACGTGCATTTATAATATGCATCGCTCTGGGAGGAATCAAGAGGACCACATTCTTCGAACACTTTTCATGAAAATACTTGTACAAGAGGCTCAAGTCACCAATCGTTCTTTGATGTTCCAGTATATCAAGGCCGCTCTGGTCAGTTCCGGGTCTCCAATCAGACGAATAGTTCTTTTCTGTATAGAATCCAACAAATGCAGTGTATGCTGCTACCTAAACAAAGAAATATTAAATTTTTTACATTAACTTCCACTACAGCAGCGCAGGGAACTGTTTTTTCAACAAAAATGGTGAGTCCATTCACAGTACGCTGCAAGTACGCGAATGGCCGGATGAACGAATTGAAGGCCACTGGATTGAATGTTATTCTACTAATACTTGGCCAGCAAGATCTCCCGACTTAACACCACTCGATTTTTTTTTATGGAGCTCTCAAGAACAAAATTTATGCTCAGGGCGTTTTCAGAAATATTGAACATTTAGAAAATGCAATAAGGTAGTGCATAAATAGCCTAATTTATTAATTTTTTGTATGCTGTTTATTATTCTTTTTGCGATAAAACTGTGACGCTAAAGCGTCCTTAAAAAATAAAAACCTCAAACTGCATGCTAGAAATATTCCATAATTGTCCGTACGACAGTTTTACGAAAATCATCGTTTTTTAATTATTGGTTGTGAAAGAAGTAAAACATGGCTTGGAATCAACAAATAAATTTTAAAATCCTTCTTTCAATGTAACCAATGTATTTCAAATGCAAAAAATAAAAGTCTCCTTGCGATCATATTTTTAGTGGTCAAAAACATACAAAATACATACGTTTTTTTCAAATTGATCTAAAATTTTGTACACTACTATAAAATGCAATTCTAAACACTTTCTTTAAAAAATCTTTTCGATATTTTAATAAACAAGGCTTTAAACTTTACAAAATTCAAATTTCCTCATCAGTTAAGCAGTCTATCGTCGGACCCTCCCCTAAGTACGTCCATCTGCTTCGGTTTTGGGCCTTGTTTATCCAGTTATATCCCACTAGTCTTTTGATGTCGTCAGACCATCGAGTTTGCGGGCGTCCTCTACTTCCTTTCTCATTCCAGGGCCTCCAGTCTTGTGATATGACCCGCTCATCTTTAATTCAACTTGCTTACCTTCTTAACTACATCAGTTATCTTGGACCTTCCTCAAATGTCTTCATTAGTCAGCTTATCCCTTAACGATATTCCCAACATCCTCCTTTCCATCGACCGTTAAGCTACTTGTAGGCCATTTATAATTTCTTGACTCAAAGCCCACGTTTCCGTTGTCAATACTGGCAACACGCATTGATTAAATGTGTTCACTTTTAATGTATTTGGGGCATTGGAAAGGAAAATGTTCCGCAACGTGCCAAATGCCGACCAAGCCAATGATATTCTCCTTGATAAATCTGCTTGCAAGTTTTTCTTGGATATCACTATTTTTTTGTCTAAGATAAACGTATGAATCTATTCTTGTGATTTTCGCGTTTTCAATGTTCAGTACTGCTTCTTTATCACAGTCGTCATTTGTTATGAACATGGTTTTGGCAATGTTTATCTTCAGACCAATCTTTCTGGACTTGTTAAGTTCATTCACCATTTCTTCCAATTCTTCTTTGTTGTTAGATTTAAGCACAATATCATCGGCGAATTGCAAATGATTGAGTTGCTCTTCTCCTATATTTATACCCTTACTTGTCCATGGAAGTTGTTTGAAAAGATCTTCTAGCGCCAACGTAAACAATTTCGGCGAGATGGTATCCCCTTGACTATCTGAAATATTTTTATATATATTTCGAATAATCTGCGAGTATCTACTGTCAGTTCTATATTTACTAAGAGTATTTAATATTGTTCAAATTTCAAGGGAGTTAAACGGATTCTCGTAAACTACAAAGGCCGCCCAAATCTTAAAATTATACTCGTTTGACTTTTCTATTAAGGTATATTATATTATATATATATATATATATATATATATATATATAATATATATATAAATATATATATATGTATATATATATATGTATATATTTATATATATATATATATATATATATATATATATATATGTATATATATATATATATATATATATATATATATATATATATATATGAGGCACCTGGATACAAAAAATTCCGTAGTTAAAATAGCCCCCCGTTCGGATCTCCGGGTGGGGGCTGGTTCGGGGGCGTCGACATGAAGACATCATCATTTTAAATAAATTTTTGCAACACACGAGATTTAAACTCCAATATAAATTCAGTGCATCAACACCTGCAATCAAATAAACCTCATGTATTCGCTCTATGTGAAACCAAGGTCAGTCCATCGACCAGCACGGTCAACTATCTTTATCCTGGGTACGACTTCCATTCCCGATTTAGGCGTAACTTTGGAATCTATCTTTTTGTCAGAAGCGACCCCTCTTGCCAACGACAAGAGGCTCTGGAGCCCCCAAACTTTGATGTTATGGGGTTAAAAATAACGACCCAACAAACCACAAGGTTTATCTGTATCCTGTATCGACCACCAAGTGATACCAATTTTCGAACACTTTTAGCTTCTCTTGCAGAGACACCATCGATCATTTACAAATTAACTATCCAAGTGCCGAAATTGTCATCCTGGGCGACTTCAAATACTACCGACGAACAAGGTCGTGAAGCTGAATCATTCTCAATCAGTTGTGGCTTAACTCATCTTATTAACGAACCAACACGGATCCCTGATCGAGACGGGGAGTTCGCCAGTCTTCTTGATCTGTTTTTAACCACCTATTCGGAGATTTACACGGTCACCGTAAATCCGCCGTTAGGTTCTTCCGACCATAAACTGCTTTCGACATCGAGTATCCGCCAATCAGTGACAGAGAGGCGCCTCGGCCGCGCAAGATTTGTCACTACAAATCTGCTAAATGGGAAGATCTCATGAAATATTTTCGAACTTTTCCTTGGATGGACGTTTGTTTTCGATCCGATAACCCACCTGACTGCGTCAGGGAGATCTCCGATGTTATCTTGGCCGGTATGGAAGCTTACATCCCTTTTTCGAAGAAATGCCCCTTCAACGGCAAGCCTTGGTTTGACCGAAAATGCAAAGAAGCTGTTACTTCTAAACATATTGCCTACCGGCAATGGCGTGAAAATCCTAACACCATAAATCGTAACACCTTTGTTCGTTATTGACGAAACCAAGGAGGCACACAATCAACGAATTAGAAACATACTTCTCGATTGTCCCAACAATTCCAGGTGCTTTTGGGCAGTCGCTAAAGCAGTTAGTCAAAATTTCACCAAATCCACCATACCACCACTGACACGGCCAAATAATTCCATTGCAACCACACCTGTTGAGAGAGCGAACTTGTTGGCTGAACTCTTTGCTTCACATTCTACTGTCGATTTCCAAGAAAAAACACCACCTAATATTCCCATATTGAGTCAAAGATGCCCGACGTTGTCTTCAGACAGCGTACCATAAAGCGTATTTTAATTAAGGTAGGCACCAAAAAGGTTTCTGGCGCTGACGGAATACCTGCCATAGTTCTCAAAAACTGTGCAAGGAAACTAATACCAGTTTTCTGTAGACATTTTCAACCTATCCTTCAGAAATGTGCCACGGTTCAGTCGATACCTAAAAAAGGCAAGAAGACCTTGCCAAATAACTACCGACCAGTCGGACTGCTTTCAGTAATATCGAAGGTTATGGAAAAGGTTATCAATCAGCATCTTCTAAAATATCTTGAACGATTCAATACTATTAGTGATCACCAATATGGCTTTCGTAAACATAGATCAACAGGAGATCTTCTGACTTATGTAGCACATGTTTGGAACAACACAATTGAACACTTTGGAGAATCTCGAGCGGTTGCTCTTGGCATATCCAAGGCATTCGACCGTGTTTGGCACGATGGACTGTTGGCTAAGCTACGCTCTTGTAGTATGTCTGAAAAGTTATGTTTCTGGCTCTCATGTTTCCTCAGAGAGCGTTCTTTACGAGTGGTGGTCGACGGATTTCTTTCTAACACCTTCACAATCAACGCCGGTGTGCCCCAAGGCTCTATACTGTCTCCTACTCTCTTTCTCATTTACATTAACGATCTGCTGGAAAAGACCGGGAATCCAATCTACAGCTTTGCAGGTCGTTCAACTTAATAAAGACCTGGAAGAAATTCTATCTTGGGGTGATAGTAACCAAGTGGAATTTAACCCTACAAAAACCCAGGCGGCAGTTTTTTTTCTAAAAAAAGTTAGTTGCTGAACCCGGCATAGTTATGTCGGGGCACTCCATTCCCCTAGCATCGTCACTCAATTTGTTGGGCGTTAGTTTGGGAGCAAATATGTCCTGGCATGAACATGTAGCAGGCATAGCAAGGAGAGCTTCTCAAAAGTTGGGAATATTATTTCGAACCAGAAAGCTTTACACTCCACAAACACTTTCAATTCTGTACAAAGCTCAAATTCGACCAACTATGGAATACTGCTCCCATGTTTGGGGCTCCGCTCCCAAACATACACTGTATTTGTTGGATTCTGTTCAGAGAAGAGCTGTTCGTCTGATTGGAGACCCGGAACTGACCGCGGCCTTGATTCGCTGGAATATCGAAGAACGGTTGGCGACTTGAGTCTGTTCTACAAGTATTTTCATAGAAAGTGTTCGAAGGATGTAGCCCGCTTAATTCCTTCCAAAGCGGTGCATGTTAGAAATACACGTCGCGCTGGTGCTTCACACCCGTATGAGGTTCAGCTTGTGACTCCTTGCACAACGCTTTTCAAGCTGTCTTTTATATGGAGAACATCATCCCTTTGGAATAATTTGCCCACCGAGTACAATTTACAACGATTCAAGAACAACGTGAATCACTTTTTTCGCACACATGCCGCTCCTGGAGCGCTTTAGGGACTTCCCTGCAGCATGTGTGCTAAGCCCATAAATATATATATATATATATATATATATATATATATATATATATATATATATATATATATATATATATATACCTGACTGCCCATATCCTAATCGTTTAAACTGGTATGTAGTGTCCTAGGTACTGATAATACCCACTATAAATAATTTTTTTAATATTCAAATAGGAGAGAGTGTAGAGATTTTATTTTTAAATCTTGCATTTTAGTATTAAGGTTGGTAAAATGTTTATTTTTTAAAAAATATATGTATCTTATATGCCATAAACTCTTTCTTGAGGAAAAAGAAACAATGCAAGTGGACATGGCTAAGTCTGGTTACCAGGACTAAAAATGAAATCGATTGGATTTCCTCAAATGATAAATTCATTGTTAAAAATCTAACAGCATTAAATTCATTTAACTATAACAGTGACTATAGACTTTTACGACCTTAAATATAGATTATGACAAACTTAAGAAGACAAATTCAAGCAGGCCAAAGTGAAAAGATAGATCTACTAAAACAGAGATCTTGGGAGAACTGGAACACAAATTAAGAGAAAAGAAAAGTAAATGGCAGAAAAACCATTTTAATAACATGAATGATATTTTAACCATAACACTAAAAGAAAGGGCTATAAACATATCATACAAGAACATAAAAACGTAGATGTACTGAGTAGAGAAACCAAAAACAAAATAGAGCAGAGAAGAAAATTGTTTAGGGAAGGAAAGTATCAGGAAGCTAGAAAGATAGCAAAAGAAACAGGACAGATGGAAAAATTCTACAAAACCCAAGTTGAAAAATTAATTGAGGGCAATAAAGGATTAAAATGTTCGAAACCAGCCGGAAAACAACAGATCGTATACTTAAAAAAACTAGATGGGATAAGAGATAAGAGACAGGGATGAAATTGCTACGACTATGGAACAGTTCTATTGTAAATTGTATGACACATACAAAAAAGAACTCCAGCATACACAGAAAACCCAAATAGTTATTAATTTTGGCTCAGAAGACTTGCCCGAAATTACCGAGAAAGAAACATATCATGCACTGAAAACACTTAAAAATAATAAATCACCTGGAGAGGATGCAACTTTGGTAGTGATGTTGAAGGAGGGGGGTCCAGAAGTAATAACGAAACTCTATGATCTTTTTAACTTATGTTTAATTGAAGGTAAAACTCCAAATAATTGAAACAATGCCATCGTCATCTTGCCACACAAGAAGAGAGATTAAAAGCTACTTTAGAAAATTACCGACCGATAAGTCTACTTTTGCAGATTTAAAAATTCTTTACAAAGATCTTAACAAATAGACTGACTCTCAAACTAGATGGTTAACAACCTCCTGAGCAGGGTGGGTTCAGGAAGGATTTTAGTACTGACCATGAGAGAGTTACCGGAAAGATCAGTGGGATATTTTTTAGACATTTGCTTAGTTTCTGTGGATTTATACAAAGCATTTCGTGCTGTAAAACATTGAGCAATGAGGACTGCACTTCATTATCGAATCGATCATAGGTAGTCAGTATATATATATATATATATATATATATATATATATATATATATATATATATATATATATATACGAGTATATATATATATACGAGTATATATATATATATATATATATATATATATATATATATATATATTAATATATATATATATATATATATATATATATATATATGATAATGCAGCAATGTTTATGCTGAAAAATTTAGGAAATTTATTGGCATAAAAAGAGGCATAAGGCAGAGTAACACTCTTACTCCAACGCTGTTTACATTAACTCTAGAACACAAGATCTTGCTCTGGGACAATTGAGGTATCTTGATAAAGGGTAAAGACTGAATCATCTTCGGTATGCTGATGATATTGTTTTAATTGCAGATACTCCCGCTGAATTGCAAACAACGTTGACGGGCGGAGAATTGTGAACTGTTGGATTGAAGAGGAATTTGCAAAAAAGCAAGGTAATGTGTAAAGAAGAATTGAATATAATGGTTGAGAATACTAATCTGGAAAATGTTGACGAATATGTATATCTTGACAGTTGGATATAACTGCACTACGAAAATTAAACAACCGACATTTACAGAAGAAAAAAATTGGTTCGGGTTGCATTTGGTAAAACAAGTAAAACGCTAACAATTAAAAATACCCCAATGTACCTGCAACCTCGGCTGTTTGGCCAATGTATCTTATCAATCTTCACTTAGGGAGCCCAAACATGGACACTTACCAAACATTTACACTACAAATGCTGGGTATAACCTTAAGAGATCGGAAAAAAACTACACTTATATTTGGTCCACCACCAAGGTTAGATATGTAGTAGCGACGGTGGCCGAACATAAATGGAGGTATGCTAGCCATGTTGCTAGATATAAAGATGAAAGATGGTTCCAATCTATATTGAAATGAAGTAAGCGATCCAGATCATGCCTTCCTAATCGTTGGACTGATAACATAAACGAATGGTCGGGTTTATGTGGAAAAGACAAGTACAAAACCGTCAAAAGTGAAAATATATGTGGAAGGTCTATATCTAGCAATAGATCCATAAAGGCTGAAGAAAAGAAGAAAAATATGTACCTAATAGGTTTAAAAAACTCGTTCCCATCCCTTTTAAGAAGGGGACCATTTACGCAAAGATTACCCATTTTTCTTTAGTACCTAAAATATAGAAATGAAATTCGGGTATATAAACTCTCTATTCTATTAGAAATATGGAGGTGTAAAACGATATTATTAACTTACCAGCGAAGCCGCGAACCACTACTAATAATACCTTCGTTTTGAATAACTGACATTTATTCTCAGATTGCCGAAATTACAAGAGTTCCTTTAAATCTAAAATTTCAGGCTCCTGCCACCTGTCGGTTAGCTTAAACCATTTAAGATTTTCACCTAGGTTCATAAATATAAATTGATATTATTCAAGCCCTATTTCAAATTTTACCCCAAGATATAATACGTGGGCGGTGGAAAAAAATTGGATGTATGGTGGTCTTACCGCAATTAATAATTGCATAATTAAATTTATAAGAGGTTTAAAATCTACCTTGACATAAATTTTTGCCTACGTTTTCCTTCTTCAATAGATATATATATATATATATATATATATATATAAATATATATATATATATATATATATATATATATAGAATATATATATATATATATATTTACATAATGCTACTGGAGGTTTCAAAATAAATTACGGTTTGTATATCATCACCCCCTTCTACATTCAAGATACATCTTGTTTTTTTTTAAAGCATTCCGATATCGCCTTTATTTTTCTAGATAAAGCCAAAGATCTACTATTTCTTGTAATTTTTTTAAGATTCCTATGTTATCCACCTATGTTACCACCATACTGGTAGTCCTCAAGTCTCTTCTCCGTGGGATTGAAACAACTGTGCCTCTCCCTGTAATCTTTGCGCTGAAGTAGGAGTAGTGAAAGTGAATTGATTCTAGTAGTCTCCACGTTAATTTTAGCGTTGAAGTGAAATCACCTTATGGGAGAGATATCATCTTTGACCTCTAGTGAATTTTGTAGAGCTGTAATGTTTCAGGCATGGTTTCGATGCATTGACTTTGAGATCTTTATGAGACTAGAGACAATAAAAAAGGCAATTAGAGCTTTTCAGTGCTTTTTTATTTCCTCTGGTCTTCCTTAAAGTCTTGGAAAGCTCTTTTGTTGTCGCTCGTTGGATCTTGTTAAAACCGTATGAACCTCTTTACGGTAGTTCTTCGGATGTAAGTTTTACCTTGGGGTTTTTGCTTTACTAAGTATCTTTTTCAAACGACAATGACCCTTGTATGACTCAATAACAACGAAGTTCAGGTAGCTCACCGAGAGTTCGATGTCCGCCTCGATTGTGTTTTATTCTCTTAGAGGGTCCGAGCATAAGATCAGGTCTACCAATGATTGACTCATAAAATTAAGAAACCTCGGCACTGAACTCTGTGATTTTCTACAACAAGCTTAACAGAGTTCAGAAATTCTAGCACAGCCCTGCTTCTAGGATCTCTTTTGTGTTGTATATTGAGTTGTAAAAATTTTAATACCATTATTAAAAGTCATAATAATATCATCCGCGGGAACAAATTTATTATTGTCACTCACATCTTTCTGTTTTACTGAGTGGAGATACCAGAAGTAGAGCCAGTTCCTCCTGCTGAGGAGAATTGTATTTGATGGAAGGTGGCTTTCCCTGCCATTTTGATCCTAGCCTTCTTGTGCCCGTTTTTTTAACTTTCTTCGGAAAGGTTTTATGAGGGGTTTGCTTAATACGCTATCAATAAGGGTAGAGGTTTGATTTCTCGACTCCCTAAGTTTTTTCCCCATCTTTCCATTTAATCAGCATTAGGAAAAAGGGGGTCCACTAGACCAAGCAAGTTTACCATTTTCACTAGATTTCCAGGCATCAGGCACTGTTAAAGATAACTTTACATTAGTGCCTTACAACCCACAGCATAGGTCCCATATCACCTTGGGTTGGGGGGCAAAAATAGCAGTAAAAAGAAGAGAGATTGTAGGTAGGGGTCCCATATCACCGGTAGGGTTGGGGGGGGGGGCAAAATAAGCAGTGAAAAGAAGAGGAGAGACACCCATAAACCTTAAATTTCAAAGATTTAGAGAATCAGAGCTGAAAAAGAAGAAAAGTAGAACAAGGGAGATCCATAGGAACAGAAAAATGGCAGAGAAAGAGATCTCACTCAATATAAGTTGAAGCAGAGTAGTATCCAGTTAGGGCAACCTGTATTATGTACAATAAACCTTAATTTGTGTTCGAAAAAATACTAGATGTCTTATTTTTTGTCTAGAGATACACAGATTCGAATCGAAACGTTTTTTAATATATATGACACGCACAGCAGGACATTTCTAAATCTCACACAAAACACTGACCTGAAGTTAATTTTTTAGTATGCATAAGTAAGGGGTGTTTATATTAAAAGCAGAAAACTCATTTCGCCCCTGCTGCAGTGGTTATTATCGTTATCCAAATGTTTATAATATCTCAAAGAATAGTATTTTTAAACGTATCATCTATAACTCTATAGAACGTATACGTAAGGAAAAAAAAAGAAAGACGATTTGATATGTGAACTGTACAATGGTGGTTTGAAAAGTCTTATAAAACAATCAGGTAGTTAATTTTTTTGGCAAAAACAAGAAATCATTTCTCAACCATTGAGGTCAATACATTTGGCCCACCAAGATTCCAATTTTCTTAGAACTTTTTTAGTGTTCCGTACGTTGATTGCTTGTAAAATAAAATTTTTTATTACGGAGGTATAGAATGATCAATGACTTCACAAAACATATCTCAAATGAGTTTTCAACAAAGTTTGTTTCCGATCTTCGTTGAAAACTGATGTTCTTGAAATTTTTGCTTTTTTTATGTACCAGATAAATTATTAAAGGTAGGGTGCGGTAAACGCTCGTTCAAACTATACCCTGTGGAGAATGTTCCAGAATTTTTTAAAAATTTTTATCAGTACTTTTCGAGACATGGTGGGGGAAGGCGATTTTTGGTAATTTTTAAAAAATAATACAAAGAAAAGTATGCGCAAGTATTACGTTATATACATATTTTTGAACATGTGTTTTCACAAGCTTCATTTGACACCCCACTCGAAAACGAAATTTTTTTCGCTTCGGATTTGATGCCCAAAACTAACCCTTTAAGTTAAAATTTAACTTTCAAACTACATGGCTTTGATGGGCCATCAATTTCTATATTAGTGCCAAATTTGAACCTTTTATGTCAAATAGTTTCGGAGAAAATCGGGGGTGTGGCAGACGGACAGACAGACGGACAGACAGACATACAGACAGATGGGTAGACACCGAAGTGATCTTATAAGTGTTCCATATGGAACACTAAAAAGTTATTTAGGACCAAATCTGGGGAATAGGGTGGGTGGGGAACTATTTCAAAGCTCAGTTCATGAATTTTTGCCATTGCAACGTTACATAATAAGGGCTCGCTACCATTTTACCTTTTTCTAAATAGTCAATCACCATGATACCCTGTGAATCCCGAAAACAGTTGGCATCATTTTTCCCGCTCATAAAACTGTTTTCGCTTTTTTTCGGTGCCGTTTTGACTCTCGGCTTTAATAATGGATTCACACTTCGTCTAGTGTCACAAAATAACGCCAAAGGTTTTACCGATTGTGCTGTAACTTTTCCAAACATGATTTTGAAATGTCCTTTCTCGTGCATTTTTGGTCTGGAGTTAACAAATTCGGCACCTATCGCGCACTCAGCTTTTTCAGTTTTAGGACTTTATGCCGAATATTATGTACCTATTTATATGACGTAACTACCATCTCGGCAATCTTACGACGCTTATTGCGTCGATCTTTCATCATAATACCATTAATTTTATCGACTATTTCTTTAGAAGACAACTCAATCGGGAAGTTCTGAACATGTAGCCTCTGCAGTGCTCGTACGGCCACGTTCGAATTCATTTATCCAGTAATAAATAGTCTTGAGTACTCATGCAGAGTCGCCATGAATTTTCTTCGATTCAGTTTCTATCTGGGCCTCAGTCCACTTTTTTGAATAAAAATGTTTTATCTCTACACGATGCTCAATTTCATCAATTTTTACAAAACGTATAATACCGATCATTTACGATAGCTGCCAACAAACAACTGCGCGTTGCATCTATTTGAAAATTTGATCAGAACCGTTACAAGAATCACGCTTACCAACAGCTTAACAAAATTTTCTCCATTCCGTAGCAATTTACCAGACTTTGTAATTTGTGAAAAGGATTCCCTCACGTTGACTGCGTCATTTTGTGGCTTGTCACTTTCGCCCGCACATTGAGGCGCAATTTTGCAGCCCCTTATAATTTCTGAGAATGGATTGAGTGGATACTAATATTAAAAGAACTAAAGAAATTAAACATACACTAGCTCAGTTTTTCTTGGTAGAGTAATATGGGTAAAAGATAATTTTTGTACGTCTTTTTGGAAATAGTCTCTATTGTTGTTTAAAATTTTTGGTTGTACAAATTTTGGGCACCATTCATTTTAAAATAAAAAGGATTCAACTTCAGCTAAAAAAATGAAAAAACACTGAAGGGTTATGTAGTTGTTAAGGAAAATTTTGATATGGTACAACCCTACAACCCTTTTGTCCTGAAAAATAAGTTAGGTGTACAGTGACACCACACTAGTCTTAAACAAGAAAAAAAGGTTTATTTATGATTAACTTAAAAGTTCTAACTTTTGCAGTTCTGTTATTACAAAAAACCTTAGTCTAATAGGTGGTATTGCTAACTAAAGTCCTTAAATTTGGATTAAAACTTTGCTACACACGATGTTCAAGGTTCGTGAGGTTCACTTCACGAGTTATCAGTTTTATACGATGTTAAATACACTTATCTGCGGGAAAATGGGTCTACGGATGTATATTCTGGTGACTTACGGTTTTCCTACGAGCTTCTAGGCCTTGAATTGAGCATTAAAACCATTTTCACACTACTCCGTCACTAATCTATCAGTACGGCTACATGATGAGAAGAGCCTACGACGGCTACTTGTTGAAAAAAAACCTACTACGGCTTCATGTTGAAAAAAGCCCACTACGGCTTCACGTTGGAAAAAAGCCGAGTACTCGACTTGGCTCTATGATGGAAAAAAAAGCCTACTGCGGCTTGATGAAAAAAGCCTACTGCAGCTACATGTCGGAAAAAGCCTTGATCCGTGTCATCCGGACCCTTAAATATCCCGTAAAAGTTACGTCTTCAAGATGGCTACTTCCCGGAAACAAATGTACAGCCAATCGACGCAGTAGAAACAAATTAAATAAATCCGGTCGGAAACCAGCAACGCACAGTGTAATATAAACGGCTTAGAAATCCGAGTAAACTACACTGCTTAAAAGTTAGTAAGTACTGCTTGATATAAAAATGTAAAAAAATGTAAATTATAATGAGAAAACTGTAACAGAACATGATCTTAAAATCTAGGAAAAAATAAATGTTACAACTTCTCAATTCACCCTCCTATACAGTCTAGCATGATAAAATTAAAAAATAAAGAGAATCAAAACTTGATATGAAAACATTAAATTTGTATTTAACTTTTATCCCTACATCCACCACAAATAAGCCACTTTGCATATTTATAAAAAGTGCTACTGAACGTAATAAAACTAATTTCACTGTGTAGACTTTTTGCAAATATAATCAAAATGATTGTATTCCAATTCTTTGACAAAGTGGAATAAAAGAGATTTAACCACGTTGAGGGATTCGAGAAAACCACGAGAACGACGATATCGTATATCTTATTTTATTGCTTGTAAATCACTCATGTTTGATCATTCTTCTCGCAAGGAGAATCAGATATTACATGTTTTAAAGTTCCAATCGTTATCGAAGAAATATTTAAACGTGGTTTTTAGTGTTCCGTACGGAACACTTATAAGATCACTTCGGTGTATGTCCGTCTGTCTGTCCGTCTGTCTGTCTGTCTGTCCGTCTGTCTGTCCGTCTGTCTGTCCGTCTGTCTGTCCGTCTGTCTGTCCGTCTGTCTGTCCGTCTGTCTGTCCGTTTGTCCGTCTGTCACACCCGATTTTCTCCGAAACTATTTGTCATAGAAAGTTGAAATTTGGTAATAATATAGGAATTGATGGCCTCATCAGAGCCATGTAGTTTTGAAAGTTAAATTTTGACTTAAGGGGTTAGTTTTGGGGGGTGAAATCAGAAGTGAAAAAAAAAATTTTTTACTAGGTAATCGAGTGTGGTGTCAAATGAAAGCTTGTGAAAACACGAGTAAAAAATATATATATAATGTAATACTTGCGCGCACTTTTCTTTGTATTATTTTTAAAAAATCGCGAAAAAAATCGCTGTCCACCCGCCTTATCTCGGAAAGTACTTATCAAAAAATTTTGAAAAAATTCTTGAATATTTTCCACAGGGTGTAGATTGAACGAAAATTATCACGAGTGCATTACCTGTAATAATTTATCTGGTATATAGAAAAAACAGAAATTTCAAGGTCATCAATTTTCAGTAAAGTTTGGAAATAAACTTTGTTGAAAACTTATTTGGGGTGTGTTTTGTGAAGTCACTGATCATTTTATACCACCGTAACATAAATTTTGACTTAAGGGATTCGTTTTGAGGGGTGAAATCGGAAGTGAACAAAAAATTTTTTTACTAGGTCATCGAGTGTGATGTCAAATGAAAGCTTGTGAAAACACGAGTCAAAAATATATATATATATATATATATATATATATATATATATATATATATATATATATATATATATATATAATGTAATACTTGCGCACACTGTTCTTCGTATTACTTTTAAAAAATCGTGAAAAATCGCTGTCCCCTACCTTATCTCGAAAAGTACTGATCAAAAAATTTTGAAAAAAACTTGGAATATTCTCCACGAGGTATAGATTGAACGAAAATTATCATTACCTGTAATAATTTATCTGGTATATAAAAAAAAACAAAATTTCAAGGTCACCAGTTTTCAGTAAATATTGGAAACAAACTTTGTTGAAAACTCAGGGGGGTGTGTTTTGTGAAGTCACTGATCATTTTATACTACCCTAACAAAATTTTTATTTTAAAAACAATCAACGTACGGAACACTAATTGTGCAAGTTCAACTTGCACTTGACCGGTTTTTTATTTCTTACATGTAGACTCTTGTAAATTTTAAAGGTAAAATATTATTATTTTCTTTTACTGCTCAGCAGATGAATTCCTATAGGTAGTTCATAATTATGAAACAGGTAATTAAATGTTTAGCAATACAAACCAATCTAATAATAACAGCCGTATGGGATTATTTAATTTATGTAAAGAAATATATTCTGAATAATTTATTTCTCTGTATAATAATTAGGGCAAAGCTGTGTTAAAAAATATAAGGGAGTAACAAGGTATAGGAAATATATGGTGCTAAAAACGTAGCATTTTTTTAGTGTTCCGTACGGAACACTTATAAGATGACTTTGGTGTCGGTCTATCTGTCCGCCTGTCTGTCTCTCTGTCACACCCGATTTTCTCCGAAACTATTTGTCATAGAAAGTTCAAATTTGCTAATAATATAGGAATTGATGGCATCATCAAAGCCGTGTAGTGTTGAAAGTCAAATTTTCACTTAAGGGGTTAGTTTTGGTGGCTGAAATCAGAAGTGAAAAAGAAAGCTTGTGAAAACACGAGTAAAAAAAAAATATTTATATAATGTAATACTTGCGCACACTTTTCTTTGTATTATTTTTAAAAAATCGCGAAAAATACTGATTAAAAAATTTTCAAATAATTCTGGAATATTCTCCAGGGGGTGTAGATTGAACAAAAATTATCACGAGTGCATTATATATATATATATATATATATATATATATATATATATATATATATATACATATATATATATATATATATATATATATATATATATATATATATACATATATATATATATATATATATATATATATATATATATATATATATATATATATATACATATATATATATATATATATATATATATATATATATATATATATATATATATACATATATATATATATATATATATATATATATATATATATATATATATATATATATATATATATATATATATATATATATACATACATACATATATATATATATATATATATATATATATATATACATATATATATATATATATATATATATATATATATATATATATATATATATATATATATATAAAATTTCGCTATTCCGCTGGGGGAGAAAGGGCGTCCACAAAACTTCTCCACCTGACTCTGTTTCTAGCGAGGTTTTTTATTTCGCCCCATGACTTGCCAGCTTGCTTGGCTTCTTCCCAAATTGTGCGTCTCCATGTCTGTCTCGGTCTGCCTCTGCCACGACTGCCCTGTGGGTTCCAATCGAGAGCTTGTTTTGCAATATCGCCTGCGGGTTTGCGGAGAGTATGGCCCAGCCACCCCTACTTTCTGCGTTTGATATTGTACTCTACCGGTGTTTGCTTCGCTCGTTCCCATAACTCGGTGTTTGGTATCTGGTCCGGCCAGTATATTCGTAAGATTTTGCGTAAGCACTTGTTTGTAAACACTTGTAGTTGATTGGAAATACTTTTAGTCACTTTCCAGGTTTCACAGCTGTACAGAAGCACCGATTTGATATTTGTGTTGAAGAGGCGTATTTTTATGTTTGGCATCAGTATGCGGGACCTCGAGATGTTGAGAATCCCGAATATTTGCTGTGCTTTGAGTATTCTTTGTTTGACGTCAGCCTCTGTCCCTCCGTTCGTATCTATCACACTGCCAAGGTACGTGAACCTTTGTACCCTTTCGATTGAGCGATTATTTAGAGTAAGGTTGTATTTTCATTGTTCATTATTCTCATCTTTTTTGTTTTGGAGTTGTTAATCCGCAGCCCCCCTTTTTCTGCCTCCTCTGCTAATCGAGTCAGTTTGGCTTTTGCGTACTTTATAATGAGTGAGATAGAAGGCAGATATCGTCCGCATAGTCTAGGTCTTCCAGACATGACGTCAGGCCCCATCTTATGCCTCTTTGAGAGTTGTTAGTTTTAGTCATGACTTCGTCTAGAACGATATTAACTAAAAGCGGGGATAGTACGCATCCTTGCTTAACTCCATTTCTGACAGGTATTGCCTTGCTAGTCATGTTACTGTGTATCACTTTACAGCTACTTCCATGATAAAGTGCTTTAATAATCCTTATTATTTTTTACGGCACACCTCGTTCCCTTAAAGATGCCCATATAGCCGTGTGCTTCAAGGTGTCAAATGCTCTTTCAAAATCCACGAAGATCAGGTAGAGAGATGATCTAAACTGATAAGATTGTTCGATGACTATTCGCAGAGAATTTATCTGGTCTATGCATGACCTCTGGGGGCGGAAACCGGCTTGCTCTGCTCGTAGAGCCGGTTCTATAGTATTGCTAAGCCTGTTTAGAATAATGATTGCTATAATTTTGTTGATGGTGTTAAGAAGGGTGAAGCCCCGCCAGTTGCGGCATTCTTTCAGGTTGCCCTTTTTCGGCAGCTTTATATTGTACCCTTCTTTCCAGCTGTCAGGAAGAAGTTCTGTGTTCCAGGCAGTTCTTATCAATGGAATTAAAAGTCTGGTTACGGTGGCCGGACATGCCTTCATTAGTTCAGCCGGGATGTCGTCTGGACCCGCAGCTTTCTCCATTTTAAGCTGACCGATTGTTCTTTTGATTTCGCTTTGAGTAGGGTCGTTGGATTCAATATTCAGTGGGTTTTCTTGTGGTTTAGAAGTCGAAGATTCTGTGGGTGGTAAGGTGCTGAGGCTGTCGCCAAAGTACTCCTTCCATCTGTTCAGTTGATCAAGCGGATTTAAAATTGCGTCGCCATCTTTCCCATGTAAAATTGTTGTTGTTTGGTTAAAGTTTCTACCTGCCAGACGCTTAGTTATTCTATATAGCTCCCAGTTGTTTCTTGCGTCAGCTGCAGACTGTGCTGACTGGGCCAGATTGTCTACCCATTTTCGTTTGTCACGTCTGGCTGCTTTTTTGACGGCACTGTTGGCTTCTTTATATTAGTTTCTTAAGGTGTCTCTCTCGCTCTCTCTATCACTACTGCTTAGCTTGTTCTTGATTTCTCTCCGGTTGTCTATTTTCTGCCAGGTGTCATCTGATACCACTCTTTAGTTTGTCTCCTTCTCTTTCCCAATACCTCCTCATTGGCTTTTATGAGGGCGTTCTTAATATTGTTCCATTTATCCTCGTTGCCATCTGTGGTAACCTCTGTGCCAGCACTATTTTGCAAATATTCTTGAAAGTCTCTGCGGGTTGTTGGGTTTTTCAGGCGGTCTGTGTTGTATTTGGGTCTAATTGCTCTGTTGCTGCGGTCAAGGTTTGCTGCAATTTTTAGCTGGATCTGTGCGATCATTAGGTGGTGATCGCTACCTACATCGGCTCCTCTGTATGCCCGTACGTCCAGCATCGATCTTCTCCACTTTCTGCTAATTGCTATGTGATTAATCGGGTTTTTGACCCGTCCATCTGGCGATTCCCATGTGACTTTGTGTGTTGTCTTGTGCGGGAACAGTGTTCCTCCTATCACCAGGTTGAGATTAGAGCATAGTTCTATGAGCCGCTCTCCGTTATTGTTCTTCACGCCCGTTCCGTGCTTTCCCATGATTTCTTCCAGGTCTGTGTTTTCGGTGCCTACTTTTGCATTAAGGTCGCCCATGATTATTATGATGTCAGATCTTTGGACATTGGCTAGCGTGGCGTGCAAAATCTCGTAGAAGGTCTCTTTTTCGTCGTCTTCTGCTACTTAGGTTGGAGCATAGCATTGCACTATAGTTACCTTTCGTAGCTTTGTAGCAACTCTTGCGGTGATTATCCGGTCAGATACAGTTTTCCATTCTAGTAGGCATCTGCTGGCCGTTTTGCTGAGTAAAATTCCAACGCCACCTTCGTGATGTTCACTTTGTGGCTTACCAGAGTATAGGAGGGTCTCGCCGTTCAGACATTTGTGCTCGCCTTGCCCATTCCAACGCGTCTCGCTCAATCCCAGAATCTCGACCTGATACCGTTTCATCTCTCTTGCCACCTGAGCCAGTTTTGAAGCATCCATCATCGTACGCACATTCCAAAATCCAATTCGTGTCCTTTTTTTCATGCCAATTGTCTTCATCAGTAAATCAGTCCGCTTTCTATTATTTTGTGAGGTTTCTGTAATCAGTTTATTTAGGGTGGGTGGGTGATTAACCCAGAGCACCCGAGTCTGGTGCTGGGGCTGCCAGCTATAGCGTCCGGACACGCCTCAAGTCTCCTTGGATGGACGACGGCATTTCCTCCGCGCTGGTGTTGGGGTTATACTGCCCATGCTCGGTCGTCAGAGCTTTAATAATTTATCTGGTATATAAAAAAACAAAAATTTCAAGGTCATCAATTTTCAGTAAAGATTGGAAACAAATTTTATTGAAAACTCATTTGGGGTGTGTTTTGTGAAGTTACTGATCATTTTATACCATCGTAACAACATTTTTTATTTTAAAAGCAATCAACGTACGGAACACTAATTGCACAAGTTCAACTTGCACTTGACCGGTTATTTATTAATAATATCTTTAAATTAATAACTTAAAACTAAATATACAATAAAACTCTACCATTAAATGGACATTTTTACGACCTACCACATGCTGACGACCAACTCAACTGTGAAAAATAATCAAAATACGTTTGCAAGACACTTTCCCCTATAGTATAGAAAAATTAGAGGAAAAAAATTCTTTACAAAGCTCAAATTCGACCGACTATGGAATACTGCTCCCATGGGCTCCGCTCCCAAACGTACACTGCATTTGTTGGATTCTGTTCAGAGAAGAGCTGTTCGTCTGATTCGAGACCCGGAACTGACCGGCGGCCTTGATTCGCTGGAACATCGAAGAACGGTTGGCGACTTGAGTTTGTTCTACAAGTATGTAGCCCGCTTAATTCCTCCCAAAGCGGTGCATGTTAGAAATACACGTCGCGCTGGTGTTTCACATCCGTGTGAGGTTCAGCTTGTTACTCCGCGTACAACGCTTTTCAAGTAGTCTTTTATATGGAGAACTTCATCTCTTTGGAATAATTTGCCCAGCGCTGTGTTTCCCACCGAGTATAATTTACAGCGATTCAAGAACAATGTGAATCGCTTTTTTCGCACACGTGCCGCTCCTGGAGCGCTTTAGGCCCTGCAGCACGTGTGCTAGACCCATAAAAAAAAGGAAATTGTCCATATATTGCTGTGATATAGCCGTTACTTTTGCTATAGTTGTAAAGAGAAGCTCGAAGCTGTTTATTTCCTATATCTGACTAAAAAAAATTGTGATTCTCTTAGTATAAAGTTATAATTTAGGCTTTCATCAAATATTATATAAATTTTACACTAATTTTAGAATAATCGGCCAATATTTCTGTAAAACAAAAATATTTCTTAATTACTACTTATGGGGACTCCTAGTTTCTAAAGAAAAAACTTTACGAAGTACAACCAAATAAGAGAGGTTGCTTTAAGAATGAAAATCGTATCGCCATTGGTTGAAGGATAGTCTTGTATACGGTTAACCACTAAGAAAGGGGCAAATGAGTGGTATCGAAGCAGATTTTAGCCATTTGAAAATCTTAAGATGTCAGACTCGTTTTATATCTGTTTTAGTTCAGTTGGTTTTCGTTTAGTGCTTTTAAAAGTTCTTACTAATGTAAATAATTTTATTTCTATTTTTAATATTTTGGAATCTATTTAAATTTTATTTGTGATCAGGAGATTATCCCATGATCAAAGATTTCTTAGTACGAAAATTTAAAGATATTTTAAATTTTAATTTTCTTTCTGATTATTTTTTTTCTTCCAAATTACGATACGATTTGGCCATTAGTTTTAATTTGTATAATTGTTAATATTATGTCATTTTTTTCTTTTGTTCCTAATTTCTTAAATCTTTTATGTATTAATTTTAGTAATAAAGTGTTGTTTAAAAAAGTTTGGTTGAATTGTTTTCTATCCAAAACATTGGCAAAAACGCTTTTATGGGAATGTCGCGTTTATACCGCGTCATGTTTCAGCAGTAGCCACACAAGGAGTCTAGCCAGCCAGCAAAAATCCAGTATTTTGAATAAAGTCTCAGCGTGGTAACAAAAGGCTTTAGAATAAAATTTACTAACACATTTCAGATTCAATAGTGATCCTCCACTTCTGGTGCTTCTGTCTGTAATAACATATAAATTAGTTCTTATAGAGTAGCTAAATATATAAATGTGGCATTACTTCTAGAGTCATACACGCTACCAATGTTAAAGATTATGATTTTTAGAAACACTGCTTTAGATTTTAGGTATATTTTGTCACAGTATATTGTGTAATAAGTTTTAAAAATCCCACTTAATTATTAATATCTGGAACTGATATTTTCTAGATTGCATTTCTTACAGGAGTCATAGCTGCTAATATATTGAGGCCTAAAAATTGAAACCTTTGATTTGTTTCATTTTTTTAATCCAATTTATAAAAAAATCATGCATCCAGTGGAAACATGTTTTATTCATATTTTGCACGTTTTGTCCGGTAAAAAGAAGATTTTTCTTTGCGTACTAACTTATAATGAAAACTAGAATTAACAGTAGAAAATTTAGTTTTTCTGTTCATCCTATGGTCAGCCGTGGTCAAAGAGTTCGTACATGTTGTTCACGGTTTAGCCGTACTTTTATGAGTTTCTAACATAGATTAACATTTATGCTGTGAACTAGCGTACAATTTTTATGGCTACGGCCTTATATTAAAATAAATTTAAGTTTTTTTTCTTTCAAAACAGCAATAGGGTTTCCCCACAAGGTATGGAATAAACGACCATCTGCTTACATTTAAAGTCCTCATCGAAAAATGTATAGAATATAATAAGCCTCTGATGTTCATATTTGTGGACTTCGCAAAGGCTTTTGATTCTGTAAACCAGCAGAGACTCTTGGAAGCACTTGCTAAATGTTGTTCGTCATCGATACTCCAGGGTAATTAAATACATATATGAAATCTAACCAATTCACCAGCAAATTTCAAATCAATAGGCTCTCTCTCAAGCTTTTCGTAACAATTCTAGAAAGTATGCTACAATCAATAAACTCAGAAAAAATGGGGCTTAACGTTGACGGTAAAAAGTTAAATCACCTTTGTTTTGCCGACGATATTGTCTTAATAATAGACAATATGTAAGAAGCACAAACTATACTGCATATGCTCCAAGAAGCTTCAGGGAGGGTTGGTTTAAAAATCAATCTATTCAAGAGTCAGTTTATGACAAATCTTGTATTAAACAACACTATGAAACTGAATAATGTGGAGCTTGAGCAAGTACATCGATACAAGAACCTAGGACATGAAGTTAGCATAGGACAAGACAACCAAACACATGAAATTCAGTGGAGAATAGGTCTTCCCTGGACGGCATATGACAGACTGGGCTATATATTTAAATCTAATCTTTTGATGTATTTAAAAAGAAAAGTTTTTGACAGATGCGTACATTGACGAAGAAAAATATGTATTATCCAAAGAAAAATTGAGAGGTCTATATTAGGTGTTACTCTTAGAGATCACATCCCAAATAACATTATCAGTAAAAGAACGGGAGTACAAACGCAGTCAAATTTATTCTACATCTTAAATAGAACTGGGCTGGACAGGTTGCTAGGTTTAAGGATAAACAGAAATAATTATAGAGTGGCGACCAAAATCCGAAGCCTATCGAAGTAGAGGTAGACCAAGTCGGTGGACTGATGATTTGAATAGAGTGGCGGGAAATTGGGTACAAGTGGCCCAGAATAGAAAAAGGTGGCAAGACTTGAGGGAGATTTTTCGTCCAGCAGTGGACAGTATAAGCTGGTGATGATGAAATTCAATTATAGAAAAGCAGATAAAAAGGGTGTAAACAAATCTGAAATAATTTATATGGATATATATATATATATATATATATATATATATATATATATATATATATATATATATACATATATATGTAGTTTACCAACGATATGTTTTCCTCAAGTTATGTGAAATCAATAATTTTTAAACGGAATATTGCATATGCTCGTAAAAAAAATATTCAGTTGAGTACATAATTTTACACTAAAGTTAAAGAAGGGCAAGAAAAAGGAAGCACTGATGTTTCAGCTGTACCTAATTCAGGAATTAGAAATTTCAACGAAGATATTTGATAAAAGACAAAACGTATAGTGAGCACAGATAGAAGTGTGCGATCATTATAGACAATAATAACACAATGGAGTAATATGTCCTTAATTATTCCCTAATAAACAAGGACAAATATTTTTTCTTTATTATCTATATGACATAAGGTTCTAAATAAGAAAAAAATCTCTAAAGTAAATTACTTAATACTTCTTTCGCAGACACGAGGTTCTAAAAAAATATTCTCAATTTAATTTTCCACACTAAATAAAAACTTACTCCAAACATTTCAACTCCATATTTTAGAGGATATAATAAGTGAGTGATTTATAAAAGAAAGAAGTTAAGCAATGTAAAAGTTTCAAATATTTAAAACTGAAGCCACACATTCCTCTTTACATACTATTTCTGTTAAAGTTGACAATAATGAAAAATAATATAATTTTTAGATCCTCGACTTTATTTATCTTAAAAAGAATATCTGAAGCATCCCTCTAACCTCCTTATCCACCCCTTTCAGCCAACATATGCTTGATTGTAAATATTTATATATAAAATTATCAGCCGTCTCAGGAAAAGAGGGTGAAAGGGGTGGGAAATTACTTGAGAATTCAAATTCAGTGCTTATTTTAGAACAACGTGTTTGCAAGAAAAGCACGAGGTAAATCACTTTAGATCAAATGACACTGAGGTTTATTGGCTACTAGTATCTCTAGAGAGATACATCTTAAACCTTTGCTCTAGTTAATATATTTTAAATGGAACGAAACATGACATATCCCAATTTGACGATTAATAAACGGTACGCCGGGTTGTCAATTTTTCTTACGGGACTTTTAATGTGTGTTGCGAAACCTATTGCATATAAATTTAACTGTAAGTCAAGATTGTAAATAATGCATTCTGTAAATATTCTGAAAACAAAATCAACATTTAACTCAGGAAATATCATAAATATAAAAGCTACTAAAATGAAATCTCACTGCAGGAAAGTTTATGAATCATTACACATGCAACGGAAAAGTTTCAGACATTTGCAACTGAAACCACTTATTTCCCTGCACAGAGTGAGTCAACGATAGAGTAAAGTTCATTACCTTATTTGTTTCGGGAATGACAAAAAAATGGTAATACAATAGTTTTAAGAAATGTTAATTTGCACAGTTTAGAATTATTTTTGACTATATAGGGTACTTCAAAAAGTGTAACCGATATAACATATGTTCTTTTTTTAAATGGCACATCCTATTTTCTAACTTATTTTTAAATTCTGCGTCAAATTATATAACTTTTTTATTAATAATGTTATATATCTAAACCGAGCGTTCTATAGAGATGGGCAAAAAAATATATGCAAAGAAATTTGAGTTAGATGCTACAGGGTGTTCTAAATAAATTTATACATTTCGACTACTTTGGATTGAAAAATTTGAAATTTTTTAAGTGGCACACCCTGTATATTACTATTTTTTCTGATAGATTTTGCAAAACCGTCCAACTTTTATTAAGTATGTCATATCTCTATTTCTAATAGTTTTCTATTTATTTTGAATTTTCCAATTTTTACCCTTGTTTTTAATACACTTACGCTATTGTGAAATCATGAACAAATAGTTAATAATAATTTTAATATAGTTTAACTTATCTAATGATTAATTATTATGACGTAATAAATGTTCGAAAATATGCTTTTTTACTATATTTTCCTTCACTTTCCTTAGCATAAAAGGCGTTATTGTCCTGTACGCATCTCGTATCCTATTTTTCGTATCTACTGGTGTTGTAGGAGGATTCACATAAACACGATCTTAAATGTAGTCCCACAAAAAGAAATCTAAAGGTGTTAAGTCACATGATCGAGGGGGCCACTGAATAAATCCATCCCAACCAATGCATTTTTGTGGATAACGATCGTTTAAAAATTCCCGAACTTCCCGGTGGTAATGAGCAGGAGTTCCGTATTGTTGAATCCACATTTGTTCCCTTTCAAAGTTATCTACTTCTTCAAGAAGCTGGGATAATTCATTTTGCAAAAAATTTAGATATTTAGGCTGTTCGTGGAAAAAATATGGACCAATAATTCGAAAATTTAATATTCCACACCATACATTAAGCGACCAATCGTTTTGGTCTTGAACTTCCCGGACCCAAAATGGATTAACTGTTCAATAATAATGCATGTTATGGCTGTTAACTGCTCCATTTCTGCGAAAAGTAGCTTTATCAGAAAACATTATTTTGGATACAAAATTTGGATCGGCCTCTATTGCTCCATTCATGGTGGTACAAAAGTTGACTCGTCGTCGTTCAAAATCGCGGTCTTGAAGTTCTTGGTGTAGTTCCATATGAAAGGGATGATACTTCTACTTTCTCGTGGTGCGATTAGCCATAGATTGGGATGTGTCACATAAGTCAGCTAGTTGACGGCTGCTGGTCTGGGGATTATCTTCAACATGAAGTAAATTCTCCATATCTTTTTCCTCATTGGTAGCATTCTGGTTTATTACTTTCCGTTTCGTATACTCAACACTACCATCAAACCGTTCCATTAAACACTGAAAAGGTTTTCTAGATGTATACGTCTATTAGGGTACTTCGCTCCGTAAAGCCTTACTGCCAAAAGACATTTGTTTTTTCCTTCGCCCAGTATATAAACCATATCAATTAATTCATTTTTAGGAAAATCCATAACTATTACCTTTATATGTCATTTACTACAACAAATTAAACTATTTTTACTCGCTTAATAGACATGTCGTAATTTGACAATGCCTACATTTTTGTTTTGTCTTGGCAACTATGATGTTATAGCGTAGGTATATTAAAAACAAGGATAAAAATTCAAAAATTAAAAATAAATCGAAAACTATTAGAAGTAGGTATATGACATACTTAATAAAAGTTGGAGGGTTTTGTAAAATCTATCAGAAAAAATAATAATATACAGGGTGTGCAATTTAAAAAATTTGAAATTTTTCAATTTAAGGTAGTCGAAATGCATAAATTTATTTTGAACACCCTGTAGCATCTAACTCAAATTTCTTTACTTATTTTTTTTTATCTCTATAGAACGCTTGTATCAGTTACGAGTATTCCACCTTCAGAAACAATGGTGCTACTGGCAATTTTTTTACAAAACTGAAAACTAGTATTTTTTTTTTAAAAAATTGAAATATTAGAAAAACTACCAGGTTTATGTATATAACATTATTAATAAAAAAGTTATAAAATTTTACTCAAAATCTAAAAATAAATTAGAAAATAGAATGTTTCGTTTAAAAAAACATATGTCATATCGGCCACACTTTTTTGAAGTGCCCTGTATACTCAAAAATAATTTTAATCTGTGCACCTTAACATTTCCTAAAACTATTGTATTTAATATTTTTTCGTCATTCCCAAAACAAATGAGATAATGAACTTTACTCTATCGTTGACTCACCCTGTACATACTATTCTTGTTAAAATTGACCATAATGAAAACCAATATAACTTTTAGATTTATCGACTTTATGTATACTAAAAAGAATATTTGAAGCATCCCTTTAACTTTCTTATCCACCCCTTTCAGCCATTATATATTTGACTGTAAGTATTTACATCTAAAATTATTAACCAAAATCCATGAAAAATCCTCATAATACTATTAAAACTTTATAAGACGTCTCACACTTCTTACTCCCTTCTTATTTCGTGTATTTGCTTACTTTTTAGTTTAAAAGGACCAACAAACTTATAGAGTCCATAGTGTACGAAAATAGATAAACATAATTTTCGTGACCTTGGGACTCGGAAACACGAAGAAATGCTAAAATCTCCTGTGGTGATATTTTCACATATACATTATTTTCCTTAGCAGGAGCTTCCTACCATACTGTGCTTATACATAAATGGAAATAATTTGACTTTTAGTTTTATTTTAAATACAAATTTTTAAAATTTCGATAAAGCCAAACAACCCCCGTTTAACAATCCGTGTAATATACCCTGTTCCTATAAAATTTTCTAGTTAATAAAATAAAGATATTTAAAAACGCCATCGCCTTTTAACAGAGCTGTCGAATTGTTCATCATTTTAAGTAGAGAATTTAAAACTAAGGTAAAATTGAACGATGGAAGTCATTTTATTCCAACATCAACTGTTGGTGGTCACAATTCCTATTAATATGTAAAAAGGAAATTTTTGAGTTGTCAGTATCTCTAACGCTAATTGATTTAGGCATTATAACAGTGTTTTGGTGTTAAACATTAGACGTCGATTTTTATCGGTAGGTTGACTGCCAAATTATCTAACTGTTACATTTCGGCGCTTTTCTATGCATTCAAGTGATAAATAAATTTCCAGCCTCGAGCAATTTTGTAACGGAATGAAACAGCAACCAGATATCGATCCCTATGTTAGCTACTCACTGTCAGTTGGCAATAATAATTGTGGGGTGACATATAAACAAGACTCAGTCTCATTTTTATATAACTCAAATAAAAGAAATAAACTTAAAGTTAAAGCAAAGGGGTGAAAGAAGAGATAGTATGCATGTATACGTAGTTAGGAATCACAGGTAGTCGTAACGTCAATTGGCGATGGTAGACGTTAACACCAATGGACGTCGGTAAATGGTGACAGTAACTAACAACAGTGAATCGGGAAACTTACTGACGACGGTCAACACTAATGCCAGTACACGATGATAGACGGAAATAGAAAGGTAACTGATGACTTTGAAGGATAGGTAGAAGGCGGAATTTGTTCTAGTCCAAAACTTAATTTTCAGGTTTTTTGACACAGAGAACTCTAAAAAGGACATAATACAATATATTCAAAACAACTAGTTCTAAACCAACGTCGATTATAAAAGCCAAAAACAATGCGGTTTCTGAGTCCGGCATCGCATGTCTGCCTCTTGAATGATTTTCTAGTTTGATCTTTCTTCTGGTGCTTGGTGTGCAGCTTTAGTTTCGTTCCAAGTCTGGTGTAGGCTGCTAGTGGGCCGCGAACGCGGAGTCTATCGTCAGACCCTTTTTCATGTAATAATTTACTTGCGTTTAATTGCCTCTGTAGTAGTAACGGATTGTTTTATGATAATAAAGATAAAGGTTCAATTAATCACTAGAATAAAATAGTCTAAGGAAGGTATTTTCCTTATTTTCTGAGTCTTGCAGCAGTCGCGTTGATTGATGGTATTAATAATATATTTAGGAGAAATTAATTTTATTAATTTAATAAATGGAATTATTAGTGCCCTAAGACTTTAAAAGCGGTACCTGATGGGAGAGTGATGTCGGGAGGTATAGACTTACGCCTGCTATGACAGTGCACCGTTAGTATGATATCAGCATGAGATAACAGCGAGGTGAATTTTCAAGATAATTTCAATCCATAAGATCATATCTACCTATTAAAGCCAAAATGAATATTTTGTGATGTAAAATAAGTCTCAATAGGTCTATATATAAGTCTCAAATAGGATTATGGATTTTTGGGACGGTACGTTATTAGATACATTATTTCTGGAATTTATCTTATTATCTAAATATTTAAGAAATTATTGATTTTATATTTATAAACATTTTGCTAAGTTAAAATAAACAATATTGTTAAATTGAGCATGTTATTGTTTATTCTTATATTATACCTGTTTTGTAATGTGTAAAGATAATAAAGATAAAAATTGTGCATCAAGTTATCCGAATTACTTTGTACATGCAAATAGCGTGGCAACGCTAACAAGAAAATTTAAATCCCAAATTTTTGTGCACAGTACACGTATAATTGAAATAAGGCCCAAAATACCAACTAAATAACACGACTACCAATTTATATTTATGAACTTGCGGGAACATTTCAAGTGGTTTAAGGTAAGAAGTAGGTGTTGAAAAGCTTAAATCCGTGCTTCAGCTTAGGCAAGAGAAATATAAAGACATTTGTGTATTTACTGGTGTTTACGGAATGGTGTGAAAGTTGGGATACTTTTTGCCAGATTGAAGATAAAAATAAAATATAATTACGTTACGAATAATGGATGATATCTATACTCTGATTTATTAAATTGTGTTGATCGAATATTGGTAATGATGAGCGTGTTTTTCGAATCCTGTTGAAAAGTCTGACACAATTATTCTGCAGAATGTGCATCTTTTGTTTGTTATTACAACTAATGTTTTTATGATAACTAAGGAAACCCAAATATGCAAGTGAAAAACTTTAAAATATGCGCATAAATATGCAAATAATTTTCTCAAAATATGCACATACATGTTGTAAATATGCAGTAAAAAACGAAATAGACTTGAAAAATGTAAATTTATTGTTTCACATTACATGATACGAGTACTATACAAATGTAGCAAATAAAAAACCCATTTTAAATTTTCAACATACAGGGCGAATGAACTAAATTTAAATATAATATTATACAAAGAATTGTTGTTTCACCTGGGATATTAAATTTGCAATACTTCTGGAGGAAGGAAGTAAAGTTTTGATTACGTAGCTTCGATAACGGAATGTTTGATGTCATCATTGCACGGCATAGATCTCGGTTAAAGATGTCTTGTTCATTTAGCTTTTTATTTTTGTACGTTGGCTGGAAACATTGCATTAATGTGTGTTGTTGCCTATCTCCAGGTTTCGTCTTACTCAATTTGGCAATATGGCAAGCAGTTTTCACGTGTTGCTCTATTTGAAATTTTTTATCGCATGGTATCTGCAATAAAAAAAAAAAATTTAATTAAAATCTCAAGGAAAAAATTCGTTAAATAGAAATTTCGTTAAATAGAAAACTAGGTGCTTAGGGCAGGCAAAAATTAAAATTCTGCTTTGTACCTTTTTTATTAGATTACCTAGAAATACATACGTTTACGTATGTATTTCTGTTTCGTGGTTTCGTTAAATAAAAATTTTGTTCGTTAAATGGAACAAAAATAACATTGAAAATAGCATCAACGGCAAAATCCTGATGAAAATTTCATTATGTTTAAATATTAAACGAAAATGAAATACCCTGTATATTCAATAGGTATTCAAAAATTATACTTACCATTTTAACACATGCAGAACAGCAGATTTTTCCCATATCTATTCTTAATGCTTTGTATGGTTTAATCCACACTGACACACTACCGGCTTAGGGCATGTCACTGTAGTAAAATACGACTCACAACATAAAAAGCACAAATCGACGTAACACTTTAAAAGCACAACCAAAAATGAAATCTAATAAACTAATAATACAAGTATGCTCTGATGGTCGTCTGGGGTTTACTGACTGGTTTTTACTGACCATAAAACAATAAAATTTATTTGGGGAAAACCACAGGCGCGGCGGCGGCCTAAACATTGGCCTTATTCCGAAAAATGAATGAAAACGCCTGCCAAAGACCTACATTATTATAAATTCCTTCAAATATGCACATATATGCTATTTTTAAAGCATTTATGCAAATATTTAGAAAAATGCATATAATATGCAAAATATGCAATATATGCGCTTTGCATATTTGGGTGTCCTTAATGATAACTAATACTTATTTAAGATTTGCCTCAATTTTTAAAATTATATTTAAAAAATTATTTAAAATATGCATTTGCACTGTATTTTTTTATGTGTGCGTTAATTAAAGTTTAAATATTCATAAAAATGAACTCACTATCTGCACATGGCTTTTAAATTACGAGTATTGAATTGCATGGGTGCAAACTATATTGATACCTTCCTCGTTACTTCACCGTTACTTGAAAGAAATGTTTTTATTAGTATCAAATGATTAATTGTGAGGAGAAGAAGTTGGTTTTAGCTCATCTTTTTGTGGGTAAATAAAGCATAGTTCCTGAAACGATGAAATGGGCACATATTTTGAGAGTAACTTTTACGTTAAATTAATATGAATGATAATGACAAGGCATTTACCAAAAATAGAGTAAACAATTTTGGAAATGCTCTCAACTGGACTGTTGTGTGATGATCAAATTTAAAATAACCATTTTTTACAAATTTATGCATTGATAAAAAAAATGCTTGTTTCATTTTTTATGTTCTCGTATAACTGGATTAGAATATGTGCATTTCTTTCAGAATAATTTGCTTGGGATACTGGAAAATGTAACTTTGAAGGTTGAGGAAACAATGTGGTTTATCCTTGCAGGTGTGCTCTTATATTTTACACACGATTATTTAAATATAATTCGATATATAGTCAGTCGAAAAAGTCTCCATTTACCACCTGCTTTCTATACTATTTTTCTGTTATGTTTAACTTATTAATTGGAACTATGAGAAAACATGTTTTAATTAATATTTGAAACTTAATCAGCGAGGATTAGTATTAAAAACAACTACGGAACATTTTACTTAGAAGTTACATCATTGTTATAAAAATGTAAACAAAAATAATGTCAAAAAAGTCGCTATACACTCGAGAACTGCATTGAAAAAAACACCTTATAATCAGCCGCATTTTATCAAGCTATCTATTGCTCTCTAAACTGTAAACAAATGAATACTTTTCGGCCATACTTTATAATCTGTCACTTGTTGATAGTAATTTTGCAGTGGGGTTTCAAAGTAGTATTAAAAATTAGCGAGAGAAATTGTGAAATTCTATTTCAAGTTTGAAAGATCATAAGTAATTTGTGAAAAGATGGAAAATCGTACAGAAATATAGGAAAAATTGTTGAAAAGTCGCATGCTAATATTCAGTACATTGTGAACCAGTATAAATCTACGGGTTCCTATAAAATTCCACCACGCTCCGGTCGTCCCAAGAAACTGACTCCACGTGAAGAGGCCAGTATTGTTAGATAAATAATTATGGATCCTAAGAAAAGTGCACCAAAAATTTTAAAAAAAAGAACTATTTTCGAAAAATGTTTGTTCACAAACAGTGAGAAATTGTTTACAGGGCAGGTTATAAGGGGTGTGCAGCCAGGAAGAAGCGGCTAATTTCGGAAGCTAATCGCAAAAAGCGGTTAGCTCTTGCTAGGGAATACGTTACTAAACCTCCTAAATTTTGGGAATCTTTAGGGACGAAACTAACATTAACCCTTTTGGGTCTGATAGCAGAACTACAGTTTGGAGAAAGAAGAATACCGCATTCGATATTAAAATATTAAAAACATTTGTCCCACTGTGAGACAAGGGGGTGGCAGTATTCTGCTTTGGGGATACATGTCCGCTGGACGGGTTGGAAATTTACATTTTATTAATGGTACCATGGCTCAGCATGTTTATCTGAACATTTCGAGAGGCAATTTAAGAGAAAGTGTCCAAAAATTAGCACTCGAAAAAAGATACATTTTCCAACAGGAAAATGATCCGAAACATACCGCAAACTTGGAGCAAGAATGGATGATCCATAATGTGCGACATCAGTTTCATACACCTCCGCCGATGTTAACCCCATCGAGCATTTATGGGAGGAACTTAAACGGCGTGTTCGCAAACATAATGTTTCAGATAGAGAAGAATTATAAAACAGAATATTGTACGAATGTCAGAACATGCCAGGAGAAGTTACTAGAAAGCTGGTTGCAAACTCCGTCAAACTATTAGTGGTAATTGTTAAGTGTATGGAGCCTTTTTTGACATTAATTTTGTTTACATTTTTATAAAAAAACTGTAACTTCTAAATAAAAGGTCCCGTAGTTGTTTTTAATACTAATCCTCATTGGTTAAGTTTCAACTATTAATTTAAACATGTTTTCTCATGGTTCCAATTAATTAGTTAATCATAACAGAAAAATAGTATAGAAGCAGGTGGAGTATGGCGACTTTTTGGACTGACTGTAGATCAGTTTCTTCACTTGCTGCAATATCTCTGTTTTTCTTTTACTTTTAATGTCTTTTCTGGAATTGTTACAGTGTAAGTACTGTCACTAATTTATAAATATTGCGCCAACTTGAAATACAACCTATATTATAATGTGTTTGACAAACGTGTGAGCAGTTTAGGAGTTTATTTTACATTTTTAACTGAGTATTGTACCAAAATATTAAACTTATTTTATCAAGAACGTTATTATCACAGTGTGTATTAATTAATAAAAAACTAACTTTTAAGGCAATTTAAAGAATAATTCTATTATTTCAAACATAAGTAAAATTTTTTTGTATAATTATATTAAACTAAGAGCAAGTTACCGATATGTCGTGGGAATTTTCCCCATCCAAATCGTTTACTGAATTTTTAGTGGAACAAATTGACCTAACAATGCTTTAACTAATATTAAATATTTTTTTAGATGAGAAAAAAACTATCTTACTATTAATCGCCATTATTTTTATGATCATTAATTAGCTGTAAGTATTTAATTATAAATCATAAAACAATGTATTTTTTATTTCTAATATTAATCGTCAGTATTTTGATTGGAGGGGAGATTTGAGTGGAAGATAATCGCATCGAACAGTTAACTCAGCTCAAATATCTTAGTGTGGACCTATCAAGTTATCAGGATCCAGTTAGAGACCTTAAAGGATTAATTAATAGAGCACCAGTTATTTCAGGCTGCATAAGAGATGTTGTATGGACCAACAAATACATGTGAACAGAGCGCAAGGTGAAAATATACAAGACGTGTATCAGACCCATAATAACCTACAGTACAGAATCAATAAAACAAAAAGTATGCTACGTACCTCCGAAATGAAAAAAAAAAAAAAATGTAAAACAAGGAGGGATAGGATACGAAATACTAACATCAGGAAACAATGTGGCGTGAAAGACGTAGTAAGATGGGGAAGACAAAGAAGAAGACAGTGATATAACCACGTTAAAAGAATGGAGTAGTACAGACTACGAAGGATCGCTCAGGCAAACGTTCACAATGCAGACCACCAAAAAGATGGAGAGATAGTTGGTAATCTGCCTTTTAAGAACTTGCACAACGTCAGAATAAACAGATCATCAGATCTGTAAAAAGTATAAGAAGAAGTATTTTGGAAATTTCATCCTTGCCAATGATCACACATTTCAAATATTCCGCTGTACATGTAGGTACTTGCTGGTCTCACAAATTGATAACGGCAATTGATCTGCCTTAAATCAAAGGAAGTCATATTGATTTTGATCAAATATTCATCAATTTGTTGGACATAAATCTGCAGAACTTCGATAAAACATAGGTACTCGTCTTTCCTTTGATCTCTACATTTTTGCTTATCGATGTTGTCGTTTATAGATATTTTTTCAGCATATCACTAAAAGTTTGATAAAATTTCTCATGACATTTATCTGTAGTGTAGTAATGAAAAAATGATATCTTTATATTTTAAATTATTTCTATTTATTTTTAATATATACTTTAAAACTATTCATAATAGCTTTTGATCCTTATTTAAATTTTCTTCGGTGAACAAATTTACTTTATCATATTTTTTTGTCTCTCTCTTAATGCTTTCACCCCAATAGGAGTATTGGTGATACTATGCAGTTGCTGCTTCAAGAGCCATTCTTCAGATATCTCGATCCTGCGTGACCTGACTTGACTCGTGCATACCCATACCAAGAAGAAATCTTACTTGATTATACTATCTTGTTGGAGGCCGTCCCCTTGATCCCCTACCTCCTACCTTCCAGTTACTACAAGCTTTTCCATGGCATCCACTTTCCTCATAATGTGACCAAAATATTTCAGGTGCTGTCTATTAATTCTATTTGAAAGACGGTCATTTATACTAAGCTCTTCAAGAATAGATACTTTAGTACGGCGTTCGGTAGACGATACTCTGAAGATTCTGCGATATGCACACATCTCAAACGCATTTATTCGTCTTTTATCAGCTTGTTTAATGGTCCATATTTTCGATGTGTAAGTTGCTATGGGGAATATAAGGCTGGATAGTAATCTTAACTTTGTGTTTTTTGTGACAGCTGGATCTTTCCAGACCTTAGTGAGTTTGATCGTCGAGTTTCTAACACAATCACCATTGTTAGTTATAAGGGATCCCAAATAGTTGAAATAGTCTACAATAGTGAACCCAGTAGTTTCATTTATATGTGCTAGATCTTCATTACGACTAACAATCATTACTTTGGTTTTTGCTCTATTAATTCTCAATTCATAGTTTTTGCTAGTGATTTTAAGGTGTTCAATAATTGACTCTAGCTCATATGTCTTTGAACAAATTGAAAAAGTAACTTTCAATTATTGTATGTATAATCCAAAATACCAACTTAAGCCAAATTAGATTTTGAGATTATAAATCTTACTTTTCATTCATAAATTGGTTGACCAACTAAAGAAGGGACTACGTATATTTTCTGCAGTTACTATAAACGAGTACTGTAAGTACCTCACTTATTCCTATATCAACCAATCTTTTGCAGAGTATGAAGCACTTGGTGATACGGGGCCCTTCGTACACGCTCTCTTTCACTCTCTCTCTTGCTTACAAGCTGTGATATGGTTGCTTTACATACACTGATGTGAAGGTTTATGTGCTATTGCAAGGCATTAGTAATAAAATTTTGGTATTTGGAATTATTCATTAACAGAATTTACTACTAATTAAATTTAATATTCTTTAAAACAAAAATATTTTTATAAAATTTTCGATTTTTTAATATTTAGTCAACTATTTGGAAAAGTCAAATGTTCTAGCAATTGTTTTTTTTTTACAAAAAATGTGATCAAATATCATCTCTTGAAATGATATAATGGATATTTTATATAATTTAAAATATTTTTTACTCTTTGTAGATAAAGGAAGCTTATTCTGATAGCTAAGGATTGCCAGAAAGGATAATTCTTAATCGGTAAGTTTTAAATATTTTATTCACTGGTTTTTATGACTTTTAAACTAACCACACCGGTCGCTAACTCTCCGATCATACGAGTAAATTTTTATTATTATTATGTATTTTATATTTACAATATCACAAAATTACACAGGGCAACAAAAAAATATTTTTGTCTTGGTGCCTGGGATTTTAGAGCTGATTTTAACTATATTTGGGACGCTAAATCTATACACGTAATCCGTTTTTCTCTATCAGCTCTACTTTTTTAGATACATCAACTTATCTACCAATGTGGTTTTTATTCAGTATATTCATTTATGAGAGTTCTAAAATTATTATATATTCATTAATGTAGGTACAATGGTTTTATTGTCAGTCTGTAATTGAGTAAATTCCAGGTAAATCTATAAATAGTGGAACCATTGCCTATCAGGTACCTGAACTGACCCTTTTAATTACCTAACTCGGGTAAGTCTCGTCAGTTTGTGCGTTCTTACTAATGAGAGTAGATCGAATTCGGCGTGTTATTTTATGTTAAGAAAAGAGTGTTTTTGTGTTATTGAACAGAATTAAAATGAGTTCAGGTTCCAGTTCAAGAAGAAGTTGTGTAAATCAACCTGATGTGTTTTGCTATATATGCGGAGAATACATGTTTCAACAAAACAGACAAACTATTACTGACTTTGTAAAGCGAGCGTATCTTGGATACTTTGGAGTTAAGCTTGGTGATCAGGACAAAACGTGGGCCCCGCATCTCGTATGTAAAACTTGTACAGAGCATTTACGGCAGTGGACTACCGGGAAAAGAAAATGTCTAAAATTCAGCGTACCAATGGTTTGGAGAGAACCAAAAAACCACTTTAATGATTGTTATTTCTGTTTAGTAAATACTAATGGAATCAATCGAAATAACCGCAGTAAGTGGACTTATCCCAATTTAGACTCGGCAATACGCCCTATCCCGCACTCAGATGAAATACCGATTCCAACATTTCATCAGCTACCACATATCTCTGATGACGAATATTTTCCCTCTGATCGCTCTTCTGATTCTAATAAAAGTTCTGATGCTAATGAAACTAACAGTGACTATGAGGGGACGTCATCAGTTCCTCAACGCTTCAATCAAAATGAATTAAATGATCTCACCAGGGATCTCAATTTATCGAAAAAAGCTTCTGAAGTACTGGCTTCTAGGTTGAACGACAAAAATTTACTGGAACAAGGAACCAAAATTACCTTTTACCGTACAAGAGAAAAAGATCTGCTACCATTCTTTTCTCAAGAAGACAATCTTGTATTTTGTCACGAAATTAGGGGACTCATGAAAGAAATGGGACTTTCTGAATATATTCAAGATGATTGGCGCCTATTTACTGACAGTTCAAAGCGAAGTTTAAAATGTGTCCTTCTACATAATGGGAATAAATATGGTTCAATACCACTAGCTCACTCAACGAAACTGAAAGAAGAATATAATACCATAGCTTTGGTCTTGCAGAAGATAAAGTATTACGAACATCAATGGATGATTTGTGTAGACTTAAAAATGGTAAATTTTCTTCTTGGGCAGCAAAGTGGTTACACGAAATATCCGTGTTTTTTGTGCCTCTGGGATAGTAGGGACAAAACACACCACTGGGTTAGAAAAGATTGTCCTCAGAGAGAAAACATGGACGTTGGGGAAAAGAATGTCATTAACGACGCTTTGGTTGAAAGAGAAAAAATCATACTTCCTCCGTTACATATAAAGTTGGGCTTAATGAAGCAATTTGTAAAGGCTCTTGATAAGAATGGGTCTTGTTTTGCATACATAGGGGTAAAAATGCATCAGTTGAGCACAGAAAAACTCAAAGCAGGGATATTTGACGGCCCACAAATAAGACAATTAATTAAGGATCCTGCCTTCATAAATTTAATGAATCAAGTTGAACGAGAAGCTTGGACATCATTTGTTGCAGTTGTAGAAAATTTTCTAGGCAAACATAAAGCTCAAAACTATGTTGAAATGGTTAACAAGATGCTTAATAGTTTCAAATCCTTAGGGTGCAATATGAGTATTAAAATACACTATTTACACAGCCACTTAGACCGTTTTCCAGAAAATTTAGGAGACATGAGTGAGGAACAAGGTGAAAGATTTCACCAAGATATTAAAGTTAGGGAGGACCGCTACCAAGGAAGATGGGACATGCACATGATGGCAGATTACTGCTGGAGTTTAAAAAGGGACTGTTTAAAAAAACATTCAAGAATGTCGCGGAAAAGAAGCTTTCCAAGTGTTGAGTGACTATTTCATTTCTTCAATGTTTTTTTTTTGTTTGTAAGTACGACATAATATTGTATTTTGTATATCTAAAATAAAAATTTCGTATCTACTTTTGTTTACTACACTTACGGATTTGAGTTACAATAATGTAACTTATATTTCTCTAAAATTGTATATCTTAAAAATTTGAGCTCCTAGGTGCAAATGAATACGTTATTTGAATTCAGGACATCAAATTGATATAGAATCAGCTCAAAAAACCTCGACACCAAAACAGCTGTTCCCCTGTGTTATTAGTCTATTTTGAAGAATAAGACTAAAATCTTTTAATTAATGAAGAAAGGGATTATCTAACCTTCAACTGGCTTAAAATACATTATTTGCAGAAAGCTGCTATTTAAAAAAAATAAAATGAAAAACCGGTCTAGTGGAAGTTGAACTTGCGCAATTAGTATTCCGTACGTTGATTGCTTTTAAAATAAAATATTTGGTTACGGAGGTATATGGTAAAATGATCAGTGACTTCACAAAATACACCCCAAATGAGTTTTCAGTCTTTACTGAAAACTGATGGCCTTGAAATTTTTGTTTTTTTAGTGTTCCGGAACACTTATAAGATCACTTCGGTGTCGGTCTGTCCGTCCGTCTATCTGTCTGTCCGTCTGTCTGTCTAGAAAGTTGAAATTTGGTACTAATATAGGAATTTTATACCTCCGTAACAAAATTTTTTATTTTAAAAGCAATCAACGTACGAAACACTAATTGCGCAAGTTCGACTTGCACTTGACCGTTTTTTTATATTCCAGATATATTATAAAAGGTAATGCACTTGTGATAATTTTCGTTCAATCTACACCCTGTGGAGAATATTCTGGAATTTTTTCAAAATTTTTTGATCAGTACCTTTCAAGATAAAGGGGGGGACAGCTATTTTTCGCGATTTTTTAAAAATAATACAAGGAAAAGTGTGCATAAGTATTACATTATATATATATATATATATATATATATATATATATATATATATATATATATATATATATACGATGATCTAGTAAAAAATTTTTTTTTTCACTTCCAATTTCACCCTCCAAAAACAAACCCCTTAAGTCAAAATTTAATTCCCCAAACTACACGACTCTGATGAGGCCATCAATTCCTATATTAGTACCAAATTTCAACTTTCTCTGGCAGCGTGTGACAGACAGACAGACGGACAGACAGAGACCGAAGTGATATTATAAGTGTTTCGTACGGAACACTAATAAGATAAGTTTGATTAAAATACATGATTCTTTTGATACATAATGAGGTTATCTGACCGTTTTCTCATAACTTTGGTAAGCAATTTTTCCATACCAACTGCTATGGAACAAATTGCAATAATCATTAGCAAAATTCAGGTGTTGATTTTACAGGCCAATTAATATGTATCGAACTTTCACGGGCAAACTTTGAAAAAACTTTTTCTTAGAGCATGCGTTGTAAACTGTCCCTAAACTACATTCATGTAGATTATAAATCTGAAATTTTTTCTATTTCACGGAAGCGGACAAGATCATCGCTCATCTTTAATAAGGATCTTGAAAACTTACTGATGTTGCCATGATTACACATGAAACATCTTTGTTCATGCCCGGAACAGATGCAAGGGAATTATCGACGACACCAAGGAGGCACACAATCAACGAATTAGAAACAAACTTCTCGCTTGTCCCAACAATTCCAGATCCTTTTGGGCAGTCGCTAAGGCAGTTAGTCAAAATTTTACCAAATCCACCATACCACCACTCACACGGCCAGATAATTCCATTGCAACCACACCTGTTGAGAGAGCGAACTTGTTGGCTGAACTCTTTGCTTCACATTCTACTGTCGATTTCCAAGGGAAAAATACCACCTACTATTCCCATATTGCAGTCAAGGATGCCCGATGTTGTCTTTAGACAGCGCATCATAAAGCGTATTTTAATGAAGCTAGACACCAAGAAGGCTTCTGGCGCTGACGGAATACCTGCCATAGTTCTCAAAAACTGTGCAAGGGAACTAACACCAGTTTTCTGTAGACTTTTTAACCTATCCTACAGAAAGGGAATATTTCCGTCCTGCTGGAAATGTGCCACGGTTCAGCCGATACCTAAAAAAGGTAAGAAGACCTTGCCAAATAACTACCGACCAGTTGCATTGCTTTCAATAATATCGAAAATCATGGAAAAGGTTATCAATGAGCATATTCTAAAATATCTTGAACGATTCAATATTATTAGCGATCACCAATATGGTTTTCGTAAACATAGATCAACAGGAGATCTTCTGACTTATGTAACACATGTTTGGAACAACGCAATTGAACACTTTGGAGAATCTCGAGCGGTTGCTCTTGACATATCCAAGGCATTCGACCGTGTTTGGCACGATGGACTGTTGGCTAAGTTGCGCTCTTATGCTATGTCTGAAAGGTTCTGTTTGTGGCTCTCATGTTTCCTCAGTGAGCGTTCTTTACGAGTGGCGGTCGACGGATTTCTTTCTAACACCCTCACTATCAACGCTGGTGTGCCCCAGGGCTCCATACTGTCTTCTACTCTCTTTCTCATTTACATTAACGATCTGCTGGAAAAGACCGGGAATCCAATCTATAGCTTTGCAGATGACAGTACGCTTGTCTCTTCATTCACCTTGAACGCTCGGACATCGGCTGCTCAGGCGAATATCCGCAGACAGCAGGAGGTCGTTCAACTTAACAAAGACCTGGAAGAAATTCTATCTTGGGGTGACAGTAACCAAGTGGAATTTAACGCTACAAAAACCCAAGCGGCAGTTTTTTCTAAAAAAGTTAACGTTGCTGAACCCGACATAGTTATGTCGGGGCACTCCATTCCCCTAGCATCGTCGCTCAATTTGTTGGGCGTTAGTTTGGGAGCAAATATGTCTTGGCATGAACATGTTGCAGGCATAGCAAGGAGAGCTTCTCAAAAGTTGGGAATATTATTTAGAACCAGAAAGCTTTACACCCCACAGCAACTGTTAATTCTTTACAAAGCCCAAATTCGACCAACTATGGAATACTGCTCCCACGTTTGGGGCTCCGCTCCCAAACATACACTGCATTTGTTGGATTCTGTTCAGAGAAGAGCGGTCCGTCTGATTGGGGACCCGGAATTGACCGGCGGCCTTGATTCGCTGGAACATCGAAGAACGGTTGGCGACTTGAGTCTGTTCTACAAGTATTTTCATGGAAAGTGTTCGAAGGATGTAGCCCGCTTAATTCCTCCCAAAGCGGTGCATGTTAGAAATACACGTCGCGCTGGTGCTTCGCATCCGTATGAGGTTCAGCTTGTTACTCCGCGTACAACGCTTTTCAAGCAATCTTTTATACGGAGAACGGCATCCCTTTGGAATAATTTGCCCAGCGCTGTGTTTCCCACCGAGTACAATTTACAGCGATTCAAGAACAACGTGAATCGCTTTTTCCGCACTCGTGCCGCTCCTGGAGCGCTTTAGGGACTTCCCTGCAGCACGTGTGCTAGACCAATAAAAAACAAAAAAAAAAAAAAATGATTGAAACTTACCTTTAAAAATTGTTCTTTGAATACCAGTTCGTATATAATTTTTGGTTGAATACCCATTCATTTTATCTTATTTCTAAATTTTAAAAGAAACCCCGATGCTCCTGGATTTTATGTAATAGGGATCAAGCTTTATTAAATTATTATTCATAAAAGAAGCTTCTCATTCTCAATCGTGGATTACTTACACAGACTTTAAATTTGATATTGAAAGATTTTCATATTATTACAGGACTACGGCGTTTTTGCAAATTTTTAACTCAGTTTTTATATTATAGCAGTCGCTACCATATATACTATCACAAATTGACTTTTAATTTTTTTAAGCACGAGTAATAAAATACTAGATAAATGTTCCTTCTATTATCCACAACAATTAACTTGAAAGCAGTAAGTATGGAAAGTATTTTGCTCTTCCGTTGGGTAGTATCTTATTCATATGTTACACCTCAAAAAATTAAATTTCTTAAAACTTGTTTTTACTTGCCCTCCAAAAGAGAAGAGAAAATTACACTTTGAGATGTTGACATTTCCTTATGTTTTAGAGTCCGAAATCATGAAAAAACATAGTTACTCATTTCCATCAGTCTACCGGTCAGGCGCGATAAATTCCGAACGAAATGAGTTATTGATTTTAAATTTGGAAGAGATATACTGGACATAGGAACGGAACCTAATAAATAAATTTAAAGCATAATTTTTTATAGTGAAACATAGAAGCGGCTAGAGAGGTGAGTGAGGGTGTTAGAGGAGTTGTTTGGAACATTTCGTTCTCAGTTCAGTCGAGAATTATAAAAATTCTTAGACATTAAAGAGGCGGGAAAGGGTGCTAAAGAGGTCGCCTCGTACATCGTCTTTGTCAGGGTTCTTATAGTCAAGAATTTTAAAAACTGTGTTATTTTTTCAATAATTTTATTTATTTATGATGGTACATATAAGGGGTTAATGAAGTAGAGAGAGGGTTAAGAAGTGTTATTTCGCATATATCTTGTTTTAAGTCCTTTTCAGGGATTTTGGAGTTAAGGGGTTACTGTGTTATTTTTTTTATTATTTCTATTTTCATTAAACTTCTAAGGAGTTACCGGGATAGGAAGGTGGTTATAGCGGTTGCAGATACAACCATGTCAGGGTACTTAGAGTCGATGAATTTAAAAATTTTGTTAATTTTTTAGATACTTTTAAGTGGTCAAACACGTCAGGGGTCAATAAGGAAGGGTTGGGTGCTAGAGCCATGTTTCATATATGTCGTATTAGACACTCTTTTTAGAGTTCTAAAAGTGAAGGAATCTGAATGTTGTGTTTTTTGTTATTTTCAATCAGTCAAATATGTAAGGTTGAATTTAGATAGGCGAGGATATTAGACGAATTACTTCATATATATCGTTCTGTAAGTCAGTTTTAGGATTTTTCAGTAGATGAACCTAAAAATTGTGTTGTCTATGTCTATTTTTACTTTTACCATAAATATTATGTATGCATGTAGAGGAAAATATCAGACTTCAGATGTTATTATCGTTCAAACTCTTCGTGTTCACAACATTACATTTTTTGTGCTTAATACCTTTCTATAGAGTATCTAATATTTGAAATATCGACTTGTAGTGTTTGTATTAAGTAATGTTTCAGTATGCTAAAGTCAAATTTAGTACCCGCCCCCGTGTCGCTACTGTAGCGCTTTAGAGACTTCCCAGCAGCACGTGTGCTAGACCCATAAAAAAAAGTCTATTAAGTAAGAATGTGACTCGTATTCTCGAAAAAATGTGTTTCCAGAAGATGTTTTCCATCAATGTATTTTTTGTTGTGCTAATAACGATGCAATTACCTTAGTAAGTTGTCCAATTGCCCCCTGCATCAATAATCGCCTGGCATCTTCGAGGCGACGAGGTTTTCTGCATACTCTGCAAATTTTTCGAATTTCGCGAGACAACTGAGTCACAAGTCCTCAGAGTCTTTCCTCTGAGCTCTTTCTTTACAAGGGATCAAACTTTTCAAATAGGGTGGGCGTCCGGCGATTGTGAGGGCCACTCTAGTATCTTATTGTGGGCTCAAGCGAGCCGCTCTGCGACATATTTTCGCCCAGCAAAGATTTCTTAAAAGTGCTTTGGAATTTGACATCATGAGCACGAATGATGTTGTCGATTGGTCTCATGGGACACATTCAAATCCGATTTTGTTATTTTGCCGCTCCTTGATGCGGTATCAATTTCGGGTTCCGTGAAAACAAAGACACGATTCGTTTTTCGACTTTTGCTTGTCGACATTTTGCGTCTCGTTAAAATGATTCACCCACTTCTTCACAAACGATACCGACTTTTTAATATATTTAGCGGTCGCAAAATGTGTCATTTTAGGCCCTTTGGATAGGAAAAAAAGAAGACTGCCTTTTACCGATGCGCAAACAAGTAACTCATTTTGGATTCTACGTGATTTCGACGAAAGTTCGAAATCAGTTGATACTTTTACTACAATGCGTCTTAGACAAAGTTTCCCTTTACCGATTTTTTGTTGAATCGCTAGAATCGCATCTACCAAAAATGAATTATCGCGGACACGTTCTTATTTGACAGACTGTATTTTATAGCAATTTGTTTCAAGAGAAGGACTACTCTTAAGACAGTTTATACATCTTAAAAGTACAATTGCGAAGTCTAGTTTCAAAGTTTCAAAATTTCTGATTGGTTTAAATTATCCAAAACTAAAAAAAAAAAACTATAATTAAGGATGGAGACCAAAACTGATTTCCGATAGGGTTTAAATATAATTAGAAATAAATAAAAAATTGAGTAAATTTAGAACTAACCCTGATTTGCTGAATAGATGGTGCATTTACATGTGGTACAACTTTAAGCTCTTGCAGTCTTCCTGAAATATAAAAAACATTCGAACAAGCTTTAATCACACCAGGTCTTCATTATTGCATGTTATATATTTGTCACGGACTTTTTTTTTAAATCTCATGCTTGACAGTTTTATCCTATCGTCTTTTTGTTCTTATAGGATAGTTAAAAATTTTAAAATATTTTTGTAATAAAAAAATTCTTTTGTTAGATGTGACCTAAGCACAAAATTTAGACCTAATTAAATTTTTAAAATTTGTTAACGTGAATATGACAATTATTTCACAGAACAAGGTTCGATATATAAAAATATTTAAAATTTACTAATTGCCTTAGTCTTATCAATAAAAGGTTTTTATATTCAAATATCGTCTAAATTGGTTCTTCAAGTGGAATTTGCGAAATAATTATTCTACATTTCTGGAGTGATATAATAGCTGTATAATGCATACATATATATATATATATATATATATATATATATATATATATATATATATATATATATATATATATATATATATATATATATATATATATATATATATATATATATATATATATATATATATATATATATATATATATATATATATATATATATATATATATATCAATATATGGCTGGTGCTATACTACAATTTTGATCACTCCGGATAGAGCTTTCTTCATTACAGAGTTTGGGGACCTCGCACGATTTTTTTCGCTTTCTTAACATTGTTACACTAAGTTAATTAATATTCGGTAACGGCAGTCTCTCGAAGAAAAAAAAAACTCACCAAGTGCAAGTCGGACTTGCGCAATTAGTGTTCCGTACGTTGTTTGCTTTTAAAATAAAAATTTTTGCTACGAAGGCATAAAATGATTAGTGATTTCACAAAACACACCCCAAATGAGTGCTCAGCAAAGTGATAATTTTCGTTCAATCTACACCCTGTGGAGAATGTTCCAGGATTTTCTAAAAATTTTTAATCGGTACTCTTCGTGATAAGAGGGGAGCGATTTATGGCAATTATTTGAAAATAATGCAAAGAAATCTATGCGCAAGTATTACATTATATATTTTTGAACTCGTGTTTTTACACGCTTTCATTTGACACCCCACTCGATGACCTGGTAAAAAAAAATGTGTTTTTTCACTTCCGATTTCACCATCCAAAACTAACCCCTCAAGTCAAAATTTAAATTTCAAACGTACACGGCTCCGATGAGGCCACCAATTCCTAGATTAGTGCTAAATTTCAACTTTCCAAATAATTTCGGAGAAAATTGGATTTGACGGACAATCAGACAGACGGACAGACATCGAAGTGATCTAATAAGTGTTCTGTACAGAACACTAAAAATAGCTCTCTTACAATAATAGCACTTTAAATACTTCCAACCTCTTAAAAAAATGTATCTAAGAAAGACTTAAAAAAAACCTCTTTTACATTAGAAATTTAAAATCCTAAACACATGAAAAAAGGATTTATGACTAAGAGAACTTCTTTAGGAAAAAAAACAGTTGAACTTTAAGAGTTTAGGACCTTACCCACACAATATTAAAAAAAAACCATATCCTGGTTGACGATTTTCTGAAGAAAAAAAAGTCTCTCTTACAGTAGAACTTCAAAAACTAAAATTTTTTCCAAATTACAGAAAAGGACCACTTCTAGGTAATGGCTTTTTTTTTTCGAAGTCTATAGAAACGGAAGAGGCATATGTTCTTCTGGATCCCTACTGGGTACGACACTGAATTCATGTATAAAGAAATGTGTTTCCAAATAAGATTTTAACAAATCGTCTCTGACTGACCAGTTAAAGTAACACTGACTAATGTATACATATATTAAAGTGAATTTTAAAAAACTAATTTTTGACTGTTTCATAAGTATCTGCCCTAGAAAACCCTAGAGATAAAATTAGTTTTTTTTGTTATTAATTATAAAAAAAATGTTACGCGTAAAAGAGAAATAAAAATACCAGGCAAAAGTCAATGACGACTTACCTATCGATAAATCTAACTTGAAGGAAAGAGGTGAAAGGGGTCGATAAACTTTGTATAATTTCAATAGTTGATAAACTTTGTATAATTTTAATAGTACTAATAAGATTTTTTCCTCCTTCTTGGTTGAATAACAAATTTTAAACATGTTTATGTTTAAAATGTTTTTCATATAAAAGGTTAAAGGAATGAGTGTAGGGACTGGAAAGGTTGCTATGCATTCTTTTCAGGGTTCTTGATATCCGATAATTGAATTCGATAGCTCAGCTGACGGTACATCGGTCTGAAAAGTTATAACTTGTGTGTTTATATCATGGATTGGTAAACACTTTTATGTGAAAGAAATTAATGTATATTTGTCATTTTCAACTAATTATAGACTCTAAAACTAAATTTTAGTAAAGTAAAAATATGAGTGTTGTCTGCAAAAATAAATACTCATCTAAAAATAACTTATGCTCTAAACTGCATTTAAATTTGTTTTAATATATAATTACGTCGGGAACTAAAAATAGAATTCTAGAACACGCTAGAAATGCCACAGCGATTATTTCCGTGTATTAACTTTAATTGCTGCATTTATACAAAATATGAAACTACAAATGTTATTTATAGTTTCAGACCGTATATTTCAATTAGTTTAATTATCTTAAATAACTATGTATGACACTGAAAATTATTATTCTACTTATTTCTATTATTGAGGGTATATATCTATAAAGGTTGTTATCGTATTGTGTGTAATTGGTCTAGTGGTAATTTTAACAAATGTAATACAGCGCCTTTTGTAAATGACAATAGCGGCATTGATCAACCTTAAATCTCCTGTATTATATATATATATATATATATATATATATATATATATATATATATATATATATATACAATACAATACAATAAATTACAAAAATACAATAAAATTATCACAAAATCAGAAATGTTGGAAACTTCATGAGCTGCATGCAGCTTCTCTCGAATTTCATTATTAGCCAGTAATATTAATACTCTAACTATACAAAAAACAAACTGAAGATTCTTATCTATTATGAAGTAGTTAAAGAGAAAAAAAGACATCAAAAAAAAAGATCAATCCACACCCACGATGAAAAAAAAGTTAATCAACAATACAGCATAATCTCTAGAACAGTCTAAACTATCAACATTCACCTTACCCTCTCAACATAGGCATCAAAACATTTATGTGCTGGTAGTCAGTCTTTATCCAGCATGTAACTTTTGTCACAAAACTGTACATATTGGTAACGAGTCTTATCTGAAATGGTAATATATCAAATAGCTTAGGCCCAATATACATAATGTGTCTTTGGCATGCTGTAAATACCGCTCGATGAACAACTATACCCTCCTGTTAACGTGTCTGGTGCTCACATCATGCATAACCTGCCGCTTATATCGACCACTCCTCATGAATTTCAGAACACTCCTAACAAATAATTGTCTGACAGACAAAGATCCGCCTCTCTAAACAGTAGATCAGATGAGTGTCTTCCATCTTTGTTCATAAATATCTTAATTATATATTTTTGCGTTATGTTCAAAACATGAATAACATTATTGCACGCACCCACGCACCTCTCTATATACTCAAACCATACATCAGAACTGATTCTATCAATGCTTGGTATGTCATTTTTAAGAGCTTAAATGATATAAAATCTCTTAGCTGGTAAAATTCGTATATAGTTTTCCGAATTTTTTGTGTAATATATCGTATATGAGAGTCATAATTCAAATTTCCAGCAATAAAGACACCTAGATACTTGACATTTGACCATGGTGATATTGTTTGGTCACAATGACAGTCTGCCACACTAGTAACACACAAGTAATCATGTACTATAAGATCACGAAATACAAATTCTTTCCTGTTTTTCATTGAAAATGGTACGTATATCGTTTTTTTGACATTCATGTTCCAGAGATTCTGGTCCATCAATAGCCGCACTATTGATATACATTCTTCCGCTTTCTGGGTCGTTTCCTCCCAGGATATACTCCTAATCAAAATAACAGTATCATCGGCGTAACAGACACCATCGGATAAGTGGTTCTCGAGTAATAAGCACACTAATGGACAGGTATATATATATATATATATATATATATATATATATATATATATATATATATATATATATATATATATATATATATATATATATATATATATATATATATAATATATATATATATATATATATATATATATATATATATATATATATATATATATATATATATATATATATATATATATATATATATATATATATATATATATATATATATAATATATATATATATATATATATATATATATATATATATATATATATATATATATATATATATACAGGGTATCCCCAAAAACCAACGTATTTCCTTTGAGGGCTTAAAGGCCAACTCATAATACATCAGAATATGTATACATGATCTTCTTAGAGAAAAATTATTAGATTTTGAGAGTCAAAATTAGATAATTAAAATGTTGTGATCATGATACTTGCAAAAATGTTATTTTTTTCCATGCAGCCTTAGCACAATTAGTTTTATGTTGAACTATAATCAACAGCAAGGTTATTAAAGATTACACAACAATAATGAGAATCTTAGAACACGCAAATTTATAGTTGTGGTACTCGATAAACTGATCTAAGGTGTAGATTTTCACGAAATTCATAAAAGTATCTATCTCGAAATCTGAGGATTTTTCACTAAGATCATATTTGCATATTCTGATGAGTTATAAGCTGGCCTATCAGTCCTTGAAGGGTATACGTTGGTTTTTGGGACACTTAGTCCTAGAGAGCTAAACCAGGGGAATATAAATAATCAATTAGTCCATAGTCTTTTTCACAAAACTAACAGCAATTTCTGAGCGGACCCATCTTGCAAAACAGCACCTCGTTAGATAGTTTCCCTCGGCGTTTTTCCACAATTTTTTTATGAATGTTAGTTAATATGTTAATGAAGGATAATATTCTCATCCCATTCTTGATCCAACAAACGGAAATAAGAACTTTCCTGCTGATTTTTGCTAGCAAAATTGCTTGGAGAGCGGAGAGCCAACACTAATCCTTTGATCATAACGATGGAGCCATATTTCATCCATAGTTACCATTCGATCCAAAAAGTTAGATAAATCCTCGTCAAAACAGCTACAATTCAACTAGGATTTTGACACTCTCAGTTGTGTTTGGTTGGCCTTCATAGGAGTCCAGTTAGCTGATAATTTTCTTGTATAACATCAGAATAGACTTTACTATACGTTTTACCTCAACTCGTCGATTCTCCAAAATCCTTTAATGCACAGCTTCAACATTCTCTTGAGTAAACACAGAAACGAATCTTTTAGCGTGTTGTTCATCACTGATGTCGGTTCTTCCTCTCTTGAAATCTGCAACCTATTTTTGATAGTGGCATAGGAAGGACCTTGATCCTTCAGTGTATTAAGCAAGTCGTCGTAAATTTCTTTAGATGACAGAGCTTTCGAGAAAAAGTACGTTATGACTGATTGATATTCCATTTTACCAAATTCACAATTTTTGGAAAAATGGAGCAACATGTGGCACTTAAGTTTTGCCTTTAATATAATACATCCACGACTACAATATTTTATAATACACATGTTGCGTACGGTTATAATTCTCCATGTCGTAGCACGATGGTGGAGTGATGTGCATTTTTTAAAAATAATTGGGAATGCCTAGAATATAATTTGACGGATTTACAATTCTCCACTGGCAATTTTTGCTGATATTTAGTGACCGTAACCGATTTGGCATATGGCAGAAATTAACTTCTATTTTATGATAATGAGTTTCTTTTAATGTCTCTAAAGCACAAAGTTATTTTAGGTTAATAATTTGATGTTATGGAAACTGCTTAAAAATTGTAACTAAAGCCTTAAACATATAGACCAAGAGGGCGACCCGAAATTTTGACCTGTCGAATAAGCGTCTGCCTAGTTCACTCTATCGGGCGAGTCGAATAAAAGCCTTTAACGTTAATTTTGCGGCCTCCGAGCCCTGGAATACCCAGATATGGCCCAAAATGCTGCATCCAAAAATAGACTCTCGTTTAAAAATGATCGTTTTTGGCTGGAAAAAATTGGACCAGCGTATTGGCGGCGTCTGCCTTTTGCAGGTTCACTCCTATTTTATCAAGAACAAACTAAATTTATTGATTTTATTTGGTATGGTATTTTTGGATCGAAGTTTTTTGGGCCCTAAAGCTGGGTCCGGTCTTGGCAGCGTTTGCCCTTTGAGGTGCTCGACCCTTTCAGTGTCAACAAATGTTATGTTACTTGATTCAAGTGGTTAAACGTCGGTTCAAAAATGGACTACCATTTAACCATATAAAATTAATAAATTTAGTTTGTTCTTGATAAAATAAGAGGTGACCTGCAAAAGGCAGACGCCGCCAATACCGTCGGATGAAGCTGGACCCACATTTTCTAGCCAAAAACGATCGTTTTTAAACGACAGTCTATTTTTGGATGTAGCATTTTGGGCTTTATCTGAGCATTCCAGGGTACAGGGGCCGCAAAATCAACGTTAAAGACTCGCCTAATAGAATGAACAACTTGGCAGACGGTTAGTCGACAGGCCAAAATTTCAGGTCGCCCTCTTGGTGTAACAAATAAAAATCAAAAATTTTCCAAGTACTAAACATTGTAAGAGCACTGTGTACTTTGCCAGTAAGGAAATCTTTAGTTCCTCGTGAATAAACCATAAACGTTAACTATTGCTTCAAACAATAAAACGTGGTA